>OX422209.1:5178533-6393033 GCA_949130495.1 Sambucus nigra
CAAGAGAAGTCAAACATTCATATAAACTCGAGCATGTGTGAAATGTTAGCTTATATACAAAGTCGAATCAAAATGCATATCAACTTCAAAACAACCCCATATAAGCAATGGTCAATATCATTCAAAGCATCGATAATAATGACCAAATGTCCTAGCCACATGGATAATGAAATGATGGGGGGGGGGGGGGGGGTCAAGCACACCAATATGACACATTAAACATGTAAACTCAAAAATAAAAAACAAACAAGCAAGAAAACAAAACTATTTTTGGTTTTTCAAAAATTTTATCAAAAACAAAATCTTTTTGTATTTTTCAAATAAGACTCAAACAAATGAATATAATATAAGAAGATAAACATGTCATAACACTAGGAAGAATATATCATGAAGCAAAACTAGCATGTGACAAACGTGCGACAAACACTATCATGCAAGCAATTATCCATGAGAAATAGCATGTGACGAATCATGTGCAAGCATGTGAGAATCAACCAACCTAGCATTTAGCATCTCCAAAACGGATTTCCTAACCCAAACCGGTGTATACCTAACAAAATGGGTTTTGGGAATCATCGGGACACTACGTTTAAACTTCCTCGGGTCCTTTTTAAGATCATAGCAAAAACTCCTAAGGTGACCTTTCCTACCATAATGCGAACATGTGTAAACTCTACAAGGAACGGGACCTTTAGGTTGGCCTTTTCTAACACCCTCGGATGTGATTGATCCTCTAAAACAAGTAATGGTTTTGGCATTAGCAATGAAATAATTAGAACAAGACGAGCCATTACCATCACTACACAAACTATTCGAGTCATTTGAAACACTTTTAAACTTCAAAACTTTGGACTCAAACAAAAAATTAAGATCCTCAAATTTTAGGGACTCCTTTTTGAAATTATCAATTACCCCTAGAAGGTTATCTCGTTCCCCCTCATTGTGAGCAAACTTATCCCTAAGAACCTTTTCTCATGTGACAAAATCATTCATCGAATTATTTTCCTCAACGACACAAACCCTAGAATTACTCAAATCCTCTAACTCTTTTTCTAAAACGAGGACTCTATCATCACTCTCTTTTTTGCCTAATTTTAACATATTAAAATCATTAAACAAGGAACCAAACTTCTCACGACAAATATCTCTTTGAATTTGAAACGTTTGCAAATATTCAATCATATTTTTAAAGCAGGAGTTTTCTTTCTCCAAAACATCAATACGTTTTGCGAACTTTAAATTCAAACGATGTAAATCATCAAAGCTTAGAGAATCCATTGAGAGAAAACAGACACACGAGAGATAAATAAACAGACGGGATCACAAAATAACTAAATTATGCTTTCTAGCTCTGATACCAATTTGTGAAACGGGGTGGTCCCTATGTGTGTTTCAAATCAGACTAATTTTCACCAAAAATAATCCAACTTTTAATTAGCACCAAACCAAGTTCTGAAAAACCAATTCTTACTTTAAACCAACTTTGTCTTGATTAATCCTTAATATGCATCTAGTGATTAAAGCAAGTAAAGTAAAGTAAAGAATACTCATAACGCCGGATGCACGAGAAAAAAACCCAAGACGGGAAAACAACATCAGACGACCCAAGTCAGACAATCACTATGATTGTGGAATTATAGCGAACAGACAAAAAAATCACTCAATGACTCGATCCCCACGGGTCTTGATGCTCTTTTGATCTTCAGCCATTCCTCTCACAGTGCCCACACAGAAAGTCCTTCTTCCGCGATACTTGTCCATAACACACGCGTCCACGTATATCTCGGTGTCTACCGAATGGCTTTGATACGTCTACGATGTCGAACAAGAAGTCCTTCTCTTTTCTTCATCGCAAAACCCAGATGTTCAAGTATAGAACGAACCTTCTTGGTGCAGCAAGATCACATAAACATATAATAATGATAACTCGGATCTTTGCAAACTCTAAGGATGTGTTTAAGCTTTGAAACCTTAGAAAAACCTGTACAAACACGTTTTTGGATCGTAAATAGTTTTTCCAGAATGCACACTTGTAAACTCTAACGAAACCACGCTTTAAATACGAAAAAATCACCGCCTCTAAAACGTGTCGCTAGAACGAAAATGGCCTGTCGTTTGCGCGACATATCCATCAACAACTTATCGTTTGAACGATGCCGCATTTCAGTTTGACTTTTTGTTTAAAATGTGTCTTCTAAAAGAGATTCAATTAAGTCAAACTCTATTTCGAGCTTATCAGAATAAAATGTAGTGTAAAACACTTTTAAAACATTTAAAAACATTTTTCTTTATTAAATTACATCCTTATCTTTTATAAAAACAATTTCGAGCACCATTAATTATACGCATTCATACATGTGTTATATCGGAATGCAATTAATTTGAAGACGAATAAACTTGCACCAATTAAACTTCGGCATGATTAATTCTTTGATGCTTTTCCGCAACGTCTTCAATTTCTTCAATACGTCATAGACCAAGTGGGATTGTGACAATAAAATCTCCCTATGACATATTACAAACACAATTTTGTTCACAGAATTAAGTCAAAACAATACAGGGACTCAATTGGAAATTTATTTCCTTACAAAGTTCATCCTCTTCGGATGAGAGATGGTGGTTATAAAAAGAGCATTGAAGGCCTCGGTGAGGGCCTTGAAGCTCTTAATCGATTCATGAGGCAGCCTCACAAACTACTTCTGCGTGATGTCACCTAAGCCGAAAGGGAAAATACGACACATTAGCGCATCATTGTGACTCCATAATGTCATGGCCTATGTGTATTTCTAAACATGATCTTTGGGGTTAGTTTTTCCAACATATACCTTGAACCTGGGTGTTGCAAATTTCTTTAGGGGTTCCTCCTCTTTAATGGCCATTGATAAAGAAGACTTCATCTCGGTAATTAGATATTTCCTTTCCAGATCCTTTGTCAATCTAGCTCCTCAGTGAGATGGGTGCTGATCCATTTTCCTTCAGATCAAAGATATTATGTCATCCATATAATGCTCATTATCTCGGTGGCGCCTCCCTAGATAACTTTCATATTTCGACAGCTCTTGATCGTGCCCGGTTCTTCTTCCTTAGCTAGGAGTCTTGCTTACCTAAGGGCTAGGAGTCCGAGCATAATGTTTTCAATTTTCCACAAGGAGTTGTTTGTCCATTTTCTCTAGTCACCGTTGAAGGTGAGATTTCTCCTCAATTTGGAAGTGAGTTGCCACCTCCTATTGTTGGAATCATGATTCGTATGCTTCAACTAACTATGAGATCTGGGTTGATCTAGGCTTCATGTGGCTTTCCTTGGAAAGTTGTTTCTCTTTGGATTCCCATCTTATCAAACTTCAGACCTGACCCTAAGTGGAGCAAGGTCAACTAACAAGTCACCATGTTAGGGTGCACTATTTTGGTGGTGAGACATTTGTGGCTATTCTTTTTGTTGGGATTATTTCATAGAAAAGGAAGTCAATTCAAACGGACGACGCCAATTGTGAGTGCAATTAATCACAATTAATGTATCCTAGAAAGCGATTTATTAAAGAACATATAAATGTCACACAACACACAAATATGCGTGGTTCGACAAATTGCCTATGTCCACGGAGAAGTTACTGAGTTTTTATTTATACCACTCAAAGTTCGAAAATTACATCCCCCTTGGCCCTAGGGTGTGAGCTATATTTATAGTCTTGAAATACTAAAGCCATTAAGTTGTTCAAGGAACGCACTTAGATCGTTATTGGCTCGTGTGGTGGTTCTTGATTATCTCGTGTGATATTATAGGTAACATATATGAGCTCATTAAATGATAATTATTTCATATTTATCCACAAGATATCTGATTGTACCATCCTAAATAACGGATTGTGTTGGACTGGCGTGGTACTTTATTGGGCCTACTCGAGCACGATTTTCACTTATGTACAACTACAAAGTAACAAACATTCTAATTGGTTTCATTATCTTAAAGCTGATCCAAAATTGGCTTGGTTTCAAGATGTAGACAGTATTGAACTTAATTATGGTTTGGACCCCCTCCCCCCCACACACACATACCCGCACAGTATATGTGTGTGTGTGTATATATATATATTGATATTGCAAGTATAATTCACAACAAAATTATATACATACATGAATTCATAATATTTTTAACACCTATGTACTCTCTCTCTCTCTCTCTCTCTCTCTCTCTCTCTCTCTCTCTCTATATATATATATATATATATATATATATATATATATATATATATCCCTGCATTAATAATACGTGTATAAAACTATATATAAGTATTATGTAAATATTGATAATATTTTTTAGGATCAAATACTAAAAAGTCTCTCAAATATTTTTAATACACATTTACTACAAGCCTTTTATTTTGTACCAAAAAGTCCCTTATTCTCTTATCTTTGAAAGTCCGCGCCAGCGGCATGGTAAAGCCTTTTTGGCATGGTGAAGGACTTTTTGGTGCAAAATAAAAATGCTTGGACTATACATATATTAAAAGAAGTTCAAGGACTATTTGGTATATGCCCCTATTTTTTAACATGTGGATCTTAATATATTATATTATATAAATTAATAAATATAAATATACATAATTTTTTGTACATGTAGATATATATTTTTTATTTATAAGAATTAAATAAATATTAATGTATTATGTATGTATATTATATACTAAAGTATAAATGCAATAAAATATTAAGAATGAATATTTCCGAGTTGAAAAAAAAAAGTTAGAAAGATACTATTTTGTTATTTTCTAAAAACTTTTATAACACAAAAATATTACAAAAACCAGGTGTCCCAAAAGCAAATTTTTATCAAAATTATATTTAACATAAAATAATGTTTGTAAACCCAACAGACCTTAGATATTACAATTTTAGTCAACAAGTTATTGTGATTTTGATAAATATTAAAAAAAAAATATGTTAAGATAAAATAATAGACATTAAAACTCTTAAATATTACAATTTTAGTCGACACTAGTTTCTTTTTCATATTTCTTTATTAATTGAAACCAAAGTGTAATCAAGAGATGCTAACAGAGGAAAAACAACGTAGAGTGACTGGTTGAAACTGTGTTTCCTTTTGGTTTCAAGGCTTTGACAGGTCTTCTATTGGGACTTCTATGTCTCAGCAATCTTCTAGTTGCCCTCCTTCCCTGTATCTACCCCCTGCATTTGAAGTTACAGAAGTAAGAGTTTTTTCTTTGCTTGGCAAGATCATTTCTGAGAAAAAATCTAATTTAGCCCAGATTGAAGGTCTTTCACATAAAACATGGAAAGTAAAAGGGCATTTTAAGGTAGCAAAAAATGAATTTAATATTTTTTCTTTTGATTTCTCAAGAGAGGATGAAATGCTTCGGATTTTAGATCAATCCCCTTGGTCTCTTTCTAATGGCCTTTTAGTTTTCAAAGTGTGGAATTCTGTTTTAGCAGGAGAGGAGGTTTGTTTCAATACCATTGAGCTTTGGATAAGAGTTCATGGGCTTCCCAAGGATCGATTTCACAAAGCTAGTGGGTTGTTGATAGGTCAGATGCTGGGTTCAAATGTGCAAGTGGATATTAGACCTGGGTACTACTCGTATATGAGGTTAAAGGTTAGTTTACCAATTGAAGCTCCATTATCTAAAGGTTTTAATCTCAAAAGAGAAAAGGATGAAAAATGGATTTATTTTACTTATGAAAAAGTAAAAAGATTTTGTTTCATATGTGGGAGATTAAGTCATATGTCTTCAGAATGTGAAAGTGTAGTGAGGGATGATGGGGGTAGTCCCATTAAATTTGGTCCTTGGATGTCTGCTTCATCTTCTTTCAAAGAAGCTTTGGAGGAGTTTATGAGGAAAATTCCATGCCTATCTCCCACCTATGCTGCCATAGCTGCCCAAAATTCCCAAATAGACCCCACCAAAAATTTAACTAACCCAGTCAACCTAGTTTGCACTGAAACTAGGGCCTTTGAACCTATAGAAAGTAACCCACCTAACAATCCCCTACTGACATCAACTCTAGTTTCTTACCAAAATAATCCAATATTTCCCATTTCAGATACCAGTATAACTACTTCAGAGGTGTCAGTAGACCATACCCTATCACCTCCCCCATTTATTATTTCAGATAAAGCTTGGATAGAACCCCCAGAATGTCTTCTCTCCATTAAACACCACCTCAACAACCCTAATAAAGACTCTAGTCAACAAAATATCCTTGGTACTACTCCTCTTCCTTGCTGTAAAGGGGGTGTTCTCCATCCCATCTTTATATCAGACAGATTTAGACTTGAAGACACTGGCACCTCCCATAAATTACCCCAACTGTCAAAATCCCCCCGAAAAATAACTAAACTCAAGTTTCAAAAATCTCCCTAGTCAGAAAAAACACAATCCAGACACATCCCTCTCAATCATCCAAAATTTAAAACCAAAGCTTACCAGAAACCCAATTTCTTGCTAAATGAGATTAACTCTTTACCTTTCAACCCTGGGATTTTTCACTCCTCTTCTCCCATCCAAAATCCATCATTTCCCTCAGATGATATGTCTGTGGTTCTCACGTCTGAAGGCAAAGGAAAAGCTAAGTTGTGGATGGCTGGGGATTTTGAAATGTTGACTGAGAACAAACAACTTGTGAGTACCTACCAAGAGAATTAGCAAAAGGAATTATCATTGGGAAATCAAAATTTAGTTTCAAATTTTATCAAGCTTGAAATAAATAAAAGAAAACTCCTTCTTTCTTTTGTCAAACCTTTCCTTCACAAATTTCATGGGGGGCTATCTGCATTAGGAGGAAGTCAGCTACCTGTTCAAGAGGAAGTTTGTAAAGATCGGTTTTTCCAGAAACATGAAGATGTGAGTAAAGATCAAGAAACTAATAAGAGCCATAGAAGGATTATTACTAGAAGAACTAGTAAACAGTCTATTACTGAAGAAGAAGTGGAAGAGTACTGTGAAGAGAATTTGGCGGATGTGGTTATCAAGTCTAGCTCGGATGAAGTTTCTGAACAGAACGAGGGGTCCCTTCATGGGATCCCTCCAATCTAATGAGCATCTTGGTATGGAATTATCAAGGTTTGGGTAAAACCTTGACAATTCAGGCTCTTCAAAACCTCTGTGTTTTGAATGGCATTATTTTAATTTGCCTTTTTGAAACAAAAGCTAAAGATGAGAGAATTTTGTATGTTAAGAACCACATTAAATTTGATCGGGCCATTTGGGTGAATCCAGTGGACTTATCGGGAGGCTCATGTCTATTTTGGAAAGATTCTGTATGTCTTCATATTTTAGAAAAGTCTAAGGATTTTATTGATGTGATTATTAAAGACTGGAAGGGTACGGAGGGCAATATTAGAGTCACTTTTGTATATGTAAATCCTTCTTTTGATTTTAGGAGAGATCAGTGGGTAGGATGATTATGTCTCAACTCCATTCTAATATCCCTTAGATGTGTTTGGGAGACTTCAATGATATTTGGGAGCAAGCTGATAAAGAAGGTAAGCTGGAGGGACATATTAGGGAGATTGACTGTTTTAAGGAAATGGTCAACAGTGGCAAGTTATTTAAACTTTCTTCTAAAGGGTGCATGTTGACTTGGAATAACAAGAGAAAGGATGTGGAGAATGTTAGGGTGAAGCTGGATCGTGTGTTTATTAATGTGGAATGGGCTTTAAGTTTCCCTGAAAGTAGGTCTATAGCGTTTCCTTCTTTGGGATCTGATCACAACTCTATTTTGGTTAATAATGTTCCCCCTAAGCCTCCTCACAAGAAGAAATTTAGATTTGAAGTGTTTTGGCTAGAAGATAAGGAGTGTCATTCTATTGTTAAAAGAAATTGGAGGAGAGTATTTCCAGGGTCTGATTTGTTCTCCCTGTGGTTTAAACCTTTGGTACTAGGTCAGCTCTTTTTACTTGGAGTTCTAAAAAGTTTGGCAACTCTAGGGTGGAAATTTTGAAACTGCAAGGTAAACTTTCTGAGCTTCAGTCTTGTTCCAGGCAGAATTATAATGATGGGGCAGTCGGATCTATCACTAATAATATTAACGCTCTTTGGGTTAGAAAGGAAAAGTTTTGGGCTATGCGATCAAGAGTTCATTAGATAAAGTGGGGGGAAAGGAGCACAAAGTTTTTTCATGCTTCAAATATTCAGAGAAGGCAGAGAAATCGGATCTTAAGGCTGAGGGATCAGGATAGGCATTGGGTGGAGGGAAAGGCTCAATTGGAGGATCTTGCCAACAATTTTTTCAAATCGCTCCATACTTCAGCAGGTAGAAGGGACTCTTCTAGGGTTTCTTCTCTTATCCCTAAGCTTGTTACGTCTGAAATGAACGATTCTTTAAATGTTTTTCTTTCTCTTGATGAACTAAAAATTACTATTTTTGATTTGGGGCCTTCAAAAGCCCCTGGTCCCGATGGTATGCCAGGCTTTTTCTATCAAACTTTTTGGGAAGATATTAAATGGGATTTATTAAAGGTTTTTCAATATTTTTTTAGTTCGGGGCATATTCTGTCAAAAATGAATGAAACTAATGTGGTTTTAGTTCCTAAAAATCCTAACCCTGAAAATTTATCCTTTTTAGGCCCATTAGTCTCATTAATTTTTCACTAAAATCATTTCTAAAATAGCGGCCTCTAGAATTAAGCCTATTATTGGTAGTATTATTGAGCCTCAGCAAAGTTCTTTCATTCCTGAGAGATTAATTCAAGATAATATTATAGTGGCCCAAGAGTTATTTGTTTTTCTTAGGAGGAAAAGAAGAGGGAAGGATTATGATTGTGCCCTTAAGTTAGACATGAACAAGGCTTATGATAGAGTCATATGCGGTTTTATTAATGATTCCCTTTTGGCTTTAGGTTTCAACCAAAGATGGGTGGGAATGGTTATGAATTTAGTCTTTACAATATCTTTTAGGATTCTTATCAACGGGGATAATAAATCTTCTTTCCTTCTAGGGGTCTTAGGCAAGGTGACCCCCTGTCCCCTTTTTTGTTTATCATTGTTTCCAATAGTCTTTCTCTTCTTATTACTAAAGCAATGAATGATAACTTACTTAAAGGAATTAAAGTCAATCCTTCTTGCCCCCCGATTTCTCACTTGTTGTTTGCGGATGATTCCCTTTTCTTTTTTAAAGGTAATGAGGTGGAAAGTGGAGCTCTCATTGATTGTCTCAATATTTATTATGATGTTTCTGGTAAAAAAATCAACTTAGACAAGCCAGGTATTATCTGTAGTAGTAACATGCCTTTAGACTCTAAGTTGGTCATCTCCCAAAGGATGGAGATTCCCCTTTTGGATAACCCGGGTAAGTACCTAGGCCTCCCTTCTGAGTGGGGTAGATCTAAGAAAGTTATTCTCAATTGGCTTAAGGTGAGAATTGTTCAAAAATTGGAGGGTTAGAAAGAACTTTTTCTTAATCAAGCTGGCAAAGCGCTCGATATTAAGTCTGTCCTCTTGGCGTCCCCTTCCTATGCTATGTCTATTTTTCAGTTCCCTATTGGATTTTGTTCTGACCTAACCTCTTTAATTGCTAATTTCTGGTGGAAGAATTGTAAAGATAGGAAAGGGATCCATTGGATGGCTTGGGAGGGGATATCTAAGGCTAAATTGGAAGGGGGTTTGGGGTTTCGAGATTTTTATAGGCAAAATCAAGCTCTTTTGGCTAAACAAGCTTGGAGACTTCTCTCTAATCCTGGGTCGGTGTGGGTTTGGTCCTGAAAAGCCTTTATTTCAAAAATTTTACATTCTGGGAGGTCCCTAGTTCTAAAAAAGGGTCTTGGTTGTGGAATAGCCTTTTGTTTGGTAGGGAGCTCCTTAAGGACCAGGTGTGATGGTTGGTGGGGAATGGGGTGGATATTCGGATTTGGGGTGATAGGTGGGTTGATGGGCTCTTATTACCCCCCTCACCCACTTTTTCTACCCAAGTTTCTATGGTGTGTGAGCTCATTGACCCTGTTTCTTTCTTTTGGGATGCTAACCTTATTTCTTCCATTTTCCCTTCTCATATTGTTTCTTCTATCCTGGCTATCCCCCTTATTCATCTTTGGATAGGGATGCCTTGATTTGGCCCCTGACCATTGACGTAATCCCCACGGTTTCAACTGCTTATCATGTTTCTACCCCTAAGCAATCCTTGAGATTGGCCCCTCAATCTTCTTTTATCCCCCACCCTGACCATTGGAGAATTCTGTGGGCTATTAAAGCCCCTCCTAAGGTCCTTAATTTTGTTTGGAGATGTTGTAATGAGGGTTTGGCTGCTAATTATTATTTGTGGAAAAAGAAACTTAAAGATGACCCCTTGTGTTCTATTTGTGGGACTTCTAAGGAGACTATTGAACATTTGCTGATTTTTTTCCCTTGGGTTAAGAAAGTTTGGGAGAGCATTTTGTATAAAATTATTTCAATTTTGTATCAACTGGTTGCATTGAGTGGCACAAGTAATGGAAGCTGATCAGTGGGACTTTATTGTAGTTGCATTGAGTGGCAAAATTATTTTGGAAAGCGCAGAAGATGTTTTCAGAGTTCCAAGAGGAATCTTTTGAAAATAAAATGGTTGTTTTGGCACTACCTACTAATGGGAACCCCCTCTGTTCATCTCACGACCGTAGCAGCACATTGCTCCTCTCCAACACCCTAGGACGAACCAAGGCACTATATGTATACTGTCTGTCATTGGTTTCAGCTTTTAGGCTTTTAGACTAAGGTTTCCTAGGTTTCAACTCTGTTTTTCATTGTTATGGTTTTGTTTTTGGATTACAACTCTGTCTTTCTTTTTGGATTCAAATGTTTTACGGGGGTTTAAATAACTGTTTTCTGTAGTTCAAAATGGGATTTGGTTTTTAAATGTTTTTCAATAGTTTAATTTTTGGCTTCATTTCAGATTTAAGAAAATAGGATTTGGGGAGGTCAAGCATTTTTTGGGGTTCATGATGGAGTTCTTTTTGCTGGGTTTCACATGTTTCTTCAGTTTCATTTTTGAGATTTTAAAATAAGGTTGATTCTTGGGTTTTTCACGTGTCTCTTCACTCTTATGGGGTTTGAAATTTGGGTTTTTTACATATCATGATTCTCTGTTTAATTAACCATTGGAAGGCCACTACCTTCCTAGATGTACTTCTCATTCTTTCTCTCATTTTGTTTGTATCTCGTATCTTGATCACTGGATTAAAATCTGAGACTACCGTTTTTGGTTTGTCACACTCTCGTCTTTGTTTTATTTTTTCTGTTTAAATATTCCTTAATGTTTGCAATTGTGATGATATGTTTCTTAAACTTTTTAATGTCCCGATTAGTTGCAGTTCTGTTTTTTTATTGTCATTTTCATGACAACTCACTAAATGCAGTTTCATTCAGTATGAAGTAATTCCATATTGTAATTCCAATTAGTGTTTACTTGGTTCAACTTTCTTAAGTAGCAATTATTAAATTTATCCATAATTCCTATGGTTGTTACCACTGTTGCTAGCTATTAAAATGGCTGGAACAGTTATTCTTCATATCAGTGGTAATATTAGTACCAGTATGTTCAATGTTAATAACAATCATGTGGGGATTTATGGCGCTTCTGTTTTCCTCGGATATTGTTGAGTTTGTGCTTTCTCTTTTCTCTCTGTGGTTATTTTTCAGTTTCATCGACAGATTTTGTGTCTATATGAATTTCTAACTTCTCATATCCGACTATGTGCGCGCGATCTTACGTCTTATTATTTTGAGTTTTGTTGGTGTTTTCCTAAGATGTTGTCATTTTGAGATTTACACTCAGGTCAGTAGCTAATTAATATAACTTTGTTAGTCTCTCGTGTTTTTTTTTTCATTTCAATTTTGTTTCTACACTGATCTCATTTCTTATATTGGGTAATTGACTTGAGGTTTCAAACAATTATTTATGTTTATTGGACAGATTATACCTTTGTTCCTCATAAACTATGGCTAGCTCACTAGTTTTATGAATTAAATATGAAGGTATTTGTTTAGTTTTTGTTAATTTGTCATTATTAATATGTAAGCTATAATCTACTAAGTAAAATTTAAATGAGAGGAGTAAGTGATACAGATAGTTTGTTAAAGATAATTGAGCAACCCCTTTTTCACTTATAATTGTTTTAAGTTGCGACATTCCTTGTTTATTTTTATAACTACAGTCGTCTATTTTTCTTACAAAAAATCTAGTTTAACCATCTCTCCAGGGGCGAAGCCAGTGGCAGGGGTGGGCCATGGCCCGGTCCAACATTTGGGGAAAAATAGCCTACATATTATATATCTCAATTTTATACCCAACCCAGCATAAAAGAAAAGCCCAAGCCCAAACAAAGGATGTTTTCTTAAGTTAACCTAACAAAAAATCTCTCCACTTTTCCATCTTCAAAACACACGGCAGCAGCAGCAGCAAACAAAACAAAGGAGAAGTTCCTTATTTTCAAAGGTATCTATCCATGTTTTTACTTAAAGTCTACTTAACTGTTAAAGTGTAGTTAATTAGTTTTTTCCTTTGAATAAGAAAACACTCTTACAACTTATTTTCTCTCTATTAGAACTAATAAGCTTTGCTTATTATCTTCCTTGTTATTTTATGATCTAAGAACTCAAGGATGATGGGTATTTATACTAGAAGAAAAATCAATTGCACTCAATGTGGTTCAAATTAAATTAATACAAATATTCATAAGTCACACAATTTGCTTTCACTTATTCATCCGCTATGATTAAATATAAAACAAGTTTATATTTCAACAGGAGTTTCGCCGCATGACACGTTTTCTGCGGTTCGAGTATCGAATATTGGTTGTTTATATTCAAACGACTCGCCTAAGGCGCCGCTATAGAAACAACAAAACATGGTGGGTGTTTATTAACAAGCTCGCACTCTTTGCAAAATATCACGGGGGCGGATTCATATAGAACCCGGACAAAGATCAATGTGGAGGATGTATTCAGTGTCATCACTTCTAGGCATCAACCGGCGAAAACTACCTGCCTGAGCTTGTTTGTGACGGACTTCACCCTGATCATGGAACATCGATGCTGGAAAGATTAATATGAATTTTTCAACTAATATTAAAACACAATTCTTTATTCTTAGATGGTGGAGCACTGATGTGGGAGACATAAATGAGGACCCTATGGAAGATGAAGCTTCGGTGCAAATGGGAGCTAGTTTTAGAGATTATGCAATCAACATGGATGGAAGGGTGTGTATTGTGTCTAAAAAGACTTCAAAATAAACACTACTTTTAAGATGCTGCCCTGTGACGATTTGTTTCACCTACAATGTCTCCACCTAACACTTCAATTTGGTGACCCGAGTTGTGGAGTATGCAGAGAACCATTTCTCTGATCCCAATTATATGTATGGTCACTTCATACTCCAGTTGGTTTAGCAATGTTGGTATGCATGTGTGGTTGAAGAGATACTCTAACACTCTTCGAGATACTCTATTATGCATGGTTGTTAAAATCTTTCTCTAAACTTCTAGTATGCATGTGTGGTTGATTATTGTTGCTTTATTTTTCATACCTATTATTGTCAATAGATATCATCTTTTGGAAATTAAAGCTTCCCCCCCCCCCCCCCCCCCCCCCAAAATGGTCATCCATACACTTTTTAATTTTATCATAAACTTTTGGAGCAAAGCCTAAAACCTTCTAACATTTTTTTACACCTTTATGGTCCCACCCTTTTATTTTTTTACACCCAATTATCTTGTTATTTTGACACCTTTATGATCCCACCCATTTATTTATTTTTTGGATACGGAAATGATTCAATAAAAAAAACACGCTCAAGGGCCATAGTCCCTTTTTTTTATACACAATCAATCTTTTTTGTGATAAAACGTTTATTTTAGCTGGGAAATATTCTACCATTTTTTTATAAAATTTTGGTTGGTCATTCCACATCACCCATACCCTTGGAACATATTTCAAGCAGTTGCATTCATTTTAAACATTCAAACAAATGGCAAGAATGCCAATTATACCTAGGACCTTTGGCGCACCATAACGATCCCCTTTTTTAACTCATTAGTCTACGTGAGAACCTACAATATTTATTTAATTTTTGATCTTATTATGTGAATGCTGTAAAAAATTCATAATTTTAGCCATTTGTGATTCATTTTTAAATTAAGAAGTAATTCCAAAACTTAATTATATTAATTTAATAGCTTTTTCCTCATGAACAAAAATAAATAATTGTTTGGTTAAATGTTAAAAAAGATATACTAAATATAGAAAATATATTTACGGTACAAAATATTTTTATGATATTTAAATACTCTTTTAATTACAAAAAATATTATTATTTTTTTCTATGAATCGAAAAAATAAGTTTAAGTAACATGGTTAAATGATAAAATTAAAGAATTGAATAACGGTAGTGGGACATTGAGCCAAATTTTTGGGGAAAGAGTATGCAATACTTTGAATTTTTTTTTTTTTGAAAAAATTTCATTTGTAATTTTCCCACTCTATAATTAAGCACATCCAAAATGAAACATCCCATTCTTAAATGAAACCGCCCACTCTTAATCTTCTATACCACGTTGTATTAATATATACCCTTAACGCAATGCTTGAATTATATTAGTGTAGAATTTGACATATGAATGAATAAAACAAACCCGCCTAAGGGGGAGAAATCCGTATACAGGAAGTACACAAAACATATAACAAAGGCCTGGAGCCCATAACAGAGTAACCAAACACCTAGAAATCCTCCAAGAACTCAACGAGGTTAGATAACGACAAAACATGCCTTTTTTATACCAAGTAAGATGACTTAGGAAACTGTACTGAATTCGAGATGAGTCAAGTTCTACCCCCTCGAAGCACCTCCTATTCCTTTCCTACTGGACGGTCAACGACGACACATGCCTTTTTCTATACAAAGTAAGATGACTTTGGAAACTATATTGAATTCGAGATGGGTCAAGTTCTACCCCCTCGAAGCACCTCCTATTCCTTTCCTACTAGACGGTCCAAAAAATACATTGAGGGACTATAATCCAGACCACTCGTGGACCAGTCCAATCCTTGGGCCTCCTCCAAGCCGCCAACCACTCAAACACCGTACGCGGCATAACCCAACGTATCTGGAAAAGAGCAAGGATCAAATCCCAAAGGCTCCTAGTCACCTGATAGTGTAGAAGAAGGTGATTAAAGGTCTCTGTGACAACCCGCCTACTAAAATAATAGGTGGGCACAGGAATCATAGATGGTCCATTCTTAGCATCACTGTCGATTAAGATAATAGTATGAGATAACCACCAATCATTTTAGAAAATGAACTGTCAAATTTAAAATTTTGAAAGTAAAGGGAAAACACTTAGACAATCCAATTTACAAAAACGGTGGATACCAAAAATCAACGAGTAAAAGAGTAACAATATGATAAATAATCACCGAATAAGCTGTCGGTGAACACACCAATACAAATAGTGACACCGAGTATTACACATTAAATATTACATTATAATAAATGAGTGCAATGATTGGGAAACACGCCCGAATAAATGAACTGAACATAACTAGAGTACAATGGAAAGAAATGTCTAATACAAATAACCTACAACATTCGCAATATGTTGTAGCTCCATGACAACTGGAATGGAAATATAAATATGGGTGTCCATGCGATAGAGCACCTGTATGGCAAGGAGTATATGCAAAAACAAAGAAATATAGACGGGTCAGGGCCCGGTTTGATATGATTACCATGTGACTAAAATGCATGACAATTAAGTGCGTAATTTTCTCGCAATTAACAATAACATTTCTCACCTCTCAATATAAAAGCACAACCTAGCGTAATATCAATGATGATGCTCTAGTTAACCCAAGTACTAAGGGCTAACTTCTCCCCAGTCTCAAGACTATGCCCTATTTGTGCGTGGGGTGTCTCGCGAAGCGAAATCCAAACAAGGATCCCCCCCGATACACTACTACTAGGCAAGGTTGATCGTCGGGATCCATTAGATCCTCAGCACGTAATCAATATGTATATATATATATATGTATGGGAGGTCTCATCTACAACTACTCAAGGAGACACAAATAAATCCATTCACCATCAAAAGGCATAGTTCCTATTTCTTTCTTTAGGAATATACATAAATGGTAATTCATTTTATCAAATGTTTACCAATTTAATAACATTTCAAAACCTTATTTACCAATCTTATTTCCTTTCTTCCATCCAGGAAAAATACATATTTAAAGCAAGTTTTATTAACATAAAAATGCTTTACCTTTTCATTTCATATCTCCCATTTTCCTTCTTCCACCCGGAAAATGTATTTAACTTCCCCATTTCCCTTCTTCCATCCGGAAAATGTAAGTAAAGCCATTTTATTATCATAAAATGCTTTAACATCAATAATGTCCCACATTATTCAGAATAGTTATATTCACGTACATATAACGATTCTAAGACCGTCCCTACGGGTTTCCCCACTGGACGCGCCCCTAAATGGGTATCATCTTCCAGGGCCTATCATACAAGACAACCTGGGAACCTATCAAAACGTCGGGAAGCGGCCATACACCTGGGAGTGAGTCATAACCACACCCAGAATTACCTCACTAGCGCAGAATAAATATACAATAACCGTTCATATGGCCTAGGGATATATCCACCCTACATTCATTAGTCAGGGGGCTTCACCACACGCGCGAATTTCCCTTATGATAGCGATTTGGAGAGGTGTGTATCCATAAATTAACATTTATGAAAATCATTTTTTTTCTATTTTGAAATCATCCACTTTTACATTCTCAAAATCATTTGTACTTATTCATTTAGTACTACGTTTTAGAGTATGTCTTTCTTATTCTTAGCGTCATATTTTATTAATGACCTAAGACCCGAAGTGCCATAAACCTCAAACAAATCTCCAAGAGTTAAACATCATATTCTAAATCATCAAAGTGAGTCTCCCTGAAAATTGACTCCCAAAAGTCCCAACATTAACATTTTATCTCCAATTTATTTTTTAGTTTAACTTCCTATATTATTTGGACATTAACATACACAAACTAGCCCTCGGGGTAAGCCCAAATAATCACATGCTAGCCTAGGATCTTTGTCTACACAAGACAACCCTCTAGGACTCCCCATTACTTACCAAAGGAAGGTTCCTAAACCTTGAACCTAAAGGAAAAGGGCTAAAATAAAACTAAGAAAATCTCACAAAAACAGGGCAACCGAATCGATTCGCCCTAGTGCCGAATCGATTCGCCCCTGGTTGCGACTTGATTCGCCCAAAAGCGAATCGATTCGGTCCCAACCCGAATCGATTCGGTTTCCCAGGCCTGTGTCCTTCCCCTTATCCGAATCGATTCGCCCTAAGACCGAATCGATTCGGCCCTGCAGAATAGATCAGTTTGGGCTACGGGTTGAAGAACCCTAAAATCCCAAAATTCTCAAATGTTTGATTTCTTCCAACATCAACAACAAATATTTATACCAAATGATTCCTACACAACAACTAAACAATATTTATTCCTCAAATCTAATTAAACTACAAGATTAAGGTTTAAACACCAAAATCATCAAAAACCCATAAATGGTTTAAATCTCCAAAAAACCTAACTATACATGCAATTTATCACATTAAATCAATATCTAGCAAGTAAGAAACTTGCCTTGAGGTTGTAGTCTCGGATTCTCTTCCGGTAGCGACGGATTCCATCTCAAATCTCAATTTCTCTCTCTTTCTCTCCATTTCTCCCAAGATTTCTCTCTTCTCTCTCTCTCTATTGGCTTCTAACATAAGATTTAGAAAATAAAAAGGGGTGGGAGACTTAATCGGGTCTTAAAACATTAGTTCCTCTCTTTTAATTGCTAATACCCCATTAAAATGACTCGTAACCACATAATTGAGTCATAAACTGTTAAAAATGCCCGAAACTAAAAAATATAACTTGGCACTTATTTTGACTATCTCGACTATTCTAAAAATAACCGCACCCCCTATTTTGGCATTCGGAATAACGTGAACTATTTTTATGTTCCAATGTCATTTTAATTCATTAATTATACTCCAATTTAAATATGAGTCATAACCGTCGTTTTACATATAACGACGCAATATACCACAATATAATGCCATTTACCTTCTCATAACGGTAAATAGACAAAATATAGTAAATATTATCACTAAATATCACGGAAAATAATATTTACTCCAACTTCCCCTATTTTATATAATTAGCCCATCGGGCAAAATAATATAAAATAGTCGCTCAAAAGCTTGGGTTGTTACAGTCTTCTTCTTCTTAAATAACCAACATCTGCTGGCCATCCTCCTCCCTCTGCTTTGAAGCCCCTCAATAGTCAAGATAGCCTGTCCAGCCGCGATCCACACAAAGAAGCAAACCTTGGGAGGCACATGACTCTTCCAAATGGTCTTCCACGGAAATGACCCACCCCCACGACCCCTCAGTGCATAATAATAATTCTTAACTGAAAAAAGACCATCATGAGAGATCAACCACCTCAACCCATCTACCCCAAAGGACGGAATCGACGCCAAACATAGCCACTCAAAGAACTCCTCTGCCTCCTCCATCTCCCAATATCGGAGACCCCTCCTAAACTTTGGGTCCCACACTGCACGACCCCCTACCCTCCGCCTATGAACCTCAACTGACCCCTCTCTGTCTCCCCCAATCTGAAACATCCCCGAGAAGAGATTCTCTAAATAACCCCCTCTTTCCCCATTTATCCCTCCAGAATCTTATACAACTTCCATTCCCGAGCTGGTAGGAAGTGAGCAAAGGGAAGTCCCCCCACCCCACCTCCGTGAAATAAACCTCCACCATCCCACCCCATGAGCATATCACCCCACTATAGGCCCCTATCCAAGCGGATCGACCCCATACCAATCTACCACCACTTTCCTGCAGAGTCTGTCTCCCTCCCTATGAAACTGCCACAACCACTTCCCTAGTTTAGCCTGGTTGAAATGGGCTAAGCTCCTTACCCCAGACCCACCCACTTTCAGCGGCATGCACACCTCATCACAACTCACCAAGCAATATTTTAACTCATCATCAGGACCTCTCCATAGGAAATCCCTCACCAACTTATCTAGCCTCTTGCGAACGGAAGTAGGTAAAGCGAGTACAGACATAAAATTTATCGAATGACTGGATAACACACTCTTGATGAACATCAATCGACCCCCTTTGGATATATAACTATGCTTCCATCCTGCTAACCTCCTTTGGTCCCTCTCAAGGACCGACTCCCACATCGAAAACGACTTAAACTTTGCCCCCAAAGGGAGGCCAAGATAAGTAGATGGGAGCGATTCGACCCTACATCCAAGAACACTAGCCAGATAGTGAACATTACCCACTTCTCCCAAGGCAATCATCTCACTCTTCCTGATATTATACATAAACTCGACACAGCCTCAAAACACACCAGCAACATCCTTAATATCCTCCCCTCAACCTCAGACCCCGCACAAAATATAATAGTGTAATCCGCAAACAGAAGGTGAGAAATCTCGACCGGATGGGGGTCACGACTCCCAATCAAAAATTTTGAGACCAGACCACCCTCTACCGTACGTATAGTCATCAGAGAAATTGCCTCCATTACCAAAATAAAGAGGAATGGTGGCAATGAGTCTCCCTGGCAAGGACTGAGAATTCGATAGAGGAAATACACCTCTTCATCCACCTGCACCACCTCTCCTCAAACCGCATCCTCCTGAGCAGATATAGAAGGAACTCCCAGCTCACATGGTCGTAAGCCTTCTCAATATAAAGTTTGCAAATAATACTCGGATCACCACATGTCATTCTGGACTCGATGTACTCATTCGTCACCAAGGCCGCATCAAGGATCTTATGCCACCCAACAAAGGCGCTCTGAGCATTCGAAATAAGTGGATCAATCACCTTTCTAAGTCTAACAGATAAAGCCTTAGAGATGAGCTTATACACGTTGCTAACCAGACTAATAGGCCTGAACTCCCTCACATCTGTTACTCCTCCTTTCTTAGGGACCAAAGTAATGAATGTGGCTTTCAAACTTCTCAAAAAGTACCCCCTATCATAGAACTCCCTGAATACAGTCATCACATCCACCTTGACCACTACCCATCACTACTGGTAAAAGGCCATAGTGAACTCGTCCGGACCTGGTGCCTTATCTCCGCATATCAACCTCAAAATCTGAACCACCTCCTCCTATGTGAACAACCTTTCCAACTGATCCACCTCAGCCCCCAAAATACTGGAAGTCCATCCATCTTAGGTCACCAGGGCTCATCCTCCGTATACAAACGCTCATAAAACTAATTGATCTCCATACGAACCTCACTCTCCTCGGTGAACTCCACCTCCCCTACAACCACTTTCCCGATATGGTTAAAACGGCGATGTGAGTTAGCCACTTTATGAAAAAATTTAGTATTGTTGTCCCCTTCCCTAAGCCAAAGATCCCTAGACTTTTGTCTCCAACTAATCTCCTCCTGAATCGATTTCATCCCCACCTCCTTTTTTTTCTCTTCCGTAGTCAATCTCTTAGCCCCCGATAGACCCCCCGACCCTTCTTTCTCATCGAGTACCCGAATATCCTCCATAATCTGCTCAATCACAACCCCCAAATTATCAAAAACATTTATGTTCCATCGAATGATGTCCCCTTTGAGGCGGAACAATTTAGAAGCCAATCTGAAACTCGCATTCCCCCTCCACCTCATACCCCTGCCACCACTCCTGCACCCTCCCCACAAAATACTCCTCCTTTAACCACATATTCTCGAATCTAAATGGAGTCCCCCCCTCACCCCTCCACAGTCCAGGAGAATAGGTGAGTGATCCGAAGTCACTCGAGGCAAGAACGATTGAATTACCCCAGAAAAATGCTCCTCCCAATCAATAGAAAGTAAAAATCGGGCAAGCCGAGATGGCGAGGGCCCTTCCCTATGACTAGACCATGTGAAGACACCTCCCTCCAAAGGAGGGTCCACCAACGCCAAATCATCGATGAAATTCGAAAAATCCCTCATAAAAGAATTCTACCTCCCCCCACCGCTCCTCTCCGAGGGAAAGCGAACGATTTTGTAGTCCCCCCCTTGCACCACGGAACATCCCAGACACTCCTAGCCCCTGCTAATTCCTCCCATAGCTCCCAACGCATCGAGTCCTCTACTGGCCCGTAAACCCTAGAAAAGCTCCAAATGAACCCATCCTCTGCATTCCTGAATAAACAATAAATAGACCAACTACCCACTAAAATATCAAATTTTTCAACCACTCTATTATCCCACATTAAGAAGACCCCTCCCGACGCCCCTTTCGAATCTAGGCAACACAACTCTATCCGACATCCTCCCCAAATAGACCGTGTCATCTCCTTATTCATAGAACCCAACTTTGTCTCTCGTAGGCAGATAATATCCATCCTCCACCGCGAATGATCCCCACTAACCACTCCTCTTTTCCCGTGGTCATATAACCCTCGCACATTCCAAGTGATGAGTCGTAACTTCATTGGAAACTGCTTCAAAGCCCTCCCTCCCCCTCCCCACCCCTTATGCGCTCTCCCTTTGCACCTCCTTTATGTTACGGAACACCCTAAAAGCCTCCTGTTCATTCCCCTTGAACGTAGTCCCTAAAAATTTGCTAAAACCTCCTATCACACTAGAGACCCATTCCTCCATCTCTCCCTCCATACCCCTCTCTTTTATCCTACCCTCGGACACCTCCCCTTCCGCAGCCGACGCCCTTATTTCAACCCACAACCTAGGGGACGGGACTTCCAAATTACTGAAATTCTCATGCCCTCACTCCGCCGCCCCCGAGGCACCCGAAGAGACATGCGTATTATTACCCCACTCCAACTCTCCTTCACCCTCCTCCACTTCCGTACAAAGAGAATCACCTCTCCGAAGTACCGCCCCAAACGAGCAAATTGTACTATGACCCTCAGACACATCGTAAATTGAGACTGCCCCATCATAGAAAGTCTCACCTCCCGAGTCAATTTTTTCACCCTTAACACCCACATTTTCCCCTTAAAATTACCCTCAACAATATCCCCTCTATTTCTGTATTTTTTTCGAAATGCTCCATTCTTTAGCATTTGCCTCGAATTGAGTGAAGTCCCAATCATTTTCAAATATGATCGCTATAAAGAAAGAGATTTCACCCAAGGTGACTTTAATGATTGAGTCAAATATTATTGTGAGTATTATATTGATATATATTTATATCCTTCTCACTCGCTCTCGGCTCACTGCATCTCACATTTTTCTCAAGCTTGCTTTTAGATTTAGAAATTATTATCTCACAAGTAACCACTTTGGTAATGCCTAATAACATTGTACGATTTTGGTTACGGATATAGGGGATTCTAAATCTCAATCTTTTTGCATTCATATATTTTCCAATTCTTTAAACTCTTTGTAAATTGTTCACATTTGGTACTAAAATTGATGAGAGTCTCCACAATTAATGTTGTTGATGCTCAAAATTATCTCCTTATATATATTGTATATTTTTTTTAGCTGATTCCTGTTTAGTTGGTTATGTCTTAGTATTGTTTTCATTTGCTATATTTTTGTGGCTTAATTCATGTTTGATTATTTCGTTGTAGGTATTGAATTCAACTGACATATTGTGTTTTGGCCCATTCTTGTTTGGTGATATAATATTCATTATGCTACGAGTATGTGGTTATAATGTATTATTCTCACTTTATATTAATTTTTTTTTAATTTAACGAATATAATAACATGTCCCCTTAGGTAACATATTTTGAGGCTGAAAATAGCAAATGTTTGTCCTATTAATTGTATGTCGGCACCGTCCTTATTATTTTTAGTATTTTATTGTGTACACATAGGGCATGCGTTATTAGATCATCTTTTTATGAATGAGGTTTTCTTTCTATCATTCTTTACTGATTTTTATTATATGGAGGACCTATAGGATTTTTCTCGGTAGAGGAGAAATGAATCACTAGTTCTATACTTATGTTTCACGGTTAATTGATTGAATTGATGGTGCCTTTTTTGTGAATATTCAGTATGAGTCCCTTCCTTTATACATGTAATATTTGGGCTTATATTACATCATGTAGTGCCTAAGGGAATAATGGAGAGAGTTCTAAAATAGAATAGGGTGATGTTAATAGTGGTCCTCAACCATGTATTGTAAGAACGAGCTTGATATGAAAGAATTGAGGATTCAAGTCAGATGCATAAGGATCATCCTTCTTGTTCAGAAAATCTTATATTTGTAAGTTTAATTTTCATACAAATTTGACAGTGTCACTCTTGTTTTCACCTATCTTGGTTCTTGTTTGACGAAATGCATATGAAACTTTAAAATGGACCACTTTGAAATGCATATGAAACTTTAAAATGGACCACTTTAAAAAGTTGGGTTACTGTATATGTGCATCCTTACCTTCTATATATACAATTTCAATAGTCAGTATGGTTAAATTCGTTCTTGCAATACTACCTTCTTTGTTTTTTTCATAAGAGAACCAAATATTGTTAAATTAGTAAGTACAGAGAAATGCATATTCTGCATAACTCATAATTTTGAATGTTAACAAGATAAATCAATAGGTCCAGTGACTCTCACCATGGAAGAAATAATGTAAAGTCTTATTATGGTCGTCTATAAGCAAGGATGTAAGCAATTTTTTTCAGGGTTGATCATCAATTACCTAAAGGTCAGTATAATCTTATTCGACTCTTTTTAATGTGAAACAAAACATAAATATCAATGCGTTAATGGTTTATTTTCTCAATTAGTGAATGAAATAATATCTGAATTTCTTTGATAAATTGGGTCTCTTTGACTATTATTGAAGTTTTTTTTATTTCTTAAACTGGGTGGATCGTCATATAAACAATGGAAACTCTGCCCAATTTGTTTAAATTGTTTACAATTATTTGTGTTGTATAAGAAATCTTTTTGACCTACAATATACACGACGTAATACTTTAGAAAAACTGGAATTTATATCTTGTGTTTTACGTTGCACTAGAGATTTATATATGTTATTTTGAACTTATGCAGGATCATTTAATTAGAGGCATGTGAAAGGTGTATTATTGCTAAATTATAGGCATGTTGTTGAATTATTTTATTATTTTTAGAGTACACAACCATAATCAATTCATTGCAGGAATTTTGTGTTATGTGCTTAGTTTATTATATTTTATTTTATAATTAGGAAAAAAAAGACACATGGCGATGCATTTGATAAGAGTGATAGGTCTCTAATATTGATAGTCGTTCGACAATCAAGAAATAGAGAATTTGAAGACAATGCGACCAAGGAAGTTTATGAAAAAATTGTGACTTTCTTTAAAAAGTTATGACAACATATTTTCTTTATATAATCTTTATAAATATGGACATATACTACATAAGAGGATTGAAAAGAATATGATCTAACAACACTCTTGATAATTTGCTTTATTGTAGGACACTTTAAAGATGCAAGCCCATGATGGGAGCTTATTGAGACTTATATTATATGATTTGAAGCTTTTGAGGTGTCGACGCAATTTCGCGAAAGCCAAAGGAAGATCGGCGCATTTATAATTGATTTTTGGATGTAAATTTTTTTGGAGACCTTTTTTTAATGATGTACATAGTGGGTATATCTAGTTATGATACATGTAGTAGGCAACTATTTTTTTTGTGAATAATGTAGACGGTGGGTATATCTTGCATCCCACTATTTTTTTGATATGGACAAATGTTTTGGTTTGGTGCATTTTAGATGTATGTGACTTCGAATACAAAAAATTTCAAGGTTGTTTTTATATTACTATGAATTTTGATTTGTATTTATATTTATTTGTAAATTATGACATTAATATTGGTTATTAATTTTTTTTATTATATGTATAATTTATGACCGTTTATATTAAACCCTCATGTGATGAAATTTTTTATATGACTTTTTAAAAATTTTGAAAACTCTTTATCATGACGCTTTTTAAATCAAATATGATATTTTATAGAATATATTGTGACCATTTTTTTAACAGTTATGACCGTTTTGAAAAAAAAAGTCATATATAATTGTTACATAATATGACACTTTTTATGGGTATCAATTATGACAACCAAACTTATGACGTTTCTTTATTGTAAAATAAAGTGTCATAAAATGCATTTTATGACACTTAAAAATGTCATAAAAAGGCTTTTTTCTTGTAGTGTGACCATTGAGGTCATGGCTGAAAACAGTAGTGCAAGGGTCCACTCTATGGCCCCTGCTCTTTTACCTCCGTGTCTGAAGAGTAGGAGTCCCCCAAGATGAAAGATCTTTACTACAAAAAGATAATTTCCTTTTTAGATATGCGGAAGCGAAGATGATGATTCAAATACACAAATACACAAATTTTAATTTTTCTTTTTCAAATTAAATTAAAACCAAGTGAAATAAACTTAAACACACAAACCACTTAAATTTCACTTAAACCAATTTAATTTAGCCCAAGTCCTATAAAATTTGTCTAAGTCATATTTCTTAATTTTATCCAATTAGGCCAAACCAATTTTATCCAATTAAATTAATTGACTTGAATTGAATTAACTAAACATTTCCCAATATTTAATACAGCACCAAATTAAACATGTAGTGATTAAAACCAAATTTTATCTTGAATTACCTAAGCATTCGTTCTAGGTGAGTATAGCAAGATAAAATAAATAATGAAACCACTACGCCGCGAGGTACGAGGAAAAACTCACAACGGAAAAAAACCTCGGACGACCCTAGCCTTAAGTCCACTAAGTATGGAATTATAATTACAAGACAGTAAGACTTACAACACTAGACTCGATCCCTCTCAAGCCCGACGCTTCTTCTTGTAAACACCTCCGCCTAGTAGACAACTCTGGAGCTCCACCGAAATCTTGAAATCACCAATGAGACATATCCACACCGTCAACCACACATGGTGCCTTTCACCATGCGAGAATGCCGCAACAAAACAAGCTCTTCTTCTTTATGGGATTTAGAAGAAAACCCACACTTCTCTTCAAATGAATGCAGAGATAAACCGGTGCCAAACACTGCAAGCAGAGTATATATATATGGAACTTGGATTAAACAACAATTGGGTGTAAACAATTGTTTAAAAGATTTTTCTTGAAGAATTAAACACTCAAAAACCATGAACTTTTTCCCTTTTAGTTTCTCTTAAAAACACTCACTTAGAGGTTGTAGGATGTGAAAAAGTTAAGTTAGAAAAGTTCATTTCCGCACTTTTGAAGTTATGTCAAAAGATAGTGGAAAAAACAAGTGGGAAAGTGGGTCAAAACTACTTAAAACTATTAAATGCCTGTTCCCGCCAAATCTCGTTCGAACGACATTTTCGTTCGAAAGAAATCTCGTTCGAATGACATTTTCGTTCGAGCGAAATCTCATTCGAACGAGGCTTCTAACGAAGTTCCAGTGTGAACTCGTTAGAAATCTCGTTCGAACAGCCATCTCGTTCGAACGACATTTCGAACGAAGACAATATGGGAACTCGTTGGCAAACTCGTTCGAACGACATTTTGAACGAACTTCCAGAAAGTTTGAAAATTTCTATGTTTAGCCCAGAAACTTTATAAACTTGATTTTAAAGTTTTAATAAAATCTTCTAGAAATTAAAGAACAGTTTTAAAATGAACAACACCCAATATTAAATGTTCCAAGCTCCTATATATATAATCAAAATGCATTCAAATCTTAGGAGCAATGGAACCATGTTGGTGACGTAGAAATGAGGCACAAACAAACTCGGCAATATGATGAAGCTTTATACTCTTGGCCGCTACGTCTTCAATAAACACGTCATAGACTTGAAGGATGATCAATTAACTCTATCCTATGACTCAAACGTTTTTGTCCGGAATTGAGCCAAAACTACAAAGGACTCAATTGGAAATTTGTGTCCTTACAGTGTCAAAGTAGATTTTTGGCCAAAAATGAAATTACTGACGAGAAGGAAATTTTTTGTGGAGATGTTTAAGAGAATGTAGATAATTACGCCTCGGGGGATATTTCAAAAAATAAAGATTCATATGGAGATATGCCTCCTCTAGAGGAGATTCCATTTTTAGATAGTTCAAAAAATGAAGATCTTTGCGTTGATATGCCTCCTCTTGAGGACATTCCAAACATATATGTGGAGATTCCTGAGTTTGATATTTGAATGTCTTCTAATTCTGTAAAAGCACACACAGGGCTTTATTGAGGCTTCGCTAGATAAACGGTGGAAAAATCAAACTCAATATACTACAATCAGTAATTCTTTTGCGGTTCTAGGGAACTTCGAAGATTGCAATAATTCAGTTGAGATGAACGGATTTAATCGAAAGAGTCCAAAGAATTCACAACGTAAGACGAGGGGATCTACGCAATCCTTGTCAAAAACTTCGAATGTGAACGATTCGCATAAATGCAATGGCTTAAGTCATGAAGAGATGAGTGGGATAAAAAAAGCTTGCACACGAAGGTCAAAATAATTATTCCCTCCTGCTCATGCTCGAGGTCGATAGTTTGTTTTTCCTCATTATTCATTTAAATTTTCTTTAGCGCATGTAAGAGCCACTAGGAGAGGAAATTTCTCCTAAGCTTAATAATAAAAGGTTCGTTTGATAAAAAAGAAAAAAAACGTAACTGGGGATTTAGGAATATATTATTTTTTTAAAAAAATATATAGATTATTTATTGGGCATCAAATACATTTTTTTTAATGCGTAGATGCATGTTTTTATTCTCACTAACCTTTTTTTAATGTTTTTGTGTTCAATATGTATTTTAATTTCCAGTCGTCTTTTCTCATATTTTATTTAGATTTAAAGATGCCAAAACATTTCAAGATGTCAAATGTTTAGACTTGAAAAAGTTGTCAAAACTTTTCATATGATTTGTAGTAATTTTATAATTTTTTTTAATCAAACTATTTTTCCCAACAAATTTTCTCTAAAAATGTTATAATTTAATGTTTTATGATATCTAGTTATATAAGCAAATATCGCTTATGGTAGCAATCCTACCCGTGCTAAAATAAAAAATTCGTTACTGGTTTCATATTTTGATTATAAAACTTCAATACATGGATCAATACCTTTTAATATTACTTTATCAATTATTTTCGAAATGATTGCACATATGTTAATGATGTTTTAAAAAGAAAAGTGTGATCTTAAGGAATCATGGAAGAAGATATAATTTGTTTCCTTTATTTCTATTTTTGATGAAAATTATTGTGGTAAAGGTAGTTGGAAATTGTAGTATACTTTTATTTTTAATTTTATAATAGTTTGGGTATCGTGGAGGGCTAAAATCTAGTTCTTAGAATACAGTGGGGAGCGCGGGCAATTTTATATATATATATATATAGTAGATGAAATATTATAAATTAAAAATGAGTAAATATAAAATAAATACAATATTAAGAATAATTCACCCGTAACTTTAATAGTACCATATTACATTAAACATGAATTAGCTTACAATACTATGATAACTACTTCTAGTTTGAAGTTCCAGTACCATCACAACACTTGTTTTCAGTTTTGTACAATTATTATAATTGTATTAACGTGTATAAATATCACTGAAAGTGTCTTTGGCATTTCGTCAAATACTTGTTACTACCATTTGTGACAACAACAAACAATGATGTCATTCTTCTAGAAATAATAGATAATAACACATCATAGAAATGATAAAATCCATATTTTGGCCCATAACTCAAATGATTATAGGATAACAATCAATTGTTTCCTCTTGTTTCACACATACATCTTGTTTTTAAACTCAACAATCAAAGAAAAAATAAAATAGCACATAAATGTGAACATCGAATGAGAATTATGATTAAAACCCATTTACAGCAAAAAAGGAAAACATTATCAATAGTTAAAGAAAATAAGTAAAATATATTATATATCATGATTATATAAAAGGAACTCAAAACTTCACAGTTTTAGTATTTACCTTTAACGATTTGTGGTGATTGTCGATTTGCTATGGTGTTTGCGATTTACTCTGGTGCAGTGACTAAATTTATGAAATATTTGGAGATGCGGGTCCTTCGTTGAATGTGTGGAGAGAGAGAGAGAGAGAGAGAGAGAGAGAGAGACCCTAATGCTTTCAGCGTTGCTTTCTTTGATATAGAGCCCTATTACTAGGAATGTTGTGTTCATCTCTATACATTGGGAATTCGTGCTTCTGCGATTTGTTTATTTGAATGATGAACTCATCCAAATTTACTTAAATTTTCAGATGGATCGTCGAGAAGAACTAGCTAAAACAGTTAGGGGAGTCAACGAGCAAGATCGAATCACACCTCAGGTATCCCCAGAGAGAATACCAACCGCCGAGTTAGCAGGTATCGTGGCACAAGCAGTTACCACTGCAGTTTTACAATACCAAGAACGCAGCATACAACTGAGAGGAGGCAAAAGACCTAGAGAGGTTAACCAAATGCATGTGACTAAAGCTGATAAATGTGCGAAGACACCGAAATTGAGACAACAAACTACCCAACACCGAGTCAGTTCCAGAAGTAACAAAATTTATGAAAAGGGCCAAAAGTGTCAGGGCCAACGAAGTCAAATTCAGAATGAAATCATAAAGAGGTGCTTCAGTTGTGGAATGGACGGTCACAAACGTCAATCTTATCCGAATCAGACTGGGGATAAACTACAATCCGACCAACAAAGAATTTCGGAACTCTGTTATAAACGTGTGCAGTCGGGTCACAAGTGGATGGATTGTCCTCACCCTGACATAGTTTTTTCGCAAATTTCCCCTCAAGGCCAGCAAGACCAAGGAAAAAGTGAGTCTAGTCAACAACGTGGTAAAGTGAAGCAGTTTCGAAAGAGGAATAAAGTCCCAAGTCAGCAAGGCCGACACCGACAGCAGCAGGGTCAGAGGGGGAGTAACTTCAGAGGCCGATGTTTTGTGTGTGGCAAGCATGGACATAAATGCCAGGATTGCCCAAAGGGTGTTAGGGCCCCACAGCAGCAGGGTGCCCGTAATGAGCCACAGGGGCCACTTTTCCAGTCACCCTCCCAGCACCAACTCAGGTACCAGCCCTACCAACCTTTCCAGTAGCTCTAGTACAGCAGGGGCAGTTACAGTACAGACATATCTATAACCAGGCAGTAGCCCCACATGCACCACCCGCGATTTGGGGTATGTTTCCTATCCATGGTACTTTGGGTCGAGTTTTGTTTGTTACTAGGGCGACGCATTGTTTTATAGCTACATATTATGCGAAGACCTTAGGGTTATTAGCCACAGTAGAGAGCACCGTAACGTATGTAGACTCACCACTGGGGAATGGTACATTTTTTTATATGCCGGGGAGTGGGGGTAGAGATTGGTAGCTTGGTATTACCCGCAGACATGTTAGTCTTAGATATGCATGAGCATGATGTGATTATCGGTATGGATTGGCTCGCAGCTTATAGAGCCATGATTGATTGCTTCGGTGGGAGCATTATTTTTGCCATTCCGGGGCAAGAGATGTTTGTAGTGGCGATGCCTCGCCCAGAGGGAGGTTCGACCGCTCATTTGTAATATATAGAGGAGGATACCTCTAAGGAGGTTGTGATTCCTTTAGACTCGATCCCAGTCGTTCGTGAGTATTCTGATGTATTCTAGGAGATACCAGGCCTACCCCCCAGTCGAGAGATAGACTTTGTCATAGACTTATTACCGGATACTAGGCCGATAGCACACGCTCCATACCGTATGGCTCCGGCGGAGATGTGAGAATTACGAGATCAGATAAAGCAGTTTTTAGGTCAGGGCCTCATTCACAGGAGTACCTCACCTTGGGGCGCTCCAGTCTTGTTTGTGAAGAGGAGAGATGGTTCACTGAGGTTGTATGTGGACTACCGGGAGTTGAACAAGGTCACGATACGAAATAAGTATCTGTTGCCTCGAATAGATTATCTGTTCGACCAACTGAGAGGAGCAACTTTCTTTTCTAAGATAGATCTGAGGTCGGGGTACCATCACCTACGTATTAGAGAGCATAATGTTTCAAAGACTGCCTTCTTGACGAGGTATGGGTCTTACGAGTTCAGAGTGATGCCATTTGGTCTCAGAAATGCTCCAGCCATGTTCATGGACTTAATGAACCGAGTATTCAGAGAGTTCTTGGATCAGTTTGTCATCGTCTTCATATATGACATTTTGATATATTCACACTCCGAGGAGGAGCATGCCGAGCACTTGAGGCAGGTTCTTCAGACTCTAGGAGAGCATCAGTTATATGCTAAGTACGAGAAGTGCGGATTCTGGTTGCGAGAAGTACAGTTCTTAGGGCATGTTATTTCTGAGCAGGGGATAGCAGTTGACCCAAGTAAAGTATCAGCGGTGAAGGAGTGGGGACAGCCCACGACACCAACGGAAGTGCGAAGTTTCTTGGGGTTAGACGGTTACTACAAGAGATTCATTCGGGGATTCTCCAAAATAGCAGGCCCATTGACGAATTTGACTCGCAAAGGGGTACCGTATGTTTGGGATGATGCTTGTCAGTTGGCTTTCGACGAGCTAAAAGACAAGCTTACTTCAACACCAGTTCTTGCTTTATCGAAACCGAGTGTGGAGTACCTGGTCTACACCAATGCCTCTTTACGGGGACTTGGGGGAGTACTTCGGTAGGAAGAGAAGGCCATAGCTTTTGCCTCCCACAAGCTTAAGTTGCATGAGAAGAATTACCCCACCCACGACCTGGAGTTAGCAGCGGTCATTTTTGCATTGAGGATATGGAGGCACTATTTATTGGGGGAGAAATTCCTCTTGTTCACAGACCACAAGTCATTGCAGTACCTGTTCACTCAGAAAGAGCTGAATATGCGTCAGCGCAGATGGATAGAGTTTGTGAAGGACTACCAGTTCGATATACAGTATCATCTGGGGAAGGCCAGCGTAGTTGCTGATGCGTTGAGTCGTAGACCGGTAGACGAGGTGGCGGACGTCTAGAAAGCAAAGTGGAAGGAGTTGGGTCACCAGGACGCAATAGCCCGTTCTTTCATATCCATTATGTCAGTCACACTCGAGATTGTTACGAGGGTGATACAGGCACAGACCACAGACCCGTTTTGCCAGGAGCAGATTGTACGACATTTAGCCGAGGGTGCTGAGTCCTATTCTGTTAGTTCTGATGGGGGTTTGTGGTTTATTGGGAGATTAGTGGTTCCAGAAGGAGCGGAATTACGTCATGCAGTGATGACCCAGTCTCACGGGTCCCGATTTGCTGCGCATCCTGGAGGGGATAAGATATACCAGGATATGAGGCGACAATACTGGTGGAGTGGGATGAAGAAGGACATTGTTGAGTTCGTGTCCAAGTGTTCTACCTGCCAGCTGGTAAAGGTGGACCATCAGAAACCGTCAGGGTTGCTACAACCATTGGAAGTACCCGCGTGGAAGTGGGAGAGTATTTCCATGGATTTTATTACGGGGTTGCCTACATCACAGCGGGGCCACGACTCTATCTGGGTGATTGTAGACCGTTTGACCAAGGTGGCTCATTTTCTGCCGGTGCGGACGGATTATACCGCGGGTCAGTATGCTCAGTTGTTCATTGCTGAGATTGTCAAATTACACGGGGTGCCCCTGAATATTGTGTCAGATAGAGGCAAGATTTTCGTGTCACGTTTCTGGGAAAGCTTTTAGGAGGCTATGGGTACTGAGTTGAGGTTGAGTTCAGCTTATCACCCACAGACAGATGGACAGACAAAGCGTACTAATCAGATGTTGGAAGATATGCTACGCATGTGTTTTCTTGATTTTGGAGGAGGTTGGGAGCCACACCTTCCACTGGTAGAGTTTGCTTATAATAACTCTTATCAGTTCACGATTGGCATGGCTCCATTTGAGGCCTTGTATGGCAGGCCTTGTCGTTCCACAGCTTGTTGGCTCGAGGTGGGGGATAAATACTTGCTAGGACCAGAGGTGATTCAGGAAACCTCCGCGAGGATTGAGATGATTAGGAGCCACATTCGAGTAGCCCAGGACAGGCAGAAGAGCTACACCGATGCGAAACGGTTCTTCTGGGAGTTTAATGTGGGGGACCAAGTGTTACTGCGTGTATCTCCTATGAAAGGAGTGATGAGGTTCGGGAAGAAGGGGAAATTGGCCCCGAGGTACGTGGGACCATTTCCCATTATCGAGAAAATTTGGCCGGTAGCATACAGATTGGGACTGCCAGAACATTTACATCGCATTCACGATGTATTTCACATCTCGTCGTTGAGACGGTATCTTCGGAATGATATGGCCCATACTCACATCGCGATAGATGAGATAGACTTACAGCCTGATAGCTCTTACGAGGAGAGACCGGTGGCTATCCTAGACTATAGTGAGAAGAGATTGAGGTCGAAGATAGTTCCACTTGTGCGTGTCCAATGGGAGCACCATAATGTGGAGGAATCCACATGGGAGCGCAAGGCAGATATGCGCGAGAGATATCCAGATTTATACATACCAGGTATGCCTTATTTTCTGAATTTCGGGACGAAATTTCATTATTATGGTGGAAGTATGTAATACCCCGTATTTTTATGCTATATTAATTTGGGGATTTATTAAATTTAATGTGAATTAATTATTTAATAAAAATCCAGAAATTAATTATGTTATAATTATTAACGTGACGAGAGTTAGTAATTATGGGAAATTTGTTGAATATTACTGATGAGCAAAGTAATATATGATATTGGTTATATTGAATGTCACGAGTGAATAAAATAACAATTTTGGAAGTTTAGTCGGGACGCGCCCGTATCGCGTCGGGACTAAATAGTGATAAATAAAAGTGAATATTTTATAAGTTGTTTGTATGGTCGTTTTGAGTGCGCCAACGCGTCCGAAAGGGTCGAGATAGTCAGAAAAGTATACCCGGGGGTTTAGTTTGGGTCTCGGAGCGTTTTTAGGCCTAATTAGTACCCCGGGAGGGCATTTTGGACATTTCACATTTTTGGGTAATTAAACCCACGAAAATTTAAGAGGCTATATCAGATGTCCAAGTCATCTTCTAGGGTTAAATCAATTCTAAACCTTAGAATGGCCATAGGAGAGGAGAGGAGAGGAGAGGAGAGAGCTCTCAAGGCAATTCAAGGCCAAAGAGTCATCCGTTTGCACCGCCACCACCGCCAACGCGTAGATCGCAAGACGGGGAACGCAACCACACCAAATTCGGCACCAAACCAGACTTCTGAAAATCCCAGGCAAGTGTTTATCTTGCTTATTTCGTTGATACATATTTCATATTAGATTAGGAATGATTAGGATGAATTGTATGGAAGAAAAACCCAATTTGAGTTAGGAAATTGCATGTAGTGATGACTTAAAGGGTATTCTGAAAACCCTTTTTCATGTAGAGGATTAAAACCACGAAATCTTGAGGTTGTATATGAAGGAAATTCTGGGAAAAATATATTAGAACCATGATTAAGAGTTTTCTAGGGTTCTTGAGTTTTAAATGAATTTTGGCGTGATAATCCATGATTAGTGATAGAAATCCACATGCTTTACGTAGGGATTACATAATATGATGTTATGATGTTAGTAGTATAAATTCTGGGTCGTTTGGGTATGAAAAATACGGAAATTGTTGAGGTTAGAAGATGAAAACCGTAATTGCAAAACTGCAGATTTTGCATACCTGCTTGATCGATCGATCGAGCCAAGAGCTTCGATCGATCGAAGGTTCGATCGATCAAGCCCCAGACCTCGATCGATCGACCCCTCCTGGAATACTTAAGTTCCCCTTCTTAAATTGGTTGAAATTCACTTTAATGAGGAATATATATGGACACCCTTATAAATATGTTTCGGGAGATAAGGAGGACCAGTAGGGTATATGAATAAATTTTGGGACCTTTAAGGTAAGACGAGAGTTGTATTTTTGAGATACTGCGTATAAGAAATGATGAAATTATGTATTTAAAGTGAGAGATTATGTAAAATAGTTACGAAAGAGAATAGATGAATACCTACTGAATTTTTATAGGTGGGAGGATAAAGCCGTGAGAGTTATGTGGTAAGTTGGAATAATACCGAATCAAGGTTAGAATGAACAGTTATATGTGTTAACTAATAATGAGATATGAGAAATAATGTTGTAACTATGGGATTTGAGATATACCTAATATTGATATGGTAATATTAGTATTGCTATATGATTGTGTATGCATATACTATTTATGTGTGAAAAACGTACCTACGCTACTTGTTATCCCTTAGGTTACCGCGCTGGGACGAATCTTATCCTGTGTGCCTTATGGGGGATATTGACTCGTACCCTAGGAGATAGATATCCTTGGTACAAGCTATCGTATGGATAGTTCAGACGGTCCTAAGAGACGCAGGTATGTGCCATCCTCTTAGAGACTTGGAATCTATGCTTCGCCTCAATATTGTTTGTGTATGTGTTAATACAATTCGAGAGTGATTCCGAATTTGTATTCCCCTTAATACGAGTGATATGGGGTTTGGATAGTAGAGTATGCCCGCACCATAGTTTTTATTTGGGGTGCTGTTATGATATATATATTATACGAGTAGTTAATATATATATGAAATTATGAAATTTGGAACTGCCTACTGTGATTTGATAAGTAGGACATGGTCGATGACTCAAATTGTAAATACTTGTTTTAAGAAAGTATAATATGACACGAGGAAAACTTTATTAATTAATAAAGTTAAAATGAGAACTTTGGTTACTAATTGGAATCTTCCATTTAAAACAATTGTATTGTTCAGTTTTAAATCTTGTGAATAACCTAAGATAAGTTAAATCATTGGGGGAAGTTAGTGCGATATATGACGAGATAAACCATTGGTAAGGGTAGTGCGATAGGTGTGCACATTAGAAGAGAGGTGAGAATTTCTCAAGGGAGTGTCACACTAATATGTTGTTGCATTAGCCTGTAATCAATTTAAATACTTGCTAAACGAATTTTTAAATCATATACACTATCGGGCTCTGACCCGTTTCCATTTCTCTTTCTCTCTTGTATATATATATGTATATATTACAGGTGCCCATCCACAGGGGCGTCTTCCATAGGGTCCTTTGGCAGGAACGCACTGCAACTTAGGTGGGAGTTGCGGGCCTATTGTTTAGACGACTTCATCCATTTGATTCTACTTCTAGCATGTTCATTATTGGGGCATGTGACGCCTTTCCATTATTCAGTTGTTATTTGGATATTGTACTTCATTTATTTCTAGTATTGTCACTTTGGGATTTATTATTATCTGGATGGTTTACTTTAAGTTTTATTGTTAGTAGCCAGTTGTTGGATGTTAAATTATTGGATTGATTAGTTCCGATATTCTTGTGGTGTGATTCGTTATATATTAAATTGTTGTAAATAATTAAATCTTGTTTTCAAAAAAAATAAAATTTGGAAAGTAATGTTATAAAAAGAGTTTTGACACTTAGCTTAATTAAATAGGGTGTTTAAATTGGAAAAGTTATTTTTCGACAGTGATGGTGAGAATGAACCAACTGTTCACCTTGAATTAATTTAATAAAGGAGTGATCACCCGGTATTTAATTGGGCGGGGTGTCACTCCACCTCTAACCATTATGCGAGGCAACGACAAGGTCTCTCATACAAAGCCTCGAAAGGTGCCATGCCAATAGTAAACTGGCACAACTTATTATAAACAAACTCTACCAATGACGAGTACTGCTCCTAATTACCTTTGAAATCTTGAATACACATACTGAACATATCCTTTAATATATTATTCACCCTCTCCATTTTCCCATCAGTCTGCAGGTGATATGTCACACTCAAATGCTACTCTGTTCCTAACACCTCCTGAAAACTCTGTCAGAAGTGGGACATAGAGATTTTTTCTCGGTCTAAAACAATGTTGAGCGGCACCCCATGCAATCTCGTTATCTCTGCAATAAAAAGATAAGCATATAACCCATACTTATAATCGACCTTAACGAGTAAGAAATGAGTCATCTTAGTCAAATAGTCCACAATAACCCAAATGGAATAGTGAACCCTCTATGATGTCGGTACCCCCTGTGACGAAATCCGTCCCTATACTCTCCCACTTCCACATTCGAATCTCCAATGATTGTAAAACCCTAGTTGGTCTCTGGTGATCAACATTCACCATTTAGCAAGTATTGAACTTCAAGACAAGCTGTATAATGTACCGCTTCATACCGGCCCACGAATATAACATTCTTTAGTAGAACACCATGACAGGGTATTTTCTAGGTAATACTTACACGTGTGATTCGATTGGCTGTAATAACTGCAATGAATTGGTATCCTTTGTAGAAGATCCATCTTCTTCTTACGACACATAAAAACGAGCCTTCCAACATCACATCTTAGTTCCGTGTTAGGTTTCAATTTATGACAATATATCAGATACCAATAATCTATGTGGTTAAGGGGATATAATATGGGTATGTATGTTTTAATATAGTTATATGTTGTGAAGTACTCACTAACATATTGCGTGTGATCGATGCTTAGTTTGGCATATGTCGCAATCGTATGGGAACAAGGCATCTTAAAAATCTCACACTTATAATAACCACACTTGCCTCCTGATATGTGTACAACGTACGCATTTCCACTTTTGTGTTACCAACCGTACTTGACCCTCATTATGGTTGAAAGTTCGACGTATATGATTTCTCATCTTATTAATTCGTTTATGTACATTTGACAAAACATTAAATGTACATGCTTCACCCACAATCTTATATTCCCTACACCCTACGTATGAAGAAATACATAACAAGTTAATAAAATATAAACTTAATTAATTCAGTGATAGGAATACTCCTCACACTCTCAATAATCTCGTCAAACACTTATAATAAGTTGGTCATCGTTTAGCTATATAGGTATCCCATGTCATGACAAAGTCACGAATTCTTCTTAGGAATATTGGAAATATAGGAGTGTGCGACCTCATTTATGTCCTTAACTTTTTACATTACCTTATCAAATTTCCTTACTTTTCCTGTAGTGCCTGCGAGCCTTAACAAATAATTTAGGACAACCTCACTAGATATTTTACAAACATTCCTAGAAACGTGACGTAGGCAATATTTGTAACTACCATTACCAGCCTTCCACTATCTATACAAACGTTGTTGCTCCTACACCGTAACCTTTATCCCTGTATGTCGGTCGAAATAAAATATATATGATAGCTCCCCAATAAGATTTGTGTCTTAATGTGGTATAAGAACCGACTCTGGATATTTATATTCTCTTTATCAACATTTGTGAATGCTTGTGGGAGTACTTGTTATATCCCAGTTGTAATATGTCAATGATCGGTAAAAGGTCTTCCTACTTAGTCCTAACAGTAGGGGTCAATTCCAGGTGAATGTCGAGACTTTGGGTTCCGTTAATATTCAAAACAAGTTGGACCATACTTTCCACAAGGTAATCTTTGTCTACAATCATTGCCATGAATTTCATTCCACCGCAAATCGATAATGCAAACCAACAAAAAGTGATCGTAGTAATCGCTCAAGTCTATGTCAATGATATCATTTTTGGATCTACATCCTTAACCGAAGTTGAAAATTTCTCCAAAGTGATGCATGGAGAATTTCAAATGTCTCTTATGGGGGAGTTGCAATTCTTTCTAGGGCTTCAGGTTAAATAAAATTCAGATGGATGATTTATCTCGTAATCCAAATATGCCTTAGAAATTGCTAAAAAGTTTGGCCTAGAGAATGCAAAAACTGCTAGGACATCCATGAGTACATCGATAAAATTGTCTAAGGATGAACATGGTAAATCCATTGATCCTACTATTTATCGTAGTATGATAGGAAGCTTACTATACCTCACTGCTTCACGCCCTGACATTATGTATGCTGTGTGTGTCTACGCCAGATATCAGAATGCACCTAAAGAGAGTCATTTATCATACGTTAAGAGAATTATTAAATATGTTAAAGGAGCTCTCAATTTAGGACTTTGGTATACCAATGACACATCCACCACTGTAATTGGTTACACCGATGCTTATTGGGAAGGGTGTTCTGATGACAGTAAGAGTACGTTAGGAGCATGTTATTATATAGGAAATAATTTAGTAGGATGGTTTAGTAAAAAATAGAATTGCACATCGTTATCCACTGCTGAATCAGAGTACATTGCAGCTTGAAGCTGTTGTTCGCAATTACTTTGGATAAAGTAGATGTAAAAGACTATGGCATAATTGAAGATAAGATGCATATATATTGTGATAATTAAAGTGCAATTAATATTTCCAAAAATCATGTGCAACACTCTCGTACCAAACACATTAAGATTCGATATCACTTTATCCGTGAATTAGTAGAATCTAAAGAATTGGAAATTCTCTATTTGCCTACGGATCTTCAATTAGCTGGTTTATTTACAAAGCCTTTAGATAATATCATATTTTAGTATTTACGGAAATCTATAGGTATGATATGTTTTGAATAATTATTTATCCTCACATAAATATCATCCGGTCATATTCATGCTAATAATTGATCTTTGAGGATATAGGGCACGGATGTTTCAAAAATGACAAAAAACACCTCCAATATCTGTTTTATGTAGGAGATCCTTGATGTGACTCGTTGATATTTGTGCGTTGATGAATATTTCTTTCTTTGTATTTGCATGCATTTTCTTCCTACCCTTTGTCACTTTGAGACAAAATGGAGGAGAAACTCTGAGTCCACTTGGACATTATTTTGATTACTTCAACTACAATGCTTGATCTTAGTTATCTTATTTTCAGGAAATCAGTACCTCGTTTTATCATAATATTGTTAGGGTATTGGTCTGTATTTAGTTGAGTAATGTAATTTTCTTTTTCTAGGATTGGGGTAGCTAGAATTTTGCATAGGAATATGTTTTTCTTTTTTTAAGTATCCCTATGAGTCCCCGATGACTCAAAGGAGATTTTGTCTCATATTTCCAAAAGGGGAGACTGAAGCACCTTATATCTTTGACTCATTTGAGTCTATATTATATAGGCGCTTACCTAGTTCGGAAATAGTGACAAAATTAGAGTTATACCCTAGCGTACCAAACAACCTCAGACTCTACATGATATTTCCTCTATTAGTCTCAAAGGTATAATACCAACACTACACCTAGGATTGCATTTCTATGTTGCATTCATAATAATTTATGTGTGTGAGTATTAATTCCCATTAAAATAATTTCTAAATTTTTGGAATTTTTTTAAATAATTTTTAGGAATTAATAAACATTTTAAAAACATTTAAAAATTGGTTTTAAAATGTTGTGCGCTTATTTGTAATATGAGCTATATCCTAAAAATGGTGGACGGGTAGAATCCGAAAGCGACAGAGAAATGTGTGGTACTAAATGGAATTGTTTGAACTTCAAAAACACACGTTCTATTATTAATCTTGGTCTTACACGTGTTGTTATTGTACGGTTTAGATTTGTGTTTGTTTACACTCACGGTCTTAATAATCAATCATGTTCGTTCGATCGTTGTTAATCTTCGGCCTACATGTATTTGTATCAATCCTTGTGATGCTTGAGTGGACCAATAAACGCACGTTTAAATGCGGTGTGTTCTTATCCCTAAGATTTACATCGTTAGAGCCAGAATCAATCTCAGTCGTTGTTTTGCCCAGAGATTCCAGACCCTTCCATACAATAATATAAATAGATGCCATATGTTAACGTTTACAATATTTTGATCACCTCAGAGTTGAGAGAAAAAAAGAGAAAGGAAAGGGAGAGAAATTAGAAATCGTATCCAAACCCTAGAAATTTTCTTTAGAAAATTTACTCTGTGAGTTTGAGATTTTCTCTTCATAGAAAGTGTAGACCTGATCTATTTGTGATATAAATCACGTAGATTTGCTTAGGCTGATTTCTTTTTTCAAGAAATCCTTGTTTGTTGGTTATTTTGATCTCAAAAGTTTTCTAAACCTTTTACCAACAAATATTTTTCTGTTTCAAGTTTTGAGAAAAAACTAATTTCTATCTAGTTGAAGATCTTGAGACGTTTGTTCATGCAAAGTTCATATTTCACAATTTGTGAAATAGAAGTGTAGATAAATAAAAAGAATTCATATATGACCTTGGCTATTTTACAAAGCAAGGTTGTCACTTGATCTATGGTGTAGAATAAAGATCAAAAGTCTAATGCTTTCAACAAACTGAGATTCAGAAACTCATTTTAGATCGAAATTTGTAATTTGTTAGAAAACTTATTTGTATAAGTGTGTGTGTGCCTGTGTGTTTCATGCATGTGTTAGGCACTTCACTACAAAACACTTTATACACTACAACACTCAAGAAGTGTTGGTAGAGAGATTCTTGACTTTAGAGTCGATGTAAAGCTAAAAGGAGGAGGAGTTAGAAAGCTGGGAGAATAACTACAACATCAGAGCCTTCAGAGAAGCCAGAATTACCTAATGGAGTTGGAAAAAATTCTTGACTTAGATTAGGTCTGATTGTGTGTTTAGTTTGTTATATAGCTTGTAATTTTCTTACTCTATTTTAGTAGATTTTCCCTTTTAGGTGTTCCGTGGATATTTCCCCAATTAGGTGGGGTTTTACCACATTAAAATCTTGTGTTCTTGCATGTTTTATCTTCCTCTCATCACATTCTACTTGTGTGATGATTTATAACTATTTTAGTTTTGGTTTTCAAAACTAGGATACTTAATAACTGAAATATCTCATTCATAATATTTTGATACACATCTTGCATTAATAATTGTTTTGTAAAAAGAGTTTCTCAAATAAACTGTTCGGAGCCAATTAGATTGTTTAATCTTGAATTAAACAACTTAATTGGTGCTTTTTCATGACCTAGGTCTTTTGGTGAATGAGTGAGTGATAAGGACCTAAGGAGGTGCTCAGGAGGTTCTAGGATGGTGCTTAAGGGGTCCTAGGATGGGGTGTCTACAGAAGGATCAAATAGTCATCGAAGGATAAACAGTCATCGCAAATTTCTTTCACGAAATAATTAGGGAATTATCAATTCAGCAACTTGCAATTTGCTTAAGAGAATTATGAGTGCGATGTGCCTGAGATGTTATCAAAAACATCATGACATGCACTGATTACTCTAATCGGAATAACTTTATCGATTCGATCTAGAGTTCTCCTCTGCCTTGGATTGATCCTCATACACAGGTAACAAAGGCAATCACCAAACCTATGTTAAAATACATCATTTATTTAAAGATTCAATCTCCTTTCTGAGCCATGAACACAACACCGAGGAGTTTATCGTTCGCGAGCACGTGAGCATATAATTCTTCGGCATAACACTGATGACATTAGGTGTATATGTATGCCTAATTCTAATCGTTGGGAACTAACCTGCTCATCAATGCCAGCTCCAGTGTCCGTACAGTTGGTACGGTTGTATATATTTGCTTTATCCCACTAGATCATCAATCGATCCAATCCTTTGGGAATTATATTACCGCGGATAAAGTCGATCAGATCCCGAATGTGAAGGTCTAGGGAATATCTCAAGAGGTTCTTTCTCAGTCTCATCTTAACTATTCATACTACTAACACTAAAGGCTTCTTTTATTTCTATCAGATGAGTTCTATGAAAATGTTTAAATTCGATGCAAGGAATCTTTACAAAAAACTAGAAATGCAAACAAGATTATTTTTCTTATGTTCTTGGGGAATCAAATCTCCATTTGTTTTTCATAAACCCTTAATATTTTTAATTTCTTGGAAAAGGTTTGTTTAGGCTTCATCATGAGGAATACTTTCTGAATAATCTTTCAGTATATTTTTTCAAAGGCTATGATATTCCTTTTGATGTTTTGAATAAAATAAAGTTTGGACATATTTCTTTTACATATTGTTTTGATCATGCACCACAACCCTAGACTTATTGATGAAACTCTTTAATCTTGTACCAAGTTAAATCTAGATTGTCTTTGATAATTTTTTGTGGATAAGATTTTTGTAATATCTCTTATAAATTTTGATAGTCGAGCTATACTTTTAGGGTACTACGATGTCTAATATTAGGATGACCTATGTGGACCAAGTGGGAGATTATGAGAAACTTTCCTTAAAGTGGACCTACATAGATCATATAATTTTCATTGACATATACTTATTGCATTAAAGAAAATCAAAAATGTAAAATTCCTTGTGAATGGTGAAATTAGTGGAAGTAGAAAATCATGAAATATGGTTATAAGGTAGGGTAATTATCCTGTTACTGATAATTTTCTTGAATAATTCTTCTTTTAGTTGTCGTATTGTCTAAATAGCAAAGAATAAATAAATGATCAATCACTAAATAATGGTATTATCCCGGCAAGATAAATGTAGACAAAATCATAAGGAATGGTATTAAGAAGATCGTAAAAGGAGACCACTGTTCGAAAGGATTATGTTGTATATCTAAATGAACATGAATTTAGGAACACTGACTGGAAAGTGTAAAGAAGTTATGGATACCTTGAAATGGATTAAAATCAACATAGCATGCCAACAAGAAACTAAAGTGAAGGGATAAAAGGCTAGAGAGATAGGATAAGGTTATAAATTATTTTATTTGGGAGGGAGGGAGGGATAATGGTAGAAATGGGGTAGGTACCGTCGTTGATCACAATATGAAAAATGAAGTGGTCGATATTAAAAGATGGGTAGATAGATTAATGAACATTAAGACTGTCTTATATAAAACAATTTTTAATATTATAAGTGCTTAGGCACCCCAAAGAGCTTTGGATGAAAATGTAAATAAATTATTTTGGGAATTATTAGATGAAATATTATAACAAATTCCTACACATTAAGACATATTTTAGGAGGTGATTTGAATGGACATGTAGGAGTATAACGAGACGGTTATTCAAGGATACACGGGGGTTATGATTTTTGGTGAGAGAAATTTAGAAAGGGAAAGTATTTTAGAACTTTTAAGGCCTACGATCTAGCGATAACAAACACATATTTTAAAAAAGGGGAAGAGCATTTAATAACATTTAAAGCGGAGAGAATAAGACTCAAAAAGATTATTGCTTACTTAGAAGAAGAGAATTGAAGGCATGCAGAGACTATAAGGTTATACCGGGTGAAAGCTTAACAAATCAACATCGCCAACTACTCATAGATTTAGCCATTAAAGGATTTAAGTATGGAAAAAAGAAAATAGGTTATTAACATATAAAATGGAATGATTTAATTGGATGAAAAGAGATAGAATTTAGACAAAAGCTATTGTTAAACGTGAAGTGGAATTAGGATGACAATGTTAATGACATTTTGTAAAGAACAAAGACTGATATTGAGAAAATAGGTAAGAAAATTTTAGGTGAGACTAAAGGGAAAAGATTCATTAAAAAGAAACTTGGTGGTGGAATGAGGAAGTTCAAAATATAAAACAAAATAAACAAATAAGTTTTAAAGAATGGCAAAAGAGTAAAAACCAAGAAGACTTAGAAAGGTATAAGAAATTAAGAAGGGAAAAAAAATATTGCTAGAAATGCGCAAGAATACACACTAGATAATCTGTATAATAAATTTGGTACCAAAGAAGGTGAAAATGAGATATATAAATTGGCAAGGAATATGGATAGATTAACAAAGGATATGGGTCCAGTTAAGTGTATGAAAGACGTAAACCAAGATAAATTAATTAATAATAAAGAAATTCTAGATAGATGGGAAGACTATTCTGAAGGATTATTGAATGAAGAATATCCCAAAAAATATGTTGAGAACATATGACCAAATATAAAGATGGTGTGTCCGGCCACTGAAAATGAGGTAGATATATTAATAAAAAAATTAGGAAGGAATAGAGCGGTTGGCCAGGATAGAATACCTATAAAGATGTGGAGAACCCTTAGAAGTCTAGGGGTATAGTGGTTAACATGTTTATTCAATAAAAATTTTAAAATAAGGAAATATGCCAGATGTGTGGAGGACAAGCATCACAATACCTTAGTATAAAAATAAAGGGGGGGGGGATATAAAAAGTTGCGATAATAGAGGAATCAAACTAATGAATCACACTACGAAATTATGGGAAAAGGTTAATAAATAAATCAACTATTTCGGATAACTAATTTGGATATATGCTAGGACGAACCACCACAGAAGCTATTTATTAATTAAGGCAACTAATGGAAAAATATAGAAATAAGAATAAAAATTTACACTTGGTCTTTATATACTTAGAGAAGACATATGATAGAGTACCTAGGGATATAATATAGTGGACTTTAAGGAGGAAAAAAATTCCTATTAATTACATTAAAGTTATTGAAGATATGTATGATAACACACAAACTAGGGTAAGAACTATTTGTGGAGAGACTAATGAATTTACGATTAAAGTGAGTATACATCAAGGATCATCTTTAAGTACTTACTTATTTGTCGTAATATTAGATGAGATTATTAACGACATACGAGTAGATGTCCCATGATGCATGTTGTTTGCAGATGATATAGTTTTAGTATACACTTAAAATGAGGCCTTAACAATGAGAGTAGATACTTAGAGAAATGCCTTAGAGTCTAAGGGACTGAAAATCAGTAATAATAAAATTGAATATATGGAATGTAAATTTAATAATGAGTCGTCTGATAGCATAATGTTAAAGATTGAAGAAAAAATGCTAGACCAAACTAATAATTTTCGTTATTTAGGTTCAGTGATATAGAGTAATGGAGATATTGATTATGATGTTATGAGTAGAATAACAACTGGATGATGAAATGGAGACAAGCGAGTGGGGTAATATGCGATAAGAGAATAATTAATAAATTAAAAGGAAAATTTATAGAACGGTTGTTAGGCCACCGACCCTCTATGGAGCGGAGTGTTGAGATTTAAAGAAAAAACATGAGCAAAATATCATTGTTAGTGAGATGAGAATGCTCCGATGGATGATATGAATTAATAGAAAAGACAAGATTAAACATCAGTATGCGAGATATAAGTTAGGACTGGCTCCCATTCGTGATAAATTAAGAGAAAGTAGACTCAGATGGTACGAACATTTGTTGCGTAGACCATCAGATGCACCTATAACAAGAGGAAGGCTATTGGAAATAAAGGGTAAAAGACAAAGGGGCCATCTTAAGCTATTTTACGAAGAAATTATAAGGAGAGATCTTAAGGATTTAAAATTAAATGATGATATTGCTTATGATAGATTATAATGGAAAAGGAGAATCCATGTGGCTAACCCCATGTGATGGGATTAAGGCAATGGTGATGATGATGGTCTAGATGAACATGAATTTGGTGTAGGGATACATAATGATTTAGTTTTGTTTTCACAAGTCATAATAAGTGAAACTAATGGACTACAATTAAGTTTATGGTCTCATTGAATTACATAATTGATACACTAAAGTCAGGTATGAGTGGGTCATCAAGACCAAATGCGACGCTGACGGTAATTAAATGATATAAAGCTAATTGTAGTCAAATATTTCACCATAAATGACGAAAATGTTATAATTGAACCTTCTCGATTATATCTAAGAACGTGTAATTCTTATGGAATTAGTAACTCATTATGATTGAGAGCTACATTAAGTGAGTGTGAAAACTACTTTTTGGAGTTTAATAAATCACCTATATACGTTTAAGAGATCACTGTATAATCATAAGTTTCCCGTAAAAGGTATTTTAAGAAACAATACCATTATGTCTTTAATTGTTCTATATTGGTATACAGCTCAAGATCAGTGGGAGTAAGTTTATATATTTTCTCTATATACAAGCACATATTTATAAATTAGAGAAATAAAATAATTTTATATGGGTTTTAAGAGTTATGTATGAAGTAGTGAGATACTTAAAAGACTATCTGCTCACATTTAGGATATCATTCCATTTAAATATGAACGGTTATTATGACTTCGAGTTACTAGTTGTATGGATAATATGAAGTTCACCCTTGCTTAAGTATATTTATTTTGATTTAACGATCAATATAATGAAAGAGTGCAACACAATCCATCAACTATTATAAAAACTTAGTTTGTAGCATGCTTTGATGCTATAACTTATGTATTATAGCAATGTCACTTCATTTCAGGACTTAGAGTTATCGACACTATTATCAAGCCGCTGAAATATTATGATAATGTCATTGCTATCTTCTTTATGAAGAAATATTAGGTATTTTAAGAGTAACTAAACACATTGAATGTAAATACCCTTTAATTAAATAATAAATTCTAAAACAACTAGTGTCACTTGAAGACATTAGTACAATTGTTAACATAAAAAATTCACATAAATAGGCTATCACAATAGGCGTTAATGAAGCATGCTTAAGACATGGGTCTTAATTGTAGCCAACAATGTTTTGATGTTATGAATTGTTAGTGCTTATTTTTTACACTACATTATGATATCAATAAAGTGTTTTGAAATTTAATATGTTTGTCTTTATTGTATACATGCATGTGAATGAATGAATGTGACATGAATAGTTCTTTTATAAAGATATTATAGGACCATTATTGACAACCCACACTTTGGGCCTAATTGAATATGACATTAGTGGGTAGTACATGGAAGAAACCATGCTCTTGAATAAGTCTGAAACTGCCATGAATCACATTAGTGTATTATTTAATTAAGGTAAATACTTGATTATGATTATTCTAAAGTTTATAATGTGTCTTATGTTCCTTGAATAATATCATAAAGTGAAATGATTATATGGACCAAGTGGAAGACTTTTGGAAATATTTAATAAATATCTAATTTTGAAATGAAGATAATTCGAAATTAGTTATTTAATTAAATATAAGTGTCTAACTTAATTTTGTCTACATAAGAATTTGGATTTGTTAGGATTCTTTTAGATAAATCATTTAAATATTAACGACTTTGATGGGTGGTTAAATCCTAATCAAACCCTATTGTGATGGATGGTAGAATTATAGCCTAACTATGAAATTAGGTCCTATCTCACCTTATATATAGTAGATTATTCTCTATCAAATAATTTGCATTAAACACGATATATTGGGTAAAAGGGGAAAATTTGATACAACAACATTTATTTTCTATAAAATTGATGAAGTCTATAGTGGTAGTGGAGCAATCATCAAGATGATTCAAAGAAATTTTTACAACATACTTGATTAATGAAATTGATCAATGTAAGTCTTCATTTATATCATCTAGGCATATTTATGAAAAAAATGAAGATCTAAGATCCTTTTATTAAGAAAAATTGTATGCTAAAGTTTAATAAAATTAATGTGTTCTTTATCAATAATATGGTGTTCTTAAGTATGTTTTCACAAAGCCAAAATACCATTAAAGGTAAACTAGATATCGACCTCTAGAAACACTTTAGTTTATTAGAGTACATGAAAGGAAACATCAATGATTGTTAAAAAATTACACACGAGCTGCAATAACAACCATAGCTAATAGAATCTCACCAAAAATCCTACCCACAGAATACAATGTAGATGCTTCACTATGTGAACCTTTATCCACCGAAACTTGAGGGGAGGGTAAAGAAGGTGGAGATGGAGTTATTGGAACTTGAGGAGATGGTATATCAGTTGGAGATGATGGAGCCATTGGAATTTGAGGAGAGGGTAAAGTAGGTGGACCTGAAGATGGAGTTATTGAAACTTGAGGAGGCAGTAGATCAAGTGGAGATAATGGGGACGTTGGAATTTTAGGAGGTGGACCTGAAGGTGGAGTTGTTGGAACTTCAGGAGGAGATGTAGCAACCACATTGATTTCCACCTTTTGTCCGACCAGGCAATTCTCGAAGTTTCCACAAATGAAGTAATTGTGTCCTATAGTCTCGAGAGTGACGGAGTCATTTCCTGTTGCGTAAGTGGCAAGAGGGGACGTCGTATCGCATGATAAATATTGTTCTTTCGTATCAACAAGCACCACATTGCTGTCATCCTCTAGCGAGTACCGAAAAACTGTGCACAATGACATTTGTGAGATATGATAAAGAAGATATATTATTATTTATATCTAATCTCAAATTATTTTAACATATCATATATTATAGTTCAACATAACATAATCTGCTGAAAGTGAAGCTCACTGATTAATGATCATTTGCAAATAACATAGAATAAGTATTTTCTTCACTCTCTCTCAAAATCTTTTTTTAATAAAATTAAAATACAAGAGAAGAGCAAAATATGAGATGATATTAAAATACAAGAGAATAGTAGAATAAGATATTATAAATCTCTTGATTGATCTGATTAGACATTATCGATTTCGTGTTGTGTTGCATGACATTTTATGACACGTTAACACTATTTTGAGTTTTCACTAGTATTAAATATAATATAACATTGAAACATAACACAAAAAAATAAAACGCAATTAAAGCCTAAATTCATTGATATTCTCTATTCGATAAGTAAAATTGTAAACCCGTAATATGAATGGTCATGTACTTTCATACACAATTTAAGAATATATATATATATATATACCGAGCTATCAATTAAACGTAGTGAAATTTAATTGTACGAGTCATATAGTAAGTAGAATTTACAACGCAATTCCCATCAATTGTGTCAATGTGTGCTATGAATAACAAGTATCATTATGAATTTTAAGATTTTAACACTATGTCTAAACCCCATGTTTTGTGTGGGAACTAAAACCATAAAAAAATAAAGTCAACTAAGACTCAAAGTTTAAGAGACATAACTATTTCTTTCTAACATAAATCTATTTCTAATAGAGAAACGTCCCATTTACAAAAGACTGTTGCACATCCTCTTGCAATTTATTTAAAATACCAATAAGAATTATGGTTTTTTTTTTACTTTAGTACAATATTATTAGTTTATTAGACAAAAAGTCACCAATAATAACTTTTAGTGATGAAATTTTCACATATAGCGATGAAAAATGTATTAAATTCTAATAAACTGATAATTTTTTTATTAAAGTATGAAATCAAAGATTATAATGTGTTAAATTAAAAAAAGAGTATCACCACACTTACACACTTTTATACCCACTTTCGTACCCGCCTAATAAGACAAGGCAACAAAAGCTTGTACCGTATGCCCTGACAGGACTCACAACAACAAGGTACAAAATTTTAATGCAATGTGTATGGAAAATGGGTACACCAAACTTTATGCTTTTAAAAAAAAGAATTATTGATGCATGACATGATAGAAAAAACCGCAATAACCCAACACAAACTACAAACAAAAGTAAAATAACACACATAAACACACACACACATACACACACACATACATATATATATATATAAGAGAAGTAGAAAGTACTCACGAAGGATATCATTAATGTGAAATTGGCGATGACCAACCCATTCCTCGTAATTAACGTTCATAGAGGTCCAACCTTCAGTGTCCCCAACCACGTAAACAACTGCATTATATACTTTTAGTGAAGAAAAATTAAGCAGCATGGTTATCAACACAGCCAATTTTAGACCCAAACCCATGTTTTGTTTATTTATTTTGTAAGTTGAGATGAGAGAAAATGGGAAGGTCTTGATGTACATTGCACTATTTATAACGCACACACCATTAAATTGAGAAAATGGGACTTTTTGTCTGTTCACCTCTTCACATTCTATTAACTAAAAAGAGGGGATTTGGGGAGAGGGTATATCAGTTGGAGATGATGGAGTCGTTTGAATTTGAGGAGAGGGTAAAGTAGGTGGACCTGAAGATGGAGTTGCTGGAACTTCAGGAGACGGTACCACATTGATTGCCACCTTTTGTTCGGCGAAGCAACCACCGAGATCTTTAGAAATGAAGTAATTGTATCCGATATTCTTGAGAGTGACGTAGTCATCTCCTGTTGCGTAGGTGGCAAGAGGGGACCCCGTATCGCATGACAGATACTTTTCTTCCGTACCAACTTGCACCACACCGCTGTCAGGCGTTAGCAAGTACCGAAAAACTGTGCACAATGACATTTATGAGATATGACAGAGAAGATATATTATTATTTATATCTAATCTCAAATTATTTTAACATATCATGTATTATAGTTCAACATAACATAATCTACTGAAAGTGAAGTTCACTGATTATTGATCATTTGCAAATAACATATAATAACTATTTTTTTCACTCTCTCTCAAAATATTTTTTTTAATAAAATTAAAATACAAGAGAAGAGCAGAATATGAGATGATATTAAAATACAAGAGAAGAGCGTAATAAGATATTATAAATCTCTTAATTGATCTGATTAGACATTGTCGATTTCGTGTTGTGTTGCATGACATTTTATGACACATTAACACTATTTTGAGTTTTCACTTGTATTAAATATAATATAACATTGAAACACAAAAACAATAAAACGCAATTAATGCCTAAATTAATTGATATTCTCTATTCGATTAGTAAAATTGTAACCCCGTAATATGAATGGTCATATACTTTTATACACAATTTAAGAATATATATATATATATATATATATATATATATATATATATATATATATATATATATATATATATATATATACACCGAGCTATCAATTAAACATAAGGGAATTGAATTGTACGAGTCATATAGCAAGTAGAATTTACAACGCAACCATCAATTCCTTGTGAATTTTAAGATTTTAACACCGTGTCTAAAACCCATGCTTTGTCTTGGAACTAAAACCATACAAAAATAAAGTCAACTAAGACTCAAAGTTTAAGAGATATAACTATTTTTTTCTAACAGACATCTATTTCTAACAAAAGAAACGTCCCATTTACAAAAGACTGTTGCACAACCTCTAGCAATTTATTTATAAATACCAATAAGAATTACGATTTTTTTTACTTTAGTACAATATTATCAGTTTATTAGACAAAAAATCACCAATGATCTCTTTTTAATGATGAAATTTTCACATATAGCGATGAAAATTGTATTAAATTCTAATGATCACTTTTAGTGATGAAATTTTCACATATAGCGATGAAAAATGTATTAAATACTAATAAACTAATAATTTTTTATTAAAGCATGAAATCGAAAATTATAATGTGTTAAATTAAATAAAACAAGAATTATTGATGCATGACACGATAGAAAAAAACCCAATAATCCAACACAAACTACAAACAAAAGTAAAATAATACACACAAACACAAAGATATATATAAAAGAAGTAGAAAACACTCACGGAGGATATCATGAATGTGAAATTGGCGATTAGCGACCCAATTCGTATAATTAACGTTTAGATGAGTCCAACCTTGAGTATCTCCAATCACGTAAAGAACTGCATTGGATACTTTTAATGAAGAAAAAATGAGAAGCATGGTTATGAGTCGAGCGAATTTCATACTCAAATCCATATTTTGTTTATTGAGATGAGAGAAAATGGCAACTTTTGATATGGGTTGCACTGTTTATAACGCAAAGACCATTATATAGACAAAATGGGACTTTTCGTGTGTTCGTCCCCTGCACATTCTATTAAGTAAAAGAGGGGATTGACGCGCACACCATTAAATTGAGAAAATGGAACGCTCGATTCGTCTCCAATCATCCACCCTTGAATATACGTTTGAATATAGGTCTGTTCGTCTCTTGACATTCGTCTCCAATATACAAACCCTTAGAATCCTCATATGTCCGTCCGAGCCCTTTGATTTCTGTTGAATCATCCACCCTTAAATTACCCTTGGTCTCTTCACATTCCTCTCCAATATACAAACCCAATATACAAACCCCTTGAATCCTCATATGTCCGAGCCCTTTGATTTCTGTCCAAGCATCCACCCTTTCAACTTCCACATTTATTGTTATTGCACTGCCGCCTGCTGGTTTGTTCTTCAAAATTCAAGGTCAATGCACTCCTCTGTTTCAATTTTTTTAGTACTTCAATCTCTGTTTATTTATGTAAATGTTATTTGGAGCTTATGTGTTTGGATAATTACATGCCAACAGTAGTTCGTAAAAGGATACGAGTCTGGAAATGCTCTTTACAGGGCCGGCTCTATAGTTTTCGAGGCCCTAGGCAAAAAACCAAAATGGGGCTCTTTTGTATAAAAAAAATCAAATTAAGAAAAGTGTGTTCTTCTCGCATTTTTCGATGCAAAATCAATTTTGATATAGCAAATCAATTTTAATATACTAATGTCTAATCCCATCACTAGAATTTGCATCAAAATGTTTTTCTATAAATATTACGTTTTTCACGAAATTCGGGTTAAATTTTCATTTCTTTAGCAAAATCTATAGACATATTCACACAACACAACAAGTGTAATCTGCTAGTAGACATATTCACACAAAACAACAATAAGTGTAATTTGCAAAAACATAAATTAATCACACAACCATAAGATTCTCAATAATATTGACAAACCATATTAAAGAAAAATGCTAAAGAGGAACAATATAACCTGATTTGAGTGCCAATTTGAGAGCAATCTCAAATTTTAATTTGTAAATGCCCAAATAACAAATTGGAATCTACGGGTAAAAAAAAACACAACACAAATATTAGTAATAACACAAACAAATTTATATAGTGGCATATAACAAAGCAAATGAATAATATATACTTACACAAACAAGTTCCAACCAATCTCCAATTAAGCTCTAACTTGAATAAATTGAAACCCTAGATTTTTAACCCTTATTTTGATGAGGTTAGTTCAAGAAAAAAAGAGGGGGGGGGGGGGGGGGGAGGGTGTTCGTTATTTATTTATTTTTTATTTTTTGTGGGGTGGGGTGGGGGCTGCCAAAAATTGTTTTTTTTCGGGGGGTGGGGCAGCGGCGGCTAAGTTTTTTTTTTTTTTTTTTGGGGGGGGGGAGGATGAGGGAGGAGTTTATTCTTGCTTTGGTTAGTAGAGAAAGAGAGTAGTGTGAGTGAGAGAGAAGAAGAGAGGAAGAGAAGAAGAGAGGAAGAAGAAAGTGAGTGAGAGAAGAAACGCGTGCGCGCACACACACACATACACTAATGGCAAACTGCGTTCGATGTTTTGAACAATAGACATCGGAAGTAGTTAGAAATGGTAATACGTCCCTTTTCGTACCTAAGTTGATGGTGCATTTACATAAGGACATGGGAGACATGGGAATTGACAGAAGACTTAGTAGAGTTTTCTTCTACATAAGCATATTCTCTTATAATAAATAATTAAGAGATTCTTTAGGCTAGTTATAAAACATACTACCATACTACCGGTTGTAAAGCATACTACCAATTGGCACATCATAGATTCTTAAGGCTATTATATTCTTGATTTCACTCGACGAGATATTGCTTTTGATGTGAATCATGTATGTCAGTATATGCATCAACCTACTACCACACATTGGCCAGCGGTGAAAAGTATCTTATGTTATTTGAAACACTCACCAATTAGTGCCCTCTTTTATCAATTTGTTTTTCTATTCCTTGAGACCTACGGGGATGAGGACTACTCTGGAATCCCTAATAATACTAAATCAATTGTGGCTATAGTGTATACCTTGGTTAGAATCCTATCCCATGAAGTGCCAAACACAAGAAGACATGATTGATTACTAATTAATATGGGAATAGTTTGAACCATTGCGAATTTGGATCCTCAAGCGTTGTTTTTCGATCATTATTTGTAACTGTATAAATTATGACGGTTTAGAACCATTGCAAATCCCTTTGTAAGTTTCATGAATACTTGTAGTATTTATTTTGGAATATATCTAATGTGCAGGAAACTTACTATACCTCCACAATGCGAGAAAATATATTAAAAAGTTCATGAATTCTGTAACTGCATGAATTCTGTTCGCTTTAAATTGGAATTGCATCCACTGTGTAGTAATTATTTTGTAACTGCATGAATTCTGTAACTGTATAGTACAATCATCATTCTTGATTGTATTTTAAAATTTGGCCCGCACAACTTTTTGGGAATATTATTCTGAACTACTTTTGTTTTACATTTTGGCTAATTCAAATTCTTTAAACATGAAATAATGTTGTTAAGGCTGCTGCGTTTATAATGTCAATGCACAATTATAATGCAACATATCCCATACACCATCTAGAACGAATATGAAACACAACAGCATTATGATTGAGTGTATCTCATATATGATATAGTAAGATATCGTTCAAAACGTAAAGCATACAGTAATAAATTGTAGAATTTGTGGAGAACGCATTATTATGGCTTTTGAAGATATGCGTACATACTGTACAACTACGACTCAGTGCTACGTGCTATACATCTATGGGATATGTATGTTTTTTGTGTTGTATCGTATATCGTACCATTTAGACAACTATGCTAAACATTCTGATTTCAATTAAAATAGAAACTTAAATAAAAGACACTAGGCTGCCCTATTCTGTATCGTATATTGTACCGTGTTCTGCGACAATTTCCGCTACAATAGATTTTGGGACATAGGCTGCTCAGATGGAAGTTTCTTATTATCTTATTTCTACTTTACAATTAAATTATAACCCAAATGGGAGATTTTTTTGTAGCTCAATGAGTCCAATTTAGCCGATGATGTTGTACACATTATATACTTTCTTTTATGTTATTGGCCTATCTATAAACACTCAATAATTCATCCATTAATTCTGATTTTATTATCTTCAACAAAAACTGTGATTGAAATCAGAAAGCACAAGATTTCTCTCATACACCCAAGGGGTAGGATAATTTTGCACTCTTGAGAGACTATGGCAGAAATATCCGCATATCCCATACTGCATATACTTTACACCTTTTCTGAAATTGTAAACATACCCATTAAGATTCGGATGATCCACTGCCATGCGGTGTTCCCTCATAGGATATAGCAGTATCCTTATGTTTTATCTTTTGTCGCTGCTTGCATGTCAATCCTTATCAGAAATGATCAAAGAGCCTGTGCGGACCTTTTTAAATTTATAAGCAGATATATTTGATATGCTTTCAGGATTATGCTATTGATTTCGGTGCCGGCGCGGACCGCGCCTCAGTAAGTTCTACCGAAATATTTATAATAATAATAATAACAGTAATAAATACTGCCATGGGCTAAACTTTGTAAATATGTGTTGGCAGCCTTGTTTTCAATCGATAAGTATGTGAAAACATCAAAATAGAAACTACTGCTACTATATATAGAAAAACAAAACCCCAAGAAACTACCACTTGTTGTTTTTGGTTACCCCATTGGATATGATTTACTTCAATCGCCACAAGGTTGTCATGTGGTCTGATTGAGTCACGCTGAGAGTGAAGATATATTTTCATTTTCCCAACGGTTTGAGTGTTTGTAGACCGAGGTTGATAGATGAATTATTAGGGATAGTTTGAATATGTCTGGTGGGTCACCAGTTGCGGCGGGTGGATACGGATACATGAGACAGAGGCACAGCCAGGGAGAATATGTGTCGAGTGGGGATGAGGCAGAGGCATTCCAAGAATACCTCTATACCTTGGGATAATCGGTGTTAGTTTGAATGCCATCTTCTTCTTGTATACAAGTATGTTAGTATGGGGTTTTCGCAAGTCTAGTGAGAAGTGGGAAATATCTAATACAGCTGCCCTACCATTCGTTACAATACTTGGTTTCATTTCCTTTTTCTTGTTTTCCTTTCCATTGTGGCCAATTTGGAGCCTCTTGACCCTGCCTCTCGTGTTCACCCTGTTCATGGCGTGTATGGTTATATTTCCTTACTTGGTGCTTGGCACTTGCAGTCAACAAGCTGATGTGCTTTAGACAGATTAAACTATCACGGATTTAAGTGGTCAAACTATTTGTCAATACTGACTTAGTTGAAGCATATTTATACCTGATGCAGATTGTTGGTTTGGGTCGCAGGTTTTGTTCTTTGGTATATGAAGCAATCCATCGACCATCTGCGCTAACAACAAAATAGCTGATTTTTCTATTTCAAATCAGCCGGTCCATCTTATTTTACATATATATAAATAGCTGTTATATAACCATATGTGTGCATTTAGTATCTCAGTTTATAACGATTTAAAAAAGATGCATATAATCGCATCAATTTTTAATGGATTGACTTTTGGAGACTACCCCGAAATGAAAAACTGGTAAAGTTCGACTTGGACAAATAATCCACTGTTTTATGCAATGTTGAAAGAAAAACTCGGAACATCAAACAGTCTACTAACCAAAGCAACAATGGGCTGTATGCAAGTTCTGAAGGATGAAGTTGGAAATCAATGGTTTGACTGATTCAATACATTTAATAACTCTTTGTTCAAGTTGGTTGCTTGGCTTGTATATTCTTTTTTTTTACTATTATTATTTTGGTGATCTGGCTATATGTTTTAGGTGCTGTTTGTTTTTCAACCTTTAGTATCTGAATTGCATGTTCAGTTAATGGTAAAAGTAATTGTAGACACTACTTGTCAAAACAAGGTTGATTTGAATTCTGAATACATGTAATTTTTCGAATACTGTATTGTTATTTGATAAATTTAAATGACAAATATGCACTGCATTTAGTTGACATGGTGACCCCCCTTCGATCACACATGAATAAGGGGGTTTGCTCTCAAGCTGAACTACTTGATTTGATTTAAAACAGAGTGCAGATTTGATACTTTTTTACTATGCATACTTTTGGCAAGATTTTTGTAGGCCTACTTTGATTGTTAAGTGAGATGAATTGGAAGTGGAGCTCTCTTTTTGGTTGAATTCAGTGGATTGTATATTCCAAACTCCTATTTAGTGTGTTATTTTTTAATGCTAATATTCTTGTGAGTTTTCATAATTGGAATATAAGAGCTTAGAAATTATGGTGCCTTTAAAATCCATGGCCATAAAAGGCAACCTAGTTGGCTTATTCCAAGGCCAGCTCTGTTGGGAGAGCACGAGGACAGGCCCAGGTTACCTATATGTACACTCTTTTTTTGGTAGCTTCCGTCTTTTTTATCAATGAACTCTTGCTCAAAAAAGCGAAACAGTTGTGGATAATATAAATTTTTGACTAATGTTTGTTCTGAGAACTGATTTTGCTCAATTTGATGTTTCTTTTGCTCGATCATTGACTAGCATTCATGATTTTTTTACAGGTTTGACTAACGTGAAATGTCATGAGAAGTTCAAGACCTGAAGGTGAAAAAATCTGGGAAAGGGGAGTTTTTAAGGCGCTGTCCATATGTCACAGCGGTGCCTACAATGGTACTGGGCATGAACATGGCCATCTTGTTTAGTTAGTTGGGCAACTCTAAGTTTGAACTCTTGACCATGTTGAAGAGTACCAATTCCCATATATTGTAGTTAGTCGAATCCTTTTATTCAATTACAATGATTGAAATACAAATAACGTTACATTAGTCCTTATGATGTTATTTATATAATAGGTATCTTGTGAAAAGAATAGACTTGAAGCTGGTCACATAGTTTTGGCACACCTGTAATGAGGTTCAATTCTTATAATGTTCTGCTTGTTTTTTCAATAGTGAATTACTTTCTTAATAAATCTTTTAATAGATCTTTTAAAATGTAAAGGCCATCAAAGAGTATTGTCCCAAAAATTCACCACGGGCAGGATTTGTTGCGATGAAATCATCTTTAATTATGCCACAAACGTAAGAAGAGATGAGTACAACCTCTTTAAAAAGCTCCTACCTATCTCTGGTGCTAGCATTATCATTAATTCTTGAATACCTTTACGAGGTCAACTAACTACAACTTATGGGCCTACCATATATAACAACAGCTATATATAAAAATTTACATGATACATGGGCCCACCATATATTAATTTATTTTAGTTAAGTCATAATCAACACTGTCATTACTTTTAAAAAGTAGTCATGTTGAGTATTTAAATTTTTGTTCTATCTCATATTTGTTGGTGCTTTTTTATTGGTGTGGATTTCAGATCGGGTGCCGACGAACACCCTTCTACCCATTTTTTACTCGGTATTAATTCAAAATCATCACAGGCTCAAGCAGCTCCACTATTCGAGGTTCGATCTGATTCATTTGGATTCGATGAATCGAGTTCGACTTCAACAAAGTCTCCCGACTTTTTCCAGACAATAGGTAATGGTTTTCCTTCTTTAATTATGTTATATATAACAGCTATATATAACTGTCAGCTATATATAACTGTTATATATATATAACATGTATATATAGCTGACAGTTTTATATATATATATATATATATATATATATATATATATATATATAAATATATAATTGCTGAAACTTACAGTTACGCATGCCCTGTTTATTTCACATACCTTAGCTAATCCGTTTAATGCACTCAAAGCAATTCCTACAACTCTAGGCAAACACTGCATGTACCTGATCCTGAGTCGATCTGTTGTTTCTCTGTTATAGATATAGCAAAACATTATCATGTTATAATATAAGACACTGATATAAAGTCAAAAAGTTACTTAGTATTCAACAATATTGACCATAGGGGTTAGAAGGCACGCCTACTTCAATATCAAGATACAACTTTCTTTTAGCACGTGAAAAAAGTATAATCGATAGAAAAATTGAAAAGAGGTTTAGTATAAGAAATAAGACAATAAAATAGTTTTCAAGGCTTGGACATGAGAAGCAGTGAGTAATTAATATAATTAGAAAATGCAGTATCTATTTATCGATTTGTGCTTGGTGTCCTACTTATAGGATATCCTCTGTCAGTCTGTTCGTGTCATCGCAATTAATTTAAATAACACCTATATGACTATGCTTGATTTATGATCTATGGCATGTAACATATGAGCAAAAGAGTATAATACTCTTTAAACATCCCTCTCTCTCTCTCTCTCTCTCTATATATATATATATATATATATATATATATATATATTGTGGTTTTATTAATCAGTGTGATACATTAAATAGAGAAGCCATGATGGATGCCCTTCTCAAGCCGTTAGCATAACTCTTCATCTACTATTCTCTATTATTTAACTACCCTTTTAAATCCCTCTCTATTTTGGAATGGTGAAGTCGGCCATGTAGTGTATTTGGTTCTTGAATTAGGTTCGTTGAAAGTCATGATGTCGTAATGTCTGATGGCACCTACTACGTGAGGTGCCTAAAATGACTAGTTTGTGTTCATATAAATTAGAGTGCAATCCTCGTTGGATTGGAAGACCAACTTCATGGTTCTTGCAATTCGGCTTCACTAAACATATTCATACTAAATAAAAGAATTATGCATACTAAATAGGAGACACGTGCATACTAAAGAGAAGACATGCAAAATAAATAGGACATATGCATACTAAGTAATTATGTTTTAATGTGATTAGGAGACATGGATACTAAATAGAAGACATATCATACTAATGTAATCGTGAGTAAATAGGACATGCATACTAAAAAGAAGAAAAATGAGCACCAATCATCTGCACTACAAGCATAATAAAATTCCCCTGATATTTTTACTTATTTATTTGCAGGTACTCGAGGAGCTTCTTAAGTTACTAGAGAATATGGAATGCGCTGACTGCAAAAATGCAAGTATGTATCTTGGCGAGATTAATTCATATGTCCGAGTCAATCATCCACCCTTGAATATTACCCTTGAATTACCCTTCATCTCTTCACATTCGTCTCCAATATACAAACCCAATATTACAAAAAATGCATCCACCGTTTCAATATACCCTTCAATATACAAACCCAATATACAAACACATTCGTCTCCAATATACGCTTGAACCCTTTGATTTTTGTCCAAGCATCCACCCTTTCAACTTCCACATTTATTTATACAAAAAATGCAACCCTCCAGCTTCCTCTGTATGAATGATTGTACTTCCCAATAGCTACGTCAACAAAGATGCAACTGTCGAGCTGAAACACCAAGAGCCCCAAATAATATTGTTATTGCACTGCCGCTGGTTTGTTCTTCAAAATTCAAGGTTTGTTTTTAAATATTATGGTCAATGCCGGTGGTTTGAATTTTGTTAAATATTATGTCTCAATTGGTGATTTTTTTTGTTATTCATGTATTCCCATTTGGATTTCAATAATGATATGAGTACAAAAATCTCTACAAAAACCTCCACAAAATCTGACGTGGATTCCACTTAGTCTATCACCTACCTATTAAACATTGCCTTGCGGTAATGGGTCCCGCCAGGGCACCAATAACACTACTTTTTGTGGAGATTTTGTGGAGTTACTTTGTACCCATAGCACTACTCTTTGGATTTTGTCAAGTATGATATCTTAATTGATGAGTATTTTGTAACTATGTATTTCAGTTTACTCCTTTGTTTCAATTTTTTATCAGTTCAATCTCTGTTTGTTTATGTAAATGTTATTTGGAGGTTATGTTATTTGGAGGTTATGTGTTTGGATAATTACATGTCAACAGTAGTTCGTAAAAGGATACAAGTCTGGAAATGTTCTTTATAACTGTTTGAATTTTAGAGTATACAGCCTACGAGTGAATGATAATACACAAATGTTTGTTGTGCCCGATTCTTCGATCTTCCATCTGTATAATTAGACAATGTAAAATTTGTGTGATATACAATCTTCTCCCGATCGTTTCAAATGGCACATTATGTATGCCACCTATTGACATACATTATACGATGAGAAATAGAAAATTGATGGTTGGTTTATGTGATTTCGTTTACAACATATTTAAAGTGCGTTCGATAAGTAATAGTTTAGACACTCATTTCTTTCCTTCGAATATTTGTAGGATCTTACCGAAATTTGTGCGAGAAGCGTGAATTGTGATTATGAGATTGAAAGAATTCCTCGTTTGTTTAGGAGGTAATTTTAATTGATTTGTGTTTCATTATTGTCAAGTAAAATAATGTTTACTATTTTGTAATTGATTTGTGTTTCATTGGTATCATTTGTATTGAGAAATCATTGTGAATTATGAATATGTTCATGATAATAAAAAAATTGACAGGAACCCATATTATTTAAGGCTTTCGTAGACAATCATGTGCTTTTCGTAGACAATCGTGAAATTGTTTTGGTCATATTATCATTTACTTTTATATATATGTATGAGGAGGTGCAAAACTATCCTGGTTATGAGGACATTTTATCTCAAAAGGAGAAAATATCGCTTGGTTAGTCGGAGTCGCGTGTCAAAACAAGTAAAAAAGGGCGTTGGCAATTGTTAAGTTCTTAACTGGTTCAGAAATTTAATATTCCTTACGGTGATTAGGTAAGAGAAAATACGGGATCTAGAAGATGGTTGGGAACTCCAAGGTATTATTAATAAGGTTCTTTTAGAATATCTTACAATTTTTGCCAACATCGTCTTGAGTCATTCTTCGGCCCGTCTCTTTCGAGGTTTGGAATATGAATGATATTCACAATTGGTTCGTCTCTTTTGAGGTTTAATATACGCAAGATATTCAATGTTGGGAAGTGAAGTAGGGATATAAAACAAACACTATCACAATCCCAAATAATTCTTATTATAATAAATGACTTTCAAGAGAGGATTACATGCTATTTTATATAGCAAGAGTTGAAAAATGTTTGCTTTACTGAAGAAAGCACGGAAAAGTGGAAAATCAATGATACTTATTGCCACCTAACCTAACTAACTACTAAAAGATTCGAATTCCAATATCCTCTCACATTTTCTAATTCCGCCCCTTGGGCCGACCATAAACATCATTTCCCCTCCTCCAACAAAGCTTGGCCTCAAGCTTGAGACGAAAAATTAATAATGTTATAAAAAAGTATTTTTAAGTCTCTTGATTGGATAATCCTGACATTTTCTAGCAGCAACATTAGAATTTGTTGCGATTGAAAGTTTAGAATAACTCTCAAATTTTCAGCCCTGAGAAAGTCTACCTCTTCGACAAAATTGATGAGGAAAGGATTAGAACAGGCAGCCTTTCATGTTGTCGGCACCAAAGGGTTATCACTTGAGTATGGTCGTTTTAAGTAAGTTTGTTGTTGTATAATTTGAAATGCACTTTTATAGATAACAAAATAGGTACATAAAAGACATGAGGATGAGGAGTCCACAGGAAATCAGGAAATCAGAAAACGAATAAACACAAGCCAAAAAACAAAATCAAAATGTTGATTTGCATAAATAAAGCAACATCAAGAGAAACAAAGCTGCAGCTCCAGCTCCACCCCAACAGACTAATACATCCAGGCTCCAGCCTGACATTTAGCATCCCCAAGCATCCCCAATCCTACTGTCTAGATACTACATCCCACAAGATATTGGCAATGTCTAAAATCCCAAGGCTTAAGAACTACTTTTATGTTGACACCCAAATAGAAGAGAAGGAATCTATTTTATTATCCCATAATTTTCCTTATCACGACTTGAGTTTTGAGCCGTCAATCATTAACTGAACTTGAGTGAGAGACAAAGGTATCAATAGTCTTACTTAGTTTTATTGTGCTAGAAGGCCTATAGAATTGCGTTCAATCTTCTGCTCAGTCCTTGAAAAATCCTAATATACTTCTTCATTTCTTTTGTCTTTCTTTAACAACATTAATTTTGAGGTCTTTAGACAGTTATTTTTCTTCTTCCTAATCCTCGCTGAATGAGTAGGCCACATCCTTTAAAGCTTTAGAGATTATATAGGTGATAAAATCTTCCTAGAACTATTGCTTTATTGTATCAGATGCCAACATGATCGTGTAACACCGAATATTTTCCACGGTGGTCCCTAACGGTAAGAAGAGTTTGGAATGTGGTAAAATATAATATTTTTGTCTTAAAAGTTTAGGATAACACGGTTATGTCCTGCTACCCTTGATCGGAAATGCTAAGTACTCAAAACAACGTTCAAATGAGATGTTACGCTCTGTTTGCCAAATAATGGTTATAGGGATGTATTGAAATTAGGTGATAATTTTTATGTCTTTAATCAACGGTTGTAATATGCTCATCACCGCCCGTTTGCCTCCGTGAGATTTTATCTGAGGTATTAGTCTAGGTATTCATACAAAGTTTTTTCAGACGAGATGAAGAAAGCGAGTGGTAAATTGTCTTGGGAGCAGGTCCTGAGGTATGTAGGATTACGTAAGAGATATATATCTCTTTTATACTTCACTGCTAAAATATGACCTACCGGGAAGTAGTTGATGATAACAAATACATCGACGAACTAGATCGGGAACTTGATATAAAACTCATTATTCAGTGGAGGATTCTTTCCCACAAGTTTGTTGAAAAGTCGATGGAGTCACAGCTTTCCTTAAGATAAAAGCCAAGAGTTCATGGTGGTCATTTGGATGGAACAATCAACATCTTATATATTAAAATGAACAGACTTACTTAACTGAAGAGGATTGGGAATAGTTGAATAAAATCATTGGATATAAGGAAGGTAATGATGAACAACTTCTTACGATTGATGACAAGGGAGATATCCTCCATACTTCATCGGAGGTTCACATGAAGCATAATATATCAAAGCTTATTGATGTACAGGATTGCCTTGCAGATTTATCCTAAGAGAATATTGATTGTTCAATAAAGTTTTATTCAAAGGCCAAATTTTTTTACATGAAATTGGGATCATATTTCTTGTCATTGCCAAATGGTCTTCTTGCCGAGAGTGCAACTGTCTGTGATTTGTTAGTTGGTGTCTTTAGCTTTAAGCCTTTTGATTCTATAGTGGATTGGAGTATGGTTGCAAAAGTTTCTCTCTATTATGTTACTTATTTGAAGAATTCGTCGATCAAATTATCATTTTTTTTCAAAGCAATGTTGTTGTTAGTCTGACCCCTACCTTTGAAAACTGTTGCTGCAGTGCAAATGACAAGTGATGAAGTTAAGCGCACTGCACAACAAGAGAACAAGCATTGAAAGATTATGCTAGATTTTTCTTGCACTAGGATACTGCGTCTCCCAAAATTACCGACTTCTGCCCGAACAACACCCATTCAAAAAAACTTCTTTATTTGACAAATTTAATGATTCGTACCAAGGATGACTATGAATGGGTTTCACCTGGCGAGATGAATATGTATTTCTAGTTTGATTTGGTTTTGAGCGATTTCTCTACCAGAAAAATGAACAAAATACAAACACCTCTCCGTTAAACCCCATTTCCCAAGTGGGTCTTTCTGAATCACCATGAACATCATAACTCGAACAATTACACCCCAATCACGCAAACTCACCCTCTGTTTACTCTAAAAGCACTATTCCATCTACACTTATACTACTACTTTCACTTTCAATTTTTCGCTCTAAATGTTACTCAAATTATGGCTTTCACTTTCAATCCAAAAGGCACTGGATCAACGATACGTTTTTATCAATCTCATTTAAAACAAAATAACATCTTTTATCCGTTTCACATTTTTTTGCATCAAGGCATTATCGGAAGTGGAAGAGAGCACACAAAAAATTAGAAAGGTGTAAATTTGACATATAAAAAATATTTGTATAAATATGAAGGTACACAAATTCTTATGTTTTTTAAGAACAGATACTTAAAATGTTATTCTAAACACTTGCTTACAACACTGTCGCCGTATCATTAGTGTGGAAGTTTGAGTTGCATGCCTCTTCTTCCATAACCCAAATCAAGAAGGGGAAAAATATAGATCTAAAAGTGACGTAATCAAAACCCATAGCGAGATGAAAGTTCAAACTTAGAGGAAACTTATAGTAGATGAAACATGGGTTGATTACATGTACATTGGAGTAATACTTGAAAAGGTGTCAACTGTGACCGTTGTGAGAAAAATGTAATTTACCATTCCTAATTGTAATAAATTTTTTATTTTCATTCTCATTTGTTAGCTTCTCTCTTTTTCTTCTTGTGTATGTGATTATTAATTTATGAAGAGACTTCAACTGGAGACCTTCCTAATGTCCTTGAAATGCCGAAGGAACTTTGTGAGTGAATGTTTTATCACCTGGATTTTGTTGATTCTGTTCTTAATAATAATACCTTTTATTTACGTTTTCTTCTTAATAATTATATCCTCTATTTTTTCATTTTCTTAATAACATCTTTTATCCTTATCAATTTGTTGCTTTAAAGTAACATATTTAGTGAATTGTTTCCTGATAAAAGGGAATAAAGTTCATTGACCTTTAACTCGAAGAATAAAAATGTTTGCATAGTTAACTGTCCATAATGTTTAGTTGTTAAATGGTAATACAATACAATTTGTTTAGTTGTATTGTATTACCATCTTGAGTATATTGATGTTTTCATATCATGGGTAATATCGGATGTATACATCTTAGTAAGATTTCAATTTTTCCTTTCCCGGTTGTGATCTCTTTTTTGGTTACTGTAATTAGATTATGTATTTGTGTGTATAAGAGACTTGGTGCAAGATGCTTGGATTGCGAATCTGCGATCGAAGGAAATTCCCGTTTATTTCGAAGGTAATTTTAATTGATTTTGAACATCATGATTTTCTTTTCGTTATAATCATTGTATGGACTTTTGATGTTATTATGAGTTTGAATACTTATAATGCATTTCTCACTTGTATCTACATGTTGAATATCCGGATTCTCTCACACGTGCAACGCACGTGGGCACAACTAGTGTTCATAAACGTATGTACTGCATTTCACAACAGTCTTTTAATTTGTTGTAGTTGGCCACAATATTATTCCTTGAAAAGATACAAAATGGATGTCATTAGTTAAAGAAAACAAAAAGAGATGTAACTCTACAATTCAATAGTTGTTAAATTGTATTTACCATAGCCTGTCATCAACACAATTGCACACACTCGTAGCCCAAAAGAAATTGTCCATTACATATATAAATCTAGCAAAAACCATGAGACCAATTCCAAGCCACTAAGGTAGTGATTTAAAATAACAATCGTAAGGATTAATAAAAAATATTTGCTTGAAAGTTGCAAGTCTGAAATGAATATGCAAAATTTATGTTTGTGGTCCACACAAAGATTACAATTGCAAACATAACCGATTCATTCTAAACTAATCAGCTCTAATATGGTACAAATTTAACGTTTTGAAAAGAATAGTGTGTAACAAACGAAGCATACATAATTGCTGGTTCAATAAGAATCATTCAAATAGTAGGAGAAAGTAAATCTTACAAATATGTATAACTACTTATGTGAGAGTCCAACAAGTTAACAAAGTTGAATTGTGGAACCTTATTAACTGAATCCACAACAACCCCCATGTCAATAATTCTGTCCAAAACGAAAATATGGGTGGAATTATGATTCATAAAGTTTAAAGTAAAAAAAAAATTAATACTATACCAAAACACTAATTTTGTAATTGCTTGCTTGTAACTGCTAATGGGAGTGACAAACTTAATCACTGTCGGGAGTAGTAACAAAATAATTTATAACTGTCACTAAGAGTGATAAAGCATTTGGATGCTTAAAATATTATAGTAAGTGAGTTTAATGAATAAGGACACCAACCTTTAATCAAGAAAACTGATGCTTAATTTTTTTCCTCATAAGCTAAGAAGGGAGATAAATCAACCATCCCCCCTGCAGAAGAAGAAACATTTAAAAATGATGGCAAAGGTAAATGATCTCCTTTAATATTATAGTAAGCATAGCTGGCAAATCGTATATGTAATGCATGAAATCTTGTAACTTTCATGAGGCACTTAAACGATTGAAGGTGCATCCATGTGACCTCTTAATACGACATATGTTTAGATTTTTTCAATTTCAGTGAGAAATAAGGTTTCAAGTAATGTTGTGGAGGAAAATTTTGTAACCAACCTAAATTGAATAGTATCAATAATCCTTATCCTAACAATATCCTCCCACTTCACATTAAGAACCTATGATATAACAAAAGAAAAAATTCAACTATGCAATGCAAATTGTATAGTTCTTAGTTATGATGCATGTTTACTCTTGGAAGGTCACATTTTTTTAAAGTCATATTGAATTCAGATTCGTTGGGATACGCAAATCTAAAAGCATCCTATTTTTTTCTTATTTTTTAAATACACTGAATATGTTGAGATACGCTGAGATTCGTCACGATAGATTTTTGGATTCGTTTTAGGTTACGTTGGAATATGTGTGATTTTTTTAAAACATAATTATTTTTGGTCAAATGTTTAATAATGAAAAGTTTTTATGTTTGAAATATAAATCAATTAGAAAACACCTTAGACAAACAAAGGCCCAGACTGCTTTCTAAAATTATTCCGACTTTACATCTAGGGTTTCCACTTCCCGACTTCCAACTTGCACTTTGCTATTCACTCCCAGCTTACCCGTTCCAATCCAGTCCTATCCCTATTCCGCCCCATTCATAATCATTCCGATCGCATTCTGGCCTCATTCCAACTCCTATCTGAGTATTGTGGCAACTTTGGCATGTGATTTTTTCATTTAGAGCATTTTTTTAATTTGCTTTTCATTCTGAGCTTTTTTTTAGAGTTATGCTATCTTTTAATGTTTCATTTTTAGTTATATTTTTTAATTTTTTTTTTAGTATTCCGGACTTTTTGAGCTTTTCTTTGTCTAAATCATTTTTTTCTTTACAAAATTGTCTGAATAATTAATATATAAAAAAAAATAATAAATATTTAACATATCCTAACTTATCCATATGCTACATTTTGAAAAAATCATGCATCACGTATTCCGAATCGAGTCGTATCCTGTAATATGTGTCAAGTTCGCGCTTCCTAGTTTCTTATATGCAACAATCACTTTCCCAAGGTCCCAAAATAATTAAAAACTAATGGTTCAGTTTCAACTATCTAATATAGAATTCTTGGGTATCATGGTTAACATATGTTGATTTAGAGGATAACCTTTTTTTTTAAGCAATAATGAAATTTATTCAATCATATAGAGAGAAGATCCCTTTCTAGATGGCTTACAAGAGCTAAAGACATACAAGGAAACAAAGATTAAATGTAGGGAAAATTTAAAGAATCTAAAAATAAGGCACCTCTAATCCTTTTAGAAATACCAATTGCATTACTGAATTGGATATTTTTATTAAGACTATTTGCTTCCATAGAGAAGAGTTCAGCAACATGATTGACTTTATGAGAACAAAGGCTGAATTTGACTTGAAGATTGTGGCTCAAATTTTGAATTTCCTTGATAGGTCTTCTAAGCTTCCAATGACAGTAACTGAAATTGTTTGTAATACCCTCCATAATAAGCCTTGAACTGATTTCCACTTCAAAATTGCTATCACCTCTACTTAGACTGTATTCCAGGGCCCTCTTGATTGTTAAAGCGTCTACCAAATCCAACCTTTAGAGTATATTTTGAGTCTACCAACTGTTGGTTTCTGCCATTTAACAAACCGATCAAGGAAAGGGTAAACTAAAGACTTCTTGAGATTTATTGTTTTAAGAATGTTTAGATTAACATCCTGGCCATCACCAGTAAAGTAATAACAATGGGCCAATTCAAAAATTATGTTAATAACATTGGAAATAATATTATTAGAGAGCATCTTTTTTCCTTCAAAATGACCCTTATTTCTACTCAACCATATCTCCAACTGAAATGACTTTGAAAGGCCATTTAGATAACTGAGAGTGACTTGATTGAAGCCACCAATGGATCAAGATACCATGAATGGAATTGTCAATAAGGAGACCGTCCATTAAACTACAGAAAAAGAGCCACAGCTTCTTAGCTATTGGACCTTGAACGAAAAGGTGCCTAATTGTGTCTCTGTAGTAGCTTTAAAGCAGATACATCTTGAAGCTAACTTAATTCCCACACTTTGCAAGGCTTCATCTAAAGGAGCACTCTTAGTAAGAAGCTTCCAAGAGAACACTGACATCTTGGGAGGGATTCTAGTATCCCAAATAGCCTTAAATGAATATGAAGAACGTTTACACTTTCTAATTAATTCATAAGCAGATGCAAAAGATAATTTACCATTAGAAGAGGGCTTCCACACTAACTCATGATCTAACACTTCTGTATTGTTTTCTAACTTAGAACAAACTGCACAAATTCTTTTAAAATCCAAAGAACCATATATATACCATCCCTAGTAGAATACTTCTTGTTCATAAACGGAACCCGTTGACCTTTCCCAGACTGAACCTTCCAAGATAGTTTTAGATTCGTTGCTTCTACTAATACCTAGGCCTTCTTCTGTTGGAGGATAACACAAAGATTCCCACCCTATCCAATGATATTTCTTTCCAAATCTATTGAAAATCCCCAAAAGAAACAACTGAAGAAATTGTTAACAATCTTAATGGTTTTTGCGGAGGGTTTAAAGAAAAGAGAGTATACAAAGGTATATAGGAAATAACTGATGTAATCAAAGTAACTCTTCCACCTATAGATAGAAACTTATTTTTCCAACTACTAATCTTCTGAGAAACAACTTGAACCAAGGAATTAAAGTAAAAAGCCTTTCTTCTACCTTTGAAAAGAGGACTACCCAAATATTTCAATGTTCCATTCTCCATTTTGAAACATGTTTGGGATACTATTTTAGACCTGTCAGCTCGGGGGCATCTTTAACTGAACGCTATGCTGCATTTATCATTGCTGATAAGTAAGTAGCCATAAAATTCTTCAAGGCATTTATACTTTTTTTCTTTCCATTGGAGAAAATGATGACATCATCTGCAAAGCTTAGATGGCTGACTAGAGGACATCCCCTAGGATGAGAAAAAGGACTGATCTCACCTTCAGATTCTAATTTATGACGGCCTCTACTAAACGAGTTTGTTAGACTTGGGGAAATCAGGTCCCCTTGTCTAATACCTCTAAAAGGATTAAAGAACCTTTAAACTTCCCTTGTCTAATACCTTAAATCATTTGTGATACACAAATTTCATTCCATGTGAAATTTGATAACGTACTCATAGGCATTTTACATTACCTAAAGTGTCCCACAGATTACAGAGTCTAGGATATCCATGACCCTTAATTCATATTTACCACTCAAGATTTACCTTGAACAAAATCAAAATGAAAGACGTAAAAAAACATTTATAGTCTCTTTAAAATTAGACACAAAAACTACCCAAACTATCTCAAAATCATATCCTTAAACCACCCAACAAAGCTGAAATCGAATGTATAACATATAAAATATAAACATAAAGGAACAAAAAATAATTAAAAGTAAGTTGCATACAATTCTTCCCAATAGGGTTTTTTGTTATTATAAAATATAACTGAAAAATGTACAAAATTGGATAATGAGCCCTCTAACCAACGTGAATAGTCAAAATATTAATTGCACCAAGAGATTACTAAAAAAATGATATAGATATTCACTTATACCATTCATCAAATATTTGGTGCATATAAAATAGACACACACACACACACACACACACACACATATATATATATATATATATATATATATATAAAACTAGCATAACATTGAAACTTTAGAAGAGTTAAAGTAGGGACAACTTGTAATTTACCAAACTAAATGAGTAGAATTACCTTATACAGTAACATACTACGTATCTATCTATTTGTTAACATCATATACCTTATCAAATTGTTTGGCATGAAATGTGGGGGTACACCCCGACAATGGTTGCTCCAAGTTGTGGGGAATCCTTTTCAATCCTGTAAACCACTAACACTTCATGAACTCTCACTATTAAATACTTTAAAGACGACATGTTTTAATTCAAACCAAATTCAAAGACATAAATGAACCGAGAGCATATATATCGAAATCAACATCTTGATTAATTCATCAAGAACATATATGGAAAAAACCTAATACAATATTGCTTGCATTCCACCTGAATGGGAACTCCCAAATTTTAGAGCAGAGATAATACAAAATATAAAACACACACACACACACACACACACATATATATATATATATATATAGAGAGAGAGAGAGAGAGTAGGGTTTCTAGGAGTTACAAAGGCCCTAAAGGGTAAGGGAAGGGCCATCAATATATGACAGATAGGGAGAAGGAGAGGCAATAGTGGAATGAAATAAAAATGAGTCAAATTTTGTGGAGGAGTTCAATGGAGAAATGGCTTAATATGTGGACAAAGGAGTTTAGTAATTATGATTGACATGTGTCACAAAATGGTGACGAGCCCATTTTTAAATAATTATATTATATATATATATATATAGACATCTGTGAAAAGTGGAAGCCAAAACCCCATCAAAATATCATTGACGATCGTCTCATTCACCCAATCCCAACCCTTCAACTTCTCTCCATAGATACATCGCAAATTCCATCACAAAGCCCTAATAAATTCAACTCTCGTCACAACATATTTTGTAGCACCTCCAGAAACAATCCTCAATCATTATCTCTCTATCTTCGATCCCACCATTCTAGTGGTTCCAACGTGTTCAAAAAACTCAAAGATTTTGAGATCAATCGGTCAAAATCCGCCTGAACCTCACAAATCAATGAAGATAAATTTGTCAAATCACTAATGCTTTGTTTGGTTGCGCAAATTGGTTCATTGTGTAAAAATGAGTGGATTTGAAGTGAGTTTAAATCTAATTTTACGCGATGTTTGGTAATCTAAAATTGATATTGAGGTTCAATCAGAAAAAGTTAGAAACTGATTTAAATATATATTATGGGATTATAAAAAACGGGTTTCGGACTTACCAGATTGTAGAATAGTTCCAGTATCGTTGTTGTTGTGATACTCGTATTATTATTACCAGCCGAATGATGCTTGAACTGAAAGGTAGCCCTAAAGCTTTTTTTGTGTACGACTTTGTTCCCGTGAGTGTTCCGAATTAGCTACTAGAGTTACTCCGATTAATCAACAAACATAAAACCAAGGCTCTAAACTGATAGCTTAGAGAGAAAGAAAGAGAGTTTCAGGACTACAAGAGGATGGGAGAATGTTTTCGTGAATGATATTTAGAGAGAGAATCATATTAATATGAGATATATTGTGGGATAAATTCAAATCTCCCTGTAATCTTATCCTAACCAATTGGATATATGTCTCTTTAACTATATATAGATAATATATTATATAAATATTAATATCACTAACCCAATACATGAATTAGGATCCACCACCCATGTGGACAGATCACGGGGGGTCCGAATTACACAACCCGATCCGAATATTAACATCTCTCACTCGTCCATAGAGGATAAGTTTGAACAAGCATCTCCTTAAATATCTCTCTCACTACAAGAAAAACAGTCATTTATGTCAGTTTTAAATTTGACGTTATGTCACATAAGGTTTAAATGAGATAAATGATACATACATAATATCATTTATCACAATTGTAATAAATAAGAGATAAAAAAAAATATAATTTATGTTTGATTATATAAAAATGTGATATATGTATCCTCACATTTTTCTCAATTTGGAAAAAAAATTGACAAAATACAAAAAATAAAGCGGGGACTAAAAGAACAAGCACTGCACCAAAAAAACTGACGTAATTTTCATTTCCCGCTATAGGAACACACTTGTTTTTTTTGGACTCCCGCGACTCATCCCCTTCTACCAAAAAAAGCCCTAAGCTTCAATTTCTCTCTCTCTCTCTCTCTGAGTTTTCAAAACCCAACCCTTGATCTCTCACTTTCCACCGCCCTTGTTCATACACGACCACAACCCTTATACAAATATCACCCCCACAATCAACCACTAAAAGAAATTCAGTCGTTGGGCTGATTTGGATGATTTAGAGAAGCATAGAGTTTTTAACTGGTAAAATATCTCATTTTCTTTGTAGGGTTTATTAATATAGTTCAATATCGATTATAAATTAGAACTCAATGATCCCGTTAGTGTAGTGTCTTCGATATAATGTGTTTTTTACTTCATTTTATACATATATTTCATTTTCTTGGTCTTTTTGAGTTCAATTTGTACAATTCATTATTTTAAATTATTGGACTTTGATTTAGGTTTGGTCATAGTCATTCTTCCATTTAGAATGATGTGTGTATTTTGGTTTCATTCTTTGGATTTGCATTGAGGGGTTTACATCTGGAATGGTATAACACACCATACGATATTCTAGCACGATTACGTTTATAAGTTGTCCAAAATATAGAAAAATCTAAGTTAATTCTGAATTCAGTCCCAAATTATATAGCTCACTATCATAGTTTTGTTGTAGATTTATTGAATATATGATTGGCTTATTTTAGTTTGACCTTCATACATGGTGTCCTCTATTTGTATTGGAAAAAAAAAATGAATTTGAAATCGTTGGTATGTGTTTGTAGAATTGACAATAAGATTTTTAATTCTTCTTATTATTTGTTTGCTTTTAAATTATTTGTAACATTGCTTCACTTTTAAAGAATTGTGTGAGGTTACAAATATATAAATTAATATTCATAATAGATAACCAAATGTATGATTGTGAATTCATTACATATGAAGAGAGTGGAGGTACTGGAATAGAAGAATGACCGCTGACACCTACGATAAAGGTATAAAAGAGTAGGTCATTATTGCTCATTTATGCAATAACTCATTTTATATTTTTTTGACGTAAACTTGATATGTATAAATATTAGATACAATTTTTTTGTCTTACATGTGCTCTTATTTATGTAGTCGGTAAGGGTGCCCATAATGCAGTTGGGTTTGAAAACAAGGAGGTGAAGATAAATGAGAACTAGTTTTGAAGACGTGGACAGAATTCCATCTGTTGGATGTAGCATCCGTGAAGACCAATATGTAGATGATATTTCAGGACTTGGCTAAGATAACAGGTAATTAGGTTTGATCTTCGCTTTCTATCCATGCATTTGATGGTATGAAAAACTGGTGGGTACTTGCTTGGTTGATGTCTCATGGGAAATTTGATGCTTGTGACCTACTTCATTGCAGAAAGTTCGATTGTTGTTTGTCTTTCCATTTTTGTATATTCTTTGTTAATAAGCAACTCAAACTATATATCACACCTTCCTTTAATTCCCTATATAGGCCATTTTAAGAGTTTGGTCTGATTTTAGTTTTTCTTAGAAATTGTGTATCTCTAACGGTGGTGGACTACTTGGAGTGGAGCAAATAAGAAAGCTGCGACAATCCTGTACTTGGACATATAATTTTTTTTACTATTTTTGAACAGTTTGGATGAAAAAAACTAACAATTTTTTTATCAGAAGGTGGATGATGTTGGGTTTATGGGGAAGGATTAATATTGGGTTCATGTGGACTTCTTTGTCTAAGAACTTTAGGAACATTCAATATTTATTTAATAATTTAAGTTAAATGGAGTTTGTATAATTATGATATTTGGTGTTCTTGTTTTCTTTTTAATATTAAATAGGTGGAAATCTTATTGTCCTATTTTTATACTCTTTTGTAGTTAATATTTATTAGTAAGTTTTGTTCTTATTAATAGAAAAATCGTTAGCGTCACTGACGACATATTCATCAGCAATTACTTCTATGATTTTCAGAATTTCCTTCGGATTAGATTTATCCGTCCCACACTTATCCTATCCAAAGCATCTATTATCCTACTTTTTGGTGAGACGAACATGAGTCCAAGCATAGCACAACACCCGCATCCGGTTTACTATTGGTTTGTTTGCGGCGGGAAAGAAAGAAAGAGCTGGAGAGACATGGAATCAGAAGCTCCTGTCCCTAAATGGGCATCTAAGCTTTGCTTCATGGTCATCGATGAAGCTGGTCGCAACCCTGATTTAGGGCCAATGGTCTATGGTTGATTGTATTGTGCAGCCTCATACCTCAAAACTCTCTCCTCTTTGAACGTTACAGATTCAAAGACTTTAAAAGAAGAAAGGAGGAATTATTAAAAAAATTGAAGGCTGATGAATCCATCGGATGGGCTATTGATGTGATAGATCCAAGGTAACTCTCAGCCAAAATGTTAAAATAAGACCAACCTTAATGAAATATCACATGAATCAGCCATCGGCCTCGTCAGGACTGTGTTGGACATGGGAGTTCTATTAGCTGAGGTATATGTGGATACTGTGAGAGATGTAGAGAATTACAGAATTAAATTGTCCGAAAGATTTCCAGCTATCAAATTCGTGGTTGCAAAGAAAGCCGACAGTCTTTATCCAGTCGTAAGTGACGCAAGCATAGTTCCTAAGGTCACAAGAGACCGAGCAATAAAAGATTGGGTGTTTGATGAAACTGCTGAAAACATTAATAGGAACCCTGGATCTGGATATCCAGGGGATCTCAAAACTAAGGCTTGGTTGAAAGATCATAAACACTCGGTTTTTGGATTCCTATCATTGGTCCGCTTCGGTTGGGGCACATGCACTCCCTACTTCAAAAACATCGTTCAAGTAGTGTAGGAATCTGATGAAACGGATGATGATGGTTCCACTAATGGGACTGGCAAGCGACAATTGAAACTGAGTAGTGTCGGTTTCACAGGGATGAAAAGGAAAATCGAAGAAATTGAATCAAATGCTAAAGGTCGCTGCAAATTTTTCAGGATCGTAAACTTGAGCAGCTCTCTCATTTCTAAAAGTAAGTTTGGAAATTTACCAAAAAATATTCGCAATTATGTTCATGCAACCTTTCCTGTCACGCTTTTTTTCTTGCAATCCAGATTCCAGAATTTTAATTGAATGAATGATTAGATTATGTTGGGAATTTTTTTTTTCAGAATTTCCTTTTATTTTGTAGAAGAAACTATTTTATTTAGTTTACTTGCTCTGTTTCAGACAAAAAGGCGGTTTAGTTATCTAACATAACACGAAGCTATGTAATCATGTTCATGCAACCTTGAAGTTAATTAGATTTTCATTTAACACAGCACACAGATGTGTAACCAGATTTCAGGTTGTCTGTGCTTGATGGACTTCACACCTAGCAGCAGTGACAAGAAAACTTTAATGAGGTGGTTTTTCATCAACAAAAGGATTGAATGAAAAGTTAAATCCATGTTTAGGTGTGTGAAACTCTCTTCTAACCAAGAGGAAGTTCAATATTCGATTATTAGTGTTAGGATACTTTAATATTTATATACAATTGATATTTTAATTAGGATTCGATGCTCAGTAGAACACCAATACTTTCTTTTGTTTGTAAAAAAATATGAGAATTGCTTCTTTTTAGGTTTCTTCAGTTAATTTTAATGTGTTAATTTTCTATTCTTAGTCTTAAGGTGTAATGGTTTTCTAAACTGCAAAATCATCGTGTAGTGGTTAAACTGATGCCATGTTAAGAAGTATTTACGCTGAGCCTGACTTGTGTATATAATTAAGCACTATTTTTATGGTTGTCCTTGGCTGATTTGGATCTTCTGTGAGGGTAATAGTTATCGTATCTTTATAATTTATATATCTTATCCTTTTTTACTTGTTTTGAATTTTAGATTCATATTTTTGGTGCTTTTTAGCTTTTCATGTTTATATGTTATGCCCTCCTTTGCACTGGCAGGTGACTGTTGGCAGGGCTACTCTCGGTCATAGTATTAATGTTATTGGAGATGCTATTAAAGAAGGGGGGGAAGTATGTAAGAATTTTCTATTGTTTTTTCATTCGTTGTTGTGATGCATGTGTTCTTATTGTTTTTATTTAATCCTTTTCCCTTTGTCTTCATCTTTTCTCTCTTTCTCTTTGCTTTCATATCAAAGAAACCGATCACTTTCTTCCCATCCATCGAGAAGCTTCGGCCTTCGTCGAGCAGGCAACTGAACAACAGATCATTGTCACTAGTATCAGGGTGATTTCTCTAGTTAATTTCATTAGAATCATTTTCACATTAAGTTGGGGCATTAATTTCGGTTTTATTATAATTCACCCTTTTGCAAGGATTCACACGTGAGGACTTGGGGGGGGGCAAAGGCCCCTCCTGAAGTCTGTGAGATTTTTTGGTATATAGGCCCAAAAATATAGAGTACTATCTTTGTGAACTCATTTTCTCACAGCTGTCCTGACATTTTAATCTTAACAGTCTATTTTTGTTCAAGTTCTCCTGCATTATTAATTCAAGTGATATGTCTAAACCAATTAAAAACTGACACGTCCTTCATTTCATCTGAATTCAAACATATATTAACAACTTTTGACCCTTCTTCTCACTCGGTTAAATGGAGAGAGGATATGAGAATAAGAAGAAAATGATTTTTTTTCACTGCTTTTGTACTTTTCCATCCAAAGTATTTTAACCCTTTTCATTTACTTTTTATTCACACCGAAGTCCAAATTTATTATGAAATCAAAGGCTCAATATCATCATCTTATCTGGGCTTCTCTAATATTATTTCGTCCTCATTGTATTTTGTGACTGATTTGCTTAAATATAATATTATTGTTGTTGAATTTGTGTTTAGTTTCTCATGCTCCAAATATTTTTTTTTAAATCCCCGAGCCCTAATTTCCACCCCTGCTGGACCGAAATCCTGGATCCGTCACTGCCCTTTTGTACGTCGTAAATCTACTTGCTCCATATCAAAGACGTTGATGAAACTTTGTCAATCATATCAAAAAATTCTTTCAAATTTAGACCGCTGATGCATAATATTTATATATAAATATATATGTAATGTAATATATTATATACTATACATAATATAACCTATAGAAGATACTGTCTAAATAAGAAAATGAAATATCTGACTTCAATTCTAGACATGCCATCTCCCAAGAAAGCGCATGCATTGTTGACGTGTGTGATGTAATAAGTATCAGCCCACACTGACTGTCAAATTAAGAATTGAGATAAACGTACTTTAAAAGAGGACACCAAATTTGCTTCTTTTCCCCAGTGGTGTTAGTTGTGTAAATTTGCGGAGAGAATTGGTCATTTTACTTTTCCAGAAGACATACTCTTTATTAAGTAAGATTTCATGATATTGATATAGTAGAAGTGTTTCTCAGCAGCTTCAGGGATGAGGGGATTTGATGCTTGTGGAGTTTTTGGTTGAAGGATATAAATCTAGGGTGAAATGAATTTGAAGGTGTACCCAAGAAAATTTCCACTTATCTAAAAATTGATAGATGAAATTGAGAATCTAAAAATCCCAAGAAAATTTCTCGAGTTTGACAAAATATTTTGCTGTTTTCATAAAAGATTTTGCAAAATCTTTTACCTGTTAGTCTATTCATGTTCTTTGTTTAGTTAGTAGTCTTGTTAACCATTCACAATTTAGTCATAGCTCCCATAAATTCTTCACTTGCCTTTAATAAGCTTTGTTTGTTTCTTCCTAATTCACCCTTTATTATAACTGACTTAACTATATTAAATACATGACTTCTGAATATAATTGTTAAACGAACTCACTTTATTTACGAAAATCAACCCACCAGCATTTCGAATCCCCTGATTTTGAATAGTTTCAGCGTTAAATTTCACATTTTAAGTGACTTTCAGTAAATTTAATTTTATCCAGATTGATGTTATTGTTTACACATCATTGGTGTGTTTGGATTTTGTTCTTGCTATGTTATATGACTATGTAGGATATAAGAAAATCCAATTATATGGGCTCTTTTAAGCTAGGATTTTATAAAATTTAAATATCCTATTTTCAATGACTTTCAGAAATTAAGATGTCTTTGGATTTCTTTATATAACTTTTCAATTTGAGAAATTAAGTTTGTTTCTGCATAATTTGAAGGCGAGCAAATCCACCAGCTTCTTCAATTAATCTTGTTTCTTTAATAATTGGAATCATATGTGATCATGCTATAATCTGTAAGCTACGTGTTTAAAATTGAGAAATTTCCAGTTATAATCTGTAAGGTACTAAATTTGATATAGCATTAGATCATTTGGTGAAGTTATTCAATGTAACTTAATTTTTCAGTTAGAATCATTGATTTAAAATAAGAATGAGTTTAAAATGAAATCAGGAGGCCTTTCTTGACTATGGCCTTTATCGAGGCCCGCATATAACTCCCAATGGTGATCATGTCATCATTCCTCACATGTGCATCTATTTCTCTTCACTACACATGCCAAATTGTCATTGTTCTCTTAATTCATTTCCTATTGCTGTGTTTCTACAACATCATGAATGTGATCATTTAATTTGTATTTGAAATTGATTTTGTGAATATGGATTTTGTTTCAGTTCTCCAAACATGTTAGCACACTTGTATAAATATATATTTTTTTGAGTTCGAGTTTGCACAACATCGAGGATGTACGATAGATCTTTCTAAATGTGATTATATGTATAATTCCGTTACTTATATGTAATCCATAAATAAGACTTTATGATTTTTTTTCTAAAACTTTGGATGGTGCAGTGCAGTACAGGAAAAAGCGAACAGAGATTCCTTGGATAGTGAAGAATTTTGTACAACTCTTTCATATGTTGTTGACTTGGAGCCCAAAATGTGGTTGCCTATTCACCTTGTTGAAGGCAGAATATGCAAGGAGATAACAATGAACCTTTCATGCATTCGAGAAAAGGCACAGAGAGCATATCATGACACTCTTCATCCTTGTTAACGGATCACATTTCACCGTACCCTGATAAGTTCTTGTAAGTATGAGTTTTACTGCACAATTCATTGATCCATGAATTTTACGCTAAATATTAGTGTTATTATTTATTTGTAATTGTTTCTTAATAATAAAAATTGTCTAGCTTCTGGGATTCTTGTTAGCGTCATGACTGATGACTCCATACTGCGACTCATGCAACTGAGATTAATATTGTTAGCGTCTTGGCTGATGACTGATGTCTTGTGTGAAGAACAACTGAGATTTATATTGGTAACGTGTTTTTTATCTTTGTTTTCAACTGGATGCATATTATATACTCATTCATATTTCCCATCAATGAAGCGAATAGTACAGATAGATGGGCCTAGTGAACAGATTGAGGCTGCAAAACAGTTGGTTAACGAAGTCATCAGTTAGGTATGTACATGCATACAAACAAATTCTGTTGGGTTGAAAAAGAATCACATTATATTCTATGTGCTTTAGCCTTATTCCATATTGTCTTTTTGTTTCAAATGACGTGCTTTCGGGATTTGTGATGCTATCATATATTATCTTACACTCAGCACTCTCTCTTGCTTTTGAAATTATAGGATATGATACTTATGAATGAAACATTGCATTCTCTGTCTTTTTAACATCTGTGAGTCATTATTAAATCTTCTGCTTTCACCCCCATTTTCTGTATGGTGCCGTATAAGTCGTCGTTTGGTTGAAAGCAAGAAAGAATCCCAAAACCACTTCAGCTCTAACCGCTTCAGCTTCGCCCACACGGACATTTGGTACGTGTGCCTCATGAGCAAAACCACTTTTCAGAATCCCAAAACAGTCCTGCACACCCCGCCTACAGCAGCTTTATGAGACCCCATCCTAAAGGAGCAATCAGCATTGACTTTAAATCTTCCGGTGGGGGTGGGTGGGTGGGGTGGGGACACCACCTTGGGCAGCCAGAAGGAGGGAGGGTTACATTACGAACAGAAGAGTTCACAGAACCAGCTATGACAGCATCAAAATCCTCCTTTGCCCCTTTTGCGCGGTCCACCATCGAATGGCAGGTAGAGTAACGGCCATAAAAAATTCTTTGATTGCGTGAATTCCAAATTGACCAAACCAACCACACGTAGTGAGTAAGCGTATCCATAGCCCCCGCCAAATTACTGCAAGATAAAATATCATTAGTCCACAAAAGTGCAGAAACAACATTTGTAACATCAATTGCACCCGTATTATCATAAATGGCCCAAGCCTTTTTAGCTTTTTTACACCTGAACAGAATATAATCGATGGATTCCACCTCTTTGTTACACTCACTACAGATCGGGGAAGGAGCGCACTTGCGATCAAACATGTTCTCTCTAGTGTCAAGGGCATTGTTACAAACTCTCCACCACAAGTATTTATATTTAGGCAGGGTATTCATACCCCAAATAACTTTCCACACAGAAGGGTGTAGGGTAAAAGAAGATGAAGGAGTCCTTAAAGAAAGATCCCCCTTACAGCTCTCAATGTACCCCGACCTCACCGAGTAAGTCCCACTCCGAGTGTATTTCCATATTAAGCAATCCTCCCCCCAAGCCTACTTGAAGGAGTAGCCAAAATGGCCTTCAACTCGCTCTCAGAAAAGGTATTTTTAATTAAACTCTCATTCCAACCTCTACCGAAGTGGAGAAAAAGGTCTGCGACTGAAGAGAGGTGTGACTGATGAGGTTTAGGCGTAGATATCAATGCAATTATTGTTGCCAACTCTCCATTACAGGCCCTTTAAAAGAAGATTACGCCCTTCAATAAGGCTAGACCAAACCCAAGAGGGTCTAGAACCCTTAGAAGCCTCCAAAAAGGTACAATTTGGAAAATATCTAGCCTTGAGAGTGAGAGCCCACATAGAATAAGGCTCCTTAATCAACCTCCAACATTGTTTGGCCAAGAGACTTAGATTAAACTTCATATAGTCACGAAAACCAAGGCCACCAAAACTTTTAGGTTTAGTGACATCGCTCCACTTCCTCCAGTGAATTTTAGACCTTTCATCATTACCACCCCACCAAAACCGACTCACTATAGAGTTAACTTTCTCACAAAAACTTTTTGGGAGCTTAAAACAAAACATAGCATAAGTAGGGAGGGCCTTAATCACGGCTTTAATAAGGACTTCCCTCCCCGCATGAGAAAGAACATAATTACCACAAGTTAATTTTATTATGAATTTTAGAAACCAAAAAATTACAAGCCTCTTTTTTTGACCGACCCCAGAAAGGAGGGGAGGCCCAAATAGTTCGAATTGGGGTCCATCTCATGCATGCCCAAAATCAATAGAATGCTATTTTTCAACTTGGGGGGGTGTTAGGGGTGAAATAAACACTTGACTTATCCAGATTTACAAGCTGCCCCGAAGCATTAGAATATAAGGAAATCAAGTTGAGAAAAATAGAGGCCTGCCCTACGTTATTTTTGAGAAAAATAATCGAGTCATCGGCAAAGAAAATATGAGTAAGTTGGGGACTCGATCTTCTCATCTTTATACCATTAAGGACCTTATTATACGTGGCTTTAGAGATCTGCCTGGATAACACGCCTTGAACAAATAAAAAGAGATATGGGGAAAGTGGGTCGCCTTGTCGAAGGCCACGTTTAGGATAGAAAGTACAAATGGAATTTCTATTAAAAAGTATATTGAAATGCACCGTACTCGCACATTGTTTTATAAGATTTACCCAATATTCGCAAAAACCTATTTTTTCCATAGTAGCAAAAAGGATATTCCACTCTACTCCATCGTATGCTTTATTGAGGTCAAGTTTGATTGCTATTTCCCCGTCTTTCCCCATTCTTTTATGCTTCAAATAATGGAAAGCCTCATGAGCAATAATGATACTATCCTGAACTAACCGACTCAAGACAAAGGCAGATTGATTAAGAGAAATAAGAGAAGGCATAAATGGTTTCAATCTATTATCCATAAACTTTGAGATTATTTTATACATGAAAATGATGTGAATGAAGATTTAGGGGTTATTTTTAGTATTTTTAATATTTTTAGGCATTAGTGGCATTTCTGTTATTTTCCTTATTTTGATGTATTTTCTTTTAGTAGTTGTTTGCTTGGTATTATAGGAAGGAAGTGGCAAAGGTTAATCGGGATATTCTTGTAATTAGAACATAGCTTGGAGCCTAAGCTACTTCCCACCTATAAATTCCCCAATTATAGTCTCATTTGGGACATTCTACATTTTGGAGAGTTATTGATTGAGGGTTAAGGCGTGTGTGATATCTTCCTCTTATTTCCCATTTGACGCCATTTACGTCAATAGGTATCAGAGCCTCGTTGGTTCTACCAGTTGTTGTTATTGTTATTGTGTAGGCACAAAAATCGTAAACAACGACAATATTCTCCCGTTGAAACTCGTTATGATCGATTCGTGGGAGTCTTGGACTACCTCTTAACGCGACTTGAGGATCTTGAGGCTCGTCTCCCTCCCACCACCACCCAAAACCCTAACCCTAGCCCCCAAAATTCCTCTGCCTACGCTTCCACAACCCATTTCATGCCTTTTCCCCCAAAAAATGTTGTCCCAATAAACCCCAACCCTATACCCACCAATCCAATGGAAGCCGAGGGTGCCAGAGGCGAAATTGCATAGGCTAATAGGTCGGAAGCCATTTAAAGTGTCAGGATGTTTTACCTTCAGGATGAGTGTGATGTGCGTATTATTTAATTCTTTTAAAAGAATTAAAAGGATCCTTGAAAAAAACTTTTCACTGCTATACACACCACCCTCAATTATGTTCCAATAATTGTGGAAAAACATACCAGAAAATCCGTCAGGTCCGGGAGCTTTATGAGTTCCTAACTGCTTTACCGCTCGGTAGATTTCATCATTGGACACTTCCCTACTGAGGTCACTATTCATGTCTTCAGATCCCCCCGATTCACCTCGTTTAAGATTTGCGTGAAGTCATTCTGCCCACTGGAATCATACAGAGTTCGGAAATGGTTGGCTATAAGGTCAGCCACCCTTCCATCATCCTCCACCCAATTACCCTCGGAGTCTTTTAGCCTTCTAATGTGATTTTTCATTCTCCGTTTCGAGACCACCGAGTATAACAATCGAGAGTTTTTATCTCCCGCATTTAACCACTTAACTTTCGCTCTAACGTGCCAATATGCCGCCTCTTTTTTCAGCAGATAATCAATTTGATTAACTATTTCATCTTCGGTTTGTTTAACCTCCTCTGTATAAGGCTGCAAATGAATAACGCTTAGCTGATCTTTGAGCGCTGCGATCTTCAACCGGTTATTTCCCCCCTGAGACTTGAGCCAAGACAATAATGACTTTCTGCAATTCTTTAATTTTTGCGCCACTCTAAACATAGGCCTTCCTTGAACATCTGCATTCCATCCTTCCGTAATCGAAGATATTCCTCATTTTCTAGCCAGCTTGGTTCAAATCTGAAAATATTCCTCATTTTCTTTTCAATTCTGTCCAGCTTGAGGATAATGGAGGAATGATCCGATCCACAAGCTGGATCGTAAAGGACCGAGGCTTTTGGGTAAAGCTCCATCTTTTCCGGGTTAGAAAGAACCCAATCAATCTTCTCCTTAATGTTATGCTCCCCACACCTTTTGTTATTCCAAGTAAAGCTGTTTTCCGGAGTTTTCAAGTCAAGTAAATTACAGGAAGACAACAAAGTGTGAAACTCTTCAATTTTCTTTTCATCGGCGCCACGCCCTCCAATTTTATCCGAAGCATCCCCGTAAATATTCAGATCAACTAAGATAATCCATGGAGCATTTAACAGAACCTCACGAGAGCGTGTAAGGTTCCAGAGGCTTTTACTATCTTCCTCTGTGGTCTTTGCGTGGATAAAAGTGGCATACCGAACAGCAGGAATTTTATCATCAGTGCATTTAACAAAAATATAATCCACTCCTTTATCAATGATTTCAATCGCAACGGTTTCATCCCACCACAAGCACATGCCTCCTGCGGTACCCCTAGGACATATGTTTGTCCATTGTAAGAAACCACAGTTTCTACTCAGTTTTTCCAGCTTTGATGTTTTATTTTTTTGTCTCCATCAAGAAGACAATGTTTGGACGGTGGGCCTTTATCGAATCCGTCAACACGCGAATTGTCAGGGGCCGTCCCACTCCCTGGCAATTCCAGCCCATAGCTAACATTGTGCGTGTGTCTGTTGAGGGTCAGCCACCACCACCCATTCCTTATAACTTGAATCCACGGCCGTATTGTCAACTTCCTGCATTCGTATGACTTTATCCATAGTGTTGTCTTTCACGAAGGATTGCCCCTTTGCATTCATTCTGGCTCTGTGCTTGACTGATCTGAACTTCCCTTTCAGTTGGATGCCCTCATTGAATTTCTCACACTTGTACATTGAAACATCCACTATGTCAGTATTAGACGCTGTAAACTTTTGCCCATTGATAACCTGCTCCTTCACCTTGTGGTTAGCATGTGAGACATCAAACAGATTAGTGCGGGGAAACTTTTGCTGTTTGAAATCGTCATTGTCCCCATCATTTTTCCTCTTTATTACCAAAGACCCAATCATAGATGCCATGCCTATGTCTAAGAGGTTTGGGTTTGTGCTAGTAATGGTGGTTTCTGAACTAATGTTTTGGTTGGGGCTCTCTTTGGGGGTGTACTCAATGGCTTTACAGTCAATTTGGGGTATATTTGCAGAAATGAAACTGAGATCACTAGTTTTTGGATTTTCATAGTACTCGGGGGGGTTCAGTGACGTAGTAATCGATGGTTTGAGGAGGGTGTCCCCCATTATTTTGTTTATTACTGAGAGGAAGGGATGGGTTTAGAGTGATAATATCAATGTTTGGTACACGGCTGTGGTTTGTGGGGTCAAATGTCAAAACAGAGGAGTTGGTCTCTTGGGCTGGGGATATGCTTAAGTATTTATTTTGAGGTAAATTGTGCGGAGAGGACTCTGTGTTTGGCTGGGCCCACTTGGTAAAGGGTTGGTCTGTAGTATTCTCAGCTGTTGATTTCTCCAATATTGTAGAGGGTGTACCTGTTTCATGCAAGTTTTCTGATGAATGACAGCCTGCCTCAAAACATGGAGCCACTTTTTCTCCTTTCCCATGATCTGTCATGCTTTCCAGCCTGTCACATTCCCTTATTGCGCTGGGGGCACTCCATGCCTTTTCTGGTTGTTTCATCTTTTCTGGCGACAGCGACCCATCTAATTTGCCTCTGTTTCATGATGCCCTTAGCCAAGGCCCATAGCTTTCCTATTCATCCTCGGATTGTTCAACATTGCACACCTCGTTATCATGACCAATCACTCCACATTTATAGCACAGATTTGTAAGCCTCTCATACCTGAATGGAATCCAAATTGAAGGGAGTCAATCTTTTAAGATTGAAACCACGTTGCAGTGGTTGGTTAATGTTGATCCTAGCACCCACCCTCACAAAATTTCTTCTAGAGGGATTGAGCTCATCTTCACAGTCATACTCTTCAAGCACCCCAAATAACTCAACCACACTCTTGACATTTGCCTTCGATTTTTTTGATAGGGGAAGATTATGAAACTGGATCCAAAAAGAGACGTGAGAGAAATCGATTTCTGCTAAGACGTTATCCGGATTCCATCTTTGAATAGATATTAGATTGTTTGAGATGGACCAAGGTCCTTTCAGAATTTTTGACACATCATTCTCATCTTCAAATTTGAAGACAAAAATATTCGGGCCCCATGGATGGACAGCAAAACTTTTCCTTGTTTTCCATGCCTTTCTAACCATGCTGTTAACTCCCATCACATTAAAAATCTGGTTACTTGTAACTTTGCCAATAATTTGTCTCTTGTGTACATCTTCAATATGGTCCTGACAGTCCTCCAGAGACACTCCTTCATCCATTAATTGCTGCCCTTCCGATCTTGGCATTATCAAACAGAGGAGAAGATCTTTATGATGAAATGATTTAAAAAAGGGTGATAAGGAGAGAAGGGGAAGAGGGATAAACAAATTGTAGAATGGATGAAATGGAAGAGTAAGGAGGAGAAGAAAAAAGCTGAGATCGCCTCAGAAAAACTCTCAGAAGACGAGAGAACTTTCTCTCACTAGAAGAGAGAGCTCAATGTTGTGAATCATTATTAAATCTTCTGCTTTCTCCCAAATTTTCTGTACGGTGCCGTATGAGTCATCGTTTGGTTGAAAGCAAGAAAGAATGCTACAATTGCACACAATTGGCAAGGCTGAAACGAGCAGATGAACCAATATTTTCAACTACAAATGAGATTTCCATCAAGGAAAAATAAAAACAAAATGGAAACCAACCAAGAAGCACCAGTATTGGATTTTGTGGATTTTGAAAACGTTTTCAGATTTTATACCTGGAGATTTAAGTTGTTACATTTGATTAGGTATTGGATTTAATTCTGAGAATTTATATGTGGACATTAATCTGTTACATTAAACTTATTATGAATATATATCTGCTCACTTTGGATATTAATCTAGTCGAAGAATAAGTTCTTACATTGAATATCCTTGCAGTTTAAGGAGCTTGCCCAAGCTTATGAGGTTCTCGGTGACCCTGAGAAGTGTGATATATGTGATCAATATGGTGAAGATGCACAAAACGAAGGAATATGAGACGGCGGTGGCATGCATGACCCGTATGACATCTTTCAATCTTTCTTTGGTGGAGGTGGAAATCCATTGGGAGGTAAGATATATTTGTTACTACTAGTATTCCTTACAATTTTGGCCACTGTTATTAGGCATATTATGTCCTATATCTGATCAATATGACTCACTATTGTGTAAACACTGGAGCTTTGAACACCCATATAGTTACTTTCAGCACAACCATCTCTCTTATATTAAAATTCAATGACAAAAAGTCATTACACTATTTTTTGTTCTCTTTTTGGTAAAATAAGAATATTTGAATGCTTATAAACTGTAGATGTTATTGGTGTGGTGCAAAGTGTATCTCCTACAATGAGTTCAATTGAAGCTAAATAATGAAGCCATCCCAAAGCGTGACATAACTATTGCAAATGAGATGTAAGCTTCATTTAATGTATTTTCACGTTAGATTCTCCATTTATTGTTCTCTTGTGATAAATTGAGCATCACATTATCTATAGGAAGAAAACTGTTGTGATGTCTCTGTCTTGCCACCAGTGTAGGACAAGAATTGCTAGATATTGTGACAAATCTCCTGTTGTTGCAATCAAATCTCTAAAAGTTGGAGATTTTCGAGGTAGTTTTAAGTTTCTTTGGTTACTTTTGACAGATTGATTCATTTGTATATGATTAACATTGAAGTGTATATTGCTTGTTGTTTCAGGCGTGTCTTTGTCTGCATTAAGTACAAGTGTCATAGTGGTAAATCCAAATACGTCAGAATCAAAAAAATTGAAATCTTGGTAAGTTGTTATACATTTGGCAATGAACTTGTATGTCCTTTCATCATGAATTTAAACCGGATTATTCTGCTTACAGGTATTATTCCAAAGGCACTACACGAAAATGCACTTTTAGTTGGGATCAAGGTATGTTTCATTGGGTTTTGAGTATCTAGGGAAGAACTGCTTCACCTAAACAGAGCTGAATTGTTATAGCCACCTCTAAGTTGTTGATCTATATTACATCGCATCTTACATCGCATCTGCAGTTGATGAACGTCATGATATGGAGCTGGATGAGACTGATCCCACAGTCTGGATGAAGTTAGAGGCCGCAACAGACGAATACATTCAAAACAACTCTCCTTCATTCAAGGATGTCTGCGAAAAGTTGGTGCAGAACCAGAATGATGAGAAATTGTCTGACCATTTGAAGTCTCAGCAGTTCTTCAAGGTCAAGGGTTCCAATGCTGGCAGGGGAGCTACTGAATACCTCTTTAAATGCTTGACATATGTTTTTTTCTCTTGAATATCGTTTTATTTTAATTTTAATGTCACTTTACATTTTTCTTTGCTAGACTATAGTGCCCCCTCTTTAGGTTGGAGACGTAATGTGCTCTACTTGTGGAAGCTTCTCATAGTCCAGCTTCTGGAAGAGTTTTTCACCATGCTCGGTCTCTTGAGACATTTTTTGCTTGTAATGGAATAAGATTATCTCTAATTAATGGGATATCGGGAACCTATAAGGCAGTATTAGGAACAGCATTCCCAACATCATTTACATCACCTTTGTTCACTGGGAGTTTCCTATCTAGCCCACTTCTATATAGTCCTGATATAACAATCTGGAAAAGCAGCTACTTCACCACCCCAGCCCCCTTCCATACACAGGAAACTTTCTTTGCCTGTACGATCATTGCACGAGAAATTAATGAATTCCCCGCAGGTTGGAATTGTACATTTGGCTCTCCAAAATGACACGAGTGGCCCGATATTAAGGTCAACTTTTCCCTCTCTTATTCCTCTTCTCTATCGGGTTCACATTTAGTTATTGTTTAGCTCAATTCTAAGCTGCCGGGATACTTTTGTAGTTGGCAGAATGACGTATTTGTCGTCACTGAACCAGGAGAACTTGCAGATAAGTTTCTTCAGAGTGTTAAATATAGCTTGTTGTCAATGATGCGGGCACGGCGCAGAAAGTATGCATCCGCCATTGCCAACATCTCAACAGTTGCGGATCTGGTTGCACGTAGTCCATATTTTCAAATTGGATGTGTTGTCCATCGGTATATAGGTTGCCAAACACAAGTATGCTTCATTCACTTATTCCCTCCACTTCCTGACAATCTCCTGTTACCTTGCCCCGGTCAGAAATGGCGGGAAAATATCCACAGGATCAGGTGTTAGAAAACAACTTGTGATATGATGAACCATCACAGTTACTGCATCTGGAAGAAGACACCTCATCGGTGTCTTTTGCAGGAGAAGATTTTTCGCGAGTGATGAGCTGGATTGAAAGTCAACAAATGGAGTTGAGAAACATGACTAGCGGAGATGAGAGGGTAGCCCAATGAGGCTTCTGTATTCTTTATTTTCTTTTTTGGTTACACCATAAGTTTCTTTATTGATCCACTGCACCTGAAATGTTGTTTGGGTTGTCATGGAGGAAACAAACATTTTAGAATAACACAAACTTTATGTTATGATTTGTGATCGTAAAGAACTTGTTTTATTAGCATCACGGAGTTTTGAATGTCATCTTATTGGTGATTGATATTTATTAATTTTTTCATTGTTGTGGTTAATAAAACATATATTATTTTGTTTTTTGAAAATTCATCAATATTAGTAACAGACTTATACTATTACTAATTCTTGATATATGTTAGGATTTGAATAAATTTGTAACACTTTAGTAACGGTAGGGATGTGTTAGCAACACATAATTTAGTGACGGTAAATAAGTGTTAGTAATTTAGTTCCCCACATCTTTTTTCTAATGGTAATTCAGTGTTAGTAATTTTTTTGGTAACGCTACAGTAGTAGCACAACACATAATTGTGCACATGTTAATGGTGATTGTGAAATTCATACATCACTAGCCCTAACCAAATCCAAAATGGCAAAAAATACTTAACGTCGGGCTATCAACCCACTTTTGGAACCCGAGCACAACAGTATCTCACACCAGAGCGATCAATAACATTACCTTCTCCCTTTCCCAAAACTACAAACCAAGCCTTCGCTCGTCTTCACTTTCGTTTGCCTGCTCCGGTAATTTTCACAAGTTTAATAATGGACACCACTTCCCTTGAAGTTCCTGAACACATCCCCAAACGAAGTAGTAGCTTACTCTTTGTCCTAAGCAGCATGGTGAATCTTACTCAAAAGACCCCAAATAGTCCCATGCCCTATTTGGAACTCTCGATTAATATCAAAATCAATTTGTTTGTTCTACCATGTTGATTGACAAGAACACCCTCTTGACACTAACTACCCCAATAATTACTACATCGTATTAAAAGTACAGACTCCTTAAATACTATACATCTAATCAGTTTTGGAATGAATACAAAACTAACTCTCGTAGTTCTCAACCACCCACCCCAACAAAAACTTTTCCCTGAAAAATATAACCCTCTCTTGTCATCAAATGGATAAAGGCCCTAATCCTTATAATGTTCGCGTATCCACTCTCGATAACTTTCATGCTGAGGCACGAACCACCCCTAATCACATATTTGGGTGTAGCGAACACCACTACTACACCATTCCCTTGCCAAGATAATATCGCAAATCACTGCGAACTACCCTTTCACACGATCAAAACTACACTAATGATGTGCCCAATCATTATTATGCTAGAAAGCGCCTTTTGGGATATTCTCCACCCGATTGCAACATTGATGGTAACTCGCTCCTATTTCACATGCTAGGAGGAAACACTCTCTGTAACTATTCCAACAGATCATTGCTAGGCGTTGTATCTTTACCCTATCTTCGTCTTGGTGGTCCATACCTCTGCTTAGTGAACCATACCTCTTTTGGAAATTTCTCACGGTAACATTGTCCCCGAATACTCTACTAGCTCAAAACTGTGGTGTCTACTCCCATAACACCTCTACTATCTCTAAACAGTTCAATCCGAAAAAGAATGCCCTTGCAACAAATAAAAAAAAAGTGCCAACTCCAATGTAAAATTTAAACTCTAATGTAGGTGATAACTCTCAAAACCCATACCACAAATGGCTATAAGAAACTTAGAACTACCGGTGACACCTCTAGATAATTGTAATCCCCTCTACTATACTTTCATCCATATCTAATAGAGTGTGCCAGAACTTTTCCCAAGCCTAATCACAACTACCCAAAGAAAGAACAAAATTGACCCAAAAAGGACATTTTAAAAGCCTACCCCTAGGTAGTCAATATAGACCTAAAACATAGATATGAATACAAGCTTACTAGTAACACAATGATCTCCTCTCTGAAAATCAACAAAGAGGCCAAAAATTTAGCCGACCAAACAAACGAACTCGTCCCTAAAAACATTCCCCCTACCCTCTAGAGGTAGTGCTAAATGGTAAGGCTCTAAGCAACATAGAATGCAGTGCGAAAAAATGGCAAACGCACTCAAGATCCCTAGGAACTAGAACCTAGAATGCTCTTATACCAACTGTGACACCTCGCAAAATCCATAAATAGGTTAATCAGGTTTAATATAAAAATCATGTGAATAAAAAATATTTGGTGAAATTCTTATCATAACGAATTAACTAAAACTGAACCCATAATAACAAGATAATGAAATACTGAATAGCACCAATCCAACTCTGAGCTAATACTACCTCTACAAGTAAACCTAACTTTGGAATATAAAATATAACTCGTATAATTTCTGAATACAAGAACTACATATAGAAGCTAATTAGACTAAAAGTACCAGGAGAATATAAGCTACAAAACCTGAACAACGAAATATGGATTAAGCCGGCTACAAGAAATTTTCTATATATTCCAAAAAAAAGACAAGAATATATTGCATTAAAACCATGTTATCCTCAAGATGTTCATAACAATAAAAAATTTCGGAGGAAATATAACGATAAGCTGCTAACAATATTTTATGATCTCACTAATGGCATGTAACCAAAAGTTTAGCACACTAAGTTTCGATAATATTTGTAATTTCTACACGAACCAGAAATAACTCATTAAGGATGTTTACTAAGGGATATCAACTCGACTTCCCACTTCTTACCGAACCACTAGGACTATCACTTCCCATCCAAACTTTAAATCGCTAACTATTTAATCATCTTTAAACATCTATAATGGTCCAATTGCTATTAATGTTTACACTAAACCCGACGGTCACAATACCCTATTGTTCCCAAAATCCTATCCGAACCCAAAAATCTATGCATTGGATGTAAAGTCCAAATTAGGAAACCCTCGAACACTTCTGTCTAGTCCAATTGGTCGTTAAGATCTAATGGATAGCGGACTACAAACTCAAATTTATAGCACATCACACAAACTACTACTCTACCCATAACCATAACTATTAATCTTAGGATATTTGACATGAGTTATTACACCCCTTACCTCCCTAGAGAGTCTAATCCCAAACTCTCTATTGTAACAAAAACTATGGTTACTACACCTCTAGGGATCTCTCTTGCTTTTCTAAGTCCCTATTAAGGAGTGTCCTAACTGCTAGTGTCCAAAAACATAAGAAAAGGAAAATCACTATGTCGTCACACCAATTGTATAATCAATTTTCAATGTTTACAAGGAATGATCCAACCCCCATTGTACTCAAGAGGAATTAAGGCCTCCACACATAGGATCAGAGATAATGTAAACATAAGCACAACTGGCGTCATCAGCCCGCAGTGCACTACGAGGCCCTAGAAATGTGTACCATTAAATCATCGCCTATTAGATTCACTATGGACTTCACATGCACTTGTAATGTGTTCACATACGTAAAAATTATACTATTAGGTACAAACTATCTAGATGGTCTACAACGTCCAATTATTATGCTTTGATTCTTAATTGATAATTTTATTCCCACAAGTTATCTCGAATGATCTAGTTTGGTTTCAAAATCCTTAAATTTGTTAGTCATCCTACTAGTACAAACTATTATTTAAAATATTCTTAAAAGGTCATAGCATCAACCTTAACCAATGGCCCATCGAAACCCCAAAACTAAATGACTAAACCATGTAACCCAGATCGATTGGTTCCTAAACACAAACCCATTTTCTTCAACCTCTTTGCCTCCATTCACCTAATTTAAATGCAATTAATCCGAATTCGGCTCCAACAATTTAAAGATCTAATTCTATTCTTCTTTATGATCTCCTCAAATCTGGGTCTCTCAATGTTTTTAGGATTTGCTAATGAGGTTTAGATTAACTAATGAAATAGGGATTGAAATTTATAACAATAAACTCGCTCCCTTGGCCCATTTTTAAAACCACCTAAAGGGATCCAAAACACAGTCCAATGAAATCCAAACTTAGCCCCATACGTCATCTAACCCCTGGGTGAAACTATACATACTTCCAACACTATTTGGGCATTTTAAACTCATCGCGAGTCCAAGACTAAGACAAATAGGAAATACCAACTTTAGTCCAACATTAGGCCAATGGCCCAAATACTCAATAAGGACCAAAAGTCCATTAATATAATTTTTCATCCTAACATACACTACACCAAAACTGCTAATCAGGCACGGTTGGACAAAGAGAATCTAACACGGTTTAGACCTGTGCCAGATTCTGGCATGGTTTATTCTCAATCTGGCACGGTTTAAAACGGTGCCAGAATCTGGCACGGTTTAAAAGCGTGCCAAAACTGTGTCAAATAAAAAAATATGAAATATTAAAATTCATTTGATTTTTTCATTTGGAGCCAAACACTTAAAAAAATGAGAAATATTAAAATGCATTCCTTTTCATTTGGAGCCAAGCATTTTCTTCTCCGCTCATTCTTTTGCGCGAGTCTTTCTCTCTCGCATCACCTAAGTTGTTTTTGAGTTGGAACAAAGATGTTAAAATTTTGGGGCTTGAAATAGGTTTAGCTTAGGGTTTTTCACCTGATTTGGATTGAAGAGGAGCAACGGGTTGAAGGAAGTCCGGTCGGAATTCGGTTTTAGGGGTAGCTCCAGTTTGGGTAGGTAAACGGGTTTTGTCTTGGGTCGAGACATAGGTTGGTTTTGGCTGATTTCATCTGGGTTGCCTTGGGTTTGGAGTTACGGGTTGTTAGGTTTACGAGTTTAAGGTAGTTGGTGGGTTAAACTATGGGTTTTGGGGAAGATGTGGCATGGAGGTAGATGAGATAGTAGCTCCGACTTTAGGACAGTGGTCACCGGCGATGGGATTACAAGGGTTGAACGTCACCGATTTTTGCTGGAGCTCATGGCTGTTAGGTTTTGGGTTTTCAGATGGGTCGGACCACCACCAGCTGGTGGTGGCAGGTGGTTTGAGGGGCTGGCTGACACTGGTTGGATGTTGGCCGCCGACGGGATTAACTCGGGTAGCTCCACTTTGAGCTTTTTGCGCCGAACCTCCGGGATGACCGTGGATCTCCCTTTCTTCTATCCTCTACATGTAAGTTCATTTATGCTTACTCACAATTACATCTTTTTTTAATCTAAGCTTTAATTTTAATTAAGCTTTAATTTTAATTGATCATGAATGACTTAGGAGAAAATTTTAATTTATGCTTTGTGTAATTTATGCTTACTCACAATGACTTGGGGGTCTCTTGAAGCTTAATTTTTAAAGCTTTGTGTAATTTTCATCTCTTTGGTTTTTTTGCTCCATATAAGAAAATTTTGATAGAAGGTATCCCTTCAAAAGTGTAAACATTCTCTTTGTTACTAGTCCATCATATAACAGATACTTGTGATGCTATGCGATGCAAAAGCAGAGACCTAAAATGTGCTTGTGCCCCAACTGGTGTATTTTGTGCAGTTCAGGGTGTACAACACTCGGACTCATCTTAATTCATTGCCTGTATACATATATCTTATGGATGAAAGTTTTTTTGGAGTTTGGAGTGCAAGGTATGCTACCAAGAAAATGTAGAGATTTGTTGGTGTTCAGAGTTATTAGAGAAGGAAATGCCTAAGTAGATGTTGATCTAATAGGATTTTCCAAGATGAAAGAGAGTAAAAAGGAAAGCTTTGGGTGATAATCATCTTTATGTCAATTCTGTGATCTTTGTTATGTTTATCCTTTAGAGGTTTTTCCAGTTTTTTGGGTTCTTTTCTGTCAAATAGGTGGCTTGGTGTGCTGGTGGTGACATTAATGTTGTTAGATTTCCGTCGAAGATACAGGGATGCTTGAGGATCTCTATACCCATATGGACTTTTCATATTTATATCAAAATCCATCTATGTTGTGAATCATCTCAGAAAGTGGAACAAGTAGTTATGTGTGTACATATTATTTGGTGCTTATTGGGTACTATGATTTGTGAGTTAATATGTTTCACATGTCAATCGTATGGTATTTAGTAGATTGTTCTTTTTTGTTCACATTACACTTTGCAAGCAGAAAATATATTTATGTATTTATGCGTCTTAAATGTGTTTATTATCCTAATTTCTAGATAAATATTCCTAGGGTTGTTTGCTTGTTCATCAATCCGTATTATGTTTTCTTGTTCATCAATCCGTGAAGTAGGTTCATCAATTTTGACATGTATTAGAGTTGGTTAAAGCATACGAACAAGATACTCTTAAGTACATATTTCTTTTCACTTAATTATTCCTTTCTCAATCAATTTGAATAACAGGTATAAGAAGAAGAGCGTAAAGGAATTGTATAAAATGCTTGACAGTGCAATAAGCAACTGCGATAATTCAGCCATGTAAACAAAAAAGCACTTGATCAATAAGAAAATTTCACAGAACAATGAGAACAACTCCAGAAAAGGCAAGAGGAACTAAATGCTGGTGATGAGGTACTTAAATCAGTCACATATCTTCTTTTCTCTGTTCTAAAAAACCCGCCTAGGCTCCGCCTAGGCACACCTAGGCTTAAGGCTTGGGAGAAACGCCTCGCCTTACGCTTTTCGCGCCTTATTCTTGGTAAAACCCTTAAGGCGCACTTTTTTCTAAAAGCTTTAGTGAAACGATGTTGCCTTTTAAAGAATTTGTTTACAAACCGGACCATTATCTCATCCAAAATAATCAAATAGTATTTTAATTTGCATATATTCAGACATATTTTTATGATATGTGCAATTTTTGTATTTTAATACCCTTGTTATGGTTAAAAAATATTAAAATATATTAAGAAGGCCTAAACACCTTTTCACGCCTTTTTACCCCTAGGCCCGCCTAGGCTTCTAAGGCTTAAGGCTTGGCCTCCACGCCTCAATCACGCCCCGCGTTTTTTAGAACCTTGCTTCTTTTCAAGCTATAATTAGTGGTGTAAGCTGATAATAGAAGGAGAGTATTTAACTTGGTTGCATGTCTATTCTTTTGCAGAAAATCAAAGAACTTATATCAGCTCTTGATCAGCGAAAGGATGAAATAATAGAACGTACCTTCAAAGGTGTGGATAAGCATTTTCATGAAGTATTTTCAAAACTTGTCCAAGGTGGTCATGGCTTTTTGGTTATGATGAAAAAAAAGGTTTGTCTTTTCCATTTTATTAAAGTACCCTCATATCTACCATGATCCCCCCCCCCCCCCCCCACACACACATTTCACTATAATTTTTCCTCTTGTATTGGGCGCTCCCTGTTTTGGGCCTTAGTTGTGTACTCTCTAGAACCTTCTGGAAGTTTAATATTTTTAGTATAAATACAATAATTGGACTCCCCAATTGTGTAGTCTCATGTTGACGAGTGTTAGTTTCAATGTGCGATAATTGTCTCACACAATATCTTGAAAGTATTTATTGTTCTAGGAATTTTCGTTTGGTGGCCAAGGCTTTGAACACGACATTTATTTTTAATTCTTACACATTGTGAGGCATTGAAGTTCGGCGCTGTCCCTTTCGGTAATGGTCTCTGTATATATACATATACATCAATACAAAATGAATCATGGACACTCAAATAACATACAAACAAGTGCCAAAAAAATATACAGGGCTTTAAAGATATATATAGTATATATCTTCAAATTTGCCCAGGTGAAAGACTTAAAATTTCCCTACCATTTCTCACTTGAAATGTTTTTCCATTGTAGGTTGGTTTAATAATAGGCAAGCGTGGGGAAACTATTAAGAATCTACATACGAGATCAGAGGCACAGATTCAGGTACTTGATATCATATTACCTTGCTCTGAATTCTATAAAAGAACAAAGTATACAATAAAAGAACATGTGGATACTAAATGAGGACAATTTACCAAAATATTTGGCAAATCAACTATATTTAACATGCATATCTTAGGAACCTTACTTTATATTTCTATTTTTTTCATAATGATGATGATTTATACGTTTCTTCTTTAATTACATTTAACATGCATATTCTAGGCACCTTACTTTATAGTAGTGCCTAGCTTAGGCTACTTGGCTTAGAGTAACGTCAATTTGGATTCGCTTCAAAGGATTCTTTAAAGAAACTTACCGCCTACAATCACCACTAAATGCCCCGTAAGAGGCACGGACACCTCGCACGGGACCAATGTAACGTGTAGGAACTGATCGTTTTAATCACCATTGTCTTTTTCATTCTATATCTGATCATTCCTTTTAAAGTTTGAAAATCACTTCATGGCTTACTTTATGAGCTTATTTAGTTAAATTGGTGGAAGGGACTTGCTGGTGGTTTGGTTTTGGAATTTGTTGTTGCTGTTGAGTTTATTTTAAATGTTAAAACATGTTGGATTTAACGAATAAACAAATGAAATTATGTCAAAATTTTCTAAAATCTATAAACATTCTAAATTGATTAAAAACATACTGTTAGAGAATATGACGATATAGGAGGCACGCACACCTCGCACGGGACCAATGTAAATTGTTGGAACTGACCGCGTAGTCTCGGGTCTCCCGGTTTGAGAGTAGGACGATAATTTGCAAAAATCACACTTAGAGTTAAAAACATGACGTAAAATGGTGAAAACCCGAACCGGCCCCCAAACGACCCCGTAGGAGGAATGAACACCTTGCACGGGACCAATGTAACTTGTAGGAACTGATCGCGTAGTCCCCGGTCTCCCGGTTTGAGAGTATGACGATAATTTGCAAAAATCACACTTCGAGTTAAAAACAGGTCGCTAGAGGGTGAAAACCCAAACCGAACTCCAAACGATCCCGTAGGAGGCACGAACACCTCTCACGGGACCAATGTAACTTGTAGGAACTGACCGCATAGTCCCGGGTCTCCCGATTTGAGAGTACGACGATAATTTGCAAAAATCACACTTAGTTAAAAACATGTCGTTAAAGGGTGAAAACCCAAACCGGCCCCCAATCGACCCCGTAGGAAGCACGAACACCTCGCACGGGACCAATGTAACTTGTAGGAACTGACCGCGTAGTTTCGGGTCTCCCGGTTTGAGAGTATGACGATAATTTGCAAAAATCACACTTAGACTTAAAAACATGCCGTTAAAGGGTGAAAAACCAAACCGGCACCAAAACGACCCCGTAGGAGGCACGAACACCTCGCACGGGACCAATGTAACTTGTAGGAACTGACCGTTTAGTCCCGGGTCTCCCGGTTTGTGAATAGGATGATAATTTGCAAAAATCAGAACTTAAACTTAAAAGTATGCCGTTAAAGGGTGAAAATCCAAACCAGCCCCCAAACAACCCCGTAGGAGACACGAACACCTCGCACGGAACCGATGTAACTTGTAGGAACTGACCGCGTAGTCCCGGGTCTCCCGGTTTGAGAGTATGACGATAATTTACAAAAATCACACTTAGAGTTAAAAACATGTCGTTAAAGGGTGAAAATCCAAATCGGCCCCCAATCGACCCCGTAGGAGGCACGAACATCTCGCAGGGGACCAATGTAACTTGTAGGAACTAACTGTGTAGTCCCGGGTCTCCCGATTTGTGAGTATGACGATAATTTCCACTCATATATGTAATTTTTTTGTTTTGAGTATTTTTTTTTGTTGTAAATTATTGGGTTACTAATATCGTATCTTTTTTGTATTCTATTTTTTTTGCTGGATAACAGTTTATCGTTGGCTTTTATTCACGTGGAACACACAAAGAAATCAATGGTTTACAACAAGGGGTTTATTAATGATTCAATTTTTTTTTGTCATGACCGTATGGTCTTTTGTTGTTTTATTATTGACTTTTATGGCCATGAGGTCTTTTGTAAGTTAATTGTTATATTTTGTGGCCGTGCGGGTTTTATGTTAGGCAGGTTTTGTATTAACAGGTTTTGGAATATCCAGAAAATAGAGGAAACTCTGCCCAATTTTTTTTGGGCCTGTGAGCTGTTAAAGACTTGTAATATTTTGAAGTTTGTATGTACATTAGTTTATTAATAACGCACAATATTATTAATTTGTGAATTTTGTGCTTTCAAATAATTTTTTTTAAAATAAAAAAATGGCACAGTTCAAAACCGTTGCAAAAGTGTATCATATTTTGTCACGGTTTTGAATTGTGCCAAATTTTTTTAAACTGTGCCAAAAGTGTGCCAGAAATATCAAATTCTGGCACGGTTTAAAAGTGTGTCAGAAGTGTTCCTATTTTGCTAAATCTGACACAGTTAAAAACTGTGCCAAAAGTGTGCCAGAAATATCAAATTCTGGCACGGTTTAAAGGTGTGCCAGAAGTGTTCCTGTTTGGCTGAATCTGGCACAGTTAAAAACTGTGCCAAAAGTGTGCCAAAAATATCAAATTCTGGAACGGTTTAAAAGTGTGCTAGAAGTGTTCCTGTTTGGCTGAATCTGGCACACTTTTGAGCCGTGCCAGAAAAAAATTCTCATTTTGGAACACCTGATTCTGGCACAGTTCAAAACCGTGCCAGATTTGATCTGGCACAGTTTTAAACCGTGCCAGAATCCTGTTTTTGGTGTAGTGATATCCCACAGAGCCAATATTAGTTTTCCTATTGATTTACACCAATAAATAATCTTTAATTTATTTCTCAAACTATATTGGGGCTATTACAACGAGTGGCGAAGTCAAGAATTCAAGCTAAGGGGGCCAATTTGATAAATTTTATGAAGGAAATGACTAGATCATATACCATAAAAAATTCAAGAGGTAAATATTGAAAACTTTTCATTTTTTTGGGTGCCGGTGTGGGGGTGGGGTGGGGTCATGCCCCTAAATAAATTAGGCTGGTTTCGTCCCTGATTATAGTTCCTCTCCAACACATCAGTTGATATAGTCAGGATTACTAACTAATTGAGGTTCTATTTAATTTTCTCGAAATTGAAGTTGAATAATTTAAAGAACTGAATGGATGAGAAGATAATTAAGAACACACAAGTATAGAAACATTGATAGAGTTGAGGATATGAGATAGAAGAAACAGATGAGAAATAAATTGATATTTCATTACTTCATTTAGTCGCATAGGTTGCTATTTATATACAAATGGAAATTAGGAATTATCTAAAAATATCTCTGCTAACTAACTACCATTAAACTAACTAGCTAATATGGTTTCTTGTCGACCATTGAGCTACCATTCCGTTACCATCTATTTTCTCTTGAAACGATGTTTGAAAAATCCTTATGGCAATTTTCAAATGTTTGAAAAATCCTTAACTGATTCTTCTTTTTTTATTCCTGATACTCTCCCTCCTTTCAATTGATACTCGACCTTAATTGTCGAATTAGGGAATGTTTTGATCAATTCATCATAGAACTACTACATAGCATTAACTAGAGTAGTATTGAACCACTTGACTAAAAGTTGTATTACTAGTTTGTTCCCCTTACGAATGACCCGTCTATTTAGGACAATAATATGTTCAACCATGATCTGTCCTTGGGCATTAGCTGCCGACATCTCTATAGAAGGAAGGAAATGTTGATCCATCTTTTTCTTCAATACACGTGGAATACTGGGTGTATAGTGGAATCAACTAGAAAGTTCAATCGGTAATCACTTTCCCCATTTTCTACAAAAAAATTTAAGGACCAAAATGTTTTACGGTCGGTTTAAGATTTCTTTTAGCTGTAATATTTGTTTGACGATAGGGTTGGTATCTAAGGTACACCCAATATCCTACTTCAAATTACTTATCACTACTATACCCATCTGTAAAAAAATTCCATTCGATGTTGAGCCTATTTAAGCCTTTCTCATTATAGTCGTATGATAGCCTTCCTTTCTTTCCTGGATTGTTTAAGTTTTGGAGTTTGTGGTGTAGGTTGTTGGGAAATAGAGAAGTGTGGAGGTTTGTAATAAAATATAATTCCAAAAAGTGAATATTTTAATGTGGAGTGATAAGAAGAATCATACCACCATTGAGACATCGAAATCCATTTAAACAGGTTTTAGGCCTATCACTACACATGCACATGAGGTAGTTCTCAGCACACTGATTGAGACTCTCTGTCTAACCATCTATTTAGGGATAGTAGGCGATGGAGTGATTAAGTTTAGTGCCTAAAAAGATTGTCCCAAAAAGAAGTGAAAAACATGGTATCTGTCTGAGGTTGTAGTATTAGGAAGGCCATGGATTTTTGTGGATGTCATCAACGAAATGTTGAGAAATAATGGAAGCAGTACAAGGGTGGGTTAGTGGAATGATATGGACAAATTTAGTCATTCTATCAACCACAAAAAATGGCATTCTTACCCTCAAAATTAAGTAAACTGTAACACCCCGTAGTTTTGAGGATTTAATATTTAATTATCTTGAGGATTTAATATTTAATTATATTGGGAGATATAAAAATATTTAAATTGGATAAACTTATATTCAAGTTGGAGAATTTATTTGAGTGAGCCGAATTATTTATAATTGGCGACTTTAAAGTTTAATTGTCCGAATTAATGTGTGTCGCATTTTGAGGTCAAAATTTGGAAATGTCAAAAAGTATTTCGGATGGCAATTCTGAGGGCGCGGTTGAGTCCGAATGGGTCGAGATAGTCAGAAAAGAGTACCCGGAGGTAGTAATTGGGTCTCGAGGTATTTTTGGGCATAGCCAGGCCCACACGGAGTGATTTGGGCCATTTTAATTAGGCCCACATGGCCAAAAACGGGATTAAGGGTTTTAACCTAAATGGAGAAGTGTTGAATGGCAGTTAACACCAATTCTAAACCTAGGGTTTGAGAGGGAATTTGGGGGAAAGAAAATCAAGAGCTAATTGGGGATTATGGGAGCCAAATTAAGGGACTTCACCAACGGATCAGACTCTACGAACAATTCCATGCAAGTGGTTAACTTGCTGTAATGATTAAATGGTGATATCCAATTCATATTTTAGTGATGTGTAAACTAAAATTCGTTTTGGGGATAAATGGGTACAAAATGGGGGTTTTGCTAATGGAACAATTGAATGAGATTCAAAGTAAGAATTAGTTGTGTTATATATTTCTGCGTATAGATAATCTGATTGGAATGAGAAACCCAGAACATAAATGGTAGAATTTGAATCTGGACTTGGGATTGTACCATAAGGATTTATGTTATTGAGTGGGTACAGATTCGTAATGTCAATGATGCTAAAAAAGTTTAGAGGATGTTTATAGTTCATGATAGGTGTAATCAGATGAATTGTAGGCTGGTTTGAGGTTGGGATTTGAGAAAATAAACCTTAGTTTTTCTTCAATGGCCGAACCGTAGGCTGGAGAAGACGAAGTCTGGGACGATCGATCGATGATGCAGGAATCTGGGCAGTTCAACCAGTTTGTTATATAAAGGGAAGTTAATTAGAAATTTATGTTCCATACATTAATAAGAGATAAACAATTATGAAACACAAATTCCTAGAAATTATGGGAGAAAGTAATTGGGACTAGGGAGAATTTATGTGGGGCACTTTATGGATGGATTTGAGAAATTGTATTCCAAAATAGTGAGATACGGATCAAGTGAGCGAGTCTGGGTATATTGGTTAAGCGACCCCAAGGTAGTGAATTAAGTTTGGAGATAAACTAATTAATTCAGAGTCGGGATATAGACTCGGGAAATATTTAATTTTTGGCCAAGGGATCGAGCTCGGGTATAATGGTTGGGTGACACCTAGTATTAAATAAATTGATGTGTTAATTAATATAATTAGAGTCGGAATGTAGACTCGGGAAATATTTCGCTATGGGCCAAGTGAGCGAGTCCGGGAATGTTGGTTGAGTGACATAAGGTTATAAATTAATTAATGTATAAATTAATTAACTGGGAGTCGGACCACAGACTCGGAAAGGTATTAAATTAATAGGTGTGTTAATTAATTTAATTAGAGTCGGACGATAGACTCGGGAAGGTATTAAATTAATAGGTGTGTTAATTAATTTAATTAGAGTCGGACTATAGACTCGGGAAAGAAATAAGTTAATTGAGATGTGAATTAAATATCTTAGAGTCGAACCATTATTGTGTAATGTATTTATATGAGAGTCGGACTAAAGACTCAGGAAAAATATTATATTAATTGAGTGTGAATTAAATATATTAGAATCGGACCACAGACCCGGGGTAATGATAATCTTATAAGTGAGAAAATTAATTAAGTTGAGTCGGGCGAGAGACTCGGGAAATTTCAGGCTAGTGTTACGGGTTTTTGAGTACACGATAAAGCCGGGGTTTATAATATATATACGGTGTAGTGATAGTATATATGTGTGTGTGTGTGTATTTATTGTGTGTGCTATTAAATATCAGTGATTAGATTTTTATTTAATTTATATACTCTAGTGCTATCAAGGGAGGTTTCCAGATGTGGGTGAATCCCCTAGCTTGAGGAGTAGGATGAGTATATCCCCAGGTCATAGCGTCCTGTATATGGGTGAGGGGCTTATCTCACTTTCAGGGAAGGAATATGACCGCCTCCACTTCGTTTATGTTTTGAGCCAGGTTGGTGAGCGATTCCAACTTGGGGAACTAGGTTATGTGAGCACACCTAGTGAGATAGCACTTTAGAGGGAATCACCCGGTGAGGGTATACTCGGAGGGATGGATGTGTATATATATATGTGTGTTGATGTTTTGGTAATGGTACGTATATAATGGTAGTAAATATTATATGCGGGTGATAATACAGTGTGTGATGGAATTGTTTTATATAACTTGTGTCACAGTTATATGTCATTATTTAAAGGAAATTAATTAAGTTAATTAGTGAGATAACTTATAACCCATGGTAATAATACTCGGTTTAGAGTGGAAAGGCAAGGGAAGATTACAAGGACTAGTTGGACAGGGTAGTATAACTAGGTGGGGTTAAGGAAATAGTTAGGTGTGCACTTTAGTGGAGGGGTGAGAATATCCTCAAGAGAGTGTGACACTAACCTAAATATGGAGCGCATTCATATATTTTAAATTACTGCAAAATATTTACAAGATGTTTTGGGTTCTAACCCTTGCTATAAAACTATTTTCAAAACCTTTTAGGTGTCCAGCCACAAGGACGTCAGGATTGATATTCTATTCAAGGGACACGGAAGTGCGGCATATGTGGATGCTAGCAGGAAATTTGGATTAGACGCATCGCTCATTCATTCCTAGAGTAGGAACCATTTCTCAGTTCCAGTTTTATTTAGGGCATGTCGCCCAGACTTTTCAGTACAGTTATCAGATTTACTTTTTCAGGTGTTGAATAATTGTATGGGACTATTTACTTTGGTGGCCGATGGTTTATTCGGTATGTCGTTTTATTATTTGTTTAAGTTCATTTTATTCAGTTGTGTGAATGGTTTATTTTCATTTCCGTATGTACTGTTTTGTTTAATTAAAAAGTTAAAATTTGGCACCAGCTTTTGGAATACTAGGTGGTTAGTAAGTTTTAAAAAGTTTTCGACAGTGATGCTAAGGATGAACCAACTGGGATTCCTGTTTTAATTTGGTATAGGACTAATAACCCGGTATTTTATTAGGAGGGGTGTCACATAAACCTTCAATGAAGTCCATAGTTATATTTTGTCAAGGTAGGTGAGGAATTGGGAGAGGTTGTAGGAAAAGGCAGGGTATGTTCTCACTTTTTTGACTCAGGTAATTACCACAAGTTGAAACATATTATTTAATGTGTTTGTCCATATTAGGCCAATAAAACAGTGGATCAATTCTATTCAGTGTTAACTTAAAGCCCGAGTGGCCTCCTGCGGGAGAGTCATGAAGTTCTTGGATTACTTGTTGCCTTAGGGTACCATTAAAGCCTATATACAGTTTCCATTGATACATTATAACCCTTTGATGTAGTGTGTAATCCCTTGTGGCTGGGGGATTATTCACGAGCTTGATTAAGAGCTCGTAAGTTAGATAATCCCCACTTAAACTACCATGGATCTCTTCTAATTAGTTCGCTTGTGTAACTGATATTGATGCGCAACTACTCTCCTCTATTCTAGAAAAATCATCAACAACCTTATTTTTAACACCCCTCTTGTATTGTATAGTGTAGTCAAACCCCATTAATTTGGTTAATAACTTTTATTGTAACATAGTTAAAAGTTTTTATTCTAGCAAGTGCTTGAGCCTTTAATGGTCAATCTTGATAAGAAATGATGACCATACAAGTAGGTCCTCTACTTCTCCAAAGTAAAAACAATGGCCTATAACTCCTTCTCATATGTAGATATACCTTTCTTTCTCATAGGCAAAAACTTGTTGACATATGAAATTGGTCTTCCCTCTTACATCAATATTGCACTAATGCAGTCATTACTTGCATCTGTTACCAAAATGAAAACTATGTTCAAGTCTAGTAGGGCTAGAATAAGTGTAGTAGTCATTGCGTCCTTGACATGATTAAGAGCTTTAGTTGACTGTGGAGTCCATTTGAATAGGTCTCTTATTAACATTTGTGTCAAAGATCTACTTATGAGTCCATAGCCCTTTATAAACTTCCTACAGAACCCTGTGAGGCCAAGAAAAGCCCTGAGAGAATTTATAAATTTAGGAATAGGCCATGAATACATTGCCTCTACCTCGAACTTGTATGCAGCTTCCCCTTCTTTGGAAATAATGTGACCAAGGTATTCAAGTTGTGGCAAATAGAATGAGTAAGAGCAAGTTTTGGCCTCATTGTGATAAGCTTTTCTTTCAACAACCTCATCTCCCCCTCCAACATCTCCTCCTGCAATGAAATGACAACCAAAGGATATCACACCTACTTCAATTTTTGGATCTTTGGATTTCGTAGGTAGGTCTGGATCATCTTCATAATCATCTTCTCGGCTCCTTTTCTTGTCGTCCTTACCTTTGTAGGGAGATTCTGACATTCTTCTATATTCCCGACCATCTATCCAATCTACAAACTTGGTCAGTTTTCCTTGATGAATGATAGTTCCAATCTCATTTTTTAGGGCGATACAATTATATGTATTGTGCTTATGGTCTTTGTGGAAATCATAATATTTGTGTGACACCCCGCCTAATTAAATACCGGGCGATCACTCCTTTATTAAATTAAAATCAAGGTGAACAGTTGGTTCATTCTTAGCATCACTGTCGAAAAATAATTTTTTTCCAATTTAAACACCCTAAATAATTAAGCTAAGTGTCAAAACCATTTTAGACATTACTTTCCAAATTTTATTTTATAAACCAAGATTTAAATCTTTACATAATTCATAATTAAAGAATCACACAACAACTATACTGGGACAAACAATCCAATAATTAAACATCCAACAAAGTAATTCCAACATTAAAACTTAAAGGAAAAACATCCTGACAGTAATAAATCCCGAAGTGTAAATACTGAAATAAACAAATCACAATCTCCGATAAATAACTAAATAATGGAAAAGGGCGACACATGCCCAACCGAATAAATAGTGCTAGAAGAGGAATCAAGAAATGAGGTCGTCTAAGCAAGAGGCCTGCAACTCCAACCTAAGCTGCAGCGCGTTCCTTTCAAAGGATCCTATGCAAGACGCCCCTGTGGCTGGGCACCTGTAATATATACATATATATACAAGAGAAGAGAAAATGGAAACGGGTCAGAGCCCGATTGTAAAAATGATTTAAATTTTTTTTAGCAAGTATTTAAAATGTTTACAGGCCAATGCAACAACATATTAGTGCGGCACTCTCTTGAGAAATTCTCACCTCTTCTAATGTGCACGCCTATCGTACTAATCTTCCCAACGGTTTATCTTATCTTATCTTAGGTCGCTCGTAAGATTTAAACTGAACAATTCAACTGTTTAAGAAGTAAATTTCATTTAATAACAGAGCTCTAATTTTAACTTCATTTGTGAATAAAGTTTCCCAGTAAGATACTACACTTTCAAAGCACGTATTTCTCAATTGAAATCATTATTCATTTCTTACTTACCATAAACACAGTAGGAAATTCCCAAATTTCAGAATTTAATATATATATTAAATACTCATATAACACACACACACACACACACACACACACACACACATATATATATATATATATATATATATATATATATATATATATATATATATATATATATATATATATATATATATATATATATATATATTCTAACAGCCCCCCACATAAAAATTATGGTGCGGGCATACTCTGCTATCCAGTCCCCGTATCACTCGTACTAAGGGAAATACAAGTTCGGAATCGCTCTCGAACTGTATTAACACAAACACAACCATATTGAGGCGAAGCATAGAGTCCCGGTCTCTAAGAGGTCAGCGGATGCCCCCACGTCTCTTAGGCCGTCTGACTATCGATCCGATTAGCCTGTACCAAAGGATCTCTATCTTCTAGGGTACGAGTCAATATCCCCCATAAAGGTCCCATCGATATAAGATTGTCCCAGCGCGGTAACCTCAGGGATAGCAAGTAGCGCGGGCATGGTTTTCACACGTACATAGTATATGCATAAACACAGACATATATATATACTAATATTACCACATCAAATTTTGGTGCATCTCATATCCCATAATTATGATATTTATCCTTATTTCTCGTTATTTAGTTATCACGTATAGTGGTTCATTTCTTACTTTAATTTGTGGAATTATCCCAACTTATTAAGTGACACTCGTGGATTCCTATCCTCCCAAGTGTAATTTCAGTAGGTACTCATTTATTTTCCAACGTAACTACCTTACTCGTCTCCCCCTTTTTATACATAGTTCCATTGTCCCTTATATGTAAACATCCCAGAAAAATGTAAATCTCGTCTTACATTAAAGATTTCATATTATCAATAAGCCCTACTGGTCTCCTTTATCTCCCAAAATATTTTAATATGGATGTCCAAGGATTATTACTCATTTAAATTTAATTCAACTATTTAAAAGGGGAAATATGAGTCTGCCAGGAGGGATCGATCGATTGATGGCAGGAGCTCGATCGATCGATGCGTCGATCGATCGACACTCCTGGTTCGATCGATCGATCAAACAAGTATGGCGAATTCTGCAGATTAACAGTTACGGGTTCTATCATTCAACAGCAACCAAATCCAGATTTTTAACACCCAAACTCCCAGAAATTCATACTACAAACATTATGAACCCAAATTAAACATCTTCTACGCAAAGCATGCGAATTTTCATCAAAGAAAGAGAGAGTGAAAATGAAGATGAGGTTGATGTGAGTGAACTTCAAAATGCTTTTCAAGAACTTTATAAAGAATCTATTAAATTAAAAAGAGCTCATTTGAAGTTAGAAGCGAGTTTACAAGAGAGTGTCAAGGTCGTTGATGAGAGTGCGTTAGTGGAAGACCTTAGGACATGAGAGAGAGATCTTCGGGAGAAGATAGAATATATAGAAGGCGAGATAGATAGCCTTAGGGGTTTAATGGAATCCTTGAAAAAGGAGCTTCTCGAGTTTGAAGAGAAAAATGTGTTGTTAGAGTCTAAAAATTTAGAATTAGAAAATAAACTAAAAGACTCTAAAAATGTCAAATTTGATTTGGAGTGTCATCCGGAGAAATTAGATAAAATTTTAAAAACGGTCCAGATTAAAAATAACACTTGTGGTTTAGGCTTCAATCATTGTAATGAATCAAGTCATAAAGCCAAAACCAATGTTTTAGGAGAATCGTCTAGGAAAGAATTTAGAGATCACTCCTTAGGTAAATCTTTTCATCGTGAGTTCAAGTGTTCACATTGTGATCGAAAAGGTCATCTTAGGAAATTTTATTTTGATCTTAAACGAGTTCCTAAAAAATCCAAAGGTAAGGCAACCGAGGTAGCCAAGATTCCTACACCTCGAGATCATCATTCGTCACTATTTTGGGTTAGGAGATCCGACTTGGTAGCTTTACAAGATAGGATTTTTTATTCTCATTTACTTTCACATGTTTCCTCCCTTGCAAAATCTAAAGGTTGAATGTGTTAGTTTTATTTACATTCTTTAGCTTTTGCGCATCATGCTATATCATCATGTTAATTGTATGCTTGTTAAGTCATTTTTTAGTCTATGCTTCATGCTTAATCACATGCTAGAATTATGATTTTTATTTATCTTTTGTATTATATTCCTTCATTTTTGTTTGCATTAAATGAAAAAAAAAAAGATTTGTGTTTATCATTTGTGTTTTACCTTTTCGTAATTCATGCTTAATAAAAAAAATACAAATGATTTTTGCTAGTCTTTTGAGTATAAAAAGATTTTTTTGGTGTGTATTTTAGTTTGACACACTTTATGTGGCATACACTTGTGTTAGAATCCCATCTGTTACGCTCCCACGTGGCTAGAACTTTTGGTTTAGATTGTTAATCCTTATTATGTTCTTTACCATTCCTACATGGAGTAGTTGGATTTCGTGTTGATATAATGGATTCTATTTTTATATGCCTCAATTCACACATGCACGAGCTCATTTGAAATTTTGACTTCATATGTATATTTGAGCTTTTTGTGATCTAGGAGGACTAGTGCATGTTAAAATCCGTTGCACGTGAGATTTGTGTGAAAAATAAAAATGATAAACATAAATGTTCACAGGGAAGGGCACCGAAAGGATTTATTATCTGTAATACCCCGTATTTCTGAATATTCCAAATATTCCATTTATTTAAATTGGAGAATTAAATAGGAAAGTACGACTTAATTTAAATTACGCAAGAGTAGTAATTTAATGAGTTTTATTTAAAAAATTTAATTATGGAATATAAATCGAGAGGTAGATACCGATTTTTATCGCCTCTTTATATTTACTTAGTGCGAGTAGTAAATAGTTACTTAACGCGTGTAGAACGTGTTGGGGTGAGAACGAGTAATATTTTTAAGTGACTCAAATGATAATTTAGAGGTCACAGATGAGTCCGGAAGGGTCAAATTAGTCAAAATAGTATACCCGGGGGTACTAGTTGAGTCCCGGCGTAATTTTGGACTAAACCGAGACCGTTCGGGGGCGTTTTGGTCTTTTAACATGAGAGGGTATGGAGACCTACGAAATTGAGAGCTTTATATCAGCCGTATGATAGAGGGGTTAGGGTTAGAAAACCCATGAAAACACACCATAGCCATTAGAGATAAGAGAGAAACCATTCTCAAGGCAAAAGGAAGAATTGGGAAGGATTCAAAGGAGATTTTCACTATCAACTTGTTGGGGAAGAAGGATTGAAGGATGATTAATAACTCTATCCTATGACTTAAACGATTTTGTCCGGAATTGAGCCAAAACTACAAAGGACTCAATTAGAAATTTGTATCCTTACAAATCTCCCCCTTTGGCTATTTCGGGACAAAAACCAATAAAAATCCTAAAGGGCGGTCAAGATCTACTAGACTGACAAAAAAATGACCCACCCAAAATAAAATACAATGCCTGACTCAAAGAACCCAAGGATCAATATCTTTGCCGACGATGAAAGTTGCCACTTAGAGGAATTCCTGCACACTTAGGAAAACACATTAAACGCATAGGGAATATCAAAATATTAAATGTAATTAAATGAATTATTCCCCCTTAATTAATTCTCTCCTTTATCAAACATGATCAACCTAAGAAGATAGCGACTCCCCCTATGTTAAATCTACCCCAAACTAGGATACGATTACAATAGTATTAGATACAATTTCTCCCCCTATCATTCTCCCCCTTTTTGTTCAGGAATAGACAAAGGCTAAAGAATCAAAACATTAGCTTATCTCCCCCAATTAAAGCATATACACCCTCTAAACTAAACAAGGGATAAATAGAATGGGATAACAAGCTAAAACTGCATCAGAGCATAAGGTGATGGGAACATTAAAGCACGTGGGCAACTAACATTCAACTAATCCAACGAATAATAATGGATACCAACTGAGATGCAAGAAAAATGATACCAATACGATACATAAAGTATGAAGCATGTGATATCAACAAAGAATGCAACAAGATAGATACCAATTATGAATTAAAGCATAGATGGACTAGAAAGCAAGACAAAGACTAAACAAAAATATCATATATATATACGTACTCTAGATATACCAAACAAGCACACGTACATATATATAGATAAAAACACACAAATGACACATACAAAATATAATAGGAGTCTTCCACACTCGTATGGCAAAAATGTGTCATATGGAAATGGAAGTGTTGGGGTGTGAACTAGTAACGATTAAATTTAGACCCAATCACTTAAAACATGTTCATGAAGTTCTCAATTGATTGCAAACTTCATCACATTTGAATATAACCTCGTGTGACAATATAAATTGAACTCAATGGACAAACATACACAATGCATACAAGCCTAGCATGTTGATGATTCTACAAACCAATAGAGTCGTAACATTGAAATTACAACTAGGATAAACGGACATTGTGCAAACTGTTGATATACCATCCGATCTCCCTCAATAAGTAATATTAATTTTGAATGAATATATCAATCAAACATCGGCCTTGGCAATTATTTTTTATTTTAATGCCATATTTTCTTTTAGGCCTTTGGAGCACGTATTTCTTTCAGGTCCAAGAAAACGGTGGCTTACTATTCGCAAAGGATAATGTGACACCCCGCCTAATTAAACATCGGGTGATCAGGCCTTTATTAAATTAAAACATGTTTCTCAAATGGTTCATTCTTAACATCACTGTCGAAAACTTTTTAATTACTAATCCCCTAAGTAAAATTAGACCGATGCCAAATTTTATATTTCTTAAAACAGATAAATCAACCATGCGGAACAAAGTAAAAATAATCAGGTACTATAATCCAATCAACAAAGTAAAACTACAACATAACAAAAGCATTACCGAATAAACCATCGGCTAAAAATCCCGAACAACAATAGAATAACCACTAGTCTGAAATTAACATCTGAGACTGATACCGGACCACAAGTCCATACATAGAATAGTGTGAGATCTTGTACTAGATCTGAATGAGAGATATCGTCTAGTCAAAATCCTGTAAGCATCCACTGTGCTACAACTCCGAGTCCCTGAAATGGAATCATCATACATGGCGTCCCTGTGGCTGGACACCTAAAAGGTTTTGAAAATATTTTATAGCAAGAGTTAGTACTCAAAACATTTTGAAAATATTTAACAAGCGTTTATCACAATATAAAATGCGGTTATTGATTACACATGTTAGGTTCTCGTACACTCTCTTGGGTTAACTCACCCCTCATCTATTGTGCACACCTAACGTTCTACACTCAGTTTATCTAGCCATACCTCCCAAGCTAACTAAAACCAAAGTAGTCAACTAAACTTATCTATACCCAAGTTCCAGTACCGCCCATACAGTACAACCGTTTCCCTAACATCTCGCGTATGTTAATTAATTCTCAAGTAACATTTCATCTATGTTATTTTTCAAGATTTCTCATTTAATTTCACTACTAAAATTACTACAATTCTCACAATTGTTGACTTCCCACTTGTGTAATTAAGTTTCGCTACTTGAATTACTAAATAGATTTTCTCTATCTAAAGGTACATTTCGTAATTAATTTTCACTACTTAACTTACCAATTCAGTATGTATCTTTAAATGCATAATAAATATATCAATCTACCAATACACAGAAGTAGAATATCATCAAGTATATGTTTCACACACAATATATACTAAATATCAGTCATTACTATTTTGCCCTTTTTTATACACGTAAAGGACTCTTAGTTCGTAATGATTCATCGACCCCAAGTAAGAATTGGTTCGGAATGATACATCGACCCCAATTATTTATATACACACGTAAATGATTCTTGGTTCGGAATGATACATCGACCCCAAGTGAGAGTTGGTTCGGAATTATCCATCGACCCCAACTATTTTTAAAAATATATATATATACACATATTCTGGTTCGGGACTCTTTCATAGCGACACCAGTTCAAGGTTTGGTTCGGCATTTCTCATCGACCCCAAACTTATAATAACTTTATGTTAGTTCGGAATATCTCATCGACCCTAACATAATTAATTTAGGTATAAATCTCTCGACCTAAAAGATCACATAATTCAGTAGGTACACGCCAGACCTATTAATTATATATGTACGTAATATTTTAATCTCATATATTTACCGTACAATATTCGCTTTACGATTTATCTCATTAGTCGCGTTTATTTGAGTATTGACACAACTCTAAGGGTCCTAGTCACCCCTTACATATAATTTCAGTAGTTATTGCTTACCCTACTGGTCTATTACTTAAATTGAATTTACTTTGCCTCGTAACTCAATTTTCGAAGTCCCCGATACTCTACTAAATCGGATTATTCTCGTCGGTCCGTAATCCAAGCCTTACACCCAATGGCCTTATCGGACCTCAACAATATACCTACTGGTCTTATTCTCACTCCCATATAAGTATATTATAAACCCTAGGATACTCCTTCATTCCCGAAAATCAACGAAAACTTAAACACGAAAATTCGGGAAAAACAGCTTGCGTCGATCGATCGAGTGCGGGGTTCGATCGATCGATAGTTCGAGATCGATCGATCGATCGAACAGGGACAGACGCAGTTCGTCTTCTTCATTAAGCTTTTCCTCCATTAACAAATCTTCAAACTCCATTATAGTCCACCAAACTTCGACCCAATGATCCTAACATGTTTTCACATATACTAGGACAATTTCTAACGTGTCAAATACATCAAAACTTCAATTCCTTTAAAGAAATAGTGAATTAAACCCAGAATTACTTGAAACCCTAGTTATGGTGTTCTTCCCATATTTTCATTAAAAATCCAGATTTTATTCCGAAAAATCATCAAGTCTAATCTGAATATTAATCCTTTACATAAGTTAAATCATTCTACATGCGATTCCTATCCCAACATGTATAAATATCATCATTCTCCTATCAAGATATTGATTTAAATAATACTATTCAAAAACCCTACACATGGGTATTATAACTTTATAATTTTTGCAATAAACAACTTGCCTTATGATCAGTAGGGTCTGATTTCGTGGTTATTGTTGATGATTGATGATCTTCATCCTTCGCCGAGAGTATAAAGCTTCGTCGCATTGTCGACTTTGTTTGTGCCTCGTTTCTACGCCATCAACATGGTCCCATTGCTCCTAAGGTATGAATGCATTTTTATTATATATATAGGAGCTTGGAACATTTTATATTGGGTGAATATTATTTAAAATTGTTGTTTATTTTTTTAGAAATATTTTTATTAAAACTTTAAAATAAGTTTATAAAGTTTCTGGGCTAAAAATAGAATTTTTCAAACTTTCTGAAAGTTTGTTCGAAATGTCGTTCGAACGAGTTTGCCAACGAGTTCCCAGATAGGCCACTAGAATGTCGTTCGAAGTGTCGTTCAAACGAACATGATGTTCGAATGAGATTTCTAACGAGTTCACACTGGAACTTCGTTAGAAGCTCGTTCGAATGAGACTTCGTTCGAACGAAAAATCTCGTTCGAACGAGTTTTGGCGGGAACAGTTATTTTGGCAGTTTGAGCAGTTTTTTACCCATTTTTCCACTTCTTTTCCCACTGTCTTTTGACAGAACTTCTTAAGTGCGGAAATGAACTTTTCGAACTTAACTTTTCATACCATTCCAACTCCAAGAGATAGTTTTGGGGAGCAAATTCTTCCAAAAAAAGTTCATGGTTTAAATGTTCACTTTTCAAAGAAAAAATTGATTAAACACTTATTTTCACCCATTGTTTATCTATTCCAAGTTTCCATATATATATATATATATATATATATATATATATATATATATATATATATATAGGAGAAGGTCACCTACATCATGCTCTATACATCATCCATGCATCACGCTTAATTACAGGCCCTAAAAAACTTGTTTTTTCAAATTTTATATTTTTCCCTTGAAATTAACCTTCTAATCAACCGATATGCAAAAAATTAGGTCAAAATACATTTTGTAACTATTTTTAAAAAATCCACAAAAAACTGCTAAAAATACCTTATTTATAAAGGTCTGCGCCAGCAATTTTTTGAGGATTTTTTAAAAATAGCTACAAAATGTATTTTGACCTAATTTTTTTCGTATGTGTTGATTGGAAGGTTAATTTCAAGGAAAAAATATAAAATTTGAAAAAAAGATTTTCTAGGGCCTAGAATTAAGTGTGATGTATGGTGTGATGTATAGTGCATGATGTAGGGGAGCCTTCCTCTCTCTCTCTCTCTCTCTCTATATATATATATATATATATATATATATATATATATATATATATATATATATACATTGCTTGGAGTTTGGCACCGGTTTTTCATCTCTATCGTTTGAAGAGAAGTTTGGGTTTGCTTCTACATCCCACAAAGAAGAAGAAGTTTGCATTGATTTACCCACTTGGAGAAAGGCTCTTAGTTTGGGTGACGGTGACAATATAAAGTCCGATCGATATATTCCGAGACCGCGGTGGAGCTCTGTGGTTATTCGCTAGGCGGAGGTTGATACAAGAAGAAGCGTCGGGGCTTGAGAGGGATCGAGTCGAGTGTTGTAAGTCTTATTGTCTTGTATTTGTAAAACCATATTGAGTGGATTTGAGGCTAGGGCCGTCCGAGGTTTTTTTCCGTTGTGGATTTTTCCTCGTACATCGCGGCGTAGTGATTTCATTGTTTATTTTATCTTGTGCAAACTCACCTTTAATGCATTCTTAGGTAATTCAAGATAAAATTTGGTTTTAATCACTACATGTTTAATTTGGTGCTAAATAAGTATTGGGTAATGTGTAGTTAACTCTAGTCATTAATTTAATTTGTTAAAATTAGTTTAGCCTAATTTGGTTTAATTGAAAATATGACTTAGGCAGATTTCTAGGACTTGGGTTAATTAATTGTCTTTAAGTGAAGTTAAATTGTGTGTGTGTTTAAGTTAATTTCACTGGGTTTAATTTTAATTTGAATAGAAATTAAAATTTGTTAAGTTGTTTTTTATTTAAACCATCATCTCTTCGCTTCCGCATATCTAAAAAGGAAATTATTACTTTTTGTGAAGTAAAAAGACTTTAGAATTTTAAAATTGGGGGGCCTCCGGGACTTTTCAAGTGGTATCAGAGCATTTATTGAGAAAAGCTCGCATTTTCACTACTTAAAAGATAAAGCACCCAGATTGTGCCTTACAGTACCTTGGATTCAGTTTTTCTGTATTCCTTTCATTAATCTCTAACATACTCAATAGGGGAAAATATTATGGAATACTACTACAGTTAATTCCATGACAAACGGCAAGAAAAAAAGAAAAAAAACTAGAGCTTATTCATTTTTTATTATAATTTAACCTACAGAATAATATAGAACCCTTCTTCAATTATTTCAAGTTTAAATTTTCCCATCATATTTAGGGGGAAATGTAAATTAATTTTTAATTATGAATAATATTTTGTGATGAAAAATATTATTCTTGCTCAAAACTTAAATGGCACGCTCATTTTTTTATTTCATACTACCGTGTCAAATAAGTTTACAAGTCATATACTTTAATATCTATTTTTTCTCGAATTCAAATTCGACTTGTTTTTTATTAACTCAAATCTTTAAAAAAATCTAAATATTTAATGGAAACAAAATAAATGTGATTATCACTGTATCTTCAAAAAAATATTTATTATCCAAAATAAAAAAATAGACGCAAATAATAATGTGTGAGCAACTCTATAATGGGTATTGTAATTGGTTTTATCTGACATAAATATATTTATAATGGGTAGTTTATACTTTCGTATTTTGTAGTTTGTACGGTAATGCTCTCCAAATATAGTAAGAAAAAATGTAAATAGGCCCCTCTCTCAAACTATACATGATGTACCACGAGATGTTCTAAAATTCAACTTCGAGCCGTAATAGTTCTAAAAGTAATTTATATATAATTCTTTTAGGGAAAAAAATGAATTATAAAGAAACTCAAATACTACATCATTTTTTGTGTTAGGGGGATTCCATTTTCCAGCCTAATAGTGATTGACAGTGTTTTAGTGGGCATATGGCATATTTGGGGTTTACCCATATTTTATGTGAGTAATGTAAAATGTGTCACCATATTCAGACTCGCATTGTAATTCTCATTAGCTTTTGTTATTTTAAAAGATTCCATTTGGGAAAAGCACATATCGATAATAGTAGATAATTAGTTGTGGGTATTCTATAATTATGTTTTTGATTTTTACAAATACTTTCTTTATATCTTGAGTAATTCAAGCATTTTATCTTACACATTTAGGTTTGACAAGTACCTGTCATTTGAGTTTGATGGGAAATATAAATGAGGGAAGCCTAAATCTTTAAATAATTAGACCAAGGGATGGAGCCTCCAATTCCAAGGGAGAAGGAGTAAGGATTATCCTAGTCACACTAGAGGACACTGTCATCGAATAATGAATTAGGTTTGGATTTGACGCCTCCAACAATGAAGTTGAATATGAAGCACTGATAGCTGGTATGCGCAAAGCCCAACTGCTGGGGGTAAAGCGCCTCAATGTATTTGGTGACTCCAAACTGGTCTCCAAATAAGTGAGCGGAGATTTCAACGTAAAAGACGAAGAATGACAACTTCCCTTTTGTGGCACGAGAGCGTATGGTAGGATTTGAGGAGGTCCACATTCAACAGTTCCCCCGGGGGCAAAATAGTTATGCCGATGCCTTAGCAACCTTAACCTCAATAGTAGACTCTGACCTCATAAGAACTATCCATGTGGAGTTCCTCGCCCAGCCTAGCATTGACAAGACAGTGGTCGCCGACCTGATAATTTCTGTAGAAAGAGATCATAGTTGGATGGATCTAATCACTGCCTACTTATAGAACGAGACACTGCCCGGCGATAGGAAGTCGGCTCACCAGATAATATTAAAGGTAACCCATTTCTATCTCTGCTCAGGAGGGAAGCTCTATAAGAGATCCTTCACAGGTCTTTAACTCCAATGCGTCCACCCGCAAGACGCCGAGCAAGTTCTCAGCGAGCTTCATGATGGTATTTGTGGGAGTCATGCAGGAAGAAGTCCATTAGAATTCCAAGCAATCAAAGAATGCTACTGGGGGCCACACGTGAAAAAAGATGCAAGTATCCATGTTCAAAAATGTGAAAAATGCTAAAAGTTCTCCCCTATGGTTCACTAGCAAGCTAGTGACGTTAAATCCTTAACCAGTACTTGGCCATTTACACAATGGGGGTTGGACATTGTGGGGTCACTACCTACCACACCTGGGAATCACAAGTATCGGGTGGTCGACACAAATTACTTCACCAAGTGGCTAGAGACAAAACCACTAGCCAACATCCAAGACGCCGATATGACAAGGTTCATCTGGAAGAATGTCATAACACGCTTTGGGGTGCTAAGAGCCATCATCACCGAAAATAATACATAGTTCGAGAGCAGTTGTTCCAAAACTTCTTTGATTAACATGACATTGTAAGAGGGTACTGTAGATTATAGATGGAGGCGTAACCCCTATTTGAGTATGGTAATGATAAGCTAATTTGGTCAAAGCTTTGGATTCATGATAAGACACACAAACACAAACACAAACACAATGAAGATAAACTAAGTTTAAACTCACAAAGCTCTCGTGTATAACTTAGGCAATAGTAATGAACTTTAGCAGTAACTTAGCTAGAGGGAGAGAGAAGTAAGCACCCTTGATACACCTTGGTAGGCAGGTGGAAACACACCAAACACCCTCAAGACTCCCTGTAAAGTATTAAAAGCTTCGTAATAAATAACAATGGTGAGTGAGTAAACCCTCTGGTTTGCAATAACTCTCTCTGATGTGTCTTCTCTCAAGTAATAACTCCTCAACTCTCAAAAGATTATTCTATCCTCAGAGGTGGTTGGGGTGATTAAATACCCCCCCCACACACCATCCTTGAGGCAACTCAGTCATTAAAGACTATGAAAGGCATCCTTCATACTTTGTGTCACAACGTTAAATTCCTGATGCCCTAGTTGTCTCCACGTCATAAATATTAAATTCCAAGATATGCATTTTGCCTAACCACTGTGTGTCAGGGGGCTGTTGTCGCGGAGGTGGCTCACCAACTACCTGAAAGACTCAAATACCACGGTGGTTTACTCAAGTGCATGTTTGACATTATTTAGCTGGCTAATGGCATCACCTACAATAGATGTGACATTAAGTAGAGGGCTGTTTGGTTCTCAACTCAATGCTCGATGGAACTCCAAGCTACTCCGCCCGAGGCTCCACGGTTAGGGTCCTTCGGTGTTTTTACCAGGTGTATCTAAGATGGTCAGGATAAGCCCCAACGGTGACTGACTTCTCAATCCTCCAAACCAGGTCCCTCTAAAGTTCCCACGACGAGGTCATTCGATAGAGCATAAAAGCTCTCCCAGGCCTTGCCAAGCCTGGTCTCTCGCGAGTACCGTTTGACCTCGCACTAAAACTCGTTATTAATCTCATTACAATATTATAACCGTTATATCTTGCAATCAACATAAACAGAAATACAATATGACTAATACAACAAGCTAAAGTATGAGTTGCCACGCCAAGCTACCTCGCGGAGTTGCCACGCGTGAGTTTCCACGCTGAGTTGCCACGCTTGAGCTGCCTCGGTTGCTTAATCTCGAACACTATTACCAATTAGGGAATTATCCCTAATCTCAGGATTACCTTCAAGCCCCTTCTACATTTTCTCCTTCGTGGAGATATTTGTTGGAACAAGAAAGGTTTGTACGAAACTTCTCAATCTGATGAACCCTCTATGCGTGAAAAATTATGGCCTCCTCTATTCGTTAGAACCGCGATGTTATAATCTCCTGAAAAAAGTAAAATTCTACCCTATGTACCTGAGCCTTAGCGCCATGGCTTATTGGGGCTTGGGTGAAGGGGCATCGCCACTTTTTCCTCATGCTGAGCCTCAACCGTTCTAACTTTATTATTTGAAATTGTTTCGAAAGGCCTACTAACCTTCTCAAATACTCGTTTGGGATCTTGGTAAATCAAATGCTCCCTTGGAATTCTTCACCGTGTTCGAAAAAGCAGAAGTTCTCCTTGATGTAACTGAGTCACAAATTCTCAAATAATCGTTGGGACATCTTTTCCTTTGGGAGAATTATTGGATATGTCTGACACCATTTTGGCGCCAAAACATAAACTTGGTTAGGAAGGCAACCCTTTCTATTCCCCAGACGTCACTTCGTATTCGACGTAGCGCTGTCTTTTCCACTGTCAAAGACACTTCCCGCAGTGCCACGTGTGCCTTTGAAATGATTATAGGCAGTTTGGCACGTGCCGGGGGGGGGGGGGGGGGAACTCAAACGACGAGTAAAATGGGTTTGAAAGTTTCAAATGTCTCACTATTTCAAACCTTTCTCTTCTTCTTCAAGCTTTCATATTTCCTCATAGAGAGATCTTTGTGCGAGCTCTGTGCGACCTCCATTGTTGCCCCCTTCTTTGCTCAGCTTCCATCTCTCATCTTTTGCACCACCATCTGCGGTTGTGCCCCTCCCTATTCATTTCCAACTCTTCTTTTACCAAACATTTTCGTACTTCGGTTGTCTGCAATGGCCTCTTTAATCAACCTTGCCACTCCTGCAACCAGTGCTCCTCTTGCCGCCCCCATTGTCGTCGCCCCTTCTGCTGCCTCATTAATCGCTGCTTGTCAAAAACAGTTGCGTTTTTACCGCTGGTCCCCCATTTTTGGCGAAGGTGATGACTTTGTTGGGTTTTGCAAGTGCTACATTTTTAACGCCAAGTATGATGCCCTGACGCCTGGTGATGAAGACGAAAATTCTGATGAATGGGGCTTTCTACCTCCCGAGGGGACTCTTAGATTTCGTCTTGAGCGAGGGGACTTCCTATGGTCCCACATTGATTTTGAAAGTCCTGGGGGCTCTTCTGCCCACTTTGCTTCTTGGAACTCTCATATGCAGAGTTCCCACGCTGATACGCTCGCTAAGATTGGGCTTCATCGAGCCAAGTAGTTTGGTGAGTTCACCCTCTCCAAAAACAATGCCACTCTTCCTGTTCTGGTACCTCGCTGGAATGTTACTACTCACACGTTCATCGCTGCATGGGGAGAGTTTACCATAACTTTGGAAGATGTGTGCGAGCTCTTAGGCCTTGAGGCAACACGTCACGATCCCTATTCCGATGAAGCCCTGGATGCCCAAGAAACTGTTGACCGTTTGGAGCTGGACCGTATATGCCGAAGGTGCATCGGTACTTCAAACAAAGCCATGTTCACCCCCCTTATCAACTACTTCTTCAAGGATCCTTCCGAAGGAAGTTCCTCCGAGGATGCCCCTGGACAAGGTACATCGTTAGAGCTTCCTGCCTATATCCTTATCATTCTTTCTCGCTTCTTTTGAACAGGAAAACCCAATGACCAGCCTCGAAGGGATCTCATCAAACTATCTCTCCGATTAGCCCGGGGTATCAAGCTTCCTCTAACCGCAATCGCCTTGGGGGCCCTCTATATATGGCTTGATAGGGTCCTTTTTGACATAGAACGATCTCTGGGTCGTTACAACCTAGCCAATTTTGCCAATTGCGTTCTCCTGGCGAGTTTCCTTAATGTGCACTTCCCGGCCGCAGCCGCCAAGACTAACCGTCCTCCCTCGGGGGAAACAATCCTGCCCCCCGCTCATTTGTTTACCACAAGAGGCAGAGCCGAAAGGAGCTGACCTCCTTTATTAATGACTTTTCAAGTTTTCCAATTCAACTTGGTGGTGTACCCTAAGAGCAACGACCATGCAGAAGCTTCCAATAAGATGATGCTCGTCTAAAAAAGAGGCTGAAAAGAGAAAATGGTGCTTGGGTGGATGAACTCAATCACGTTCTATGGGCCTATCATACCACGCGTAAAAGACTTACCAGGGAAACACCCTTCGCACTCACATATGAAATGGAAGCCATCATCCTACTTAGAGAGAAAGTATTCCTACCGTGAGGACCAACTTGGTCGACCAAGGGCTAAACGCCGACGCCTTACACACTAAACTTAACTTAGCGGATGAACGAAGAGAGCAAGCCATGATCAAGCTGGATTCATATTAACAACAACTGGCTAGGTAGTACAATATGAAAGTCAATCCAAGGAAATTTTAGGTAGGAGATTACGTCCTAAGGAAAGTCCTCGGCAGTGCAGTCAGACCGTTAGATGGCAAACTGGGACCAAACTGGGAAGGACCTTTCAAAGCCTTCAAGGAACTTATCACTTGGAAATGGTGAAGGGTAAAGAGATACAAAGAGCATGGAATGAGGCTAACCTCAAAAGGTTCTATTTTCAGCCTTTTTTGTCCCATTTAGTGTATGCAAATTTAATTTCAGATGCAAATTTTTATTTCAGACTTGTGTTGTTACTTAATTAATAAAGTCATATTTTCTCTCACATCTTGCCCTTACATCTTAATTGTCTCAATTTTATATTATGTATCATTTCCAAGATACATCTCCATTATCGGGATACTAAGCAGAATTAGACTTAGTTACAATAAGGTGCTCAATATACTTCAACCAAGGAACTTCCTCCCGCATAACATAATTCCCTTAAATTGCAAAAGGTTATTCAACTTATTCCAATAAATGAATCTCCTCGCGCCGAGCAGGGTTCACACTGATTACAATAAATTATTAAGTTTGTTTAAATTAATACAATCCTCAGGTCTTTATCACGTCAAATACAAATACAATGAGATATGCATTGTCTTATATAGTTAGTATAAGGACAATTATCTCTAATTGGTCATGTTCAATACACACAAAGTGTACTATCACAATAAGTCGAAACTATACCATTTTCGGTAATCAAGTTAGACCTACTAAAATAGTGTGCTATAATCCTACTGATGGTGTGTCCATCTCCATATAAGATTGTGAACCAGACTTATATTCTACAAGTACCGATGAACTGGTCTTTAGTGTGTAAGCCGAACTCTACACACCAAATCATCTGCTGTGTAGAATAAAAAACACATATGCATAAATATATAAAATAATATGATGAAAACATCACTTTTGAACCATGACTTTTAGTTTACAACCCCAACAAGAGATATATAGCCTCCACAATGATATGCTATAAGCAACAAAACAATGACAAGTGCAAAAAACATCGACAAAAGGAAAAATAAAACATCAGTAAAGAAGAAAGTCTTTTTATTGATAATTTAAAACGGAGGCAAAGACAATACAACCAGAGAAAGTAAAAAATTGCAACCCATGAACGAGATAAAGGAAAGTCCCTAAAACTACAGGACTTCCCTCATTCACAGACCCATGGCTCTTTCCCCTTCTCGACAGCTTTCTGTACTTGGTCGAAAATAGTTTTGACTGCAAGGCTGACCAACAAGAAGCTCCTCTACAGCAATGGGAGAATGACCTGGGAGATAAAGCTTGAATAACTCTGACTCAAAGGGTACCCCTGCCACCTTCAAGGCCTACTCCTAACCCTTTTTAAAATATTTATTTAGGAGTAGGCGATCTAGATCTCAACATCATCATATAATACATACCAACCTTCATTATAGTTGCTTTCCTTGATGCTTGGTACCTCACCCTCCAGCTTCTGGACAATCCCGATTAGATCCAGGTTCTCTACCGTCAGCTTCTCCGTCTCTGCAAATACAAGGTTGTTGGCCACTTTCAGATCGGTCAAATCCTTCTATACCTTTACCTTTTCCACCTCGAAACTAGCTCGAACATCAGCTAAGTTCTTTTGGGACTTCTTCGGGGATTCACTTAGCTCTCGAGTTTTCTTGGACTGGTCAACACGATCATCAAAGAGTGTGGTGAATTTTGACACAAACTGCAAGAAATGAGAAAAGATAATTGATGCATGAAAGCTGAACAGAGCAAAATAACTAGCAAATAAGAGAATGCTTACTAAGGCGAGCACCTGTGTAGATTTGAGCGCGAGCTAGTCTAATCCCAGTCGCGACTAACACTCATGGTTGGCCATGAGCACTGCTCCCTTCAGCAAGCCGGGGGCAACATAAAGGGATAGGGATGTCTTATTTGGGGCCTACTTCTTTTTCCTATCCTCCTCTCTCTTTCTCTCCTCATCCTCTCTCCTTATATTTTCTTATCTTCTTCTCTCTTTATCTTTTTTTTTTCTATCTTCCTCTACTTCTTCTTAGTTCCTAAGCTATAACCACTGACTTTAAGGGAGTACCCCTCAATTTTTTTTTAAAAACTTAACACTATCAGACAACAGGGATTGGTCATCGTCATCATCATTGCCCAACAATAATATCCTATTTGGGGGAGCTATATATTCTTCTTCTTCCTATTCTTTCTCTTTTTCCATCTCAATTGGCCCAAATGAACCAGATGATTCCTCTTTCAGAATATCTAAGATCGGGATCTTATCTACCGGCCGAGTAATAAAACTGGAAGTGGTATTTGTATATTCCAGAAGATAAACTCCTGCATGAGGATGCTTGCCATCAGGCATCCTATCTATAATCTTTCAGGCCTTTAATATATCAACAACCCTTAGCTCTCGGAGAGTAGGCTCTTGGTTCTTATCATGAGCTGCAAAATAAATGAAGAAATACATATCAAAAGATAGAAAAATAAACAAAAGCAAAAATTCAGTAAGCTGGCAAAAGGAAAAACGACCTATGTGATCCTCCCCCCCCCCCCCAGTCAGGGAACAAGGGACCCCAGTGCCTCTTGACCTCAGATATGGGAGGATGTTACCACTTCCTGATAATGAAACCCTGCTCCTAATATCCTTTATAGATGTCAGGCAGGTTGACAACCAAAACCCTGTCGACCTTTCTTGCCTTCAGGTACATAACACCATTTATGGTGTGCGAGCAAACATAGCAATAACAAATTAATGGGATACCCAAGTTAGTCCCATATAATTCATTAATTCCGTGTACCCCATTCACTATTTTCAAAGTGTTTGGGGAACATTCCTCAAAGTACTTAAGAAATCTAAAAAATAAGGGGTTTGGGGGAAAAGTTAAACCCCCCTGAACGGAAGAAGAGTGTGAATCCAGTGACCATATTCTATGTCCCGGACATCCTTGGGCATAGGGATATAATCATTTTCTACCCACTCGGTAATATCATATGACTCTCTAAACTTCACAATAGTTTTGCCATTGAAAGGATCCATGAAGAAAATGTTTTAAACAACAAAGAATACCAAATCAAAATGATGAATAAAGGAAGCAAGTCAGAGGAACTTACAAGTATAATGGTGGGAGAAAGCTTTGGAAATATATAGGGCAAGAGAGAATATTCAGTAGACAGTTCGTGAAGAAGAAATGATGGATAAGTGACTGTTGATACAACTGAACCTAGTTTGAACTTCGCGTTAATGATGAAAGAGTGATTCCCAATGAAGATTCACACGCTTCACATACTTGTTCGGACCAACACACCCTCTTATATTCAGTAATATTACAAGTTTTTCTGATGATCCCACTCGGACGATCGTGTCCTCAGCAAGTTCACAAGTATTACTACTATGCCGTGCCGATTTTAAAACAGTTATGGGCATTGGGCCTTGAACTCACTTAAAATCTATTAGTCCATCATTTTTGCCCAAAGATTTTAGGGGTAATTATGAGGCTTAAATATTCTTTCAGACCACTGAGATAACCGACCAACCTAACATGCAAAAAGGACTGCCCGACCCAACTCAGACATTTAATTTAGACCCGTATATTTAACATGTGCTTAAATGCATGAAGATAGACTCATATTGGTTACCAACAATATCAGAGGTCTTCCCTACTTGCTATATGTCCTTCTAATTTTAGTTGAGCCTTGTGAGAGGGAGGTCACTCTCTACTTGTATTTGTACTAAACTAAGCAGGGTGTGCAACATCTCTACCACATTGAACTTTCTGGGATGGACATGTCGAGGACAACATGGTACGTATGTATTATGGGTTTTTCACCAGCACATGTCTCTTTCATATCTTTATATACCCATGCTTAACTACTTAAACATTGCATTCATCACTTCATTTATACACACCATTCCAAAGTTCCTTTCTTTTACATAATTAAATAAATTAGACCCCCCAATAGTAGGCCCTTGTAAAAAAAATATGAACGCGTGTGAATGAGTATACTACTATCATAACTATATACCATCTTGTCAGTTACGCATTGTGTAACCGTAACATGTTATTTTTTGCAGAGACACATTGTGAAAGAGAATATAGTTAAGGCATACTAAAAATATATTTAACATAATAGAACAACACATTTATTTATGGCGATATTTATATACAAAAAAGGCCACTAACCGGAATAAGACTAGTGTTGACCTTGAACATGTCATGTAGCACCCCCAACTGTTCGTTAGACAACCAAAACTTTTTCTCCTTGCACACATCGGATAAAGTGCTATTAGCTTCCTCATAATCTCCCATTTATATAATTGGCAAATTCACATCGATGTATTTCATACGATGTTAAATTGAAAACATCAAAGAAATAAAAGTAGAAAGTGAATGAGTTATATATATGAAATATATTAAATATACAAAATATATAAATATACGGAATATATAAATATACGAAATATATAAATGTACAAAATATATACATATACGGAACATATCAAATATAAATATATGAAATGTATTATATATATATATATAAATGTACAAAATATATAAATATACGAAATATCAAATATATACATATACGGAATATATAAATATACGAAATATATAAATGTACAAAATATATACATATACGGAACATATCAAATATAAATATATGAAATGTATTATATATATATATATATATATATATATATATATATATATATGAAATCAGTGGCGGATCTAGGATTTTGATTGGGGTGGGGCTCTTGTAGGTTATTTTTTCCCCAAATAAATTGCATAAAAAATCAACATCATATTAATACAAAAATATTATAGTATTGTAACAAACCTAGCAATCATACTTCATTACCCCAAAAAATGTGATAAATACTTTATTATTTTACATTTATCATGATGTCAATATTAAAAAAATTATTATACTAAAAATTAGGATAAATACCTCAATAGAGACCACATAAGAAAATCTCAATCCATGAATTAGTTCAAATTAACAATTCACCACTCGAAGACCTAAAACAAATAGTAAAAAAATTAATTCAAACAATTATCAAAATAACAATAAAATTAATTCAAACCCTAATCTAAGTAACAACAATATTAATTCAAGCCCTAATTTAAATAACAACAAAATTAATTCAAATCCTAATCTAAATAACAAAAATATTAATTCAAACCCCAATCTAAGTAACAAAAATATTTAATCCACGTAAGTACTTGAAATGAAATTAATTAAACATATATAATCCAACTAAAAAAAAATATATATATAATACAAACAATCTCTAAAGCTAAAAAGGTTAACCGCATAAAAATATTACCTTGTAAAATATGGAGACTCCGTTAAATAGCCGAACTGTTGAGAATGGGGTTAGGATAGGCAGTGGCAGAGAAGTGAAAAATAGAGATAACTTTCTCTTTAGAATAGACATGCATATGTTGTTTTGCTGTTGGAAAATGGGGGGAAATAAATTGTAAAAGGGTATAAGAGTCAAGACAAATGGGCAAGTGACCCAAGTGAGAAGGGCAAGTGGGTGGAGAAACATCTATCCTATAATTGTTATCATTTTTGTCTAAACATATTATATATAACATTTTTTTTATAAACATATATAGCTTCTATCCTACGAATGTTATCTATTTTGTCTATTTTTTTTTTCAACTACTAGTGTAGGTTTTTGCCACCCCAAATATACACAATATACAAAATGTATACATATATGACATATATAAAATATACAAAATATACACAATATACGAAATATGTACATATACTAAAATATACAAAATATACATATATTTTAAAATATACCAATATATATTTATAAATTTATGAACAATATATATTTATATATTTATGAAATATATATAGTTTAAAAAAAATTGATTTTGAGTGATTTGCCCCTCAAAGGTGGCAAATAAGAATATGTTTCAAAAAATTGATTTGCACCCTAAGATGACAAATTTATGATTAAGGGGTATTGGAAATCTATGTATCAATTCCATGTATATGTATAAAGAGGAATATACCAAATAGTCCCTCGAACATTTTTTAATACACGTTTAGTTCAAGTTTTTTTATTTGTTTCAAAAAGTTTCCCAACATGCCGTTAGTGTAAACTTAGAAATAAGAGAATATTGTTTAAATATGTATTTGAGGAACTTTTTAAAACAAAATAAAAAAATTAAATTAAAAAATATTTAAGCGACTTTTTAATATTTGATCCATTTATTAAAGGATCAAATACCAAAAATTTTCTCAAACATTTTTTAATACACATTTAGTCAAAGTCTTTTATTTTGTACCAAAAAGTTCCTTATTTTCTTATCTTTAAAGATTTGTGCCAACATTTTTGATATAATGAAAGATTTTTTGGTGCAAAATAAAAAGACTTGTAGTATGTATGTATAAAAAAAAGTTTACGCGTCTAATTCTTACTTGATCCTTTATTAAAAGAATAATGATATGAGTACAAAATAACTCCCCCAAATGTTCCTCAAATCTGATGTGGATGCCACATCAGACTCTCACATGCCTGTCATTTATTGCCATGTGATGGCGGTCCCGTCAGGGCACAAAAACAAAGTAATTTTGGGAGACATTTGGGGAGTTATTTGGGTTGGATAGCATGACTCTTATTAAAATAGAAACTTAATCGGTACCAGGTTTCAAAGCTCCCAATCTTTGACACGCGCCTCACAACTTTCCAAATTCCAATATAGGGTTTGTGAAAAACGTTGTAAAGAGAGAGAGATGAAACGAAGGGGAAAAAAACCCTGTTGATAAGCATGTTGTCCCTTCCGATTCCTCAAGCATTGACCTTGTATAACCTCCATACATGCGTAATACACCATCAACCTCCGACTGTGTCCATTTATATTCATCTTCCCCCACAAGCTTATATATATGAAACGACAGAGCTGGTCCAATCCCTCTTCAATCTTGCTTTAGGTATGTAGTGTTTCCTCCTAAATATTTACATTTTTTAATACTCATTTAGTCCAAGCATTTTTATTTTGCCTCAAAAAGTTCTTTGCCACATATTTTGGAAAGGGAGTGCCGCTGACGCGGACCTCTAAAAATAAGAGAATATTGAGTGCTTGAGGGACTAAATGGGTTAAACTAAAAATATATGTCCTTTAAAAAAAATATATATTTATAGTAGGGACTATTAAATAATTGACCCTTTACATTTTAGTCGTTTATTTCTATTTCCAATTTAACACTTAATGTTATATAAAATTCTCTCTTGTTCAATCCTTCAAATACATGCTGTATAGATATAGATTCCGCGTTACCTGAAATTGAAGGTATGCATTTGAATTTTTAATTGTTAATTCTCCAAATTACATCTTTCTTATAAAACCTGATTATATTTATTTTATGTTCTTATTTTTCATTTTTTATATCCCCTGTTCATCCTTTGATGCTATTCCTTTATATTTCTGTCCATTCCAGGCCTTATTTTTTACATTGATTAGTTAAATTTTTTAAAATGTTTTAAATATACTTACGTGCTACTCATTTTTACAAATTCGTCCACTTTCTTCACTGTTACAATGTAAGTCTCTGTCCATGATAATAGTTATGGTGTAGTTTTAAGGTCTGTACTGGACATGTACATGATATCAGTTGAGTGGGAGGTCCATTTTCAATGTCCACTTATTTTTGGAAAACAGCTATGGTGTGGGTTTATTTTAAAGTCCATCTCAAGTCCCTTTGTTTTCATAAAACAGTTATGGTGGCAGTCCATCTCAATAGGATGGATGTCCATTTTGCAGTCCATCTCCAAATGCATTTATTTTTAGAAAGAATATATGAATTGAAATCTTTGAATGAATTGAAAACTTTAAAAAAACAGTGGCATCCTTTTGAAAACAGTTCATAAACGTTTGATGTTTGAAAACAGTAATGTTTATTGGTTCACAGTATATAACCGTTTTTTTGGGAATGTGGAAAATAAATTCCTAAGCAAATTAAGCCCCATCAAATGGCCTAAACTTTGCCTTGAACTTATTGTGCTATCAATCAAACCCTAAGTGTGAATCTAAAAGTCGTAATGAGTCTAATAAATTGAGATGAAAAACAAACGTAGCCTAAAATGCAGACAACCCATTAGCGTAACATAACCTCCGTGCGTCTAGGGTTTTAGCAAGGCCACGTTATACCTCGACCTAGAAAGAAAGAAATAGATATACAAAGAGGAGGAAGAGGAAGAAGAACATGAAGATCCATTAGCTTCCTCCACATTCATTGCGTTTTTGGTTACCCGTAAGTCTCCCCCCCCCCCTGTCCGTCACTTTTATAATCAAAGACCATTTAAAAGACCAAGTTCATGAAAGAATGTTGTAATTTTACTCCAATTGAAACCTTATATTTGCTGTAATTTCTATTGCCTTAAGATTTACTTCCAAGTACGTTGCGTTCTTTTCATTTCTTATTTTTACATTTTCAGTTTCTAACATATTCTCCCTTTTAGTTTTTCTAATATAAATGTTTGAATTTGCTTTATTTTCATGGCTTAAAGTTAGATAGTACTTCTTCCTTGGCTTGGATTGATGGCTTAAAGTGAAATTTCTTTGAATGTATGTATGTTTAGGGGTATGTAAAAGGGGTTCTGTTAAGCATTGTAGCCCCTTAATTAAAATGTATTCTTTCAGTATTATTACATGAAACTAGTCACTAAACAAAATTTCTAATTGCATTGCATTTTATTGTGATACAAATTTCATTACAATTTTGTTTTCATTTCTCCTCCTCCCCCATATAACATTAAAGTGAGAAGTATAACAATTACAATAACATATACAATACACTTCGTCTTCTTATCCCTATTCTTATAATTTTCAACTTCAACCTCCAAATAATTTATCCTATAAATTAATCTAAACATGACTTGTCTCCCTTTTTGACAAATGGGTGTGTCAATCCACTGAAAGAACTGGGCTTTAGGATTTCGAAAAAATGTAAATGAGTTAGGTTTAGGGTTTGCAACTGAAATGATCTAAGGTTCCATGACAAAAAAAAAACTTACCCCAAAGTCAGCACACCAACTGAACCTTCTACCTTGGTTCAAGTCAGTCCAAGATGTTCGAATAATTGTTTGGTTGCCACAGTGGCGTGTAATCCCTCCATTTTCTTCTCTTCTTCATTTTTACTTCTATGGTTGATGTTAGGCTTAACAATATGGTTCCAGAATGACTAAACAACCCAACATCCACCCAAAACAAATTTTCCAGACCCAACTTTTTTTGCGGTTCGAAAATGGGTTGCAAGGCCCATTTCGTTGGGCCAATTGCAGGTCACGAGCAGGTAAGGTCGTGGGGTCATAAGAGAGATTTATGTTATCATGTAAGTTCATGGGTCATAAAAGAGACTTATGTTATCCTAAATTCTGAACAGATTCTTCTACTGCACAAGCTTTACTCCCCCCCCCCTCATTCTCTCTCATTAAATGCATTTGATTATGGGTTTGTTTGGCATGGTCAACTATCATGTTACAGTCAAATGTTGAATTGTGGTTTTTCGTCTTTTTCATTAATGGGAAAATAATGACTGTCAGATTTTACATAAAAATGAAACGTCAAAGTTAGCATTGCAAATTTTTAAAAATAAGTTAAAATTTCAAAACCTCCCAAACTCCCATAATCCTACCCTTAATTGCGTAGCTCAAATTGAAACAATACAATTATGACCCATTGGATTCTAAAAGAAACATAGTTTTAAGATAAGATTGAGACATAAATAGAGTTTGCAAGAAAAACAAAAAAGAAAAGTGAAGCCAAATGATCTCTTGTAGCTTTTGCTATTAGAGTATCTCCAATGGAATAATCAAAAGTAAACCCCCACTAAAAATTGTTTATTTGTGTAAAATATCTCCCATAACCAATAAGCAAATTTTAACAAACCCATAACCAATAATCAAATTTATCAATAAATAATCAAAAGTAGCAATCTTTTATTAATGACCATGTATCACATACCCCACTTTCCACAAATCTCTTCCAATAAACAATTTCTCTCTCCTCCCTCCCCACAGTAAAAAGTGCATTATGTCTCTCTTTTCTTCCATTAACATCTGTTGCTAGTGGTTTTGTTCACCTTATTGCCATCGATTCATCTTCCCCGAATTATATCTCATCCATACCTTTTAAATGAGATCCATATACCCCATTTAGTAGAGTTGGATCAATAACCGACTTTTCATAAAGAATCAAGGAAAAACAATAGTCTGATAACAGTTATTTTGTAAAAACACTATATAAGATTCATATACCCGTTGAAAAAAAAATATTACTATTTTACAATGGTTGAAAGGGATGATCGCATTCAAACAAAATTACTAGAACTTTTGACGAACCAAAGAGTAATCGAAAATAATATTTACGTTTTACTTTTGAAGAAAATACATTTGCAAATTATATTTTAATGCATTTATTAGAATACTTTAAATGGCGTGGTAGCTGTAACCGGTATTAAATTTAATAAACGACGTAGTTTTATTAGGAGTCTCCCATTTTTTGTCATGTAGGTTAAAATTATTAAAGTTAACAACCGTATAAATGCTGTAACCTAGCTATTTAAATTAGGTTATTGGAGGTAATCTCGCGTATTCCAGCGGTTAATATAATAATATTATTATTACTCGGCCCACTGTTTTCGGTTTGTCTCTCCCCTATTCCTCGGACTCTCTATATATCATATCATATCATATATATACATACATATCAATGTAGATGCGTATCTACTTTCTCTCTAAAATCATCCTTCTTTTCATTACCTTCACTCAACCAATCATTTTTTCAAAATCTCACCATCAGATCCAAATCATTACATTTCCAATTCCAATTCTGAACATGCATGTTGAATTAGTGAAATTTGACGATTTTGGAACGTGAATTGGCATTGATCAGGCGAGTTATGGTGTTAATGATGATAATACCTAAATTGATTTTTGTATGTTTTATCATATGTAGATGTAGATAGATGGTGAAATGTTGGTGGAGAATTTGAAGTGTGATCAATTGGATTTGATGAGATTGTGTTTTAATGAAATGATTGATAACCCTAATTTTTGTGGATTTGTTGTGTATATGCATTTTAAGTGTGTTTTGGTTCATTGACCAAATTTAGTTGACCTGAGTATACTCAGCTCCAAAAGTCTCCTTCTGCATATATCTATATTGGGGTGCTACATTTGATGGTTTTGTGCGCTGGATGCCTGAAACAAAAATGTATATTTTATTTTTTAGTCAACCGTACATGGATGCATAAAACCTGTTCAAGTATCGTTTTGTATATATATATATATATAGGGAGAGGTTCACAAGTGGACCAAAAGAATGGACTTTTTAATGGACCTTAACAAAAAAATACATATTAACACATTAATTTTAATTTCTATAGTGTAATTGATCAGCGCCAGCGGCACCCGAGACCACACCTTCACCACACTACCCCCCCCCCCACCGCCCCTCACCCACCCCCACCGCCCCCCCACCCACCCCAACCATCACCATCACCATCACCAAAACAGGTCTTGTGGCAACCTTTATGACAGCAGGGCTGCCATGGGGGGGGGGGGGGGGGGATCGATCAACACGCGTATTTGGTGCCGCTGGCGCGGACCAATTACACTATAAGAATTAAAATTAATGTGTTAATATGTGTTTTTTGTTAAGGTCCATTAAAAAGTCCATTCTTTTGGTCCACTTGTGAACCTCTCCCTATATATATATATATAAAGAATTTCGGGTGCGGGATTAAGTGTGTGGACTATTTATTCATTATTTTTTTTAAATCCAACATTTTTTTTTTGCCTGCGGGCATTTCAAACATTTAGGGGGGGGGGGGGGGGGGGGTGAAATGTTTAAAAAACCACAATTTTTTATCTTTATTTTTATTTTTTTTGTTTTAAAAGAAATACTGCATGGTAGTCCCGCGTAGTAGTCTCGCACCAGAACGGGACTCTCTCACTATATGTATGTATGTTGAATTGTGTATTCTGATAGGTTAGCTTATTAGTATATAGATTAGGAGTATGAATTGGAATAAGCATGATCAGCTTCACTAAACTATAAGAAAGTTTTTTTTTTAAATGTGTAAATTACAATAAAACCCTGGGAATTATAGCGAATTCAAAGATCACCCCCAATTAAAAACAACCCGACTATTGAACTGTGACAACAAAAACTTTTGTTTTAAAAAAGTTGATAAAAATTCGAGCTTTTGCATGAAAACAAACATGTGTTAGTTGTCACGGTTCAATAGTTTAGGGTCACTTTGTTAGGTTATTTAGATCAGGGGTCAACATTTTCAGATAAAATTTAACAATTTTTCTGAAAAAGATCGAGTTTTTATCAACTTTTTAAGTGAAATGTGTTAGTTGTCATGGTTCAATAGTTTTTGTTGTTGTTGGTATTTTGATCGGGGGTGGGTGAAGAGGGTGGGTGATCTGTAAAACCCCAATAGTGTAAGTGGGGTTACTTTAATTTACCCATTTTTTACATGCGCTTTAAGTACTTTTGTACAAAGATGCGGTATTTTGAAACTTCACTTATATAAAAAGCGATGTCTAAGCGGTTTTACACTAAAATTGTTGTTTGAAAAAGCATTTTTTCAATTCACTTAGTAAAATCGCTTATCTTAGACAAAGTGTCGTAGTTCTGCAAATAAATTTCAAACAATCGCAATTTTAGATAAAAAAAAAATTCAAGTGCGTTTGTTTAAAAAAAAAATCCTGCAAGAACGAACTGAGACAGAGATACAAAAGTTAATAATTTGTTTATCAACACCATACCTTCCAGTATTTACATTTCTAGATGATGAAAGAACTCTATATGGTCAGTGTTTATGCTTCATGATGACAGCTAATTTCCTATATAAACCTGGGTGGAAGTGTGTTTAGATTATCTTATTGACTAAAGTATCTACTTTTGTTTTGTGTTGACAATGGAAATGGAATTACAAAACTAGAGAGAACCTACCAATATTTGAAATTGGGCCAAAATTAGCATAATTGTGCACACAATTGTACGCTATACATGAAAATCGCCATATGGCCCCCTATTTTGAAATGGCAGCAGCCCCCTTTATTTTTACCATCTCTAACCTCTTTTCCTTTCCAATTTCGAAACAAATGGGTCTCGAGTTGAAGCTAGGATCTTGATCGAATTACCATTTCCATATATTTGCCTTTCATCTTAGTTGCACCAAGTTCCCTTAAAGACTCCATTTCTCTTGAACATCTGTTTATTTATTATGGTCTTGATCAAATTACCATTTCCATATATTTGCCTTCTATTTCAGTTGCACAAGGTTCCCTTAAAGACTCCATTTCTCTTGAACACCTGTTTATTTTTGTATACTTTTTTTGAAGTGTTATGGCTGTATTAAAAAATTTATTGTTGTTTGGTTGATTATCAATGTTGTAGCTTTATATTAAATTCAACCTAACCCTTTGGTTGCTTATCAGTGTTCTAGGCTTGTACCTTTATTACTCTTCACTGTTTGTTTTGTGCTTTTATAAATTAATTTTTATTAAATGCGGGTAATGGTAATTTTCAACATCATGTATAACAAAAATTTCGATTGGCTATGTTTTTGGAACTTTAAAGTGTTTTGAATGATGCAGGGATGTTATTTGTGATGACTTATATTGAATTTATTTGTGTAATTTTATGCTAGAATCATGTTTGTGCTATAATTTAGTATGCTTGTGTTACATTATTTTTTTTGATATATTTGAATAAGTTTAGTAACTGAAGTTTCTACTTTTGTTTTGTGTTGACAGTGAAGATGGAATTAGTAATTGCAAAGCAAGAACGGTTGAATCGATGTACCAATGAAATGCAGATGATCCCCAAAACCCCCCTTAATGTTCCTATGCTTCCAAATAAGAGAAATTTCACAAAGCTCACTAACTTTGTTGAAGAAGCTCGGGACAATTTGAGGTCAGCGCCAAAAAGAGGAAAAACTTCAATTAATAAAGTGTAAATGTGTCTGCTTTATTTATTAATTTCCTAGCCTTTTATTTTGTTACATAAATAGAAGAAATTAATAATATCTATAGCAATTAGTGAAACTTGTTCGCACAACATTCTGGAATTTTTACGCAGCATTTACATATGCGTAGTTTCCTTTTGTGCGTGTGTTTTATTAAATTGAGAGCATATAATTCCTGAAAATTATTGACGTAACCACACGTCTATTGGCAACTCTAAAGGCACTGCACCAATTTAAAGAGAGAAATATGACTAATATTTTACTCAAAAGTTCGGTTCCCTTCAAAATGAGTACAAAAAAAAGGCTATTTATAAGGAGAGGGTGGAGCACTAAAAGGCCCCCCAATCAATGGGAGACAAATCTAAACTTCACCTCTCCACCTTATAATAGCATAAAAGAACAAAAAGAAATAAAAACGCTAATACATGCAAGTAAACTTAAAAAAGGAAAAAATAGTAAAAGTGTCCTAATTCACATCATTCTTCCCGTCTTCCAAAAAGTTCGTCCTCTGAGCGTGTGGGGGAACGCCATTAAAAGGAATCCATCCTCCATAGGCTCCGCCGCATGCCATGGAAGTCGTCCTCTAACTCGACCCCAATATCGGCTTGAAAAGTGGTGGAGCATCGAGGCCAAAAACATCTAATGAGAGGCTTCCACCATAAAACCATCATCATGCCCGAATAAGATCAAAGCCGTGTCAACCGTGGGGGCATACGGAGGGTGAAATTCCAAAAATGGGTCATGGTAGGGGGTGGGGGCATACATGGAGGGTGGGGGATGAAGTTGGGTGGGGTTGTGGGTATAGAGGTGGGATTTTAGAGGGGTGAGGAATAAAAATGGGTTAGGATAGGGTGGGGACTGAAATTTTGAAGTTTGGGGGGTATTAATGGTTGGAGAAGAGTTAAAAAAAGGGTGAGGAGGTGAGAGAGGTGGTAAGTGGGTGAGGAAGGGGTAAATCCCTAGAATTAGGTGGGTGGGGTAATTCAGGAGTTATTCGGGTTTAACAGGTGGAAAAAAGAGGGGTTTGGGTGGCTGCTCCACCCCGGTTGGCCGGAGTTCCGGTGTTTCGACAGTTGGCCAAATAGGATGAAAATAGAGGGGTAGGGTCGCCCGGGGGTGGGGAGTATGGATCCGAAGTCGGATCGTTGATTGGACCACTGGAAGGGGGTGGGAGAAGGGCTCCAACTTCGCCGGAGCCGAGGGAAAAATGGCGGTAGAATTTGTTTTAGGGATTTTGGGAGAGGTTCTTTAGGGTAATTTGTAAATCAGGTTGGGATGAGGGTGTCAGAGAAATTTGAAGTTGTTTGAAAATTTTTCGGCAACTGGAAAAGTGACAGCAGCAGGAGGGTTGTGTAAGGTTGGTGGTGAAATATTAGTAGGTGGGTGGATAGTTAGGGTGGTGGCGGAGTTAAGGTTAGGGTTTTGGTGGGGGGAAGATGAAGTTGTGTCTTTTTTTTGGGGGGGGGGGGGGTAGGGTTTTGAAAAAATGATGACATGTGTTGTCCCATGAGGGAGGCCATGTGTTGTCCCATGAGGGAGGCTTTTCCTCCCTCATTTGAAATTGCATTTGGATAAATCTCTAATAAGTGTTACCTTTTTAGGAGCCATTAATATGTGGAAAATGATTTAAATGGAAAAAAATTGTAGTGACACCTCGTAAATGAAAAAAAATTCGTGATGACACCTCACACACAAGTGGGGGAGCGAAACCTCGCTCTGATACCAATTGATGTAACTACTCGTCTAATGGCAACTCTAAAGGCACCACACCAATTTAGAGAGAGAAATATAACTTATCTATTACTCAAAAGTTCGATTCCGTTCCAAATGAGTACAAAAGGCTATTTATAAGGAAAGGGTGGAGCACTAAAAGGCCCCCCCAATCAATGTGGGACAGAACTAAACTTCACCTCTCCATCTTATAATAGCATAAAATAACAAAAAGAAATAAAAAAAGGCCAATACATACAAATAAACTAAAAATAGAAAGAAATAGTAAAAGTGTCCTAACAATGGATCCTAATTCAGATTTACTGAGGTATTCTAGAATTCTTGAAGATTTGGTTACATGGCATATAATATATTCTGAAATATTCATGCACATGCACGTGTACATGTTTTATGCTTAATTATTAATTTTCCAGCATAATTCATTTGTTATATAAATGGCCAAAAATCCAGCATACAAGTCTTACTTACCCTAGAAATGTCTCATTTCGTGGGCTTTTCTGATTAGTTGTTATTTCGGCAATTGTGTTTTTACACATGAGTTAAATTAAGCATCAACAAGTGCCACTAATGGCTAGAGAGATGATTATGAGCATAATGATGTTTTGATCTCACGATGTGTGTAATATGGTATTTATTTAATTTAAGTTCACCGCGTCGATACTTTTTTGTGTTGCTTATATGTAAATTAAATATCACATAATATGCAATATTTATTTTCTTTTGATGTGCTAAAAGGAAAATAGCAGCGAAAAATATTGTGGATGATTTAATTAGGGATGAGAAATTAAACGGTGATAACTACAATATTTGACTCCTCAATGAGATGATGTCTTCAACACCCTTCTGGTTGAACCAAAAGAAGGCACCACTGCTCAACATCGTCGCAACCTGAAATCATTTAAGGTTTGGTGCGGGGAAGATCGTCTTGCTTGCTTTACTATGTTGAGCAGCGTGGATTTTATCTACTTTGTTAATTTGAGCGTTGGGGGACTGCATTTAACATGTGGGAAGCTTTTAAATCGAAGTTGTGTTACTTCACTTACCTGGCTACAAGGGTTAATTGTGAAGCTTGACACTTACCACCGAAGGCGCATCATTCGATGAAGAAGCATATGAGGGTTATATCAGTAGTCATTAGTGAACAACATGTTTAGGCGGTTATATGTTCTGTTCCAGCTTCCTAATATATTAGATGAAGCAAAACATGACGTACAATGAAGGTGTGAACATTCGAGGACTTGTCACGTCATTTGGAGCTGGAAGTTGAGGGCTTGGAGGCTGCTAAGACTGATGGCATTGCTTTGGTTGCTAACTCATGTTAGGGGAGTAAGTGAGGCCAAGAAGCTGAACGGATCAGAACTATTACCCAAGAAAAGTGTTGTTGCTAAACATAAGAGAGGCAAGAGAGGTGGCAAGAACAACAAAGCCAACATGAAATGCTTTGTGCAAATGAGACATTTTGCTCGTGATTGCAATGATGTCATTCCTTCTCATTTTGACGGTTTTGTAACAAGTCATGCTCTTGTGCATTTTTCTCTTCATTTGTGCGTTGTAGCTTTCATGGAAGTACCGTAGGCACTTGCAAACTAGACATATGCAAAACAAGCCAACCATTGAAGTGCTTGGGATACGCACTTGCAAGCTAGACATGCAATATGGGTGCTCTCTCCAATTACGACATACTTTACGCTCTAAGAATTCATTGGAGCATCCAACCCAAATCCAATGGGTGGAGAGAATTATATAGAGTGGTGCAAGGCTTTAATTTCCCAATGTGGGCCTTATATTCTTAACACGCCCCCTCACACGTGGTGTGACTTGAGCCTAATATGTGGTTTTTTCTTTGGAGAAAGACTCTCCCACGGAAAGGTTTTACACATGGGCTAGCTTCTTTCTTGAATGACGTGGAGTAATTAGGCCCTGCTTTGATATTATGTTAAATATTGGAGGATCCAATCCAAAACCAATTGACAATGGGTTGAGGCCTTGGATCTTATATACCGGGGTGCAAGGCTTTAAATTCCCGATGCACATTGCATTCTTAACAACCATTGCCGTTATTAACATGATGACTTTAGGTTTTTCTTTTCATTTTGTGGATGACCATGCTATTTTTTCCTTAGGATGGTTGTTTTATTACGGATGGTTTAATGATTCTGAATATCATTGATTCTAGCAAGAATAATGAGAATGCCTTTAATTCTGTTTCTTACATTACTTCTGCTAATGATGGTAATTTAGAGACTATTAAATGGCACACTATTTTATTACGGTCACACAAGGCAAAAAAGGATTACTAGGTTAGAGAAGGACCCTTGGATTTGTTCACGAAAATCATGCCCGTATGTAAGCATTTTACTAGGGGTGAAGCAACAAGAAAATAATTTGGTAAAGCCACTATTGCTTCTAAATCGTTTTAACTAATCCATTCAGTCATGAATGTGAGGGCAAGACACAAAGGCCATATTTCATGACTTCAATAGATTACTTTTTGATTCAATTAATTTACTTGATCTCCCACGAATCCGCAACATTGGATTGCCTCATGTGATTTGCACATAAGGTAGAAAATCAATTGGACAAGATCATTATCGGTACAAACATATCGAGATCGCAAGTTTCCTATCTGAAGTGTTCAAGCATTTCTGTGAAGGAAAGGGGATCCTTTAGTAGTTGATCATTCCTGGTACTCCACAGCAAAAAAGTGTGGCAAAAATAAGGAATATAATAAAAGTAGAAATGGTTATGTTGATGATGACGCATTCGAAGTTATGAATGTCCTATTAGGGAGACACGTTAGCTGCAGCCTATATCCTTAGACGAGTTCCCTTCGCATCAATACATTCCACCCCATATGAGTTATGGACTGGCAGAAAGTCCGACTTAGACAATTTGCGTTTGTTGGGTTCGCCAGAGTATGTGCGCAATCATTCTCATAAGTTTGGGAAGTTGTGCCCTAAAGGAAAAGGGTATTTCCATATGCTATTCACAACATTTGAATTGAAGGGCTATTTTTTCATTGGGGAGCAAACAGATGAAAGCGTGGTTGGAATTGAATCACTAGATGTTGATTCTTTGGAGTAAGATCTTACTAGCAGAGGAGAGATCAGTAATAAGAAGAGACAGAGAGCTGTACGAATTAGAATATCTAGAAGTAAACATACCAAATAGCCTACTTGAGAAATGAGGCAGAAATCCCTCACCCTCCTAGGAAATAGTGGGAGACTCATATGCCCTTGTGCTGGTTTTAACACATAAGGATCGCCCCAGGCACCTTAGTTGCGTAGAAGCAGGCGTTGAGTCTGTCCCTCGGCGTTGTTTTGAGATTGAGGGGGAGGCTTTCATGCTAGCTCCGCGAGATGAGGCGTCAAGCAACGTTGCTTCTTGACCCATGTTGGTGATAAATGGTAAACTACAATAGCTGAAGAAATGAATTTTGTAAGAGTTAATCAAGTCTCGGAGTTGGTTAACCCTCCACCCAGGTGCAATATTGTAGGGGACAAATTGGTCCTTTAAAGTCAAGCACAAGTCTGGGACCTAGGGTATTTACTACAAGGAAACCTCTCACTAGTTGTGAGTTTGGGCTACATTCGATCAGTTCTGGCAACAATTGTGAATTTAGACTTGGAACTATATCTAAATAGACTTTGAAATGACATTTCCTAAACGAGGAGAGTTACATAGATCATCCATTCTGTCATTTTACGTGATTGACATTCTATTGACCGGAAGCAATATGGAGATGATGGTCACTACTAAGGAGTGATTATCCTCTACTTTTTACATGACGTATATGGAGAGTCAAGATATGTACTTGAAATAACTATCCTACGGAATTGTTCTAAGAAACTCCATGCGTTGTCTCAAAAAATTTACAACGAAAATGTCTTATAAAGATACCAGATGCAAAACTAGCCTATAGACACACTCCTGCAGTTAAATGTGAGAGCATAACCTTAATATGGATCCTAAGACGTGTAAGGAAAAAGCTCAAATGTCCCATGTTGGTGGGAACGTGATGTATGCCATGTTGTTTCCTATGTCAACCATATGTTATGCGGTTGCGCGGGAGGATAATTCATTTTCTCGAGATTGCAGATTGCATATTATGCTTATGAGGTAGCTTAAGCGCATGGAAGCGACTGGGCTAAGATTAGAATGTCCTTCTTTAAAAAAGAGTTGCTCCACCATAGTATGTATTTCGTACTATGTGCGCTTGGCAACAATATAATAGGGTGAAAATAGATATCTGATTCCTCACCTCGTGAGCCTAAGAGATCATAATGCGGTAACCTAACGTAGTGCCTTGTGTAACTTTTTGACCATGTCATGAGGTGAGAGATTAATGCAGCTACTTCAGAATGTTATTTATGGCTATGTACTCCAAGACATTGTTGGGAAAGATGGTGGTCTTCAATCGAGTGGCATGAGGGCGAAAGGAAAAATCTTCTGGTAGTACTTCTTTTTCTATTTGTGTTATACATATTAACATATATGTATATATGTATCATTGTCAACAACTCATGGTGTATTGTGCAGAATGCAAGCAGAGTGTGGTCTGTGCGGATATATATTGCTCAAGGGATCTTAATCATGCTAAAATATCTTAAGAGATCGTAAGTGATTAATTTAGATGTAACTCGATAGATCTGGGGTACATTACATATAAACAATTCCGTGTCGATGTCTCCACGCTTACTCTAATGCAGTTTGAGAGCTCCCAAGTGCAGACGCTCTCGGCAGTCCATGTTGCACAGTCCATTGGCTTTGTATGAATTGGTTCAAGTGGTTTGAGGTAAAAATGTGGCAGTGTCACCTCATGTGCAAGTGGATGATTAACTTTGGGACCAATATGGGTCATCTAGGGGGTATGACTGGTAGAAGAATAAGATTATTCAAAATATATATCCATTTGCTAATGTCTCACTTTGTGTGGGAAGTGGGTTAGTTGATTTAGGATAGATACCCCCCTGCGTCAAAATTCAGCCTCTTCTCCTGTGATTTTCTCCCTCTCCTTAATATTAAAGCCATTTTGAGAACCCCTATATTTTGGAATAAGTAAGTTGCACCGGTGCTACATGGAGTAACTTCACTGTGAGGAGGATAGTGTTCAGGCGGTCGTTGTGATTTCAGAGGTTGTTTGGCGCTTGAAATACGTCGGTGGTTAAAGTCCCCGACCCGGATTTAATTTGAGCATACGAGGTAAATCGGAATCCCTTTAAGTTTCCGCTGGTGATATAGTGTTTAAGATACAAAGATATTGAATGCCACTTTTGTGTGGAAACTACCAAATGATGGGTTAAGAGAATGAAGGACCATCTTGCTATTATTAAACAAAATGTGGCGAATCGTGAGAGAATACTCGATGATGTTAGCAAGAGATGAAACATTATTTGAAGATGAGCTGATGACAAGACTCATAACCAAATAGAAAATAGAAAAGGGTAAATATTGGTTCTTATTATAATAAATAGTTATTTGTATCACTCATTTGGAGGCTGAAGTAGAGTGTGGTTTAGCAATGCAACTTAAGTTAATTTTCAGTTCAACTGAAGACATAATTTTTCCGAATCATGTTTAACGAATATGTTTATAATTTCCATGGCTTCCAAACATCTTCTTTGGTGCACTAAGATAGATTATAAGTCAAGGGTAAATTAGGAAAGTTGAAATTTTGGTGTGAGAACCGCTCCCTAAAAGTGGGGGTGGGTTTGCAGATTAAATCATATGTTTATTACGTATTTAGGTGGCTTCTAAAACATCTTCTTTGGTGTACTAAGATAGACCAAAAGTCGGGTAAATTAGGAAAATTAATAATTGGGTGTGAGAACTACTCCCTAAAAGTAGAACGGCGGGTTTGCAGTTTAACTGATATGTATTAAGTATTTAGGTTGCTTCCAACACATCTTTGGTGCCCTAAGACTAGGAGGTTGGGTTTGTTATTCTTATAGTAAAGATTTAGCATAATATATTGTAATAAATTTTGTTAAATAATTGTAGGTAATCAACTTTATTTGTAATCAAGGATGGGTGTTGGCACTAATGAGGAGAAACATTAACAAAGAGCATATTTGACATTGCAAAGTAGGTGTAATGTGAGGCAGTCTTTGGAGGCTATATACACATTCTGAAAATGGTGGAAAAAGTAGTCAAGCAAACCAAAAAGATCGTTTGACATTGCAAAGTAGGTCTAATGTGAGGCAAAAAAGATCATTTCACAAGGTCGGACTGTTTGGGATAGCGTGGTTTTTATGCACCTGCTAAACTTCTTGTTAGTGTATTGAAGATGAACGAAAACTGGAATTTATGTATGGTGCTATGGATAAAGCTAAGGAAGAGATACCAAAATTTAGATAATGAACGCTCACAAGGAGATATGGAGTGTCATTGGTCAATTGTGTGTTATTTAAATCCCTACTTCCGGTACAATGATAATTAAGTTTGGAGTGTCATTGGTCAACTGTTCAGAAATTAAGTTTGGGGCTGTATTTTTGCATTGACAAACTCATTAGTGACCTAATAGAGAGGGAGAAAGCTGATTTGCAATTAGATGATTTTCGAAGGAGGGAGTGATCATTTGGATTCACACAGGTGGAAGACACGCTTAAGAAATGTAGTCGTGGTACATAAAAAATGTACTTAAGTAGAATGGTAGATTGCATTTGGAGACGGAACCCTCGAATTAACAAGTTTTGCGGTGAGATTCTTGCTCAGCGTCAACTTCAACTTATTAGGGTAACTGGAGTATTGATTGTTCAGTCAGGCGCTCATTAGTTATATATTAACTTGTATCCTCAAATTAATTTTTGTTACATGAAGACGAATTTGTTATTACTTGATGTTATATATATATATAAGAAAAGAAGTTGCTTGGCAACATCAAAGGTAAACTCATTGGTCTATATCATGAGCAATAAAAATTTAAAGACAAGGCACTTGGGTTTTAGGAAGATAATCCATTAATTATTGACCATTTGCCATGTGACAATGAGTGGGTCGACGATCAACATGATTAAAATATAAGCAATGCATTTGGATTGACTTTTGAAGGAGATGCAAGGACACGGGTCAAGGAAGTAATCCAAAGAGACCAAGAAAAAAAGTGAAAAAGATCATGATTACAGGAAAATGCTTCATCTTATTATTTCAAACAAACAAACAAAAACTCATTTATATACTTCATCTTATTATTTGTTAGATACAGGAAAGAGATTGTAGTTAGTCGACGAAGAAGCAGAATAAGAGGATCTCAGTACCGAGGAGGTGAACAATAGAGCGATTAGATATGCCGATGATTCTTTGAAGGATCCTTTTAGTTGTGGTTGTGATGGTGTGGGATATTATTTATGTTTCACGCCACTAAATATTGATGATTCTGTTGGAATATGGTGTTTACATTTATTATTATGTTTTATGTCTTGGTTATATTTCTAATAAGCCAAGGGTATTTTGGTATTTGTAGTGTCTCTTATGTTAGGTTAGGGTTTAGTGTGTGTCCTATTTATACCCCTTTAAGGGTCTTTGTAATATCATCCATTTATCATCAATTATCAATATACATTCTGAATTTCTAGTTGGTATCAGAGCCAAAGGCTTTCTTATTCCGCCTTCTCCGGCAGGCGGCTATTGCCACCCGTCCGGTCAAACGTTTGCTTTGAGCCTCTCCTATTTGATGATGTTGCTGGTCCGTCCAACCTCGCCGGAGGTAAAACGATGGTAACCTGCTTGACGAAACCTCCGGCAGTGCTCCGGTTTGGGGTAAAACAGTTGTCATTCTTGGGAGTCTACCGCTTATGCTTGGTCTCCATCTGGTTTCTTTATCTTGTTCCGCCTTCTCCGGCGGGTGGCAAAGGCCGCCTGTCCGGTCAAAGAGCTTCTTTGTTCAGCAAGTTTCTGTTCATTAATTGTGGCTATATAGCTTGGTTGCTCTGGGTTGCCTACCCGATCTGCGAGCTGATCGATCTCCGGCTACTGAATAGTGTTTTTGGTTGCTGGTTGGAGGTCTCTGGGTTGACTGGTGGTGCTGTCCACCATGTGCGAAGGACTGTCTGCCCCTGCTCATTCGTTATTTATGGTCTGGAACTGGGTCTGCGCATCTTTTGTTTGTTGATGCTTCTGGTGTGGCTGCTGGGATGGTTCATTTTTGCATATGCGGTGTAGAGAGAGGAAAAATAGGGAAAAGAGAAGGGGGAGGCAGCAGGTATTATTGGTGGGCCACATAGCTGTCTAGGGTCCTTCTATTGTTTGGCATTTTTTGTATTTGGCCGGCCACATGTTAGCTAGGTAAAACAACTTTTGCTTTAAGCCAACTTCATTTATTTACTTAAAGTTGGGGGTTGGGTCCCATTTTTCAGCCCCTATTTTTTTTTAAAATGAAGTTCAACCTCTCTTGCCTTCTAAAAATTGCGAATCAGCCCCTGTTTTTTTGGAATTTCCACTTTTTCCCAGAATATTTTAGAAATTATATTTACAGCCCCTCAACTTCTGAAATTTGCATTTTGACCCCTGAAATTTCTGTTATCCAAAATCAGCCCCTGCATTCTCCTGAATTCCGACTTCTGCCCATGAAACTTTTGGAAATTGTTTTTCAGCCCTTGAATTTTCTGAAAAATTTAATTTCAGCCCCTAAACTTTGGGGTAGAAGATGTTGGGTTCTTTATAGGAGATTTCTTCGATATTTGTGTTGAAGATGATTGAGTGGCTTGCATGCATTTTCACGATGTGGAATCGTATGATATGGTTGATTTATTCCTACTCTTTGGGCATGCCAATGTTTTTGACGTGGTTGGTTTGTTGGTTACGTCTCCCGTGGAGGACAGGTTGCTTGGAGCGGTTGAGTTGGTTTGAGGGTATGTCGACCTATTTTGGGAGACTTTGACTATATTTGCCACCATTGGTAATCTTCTTATCTACATGTGATGTTGTAGATTCTTGGTACATTTTTCTCAAGCCATTTGGAGTCTCGACATTTTTCTGGGTTTGTGAAGTTTTTTCATTGCTTATATGCAATTGAAGGTATCCTTCACTCCGTTTCATCTCTTGTGATCTAGAGATTATTTGTCGTTACTCTGTTTATTGGTCTGATTTGAGGATTCTTATATGGTACATCTCGGTTTGTGGCCCGTTTGGTTCGAGTTGTTTGATGGCATTGTGTTGGTCGGATTGGCCCTTTTTTGTCTCAAGTCAACTTTCGGTTTGAGGTCTGATTTGATTTGTTCGTTAACATGGTCGGATCGGCCTTTTTTGTGTCACGAACAATTTCATATGGGTGGGTGTCTTTTTTGGCACATGTATTACGATGGGTACCAAGGGGGAGTGTTGTGTGGGTATATTGATGGTCTGCCTCGTGCTTTTATTTTCTTCAGCAAGTCGATTGGTCCAACCGTGAGGGGGAGTGTTGTTGTATCGTATCCCACGTTTGATTCGATGGGTTGAGGTTTTGCTTTGGGACCTGCACATTTACAAGCCTAATTGAATCATTTTGATGTTATCGGAGACCCGTGTTCAAGTTGCAATCTTCAACGACGAGTAACGTATCTTGGTGCAAATTGAATTTGGTTTGTCACCTTCATCAATTTGAGGGGGAGTGTTGGAATATGGTGTTTACATTTATTATTATGTTTTATGTCTTGGTTATATTTCTAATAAGCCAAGGGTATTTTGGTATTTGTAGTGTCTCTTATGTTAGGTTAGGGTTTAGTGTGTGTCCTATTTATACCCCTTTAAGGGTCTTTGTAATATCATCCATTTATCATCAATTATCAATATACATTCTGAATTTCTAGTGATTCATCACTAGGTACAGTTTTTGTAATGATTAGATGATGATGATAACTATTTTGTATTTGTGGATTTATTTTGGGAAGATGCTGCAATATTTATGATGTTGGTGACGGAGTAACTTTTTTCTAGTAATGAGGTGATGATGCTACTTCTACAGTGTTGGACGTTTGGTTTTAATGATAGATTTGATAAATTATTTTGTGATTTTGTTACCATTTTCTATATAATTTTGTAGTGTTTTTTTTAAAAAGGAAATTGAGGCTTATGCACCAATCAGCCTCATGGTTTGATCCTACCTCACGCCTTATAAACTATTGACTCTGCCTTCTCTCTCTCTCTCTCTCTCTCTCTCACACACACACACACACACACACACACACACACACACACACACACACACACACACTGTGACACACACACACACACACACACACACACACACACACACACTTAGGTCGATAACTTTTTCATCCTCCTAGCTAACATTCAAAAGTTGCTCCTCTCGACTTGTACTTGACACAACACGCTTGCAAACATATGGTTGGTGTATGCGGGGGACCAATGGCTATATGGCATTAGGCCTGTCAACGGGTCGAAGCCGGGTCGGGTTTAGAGAGATCCAGATCCGTGTAATCGGGTCTTCATCGGGTTCAGGTCCGGGTCCGGGTCTTCATCGGGTTTACAATATTGGATCCACAGACCTGGATCCGTTCGGATCTTCAGGTCTCGGGTTCGGGTCCGGGTCTGACCAAATATATACATTTATTTTATATTATCCCCCTTCTTTATTTTTTAATCTTAAATTAAAATATTTTGTAATGTATTATAAAATATTATTAGTATAAATAAAACATATATTATTTATATTTATTATATACATAAATATATATTTTTATATATATTACTTACATGTTATATTGAAAAGATATATTTATAAATATATATAAATTTAAACTATATGTATATATATTTAAAAAATAATAATGTACAATTCGGGTTGGGTCTTCGGGTCCGGGTCTTGTAGAAGATCCATACCCTACCCGTTTAATAAACGGGTCTTTGGGTCCAAAAAAATATGCTCAGACCCTATTATACGGATCGGGTCCGGGTCAAGACCCGACCCATTGACAAGCCAGTATTATGTGAAAGCGTAGATTGAAGACTAGTTGTAATATGTCTCTAGTGAAGACTATTAGTTATATGGCATGCATTTTGATGTTTGTTTTCCGCCCTCCCTCACTCCCAGGGATGAGCAAATTTAAATAAATAAAAATCCTGCATATTTGAGTTCTTTTTATGTTTCTATGTTGATGTGATATCCACCTCAAATCTGGAGTGCTAAAAAGATGATACCAGTGTGTGGATTTGGTTCCATTATATATCTAGCAGCTCTTTTTGGCAAGTCATGGTATGTCATCACTGTACAAGCACGTTTACTTCATTTATTTTATTGATTGTGAAGTCAAGGAATTACATCTTGTCATTTTCCCTTTTTCTCTTTCTAACCTTCGAATCCTGGATTATAAATATAATTTCTGAAAATTTTGTTTGCTTTTTGTCTGGATAAGCTTGAATGGGATGTTCTATATAATTCTAAATCTAAATATGTGTTATTTGGAATATTTTATCATTATTCCCTGGGTTTCAAACTATTTTACAAATTACATTGGTGTTATTTAATAAAAACAAGGCAAAATCAAAGAATGGTTTTTAAGTATTCAACATTCTGTAGGGGCTTGTCTCTTAATGTTGAATACTGAATTTTACTCTCATTCCAAGTTAAGAGGTAAAAAATACTGTCATGTTACCTCTTATTATTGAATGAACATTCCATTGAGTATTAAGAGATTAAACAGCCACAACTTAGGTGCCATTTGTTATTTTAGGATTCTAATGTTGAATGTTGTATTCTGAAACCCAAAAAGAAATTGTATTTGATTGAGCAAATGTTTTTTGTTCAAGTTTAGTTTATTATAGTTGCTAAATTCATGTTATCTGAACTATTTTACCATCATTATTTGTTTTACGTTACAGTCATTTACAAAACCATCAGGTAACAAGAAGAAAAAAAATCATATTAGTCAGCATTTAGTAAGCGTTGCGTTTTAATTAAATGTTGATGTAACTGCTATTTAGCAAACACCCCCTTATTAGCAAATAATTTCTCCTTCCTTATAAATTTGATTCAACAGTTGCTCAATATTGCACTTCGTTTACATGCAGGTTGAGATCAACACTCGCAAATTTTTCAAAGGTTATATTCAAGGGAGACAATATGATAATTTCTGGCCTGAGATGCTCAAGCTAAAGGACTGGCCGCCATCTGATAAGTTTGAGGATCTCTTGCCACGCCACTGCGATGAGTTTATCAGTGCTTTGCCATTTCGAGATTACACAGATCCCAGGACTGGTTTCCTCAATCTTGCTGTTAAATTGCCTCCAGATGTCTTGAAGCCTGATTTGGCCCCCAAGACTTACGTTGCATATGGGATTGCACAAGAACTTGGACGCGGAGATTCTGTAACGAAGCTTCATTGTGATATGTCAGATGCGGTATGATTTCAACGTCATTCCTATGAAAAGATATAACATTATTTGGAATTATTACACTAATTTTTGAACTGATATTGATTCAGTTAACCTCTCAGTTGTTTTCCCATGTACTCTCTCTTCATTTTTATCATTTATCATGTCTGTTCTTCTATTTGCCAATTGAATCATGGATTTTGTCAAGATTCACGTCTCCACCAATATAGAAAGTTCCCTAAGGATGCATGTAGTGGATAATCTCGATATTCTATAATATATTAATAAGATATATAATGAATTATGTATATATATTTGTTTGAATTTTTTTTTTCTTCCCATTTATTACATTATTAAAGTCAAAAGTTGCCTTGTAACTAATAAGAATTAAAGCAGTTAAATTTAGGAATGCCATTTTTGGAGATTCGGTTCGAGAACCCATCCCGGATTGCGGTAAGCAGGAGATGTAGTGTTCCCAGTTACTATGTTTTATGAAGTTATTTTTATTCAAATTGCACCCCAGGTTCTTTTCATTAAAGATTTTCACATAATTATGCAGTGAGCTTAACGCTTAGACTTACGCTGGAAGATGTGCTTTCCTTTGCAAAGATGGTTGTTTGTTGATGTAAATTGAATGCCTGATTTCCCTATCACTAGAATCCTCATTTTTATATTCTATATTAACAAGTACATTCTCCCAAAATTTCACCCGCGCAGGTGAATATTCTTACGCACACTGCAGAAACTGTTTTAAGTGACCAGCAACATTCCGCAATCGAAATCTTGAAAAAGAAACACAGAGCTCAAGATGAAAGAGAACGTGGTGAAGGGAAAATGGACAGTGCTAGTGTTCTATATGTCCAGAATCTCGAGAAGGAGATTGATATCAAGCCAAATGAAAGTACTCAAGTTTCAGTCGATGAAGATGAGCCAGGGCTTACATTTCCTGGTTTTCCCTTGGAAGGAAATACGGAGGAAACATGCACTGCTCTTTGGGACATTTTTAGGAGGGAAGATGTGCCCAAATTAAAAGACTATCTTGTGAAGCACTCCAAAGAATTCAGACACTTGCTGTTGTCCTGTTAATCAGGTAATTTATAATGAGGCTTCAAGTTTACCGTGAATATTATTCAAATAATAGGAGCATTTGGATACTGTAGATAATTTGATGATGACTCATTAATTTGGCCTAATTTCTTCTTATTCTTATTCTTTAGTTTAAAAAAAACATATGTTGTCAAGTTTGAATACTATGAGATTTTTCCCTTTAATGTTTGGAAACAATGTTTATATTAATCGTTCCACATCAAGGCCTAATTTTCTTGTTTTTAGATTTAGATAATAAAATGGTTTTAACTTTAAGCAATTAACACCCCCCCCACCCCCCCCCCCCCCACCCCAAAAAAAAAAAAAAAATTTATACTAATCTTCCAATTCATGGACTGTTTTTTTCTTCTTATTTTTTGTTTTCTGAGAGAAAATAGCGTCATAGTAGAACATTTTGCTCCCTTAATGTTTGGGAAAAAACAAGGGTCAATTACCAAATATTCCCCAACATAAATACATATTTTATAACACTTATTTTTAGTTAAACTCATTTAATCCCTCAAACATCCATTTATTTATTAATCTCTTATTTTTAAAAGTCCGCGCTAGCTGCACTTCCTAAGCTCTGGCAACCCTCACCGGATCTCCGGTTGGGGTTGCCGGAGCTCCTGCGAGCAGTAGTGGGGTGGGGTTGGGGGTGGAGGAAAGTGAGTAAATAAATTTGTGTGTGTCCTTGTTTGAGGTGTTTTTATGTAGTGTGAGGGACTTTCTGGAACAAAATAAAAAGACTTGAACTAAATATATATTAAAAACTGTTGGAAGAACTATTCGATATATGCCCCCAAAAACAATTATATTACTCGTTCAATTAATGACCTAATTTCTGTTCTTATCTTAAGGTGGATCATCCAATTCATGACCAGACCTTTTAAGCTGAAGGAGGATTATGGTTTGTGCTTTGTACTGAAAATTGCGGCATTGTTTTATCATCAATCATATTCATCTCATTGAATTGATAAATCATTTCTTAAATTGGCAGGAATAGAACCTTGGACATTTGAGCAAAGGCTTGGAGAGGCAGTTTGTATTCCTGCTGGATGCCCTCATCAAGTGAGAAATCTCAAGGTAGAAAATCCTTTTTAAACACCGCTATGTATTCAGTTCTTGGACTTTGACCTCTAATAGGCTCATAAATATACTTCTTCTACGCTTAGTGAATGCATTAATGTTTATGACGCTTTTGTCAAGTCAAGAAATGAAAACAATAGGAGTCAAATTCTAAATAGCAAAACAAATAGTACAAAGTTACGTAACTCTTTTTTCCATAGAGCATAATAATTTTGTGTGAACAGTCATGTACGAAGGTAGCTGTGGACTTCGTATCACCAGAAAATATGCACGAGTGCATTCGGCTAACTGAGGAATTTCGGCAACTTCCAAAGGACCACAAAGTCAGGGAAGACAAACTAGAGGTACCACGTAATAATTATGCTTACATATTTCCCTTTGTTTCTCCCACTCTAATTTCGTAAATATGATTATATTCTTGATCTTCTGTGAAACAGATAAAGAAAATGATCATGCCATCAAGCAAGCTGTTGACGATTTGGAAGGGCTGGAATTCCATTCTCATCAACCATATTTTAGTTAACTCCATGTCTTTAATATTGCTCTGCTTTGATCCTTGGAGCATTGCAAATACTTAAATTAGCCTGGGGATAAATTTTGTAAATCTGATAGCAGCCTCTTATCAAGAGTTTCGGGGCTTCCAAATATAAATACCCCTCTTCATACATTTGTGTTCTAAGCTCAACTCCACGACTTCCATGCAAAAATAGGTTTAGCTATTTCGTAAGCCAAAGACCAAAATTAGACGTACTTTTAAAATGACACCAACATTTGCATCAAAAACCCTTTTTCACGTTAACAAAATGAGAAGTCTTACAAAATTAATAGGTTCCGAATTCACACTCTCAACGTAAATGTGGAAGTGATGTCACAACAATAAGTATCCACAATGTGAAAGACCACCTAAATATAGATGGTTCATTTTACAATGTAAATCAACTATTAGGCCATGCGAGATTCGCATTGTTTAACTACATATTCATATAAGCAAAAAAAATATGCAATAATCTCAGAAAATACACATTGTCTAATACTCTAGTGCAATAATCTCAAAATTACTACCAATACTAACATAGTTGATGTCAAGTGAATCTATGAGATCAAGAATGAAATTTTGTTTACTCACTTTAAATTGAGTATTCGTTTCCCTTACTTCACAAATCCATACGATTTGAGTGTTTGGCTTTCCAAAATAGTGTAAAAAAAAGTGCTTCGAACATTGCTATTGAGAGAGAGAGAGAGAGCCTACCACCCCTACCACAATAGTCGGAATTAGTTTTCATCGTTTGCTTGATTTCAATTTTAAGCCATAAAATAAAAGTAAAAAAATCCTCAAATACATACTTCACAAAGAAAACACTAAAATTAAACAATTGGGGCCCAAAATACCGCAAGATACAAAACAAATATATATGTATAAGGAGCGTTGTTGAAGTTTATTAGATCATTCTAGGCACGGATTATAAGAATATATATAAAGTTTTATTTTGGTGCATACCATTTTACCATGGTGCTAACCGTCATATGTGATAAATGCCTTTGTCACGAGAGAAATATCATTGTTCAAATTCTCATGATCCCAATTTGCCTTCCGTGCCTGTATATGTGTGCTTTTGAAATAAAACATAAATTTATATAAACAATAATAATTTACAAAAACTTCGTTAAGAGTCCGTCCTAGGTTTACTTTCAAAAATAAAACTTGCAATAATTTTTTTTTAACTTTTCTATAAATGTAAAAAACGTATCAAGTCACGTATAAATTTTCTAAAAGTACGATGACAAATATAAATATAACGGCTTTTAAAAATAATCACCATTGGGGATGGCCATATAACCATGACACAATTTCACATGCTCATTTTATTTACAAGCAAAAAAAAGTCTTCAAATTTGTAAATAAATGATTGTTGTATACAAAAAGTAAACTCATCGTGCGTGTGCGTGTGTAAAAAGAGATTCTACTAAGCGGGCTCAAAAAAAGAATTCGCACCATGTGGACTCTTTTTCCAAAAATATAAAAAAAATTGTGAGCTTTAAACATTTTAAGATATCCCTAAATAAAAAGTCAGCTCAAAATAGAAAAAAAAATCATTTTTTGTTGATTTTTTAATGGTACACAGAAATGCTTAAAACATAACAAAAGTCAAACCAATTTTTTTATTTATTTAAAAAGAGAAGATGTTTCTCTTTTTCTATGTGAGAGAGAGGATGCAGGGATAGGAGATTTGAGCTCTTCAATAAACTCATTTAACATACAAAACAACATGTTAAAAAAAAATTCACGATAACTGATCACCTTTTAATTAAATTTGATCGTGTTGATCATCATCTCTTCACCACGAAGATCATCCCTACTAAATTTCATCACAAAATTCACTCATTTGGTGAGCAATATTCATATTATGTATATATGTATTTTTTATTGTTGAAACTTTTGTGATCATCTCAACCACCAAATAGTTAAATTTTAATTTAAAGTTAGTGGAGATCATCTCCATAGGGAGGGGATCATCTCTATCAAATTTGATTACAAATGTTGTTTATTTTTGGCATAAAAAGAGGTTAATATACATCATGACTTCGTGAAAGAAAGTCACCAATAAGAGCTTGAGCTTATGGTTAAATCCTAGTTTGATTGTAAAAATGGAAACTCGGTAGGTTTGAAGCACATTCGCTAGGAAACTAGTAGGAGCCCATAACTTCCTTTAAATGGCGCACTGAGAAATAATAAAATATGTTAAAACGAAGCTTGCACATGCCCACAATAATATATATATATATATATATATATATATATATATATATATATAGAGAGAGAGAGAGAGAGAAGTAGGCTCATGCCCACATTAAGTTTGCACATCATTTTTTTTAAATAACAAAAAAAATATTATTGACCTGATTTTTTTATCTGATATTTAAACATTTTAAGGAACCCATATAAAAAAAAAATCAACAAAAAAAACTTTTTTGCTATTTTAAAAAAAATCGGTCAAACTTTCGCAGATTTTAAAGGGCTTAAAAACTGCGAAAGTTTTGACCAATTTTTTTAAAATAGCACAAAAAGTTTTTTTAGTTGATTTTTTTTGTGTCATATTTAAACATTTCAATAAACTCATGTAAAAAAAATCAAGTCAAAAATATTTTTTTTGCTATTTAAAAAAAATGATGTGCAAACTTTAGTGTGCACAGGAGACTGCCCCCCCCCTCTCTCTCTCTCTCTCTATATATATATATATATATATATATATATATATATATATATATATATATATGACATAACTAAACCATAAACACCACGTATCAGCCACTTATGAGAGGTAGATGTAGATGTTAGGATTCTTTGTCATAGCTGGGTATGGGCCCTGGAGTGGTGTACTGTGTAGGTACCTCCCCACTTGCTTGTGTTATGCTGTTACCCATTTTGGGAGGAGGGACTCCTTCGAGTATTACCGATAGAGAACGAACGGGATGCGAAAGATATATGTCTCCGTGTGTCATAGATATATGTGCAACCATATGTATTTATCTATATGCACATTGTGGTCAGGGCTGGCTCTGAAATTTTAGGGGCCCTAGGCGAACAATTAATTTGGGGCCTTTATATTAATTTTTTTAAAAAGAAAATGTGGTCTTCTCGCATTTTTCGATGCAAAACTCTATAAATTAAATCATCAAAATTTATTGTTGTTCAACAACATTTTCATTATCTAAATCTGCTATATTTTGATGATCAACATCTATTTTTTTTATTAAAATATTTATTTAGTGAACCCGCTAGTTTTTATGTTTCTTCTTCAATTTGTTTTTGTCTTTTTCTTTTTTAGTGACCGGAGGGATATTTTCTAGTAGACATATTCACACAACAACAAGTGTAATTTGCAAAAATAAAAATTTATCACAAAATCACAAGGTTCTCAACAATATTGACAAACAATATTAAAGAAAAATGCTAAAGTGGAACAATAGAACCTGATTTGTAACCAATTTGAGAGCAATTTCAAATTTTAATTTGTAAATGCCCAAATAACAAATTGGAATCTACAACAAAAAAATAATCATACAAATATTAGTAGTAAAACAAACAAATTTATATAGTAGGAAGGTAACAAAGCAATGAATAATATATACTTACACAAACAAACTCCAATCAATCTCCAATCAATCTCCAATCAAGCCCTAACTTTCTGAAATTGAAATTCTTAAATTTGTAACCCTTATTTTGATGAGGCTAGTTCATGAAAAAAGGGGGGTGGGGGGGTGAAAATTGCTTTTTTTTGGGTGGGGGGCAGTGGTGGCTAAGGGTTTTGGGGTGGGTGGATGGGTAAGAGAAGGTTTATTCTTGCTTTGGTTAGTAGATAAAGAGTAGTGTGAGAGATAGAAAAAGAGAGGAAGAGAAGAAGAGTGAGAGAAGAAAGTGGGTGCGAGAAATGAAAGAGTTAGGGTTAGAATAGAATAAGTAAATGAGTTGGGTTGGGCTATGATGGTGGGTTTATTGTGTGAGATTACTTTTTAGTGTGTGGGTGGGTTATTATGTTGTTGTTGGGTTTAGTGTATGAGTTCATTTTAAATAGAACCAATTTATTTTGGGGGGCCTTTTTTAAGTGATAACTCTAATTTTTTTCATAGCTAATTTTTTTTGGGGGCCTTTTTTTTAAACCTAATTTTTTTTTATACCTAATTTTTTTTTTCGCGGAAGGGCCCCCAATTAATCGAGGGCCCTAGCCGGCGGCGTAACCCGCCTATGCCTAGAGCCGGCCCTGATTGTGGTGTGCCTTGTATTAGAATGCATTCTACAGTCTATAGATGTAGACAATACTTAATGAACACAAAGTTGGAACTTGGATTAACATAGCGATGTGGATAATTGGGAGCGGAAATAAGTTCTAATGGTCTAATGCGGTGAACAATTATTAATTAGAATAATAATTGGGCAGTCTAAGAATGTATACGAAAATTAAAGAGGATAAAATTTATAGTTTAATGGTGGAGACGATAATTGGTGTGAAAAATCAAGTCGTGTGACGAGATAGACTAAGGTTAAGGTACATTATATCACTACACCAAAATGGGCAAATTGTCACCTTTCAGCCGGCCAGCCTTGTCAAGGTCATTGACCGTGATAAAAAACACACGTTTTTTGTCACGGTCATTGACCTTGACACGACCATGATAAGAAATTGTCACGGTCATTGACCGTGACAAGTCCGTGACAAATTTACTTGTCATGGACTTGTCACGGTCAATGACCCTGACAATTTCTTTAAATAATTGTCACGGTCAATGACCTTGACACGACCGTGACAATGTTCACAGCAAAATCCCTTTCCCCCTTCTTTTTTCCCTCCCGCGCCGTTCCCTCCCTCTCTCTCTCTCGACGCTCTCTCTCTCTCTCTCTCTCTCTCTCTCTCTCTCTCTCTCTCTCTACTTTCAGGTCGATTTTCTCTCTCTCTCTATCTTCCATTTATATTTATGTTTGTGTGTATATTTGTGTTTGTATGTGTATATATATATATATGTGTGTATGTGTGTGCGTGTGGGGGGGTTGGGGGGGTGGGGCAGGGTGGGGTAGGGAGTGGGGCGGAGTGGGGCAGGGCGGGGTGTGTGCGTGTGTATATGTATGTGTATATGTGTGTGTATGTGTGTGTATATATGTGTGTGGTGGTGTGTGGTGGGGGAGGGGGTGGTGGAGGGGGGCAGGGGGTGGGGTGGTGTGTGTGTGTAGGTGTGTGGCAGGGGGAGGGGGGCAGGGGGTGGGGGTGGGGCACCCATTTAATAACTTTTAAAATATTTGAAAAAAATATAATATTACAAAATTGAAACGAAATGGCATTGACGGAACTTACACATACGTTATAATATAGAATCTCAAGATAAAAAAATGTACACTAAAACTCCAAATTGATATGAAATTAAAAAAAAATAAAGGACGTGTTTGGAATTATGTACTGTGCTCTTACGTTGAAAATTATTAGATAGAAAAAGAAAAATATAAATTGAGATAACCTTAGAATCTAATTAGGCTAAAAATATAATGGCATCAACTAACATATATACACAACACTAAATGTAGACATCGATTTTATATATTGTTACTTTATAATTCAATATGGGTTATACTCCCACATAATTCATCAACAAATATTGTAAGAACATTGTGAAAATAATAAACATCGGGAGGGGGAGGGGGTGGGGTGGGTGGGGTTTTGAATATTATTTACATTTATATTTTTGGATATTATTTACATTCAAAATAAATAATTGATAATAGTTGGATAATAATTGGATAATAATTGATATTTTCATTCAAAATAAATATTTCATTCAAAAATATTGGATAATAATTGATAGTTTCATTTAAATTGATAATAATTTTATTCATGAAATTAATTCAATTAGGTAAAACCCTAGATAATTTTTTAACAAAATTTGATAATATTATATAAAGTTTAGTAAATTCACAAAATGTTGCCAATTGTATGTTTTTAGGAATATCATTAGTTAGAATCCATACACATGCATGTTGCCAATTGCCAATTGTATGTGTATATGTGTGTGTATGGTGGTGTGTGGTGGGGGAGGGGGGTAGTTGGGGTGGGGTGTGGTGGGGGAGCTGATAATATTTTGTTATAATTTGTTGGGGGAGGGGGTGGGGTGTGTGTGTGTGTGTGCGTGGCGGGTGGGGTAGGGGTGTGTGTATGTGTACTATTAACATTTTTTTTTATCTGTACTAATAACATTTTTTTTTACAGCAAAAATGTCTCCTTCAGATGTTAAGGCGAAGATGATGATGCTGTTTATGATGATGTCGTCTGGGTTCGGTGGTAGCGGAGGCGACGAGGGCTCCTCCGCCCCTAGGCTCCCCAAATATGGAAAATTTGGGATTACCGTCGAGAACAAGTCGGAGCTATTAGCGAGATCCCTCGAGCTGCTAAAGACGGTCATCGGCCCGGGGTTTATGAGTTGGAAGGAGGTGCCATATGAGCTCAAGTTAGCTGTTTGGGCGGCACTACAGGTAATATATTTATATTTATATTTATATGAATATTTCAATTTCAATTTCAATTTCAATTTCATATTTATATTTATATTTATTCGCAACTAACATTGTATTTGTTGGACATGAACAATTCAACTTGGATCCAAAGCTACGCGATTCCGTCTTGGAGCAGTTGAGGGAGCAACACAAGACGTGGAAGAAAAATATGCGGACACGGTACTTTGGAAAAACACGAGAGTCCATTATACAATGGCGCGGATCCGTCCCGCCCAAGGAGCCGATCTCATTGGCACAATGGCAAAAGTTCATTGACAATGAGATCGAGGATCGACAATTGACATCTCGCCAATCGGGGAGGGAAAATCAGGCAAAAAAGACGGACGTGCACTACTCCGGCCAGACCTCTTACGCTGAGGTGGAGCATAGGATGCAGGTAAGATTTAATTTATCTATAACTACAGAAATATATTATTCTTCATTATTTTACTTTGCGAGGCTGATACTAATTTTACTTTACTTTATTTTATTTCAAGGGGTAGGGAGTGGGCCAGGGGGTAAGCCACATAGGCTCGATACTTATGTGGCTCTTCGGACGAAGAAGGGGAAGGACAAGGAGGTGTCCCCGAGCGTCGCGGCCACGATTGTAAGTAATTCGACAGTTTAATTATTGTTAATTACGTTATAATTTTTTAGTTTACTTATTTTACTAATCATGTGATTTTTGTTGTTTCAGGCAAAGCTTAAGGAAGTGCATGAGTCGCAGTCTGATGCCGACAAGGCATCTTTGTCCACAGACGCACTCAGCCAAGTGCTTGGCTCTGATCGCAAGGGGAGGACAAGGGGAGTGAGCTCGCGGGTGGCCAAATCTAAGATCATCGGATTGGAGACGAGTGACATCGGGTTGGCTCGAATGGTGGATTCACACGACGCGAAGCTGTTCCGTTTGGAGGCGACGGTCCAAGATATGTACGCATTCATGAAGCGTACGTTGGGTGGAGACCGTAAAGGGAAAGGGAAAGGGAAGGAGAAGGAGAAGGCGGTGGAGGAGGAGGTGCGGGAGGACGAGGCGCAGGATGACGAGGATGTGGACCTCGCTGCTTCATCACCGACACGTTCGTACTTCGACGATCCACTTCCCTATTTGGCGCCCTTCAACAGACCATTGTCGACACTTGGTTGGCCGAGCGTGTTCATATTGGACGTATTTGATGGCCAGCGGATAGGGCGGGGGTTGAGGGACCCTAATATCGTCGAGGGTGGAATAGTCCATGGACGTGTGCTTTAAGAGATGGAGTCCAGGGTGCTCGTCACGCATGTCATACCCGGGAAGGAGAACTCCCTATTGTGGTTACGCGAACAATGCGGCACGACGTATATTAGTGGGTGAGTCAATTCGTATGTCGTGTGGCCTACTCACCTCCTCAGTTTTATCCAAGACATGTAGTAACATTATTTTTAAGTTTGTCCATTTTAATTATATTTGGATTATATCGTCATGTATATTATTTTTACTTTGAATATTTGGATTATATCGTCATGAATATATATTTGCATTATCTTTAGTTTGTGTTGGATATATGATGTTTGGAACAGGTACAACGTTGCTATAACAGGTACAAATATACTGCTGGGCAGTGGCAGTGGCCATACTGCCCAGCAGATTTTTTTTAAATTCTGCCCAGAATTGTCACGGCTTTGTCACGGTTTATAACCGTGACAAACGTGTCACGATCATTGACCTTGACATGATCGTGACACGACCGTGACAAAAAAAGTTGTCTCGCCTCGAAATGTCACAGTCATTGACCTTGACAAATGGGCAGATTTGGTGTAGTGTATGACGTGAAAATATGCAGTGAATTTATATGGAACTTAATGGTAGCCTTATGAAGCTAATCCGGGGGCTAGGATGTTAGGTGTGAACACTTGATGCATAGCTAGATAGTTTTATTATTATCTGTCAGATTAAACAAGTGAGTTCATAATTGATATTTGTTCGAGGGTGCGAGTAGGATTGCTTCTAAATGAGAGGTGAGATACTCGATACATGCGAGCGTCGATGGAGAGACGTGGAGTATGAGTTAGTTACATTTTTCATATTTAGTGGTGAATAATCCTTGCAACTTTAGGGATCTGACCGAAAATTATAAATGTTTTCCCCCCAGGTTTTATCATGAACAAGGATAGCAGGACTGCCGATGGATGAGACTTGCAGTTGCTTTGGATGTAGCGAATTCTGTTCCATTGATTCTAGTATGGCTTGTACTTCTTTATTTGGTTATTTTATTCCATATAGAAATTGTATGGGAATAAGCTCGAAATTTTATTTATATTAGTTTGCACTTATCACTACATTATGGACGTTGTATAATAATTCAGTTTTGCATTCTTGTATTAATTCAGTTTTAGTTCAGATGTTTTTATTTATTGTGAATTTTGGTAAAGAACAAAGGCTATTTCTATTTGTTAGTGATGAGAATAGTATAAATTGTTGATAAACCCCATCTTTGGCGTATCGTGTTTGACCAATCTTTACGTGAGAAAATAAGGGTTGTCAAAGAGAATTCATTGAATAAATGCTAGTAGACTTGGGTAATTGACTATACTATGGACGCAAGACTAAATACTTAAATTGGCTTCCCAATAAGTACTCGAAAATCTCAAATTACATTCTCGTAATTTATTTCCTTTCTTTATTTCATCACAATTAATTCCACTAAATAATCAACTTTGCACTCCAATTTAATTATCTCAAAATTACTTGGAGTATAGAGGTCTTATTTGCAAAGTTCCTATGGTACATGCACTATACCAAAAAAAAGTAGTTCTCAAGGGTTCTAAACACTTGCCAATCGAATTTGCCATTGTTCAAAACCGTTGCAAATTGTGAGAACGTGTGTGCTCGCGTTCAAATGATCAAATTATATATAAAACCCTTTTAATCCAAACAAACCCTAAACATGCAGCAGTATGTGATTGAATAAATTGATAATCTACGCAAGAACATTCAAACACATGCAATTAAGGAAAAATCCCCCTCAGGGGCAAAACCATTTATTTTCACTATAATTTGTAAGAAAACGGCTTACAATCGGATTACAATGAAAATACAAGTTGACTAAGAATTACCCTCGGGTATCGGATTCTGTAGTCGCGGCTGGAATTATCCCTTTCTAGTAGGGCTGCAATGAAGAAGAAGAACAGTCTCCTCCACAAGGGTTGAACAAACCAAAGTTGTGTTCTTGGATTGCAAAAGGATTCACAAAGGTTTGGCAATGATGTGTGAATCAAAACACGAGTCTTGGGACTCAAAAATATGAAGACTAGATGTATTTGGACTCTCAAATTCGTCTCCTAAAGTCTTGCAAAACAACTCCCCCGAAGTTGGTATTTATAGGAAAAAATATGAAGAGTCCCACGTTCTTAAAACTCTAAAATTCTATCCAGCGTACAAAAAAAACAGCATTCTTTAAGGAATTTTCTCTATCTTCAAAGGGTCATAACTCCTTCACCGTAGCTCGGATTGAGGTGCCGTTTTTTCCAGTATCTTCGTTGCGGCGAGATCTTCAACTTTATAGTTGACCAGACCTCCGAACTATGTATGTGAAATTACGAAAATGCCCTTGAACTCTCCTATTGTGCCTTTTTTCACTGTTTCGACTTCCCTTGCGTACCACTTGCATTAAGTCCCTAAAATCTTGGAACGTGAAGTCATTGAGGCAGATGTGGGACATATTAGTGGAGATAATGCATGCTTGATTCCCGGAATTCGGATAGAGGCCGTCATGTGAGATCGTGAGGAGACGTGCCAAATGTAGCGGCGTACGACATAAATAAATGAAACATTTAGGACATGTGAAAAATGTCCTTACAAAATTGATGTGTTGTAAAATTTTTGCAGCGCTTCAAAACCGTTGCAAAATGGTGTTTGTAACGGTTTATTGCGAACAAATATCTGGTTTGGATAGCTGTTGCAAAAAAATTTGCGACGACGGTTTTGGACCTTTGCAAATTTTTTATTTGCAATGATTTTGAACTGTTACAATATTGAGTAAGCATTTTTGTTTTACAATGATTATAAAAAATTACGAATGAAATTTTTTTTTTTTTGTAACAGTTCAAAACACTTACAAATAGTAATATGGAAGAAAAAATGTTCCTTTTGTGAAGGTGGTGGATAGATTTTTTTATATTTTAAATTATGTAACGGTATAGCAAACAATAAAAATGACTAAGAACATAACAATTATATCTAATCCAATTCTCTAATGTACAAGAATGTGTATCATGATTTGTCTTTTAAATCTTGAAATAAGAAAACTATAATAGTTTATAACATCAATTTTTGAAATAAAAAAGTTTAGTTTAAAAAAGAGAGTATTTAGCAAGAAGCCTTTAATTTTAAAATAACTTGTAGTCCCAAGTAATGACATTAGCATGACATGAACATTAAATGGAACATTCTTTTAGGGGGTTAATATTTTAAAAAATATATTTTAATAAACATTAAATGAAAATATTTTTTAAGCCTAAAAAATATTTACAATGCGCTCCTTGTCAAATTAGGATGTTAAAAAGTGTCATAACTAGTTAGTCCCAAACATATGGAGTCAAATAGATTGTACGGAAATTTTTTGCTCCAACAAATCCTATGAAAAAAGTATTTTTGTTACAATAAGTTTTGTTAAAAAACATGTAATAGATATTTACAACTTGTATGAGTATGACCTACTAACAAAAAAATAATTATAATTATACGAAATGTTTTTTTTATTGCAAGTGCATTAAACGAATTCTATACACTCGATGTACATTATTTTAACGCAATTAAATTATAAACTTGGTAAGTATAGATCTTCACTAACGAAAATATGTTATGATAAAACTAACGGGCAAATATATTTGACTAAGAGGTTGTTTATTTTTATCTCTTAAATTTGAATTTGAACCGTTTAGTTTAAAGAGGTACTAAATAGTGATTTTTTTATAAATGATTAATAGGCTATTGTCTATTTGCATGAAATAAGTTTCTATTATCTATTTGCATGAAATAATTGTTAATTTACATGAAATAAATGTCAATAAAACTAAACACTTAATTATTCTATGCGTACACATAGCCCACAATCATATAATTAATATCACTAATTAATCATTGTCAACACACGTTACAAAAATCATTCTGCATGCAATATTTGATTATCATCTAAATTATGTTAAATCATTATTACTAATCCATGCTTGAACCCTTTTTTATGGGTAGTCTTCAGACAATGGAAATTAATGAAGATGAATTTCAAAAATCTCTGAAAGAAAATGAAACAGGTGTTATTAGAAGAGTAATCTACTCTAGAGGAGACACAATGTGAAAACTTGAAGATTTAAAGACTAAGCTCTAAGATTCTTGGAACCTCAAAAGACATTGGAGACTTAACCCTCTTAGCAAAGGCTGCTTTGAGACCAATTCCCCTCTATGGAGAAACTGGATAAACTGTGGGCTAGAGGGACATTGTCCTTAGTTCGAGGCATCTTCAAACTCATTACAACACTGCTGACTTTAAGCCATTTTATTTTAATAAAGTCGTAGGCACCCCTATAAGACTTGACCAAGCCACCATTGACAAAACTTATGGACATTATGCTAGAGTGTTGGTTGACATGGAACTCGTTAAAGATGACCCTCCTGAATCCATTATAATTAAAAGAAAGGATTTCAGCTTTGAATAAGAAGTCATTTATGAAAAACTGCTTCCTCATTGAAGCCATTGCAGAATATTAGTACATTGGGTAACAGAATGCAGGGTAATTAGAATGCTTCAATGGGGTGGCCAGGACAATAAGGACAAAAAACTTAATTCCACCGAAAAATTCAAACCTCAAACTGTGCCACAAGTTTTTAGACCTGTAGAAAAAATAACTGTTGATTCCTTTAATACTTTAGATGCTCTTGACAACAATTAACACTGCAAAACAAGCGGGATGGGCGGGCCTAATATGGGCCAAATTTATTTCTGGGGCGGGCTGGCCCTTTTTTTTTAAAAGAAAAAACAACATTTTTTTTTACAAAAAAACATCTTTTTTTAAAAGCTTTTTTTATTAATGAAAAAACAGATTTTTTTTAACAAATAACAAATCTAATTTACACCTTTTTTTAACAGCTTTACAATACAGAAATGGACAGAAATTGATGGAGCCAAGCTCCGATGAACATACAGAAGAAATGCAAAAGTTAAAAACATACTCAACACACCTTCTGAAATCCGACGTCAACCACGCCTCCGATGAACTGAAATGAACGGCGTCATCACTGAAATGAACGGAGCCAACCTCGATGGATGGAACCAAGCTAGATCTTAGCTCCGATCTCCTAGACCTGCTAGACCTTAGCTTCGATGCAAGAGATGGCATCAACAAAGTGTATAATACTATGTTTAACCTAGAGAACCAACTAAGTGTTTGTTTTGATTTGGCCTAACATGCTTTGACAGCTTAAAGCCCCTTTTGATAGCTTATAGGGTTCCTACCATTATCAATTGTCCTATTGGTGCTATTGATGGTTCTATTTTGGAGGGTTCCTCCTCGAGGTCAGAATCTGACGGATTTCATATGTTCTTATCTAAATCCCAAATCAAGCTCCTAGTCCCGATGGTTTTGGTGGGCTCCTCTACCAACAATGCTTGGACATAATCAAACAAGAGGTATGTTTTGCAGTCAAAAGCTTCTTCACTTATGAATGGATTCTCTCTGGCTTCAACTCAATTTACATTTTGCTCATTCAAAAAATGCCCGAAGTAGATATTATCTCTAACTTTATGCCTGTTGCATGGGACAACTTCTCATTTAAAATCCTCACCAAGATTCTTGCTGACAGACTTTCTCATATTCCTCCTAAAATTCTCTCTTTTCGCCAAACTGATTTTGTTAAGCACAGGAATATCAGTTACAGCATTGGATTTGCTTCTGACTGCTTTAATCTTCTTAACTACAAATGCTATAGGGTTAATATTGGTATCTAGCTTGATGTTTCAAAGGATTTTAACACCCTTGACTAGGATTTCTTGTTGGAAACTCTCTAATCATTTTTAATCTGGACTAAATTTATCAAGATAATCTCAGTTATTCTCCACTCTGGAAAGGTATCTAGTCTCTTAAATGGCTCCCCCATTAGATAAATTTCTTTCTCGTAAGCAGTTAGACAAGGGAACAACCCCCTTTCTCCTCTTCTTTTCTGTATTGATGAAGAATCATCTCTCATTTGGTGGATGCTGGTTCTATCTCTCCTATGTCCAGCCCTAGAAGTTCCAAATACCCCCCTCACCTGTTATTTGCTGGTGATATTTTGATTTTCTATAGAGGTGATTCTTCTTCTTTAAGATCTTTAGTTAATTTGTTTCACTCTTATGTTAAGGAATTTGGTTAGTTCATCAACCCTGATAAATGCAATGTGTTGATTAGTAAAGGAGTTGTCTCTAGAAACAATGATATTTAATTGAATCCCCAACATGAAGGAAGGAGGTGACTCTTTCACTTACTTGTGTGTACCTATTTTCAGAGGCTAGCCTCGATCTTATCACTTGAGACCTCTCTCTCATAAAATTAAAGCTAAGTTTGAGGGTTGGCAAGGGAAATATCTCTCTATGGAAGGCAAAGTTTAGTTGGTCCGGTCAATCATTCATCTTATGATGCTCTATAGTTACGAAACGTATAAATGGCCTCAGAACCTTCTCAAAAGCATTCAGTAATGGCTAAAAAACTTCATTTCGATTGGTTCCATTGCTGGCAGTCACTGTGCCTTGGAAGTTTATTAGCAGGGACAAAGATGGGGGAGGCATTGGTCTTAGAAGATTAACCACCCTCTATCATGCTTCCTTGTTAAATCATGAATGGGAGATTTCTTCTAAACCTTCTTAATGGGCTTCCTTCATCAAGTCCAGATTTAATGCGTTTGATAATGGTGCCTTCTGCAAAATCAGTTCCATTTGTCCATTTTGAATAATGCTTTGGGACATATTGTTCTAAACTCTCAATGACTTGTTGGTATCAGTGATAATATTCACTTCTGAGGTGACAATTGGCTTGGTTACTCCATTGATTATATGCTCAATTGTCCCAACTTTGACAACAAAAGCATTCTTTTCCCTATATATAATTTCATCATAGAGAATAAATAGAACTTCCTTGCTACGTTTGCCTCATTATTTCCCACCACTTACTCCAAAATAATTTATTACCCCCTCTTTGTTTCTCTTATTGATGACAAGCTAATTTGTCCTCTCTCTCAAACTCATGACATTTCTTTCAAAGATGCCTATGAGTATTTGGTGGTTCATGGCGAAAATCTACCTTGATTATATTCTATTTGGAGCAACTTCATTCCTCACAAGCTCTCCATTATGTTTGGGAAAGTCCTCCACAACTGGCTACCCACAATTTCCATCCTTCATAAAGAAGGCTTTCAATTTGTTCCGAAGTGGGACATGTACTAAAGATTCAATGAGGACGCCTACCAGTTATACCTTGACTTATCTTTCTCTATCAAACTGTGGTTTGGTATTGTTGACATTTTTCAAGTCAACTTCATCAATTCAAACTATATTCTAAGCTGCTAGAAAGATGATTTGGATTGCAAATTCATCCTCAAATTCTTGATATTTGGATTGTGGCTATAATCTATTGCTTCCATTTCGTTTTTAGAGCTATAACTAATAAAAGTCTTCAAAGATCAAAGCCTTTCCTTCAAATCTTGCACCTCCAATTTCAAGGTCTAACTCCTCCTCATGAGCAACCTTATGAAAGGATGCATGATGAATTATGTTATTGATTTATGCATCTTCAGAAAGCTTAACATCAAAGGCAAGCCTAGAAAATATTCATATATTATCGAAGTTCATTGATATATATATATATATATATATATATATATATATATATATATAACAAGAGGTGTGCATGATGAGTTCTTTTTGTTCAATAATTCACTTTCCTTTTTAAGTACAAGGCACCAATGTAGGAGAAATAAACAAAATGGCTATAGTCGGAAAACATCTTTGTTGCAAATGGCACATACATAAATTGTCGCGTTCGACTTTTTTACTTCTTTTTATAACAAGAACCCTTAGTTTGCTTCTATTTCGAAGGTCACGAAGAGGTACCATAATTTTAGTTTGTGATCACGAATATAGTTCTATTCAAGAGAATTAACTTTGTGTTCTAAATTGCTCATTATAATTCTTATGGAGTAATAAAATTTATGGCACTTTAGAAGACACAAGACATATGAGTTGGTGTGTAGGAAACACTTTTGGCTTATCATGGGCCGAGATGTGGATGGGAATGTAGAGAGGTGCCAAGTGTGTACTCGAGCAATTAAAGTGGCATCTAATGCGGGTTATACATATCAATAATCGTTCCTTTTAGACCATGAGAACCAAGTAATGTGCATTTCGTGTCTGGTTTACCTCCTTCTCGATGATAAATTGATTTAGTGATGGTGGTTGTGTATATATTATTGAAGATAAACTTATTTTGTGTCATGTAGGTAGGTTATGGATCTAGAATTATGATTATATTATTCTTTGAGAGATATATAAGTTGCAAGGTATTCCACATCCCATAATTATTATTCAAGCCCGCAAATTTATTGGGCACTTTTGGTGTACCCTAGGGTGAATGTTTGGTTCCGATTAGAATTTTAGCATTTTTTCATCCCCAAACAAATAGTAAAACTAAGGTCACGAATCTAAGTTTGGGGATTAGGCATGAAGACAGACGAAATTGGACATGACATTTCCACTTGCATAACTTTCAATAATTAGTCCAAATGTTACATTACGGGAATGCTCTGTTTCAAGGTGTTTGTGGGGGAAGTCAAAGTAGCATGTCAATTATGGATCTAATTCTTAGCTTGAAGCGGATGTGTCAGAGTCAAGGTTGGGCCGAGGAGAAGTCACAACTAAAGTGGAAGCAATTAGTATATGAAGAGGATAAGGTTGGGCCGAGGAGAAGACCCAAAATTATAAAGAGGCTGAATTGCACATGGGAGGCACGTTAAATTTGATGTTGGAGATTTTTTTTGAGTTATGAAATGTTGATCATGCTCCTACATCTATTTATACTAAGTTGAAGGATCAAAAGATTAGGGCAAGTGAGATTTAGATAATGCCTTTTTTCTTGAAGTTCCCAATTCATATAAACATTTTAGATGTGATGTGATCAATTGTGTACTTGGATAGTTATCAAGGTAACTCAGATACCAAAGATCCTTGCTCGAGGGTGATTTCTTCCTAACATAAGGCGAATGATGAGAAAAAAGGCTTCCGTAGGTCATGATCCCCTCCGTAAATTATGGAAAGCAACAGAAAAAATAAAGCTTCTTTTGGAACGAGTCGAAGTTGTTCGAACAAGGGTCCAAATTCTGAACAATAAAAGTTAGGTTAAATGGGTCATGAGAATATGGTTCTGAAGATCTTTTGGCACCCAGGTAGGGTCTTGATAAGTTGGTTAGAAGCTAATAGCGATGCTTATGTGTTTTACTTGTCTTGTTTTTTTTTTCTCATTTCTCTACATTGTTGCTAATTCTAGTGAACGATCATATATTAAGTGCAATTTTTGCTTGCGTAGAACTTAGACTTGAACTGTGAAGTTTTTATATTTTAAAATATAATTGTTTTTCTACTAGAATATGTAAATTTTTCTTTATACTGATGCTAATAGAGTTCTTTTTTAATGTGACATGTATTAATATGTGAGTCGTTTTTATTAGAGGAATTGGAAATTTCCATATGCAAATTTTTCTACAAGTTAGTTCTACCCAACATAAATACTAAAATAGCTTACTTTCTATCCATTTCTTATTGTGTCAAAGAGTGTGCGCATAGGCATGTGCTTGTTCTGTTACACAACAGTGTGCGGGATGCAAAATTATGTGTACATTGGTTTGTATGTACTAGAGTTTACATGAGTGCGTATTCAAAGATAGTGTGTGCCTTCTGCAGTAATGTCTAAGTGTATGTGTGTTGGTTGTTTATTTTCACTAAAATATGTGTGTATGTGTGTTGTTTCTACAGTGCGCGTGCATGTGATTTTGTACTAGAGAGAATGTGTGATTGTACAAGTGAAATCATGTCGAAATAAAAATATGAACTAACATTCCATTTCTTAGGCACCATTGAGACATCTTTGAAAGTAAAATAATATTAATCAAGAATCTTTTCAAAGCACTAAATGAGTTTTTTGGATGGTTATATATCTGGTCAATCAACATTCTTTCTGTATTTCTTTTCCCTTTTCCAGCACAATCAAAACAGACTTTTGATCTGTCTTATAACATGATATATTAGTAAGGAGAAAGCACCATTTCTGATTATATTCCATTAAAGGGGAACCTAATTGTATCAATTAACCTAATTTTACTCTCGGGCTCTGACCCGTTTCCTGTTGTCTCTTCTTTCTCTTGTGTGTATATATATATTACAGTTGCCAAGCCACAGGGGCGTCAGGCTTATACCTTTGGACTGTTGACGTGCTGCAGCTAGTGTGGGAGTTGTAGGTCCTTCCAGTAGACGACTTCATCCTTGTCTTCCCAGTCTTTTATTTAGTCATTATTAGATAGGGCCTGTGTCGCCCCTTTCCAGTTTCCATTTAGTTCAGAGAGATGTGTACTCTTTATTTATTTTAGTATTCTGCTTTAGTTGGGATTGCTTTTAAATATTACATTGTCCTTCGATTTGGGATATTTTATTTGGAATGATTAATCTAGTTTGTTTATTCCACTTGAATGGTTTGGTGTTTAAAATAATTAATCATGTTCATAAAATGGTTGTGTATATAGATTCATAACAATGGAACTTCATCTATAAAATTAAATGTTTTGACACTTAGCTTAATTATTTATTAGGTGATTAATAAAGGAAAATTATTTTTCGACAGTGATGCTAGGAATGAACCAACCGGACACTTTGACTTAATTTAATAAAGGACTGATCACCCGGTATTTAATTAGGCGGGGTGTCACAAAATCACAAACCCTAACCCATTTTTTTAGTTGAGAATAAGGAGAAAAGCAAAAAAGAGGGAATTTTATATCAAGAACAATCAAAAGTAATGGACATACAATTTCTTAATTCTCATAAATTTAATAAATAAAATGAGAAGAGACCCTTAGTTGTTTATGAAAAACTCAATGGAACTTAGGCGTCCTTAAGCCTCAATTGATGAAACCTTAAATATTTTTCTCAAACCATTAACGAAATCGTGTTCTTTGGTTACTAATTTTTTCTAGTGTCCTGTATGATGTTTTATAATGTCTTTAAAAAATGTAATTACTATCTTGATACTTTTCATTTATTTAACATCCTAAATCCAATTTAAAAAGGTCGATCCCTAGGGCAATCTATAAATGCCTACTATCTTTGAATTGATTATACTTTTCAATTTGACTACTTTATATACAACATGCATCTTTCTTTTTTCCAAGGTTCATAAAAATATATTTTATTTTGAGATTTGTGAATATATATACATATGATGTTTTCACAAACTTTAGCACCTACTTCACACAAATAGATCATAAATGACACTTCTTTTAATAATTTCAAATTGTCCAAGAGAATTGTTCGAGTGAAGTTAGATGGAGATCGACTCTTTTTAGGGTTTTATTGTTTTTATTTTATTTTTGTTATTTTCTTTTATTTTCTTTTGCAATCAATGGCATTTTTGTAATTAAAGCATTAGCTTTGAGCCTAAGTTATTCCTCCCCTTCAAATACTCCCTTGTAAGCCTCATTTGAGATAGACTTGAATTTTGAAATAGAAAAGAGTATTTCTCTCTCTAAAGTGTGTGTTTAGATATTCGTAAGAGCCTTTTGATGTGTAGTTTACGTCAAATTGGTATCAGAGCGAGTGTCGCTCAACATTGGTGTTAGTGTATTGGGGTATTGTTATCACTCTCGTACGCTACATGCAATGGCTCCCAAAAAATCCAAATATAATGAGGGGATTCAAGAATTGAGGCACATGGTCGAACAACAAACCCTAGTTTACGTTGGCCTCAACCAAAAATTTGAAACCCTTATTCAACTCATCTCCTCCAAAATCCAAAATCGTAGCCTACCCATTCAAAACCCTAACCCTAATCTTTCCACCACCACCCTTCCCCAACCCTTACCCACTTCCCAAATCCTAGCTTCCCGCTGCCCAAACCTCTCCCCTGCTGCCCCAAGAGTAATACACTCCCAATTTCATTAACTTTCATTGCTCAATGGATTACTTTGGAGACAAATTTATCATTCATAACTTAATGGAATTGGACATGTAAATATACCATGTTAATATTAGAATGCGTTCGTATATGGTCCCACTAATTTCGTGGTGTGGGTCCAGTTTAACATTGAGCACAAATTTGCTAAAAAACTTCTATCCAATACCCATTTCCAACAAAACAAAGGAAAACTAATTCGGCGATTAAGATTGTCCAACAGGGGGACACAAATGAAGTGTCAAACTCTGGTCTAGTTCTGCAATCAAACGTGGCTATTTTGTCATCATGTTACATATAAATGATTCTCTAATGGTTGTATAATCTCCAACAACAGGTAATTATAAAAATGAAATTGAAAAATAAAATGTAATGCAAAAAATGAAACTACAATACATTTCATGAATAGCAATACTGGAAGAAAAAAATATGAGAGATGGTGAAAGTTTGATAGTGCTCATACTACACTTGTTTACTGTATATATACCATAATTAATATATATATATATATATATATATATTTTTGCATCTATAAAGATGAGGAGAAACATGGCATGCTGACATCAACTACTCTTCCCCTCTGAACACAAAGAAGATACAGAGACGACATGGTAACTTAAAAAGCAATATAAGTGAAACTAGGCCTTCTTCAACAATATAAAAATAAAGTAAGTATTGCCAACTGTGAAGTAGTTGAAAGTGTCGCAATGCACATTACAAAGTCAATATAAAAGTATCTACCCTGGCGATAAGGGGTGAATGGAAAAAGACCATAGGTCTTGAGTTCGAAACCCCTAAAAGGATAGCGGGGCATGTGCCCCCCTCCCTTTTAGCTGGCATGGGGGAGTCGACTTGTTCGTGTGGAGGTTCGGGATCATAAAAAAAAGTCAGTGGAAAAGTGAATGGGCGCAACTCAGAAGAAGTGTCATATATCTATCATGTGTCAGAGTTCACAATGTTATGATAAATTTTTGCTACTAGGGTTAGAGCTTACCATTAGGTATTCTGAACAATAATTAAATTTAAATTGTTATGCAGTTAGTACTAGTAGCTCCCTGCAAAAGATCTTATACTTATATACTAGCACAATAATTTGAGCACTTTAAATCCCCAATATTTCTTCTTGACCTTACCTACAGTTTTGATATACCATGGTTTCCTGCTAATGAGTGCATGGGTTGGGATAAATCTAGGGAGATCCCCAAATTGTACCCATTTCGTAGACCCTCTGCATTAAAAGCTTATACCTTATTATTTTGGGTCCCTCCAGGGCATCAACCAATGCATTAAAAACTTCTACTTATTTTTGTCTTATTCAAGGATCCCAAAATTGGTTACAATTAGGGGGTCTCCAGGGCCGGCTCTAGGCATAGGCGGGTTAGGCCGCTGCCTTGGGCCCCCGATTAATTGGGGCCCCTTCCGGGAAAAAAAAATTAGGTATAAAAAAAAATTAGGGCCTGTTTGGTTTGCAACTATAATTCTGTTTTCTGTGTTTAAATAAAATTCTGATAAAAATCTTCGTTTGACAACCTGTTTTTAAACACAGAATTATAATATGCCTGTGTTATAATCAAGTTTTTCAGAAAACAGATTTTGGGTGTTTTATAACATATGTTTTTTTTATTTTTCAACTCAGAATTATTCATTCTTAATATTTTAAAGCAATTATACCTTAATATATAATATACATACATAATACATTAATGTGTGTAATTCTTATAAATAAAAAATATATATGTACATATACACAAAATTACGTATGGAATAATATAAAGTTAAATAATATTATCAATAGATACATGATACTTATATATAGTTTTATACATATATTATTAATGTATGGAATAATATAAAATATACATATAGTACATATGTATTAAAAAATATTATCAATTCATGTATGTATATAATTTTATAGTGAATTATATATGCGACATCATTATAAATATATATATATATATATATATATATATATATATATATATATATATATATATATATATATATATATAGAGAGAGAGAGAGAGAGAGAGAGAGAGAGAGAGAGAGAGAGAGTTAAACTCCCTAACATACCTCATTAAATATACCTAAAAATACATGATATTAAATGTACGTGTATATAATTTATGATGTATGTATGTATGTATATGTATACATTCATGTATCATGTATGTATGAAAGTTATATATATATATATATATATATATATAAACTCCACAACATACCTCATTAAATATACCTAAAAATACATGTTATTAAATGTACATGTATATAATTTATGATGTATGTAAGTATGTATACATTCATGTATCATGTATGTATGAAAGTTTTATGATGTTTATATGTACATACATATATATATATATATATATATATATATATATATATATATACACACACACACACACACACACACACACATATGTATGATATAAATATACATATTTGTCAATTTTGTCAAATTTTCAAAAAACTGTATTTAAAAACAACTTTACCAAACGCACACCAATAATTATAAACACAAAAAACTGAATTTTAAAACTGTATTTAAAAACAGTGTTTAAATCGAATTTTCTGAATAGAGAACCAAACAGGCCCTTAGGTTTAAAAAAAAGGCCCCCCCAAAAAAATTAGCTATGAAAAGAATTAGAGTTATCACTTAAAAAAGGGTCCCCAAAATAAATTGGTTCTATTTAAAATGAACTCAGACACTAAACCCCACAACAACGTAATAACCCACCCACACACTAAAAAATAAACTCACACAATAAACCCACCATCATAGCCCAACCCAACTCATTTACTTATTCTATTCTAACCCTAACTCTTCTCTCACCCACTTTCTTAGCTCACTCTTCTTCTCTTCCTCTCTTTTTCTGTCTCTCACACTACTCTTTCTCTACTAACCAAAGCAAGAATAAACCCTCTCTTACCCATCCACCCACCCCAAAACCCTTAGCCACCACTGTCCCCCACCCGCAAAAAAACAATTTTCGCCCCCACCCTCCTTTTTTCATGAACTAACTTCATCAAAATAAGGGTTAAAAATTAGGGTTTCAATTTCAGAAAGTTAGGGCTTGATTGGAGATTGATTGGAGTTTGTTTGTGTAAGTATATATTATTCATTGCTTTGTTACCTTCCTACTATATAAATTTGTTTGTTTTACTACTAATATTTGTATTATTATTATTATTTTTTTGTAGATTTCAATTTGTTATTTGGGCATTTACAAATTAAAATTTGAAATTGCTCTTAAATTGGTTACAAATGAGGTTCTATTGTTCCTCTTTAGCATTTTTCTTTAATATTGTTTGTCAATATTGTTGAGAACCTTGTGATTTTGTGATAAATTTTTATTTTTGCAAATTACACTTGTTGTTGTGTGAATATGTCTACTAGAAAATATCCCTCCGGTCACTAAAAAGAAAAAGACAAAAACAAATTGAAGAAGAAACATAAAAACTAGCGGGTTCACTAAATAAATATTTTAATAAACAAAAAAAATAGATGTTGAGCATCAAAATATATCAGATTTAGATAATGAAAATGTTGTCGAACAACAATAAATTTGATGATTTAATTTATAGTTTTGCATCGAAAAATGCGAGAAGACCACATTTTCTTTTCAAAAAAATTAATATAAAGGCCCCAAATTAATTGTTCGCCTAGGGCTCCTAAAATTTCAGAGCCAGCCCTGGGAGTCTCCCTAGTCTTACTCCATGGGCTGAAGTACTCAAAGCTGATAATAATTATAACGCAGTAATATAGTGTGCAACAAAGACAGTTTTCTAACAGAGGCAATAACATCACAATGCGATAAATGATGAACCTAATAATTGAAGCATAGTACCTAAGAGTCATTCACAAGCATAATGGTTTACTTCACAAATTCAAGAACTGTCATAAATATGGTTTATAAATGAGAATAAGAAGGTATGGACATTTTACCCCTTATAAGAGTATTAAGTACATATATCTAGTGTAAAAACGGAAACGAAAAGTGTAACTAACTAAAAGCCAAGTAGTTGATTGTGCTACATCTACTGTTTCAGCTGCTCTTGACATTAGCTTCCTTCCTCAATTTGAATGTCCAATTTAGCCAAAACCCTGACCACAAAATCTCACTTGCATGAAACACTGAAATATATCGTCATGTTTATGTAGTTTTATTACTCCAATAGCACAATTCGAACGTTGGATTGTTAGACGTCATATTTGGTAGAACATATACCAAGAATATTGAAGTAAAAAAAAACTCATGCTTCAACAACACAGTATAAAAGCAATTAAGAAATTAAGGTGATTATTACATCATATACCTTGCTTGTTGTTGCTATTCCTTCAATTTCTTTTCAGGTCTAGTTCCTAACTTCACCCTCTTCTTCAGGCACAATGGATGCACCACCAGAAAAATTCTCTCTTCCAAGCAAAACCAAGCTTTCTACGAAAGTATCTACAAAGCAATTATCTGCCTCAAACGGGTGCACATATCCATGTATTCCAAGATCCTTCGTTTGTCTGGTATTTGGATCATACGAAACCAAATCTCCTCTTTCTGTAGGCAATAAGACATTTCCATTCCTTCCAAAGCCAAAAGGTATCCTAAAATTCCCCTGTTTGAGATCAATAGTGAACTGCTTCGTCCAAGACTCTGCTTCACCATACTCTCTCATCACCCATATGGAACAATAGTCACCATTGTGATCTTGAACATGATTTAACAAAGATAGTGAATCTTGATATATGGCAACACGCGAACTCCACCACGACCGGGTTACACCCGTTGGCATCACCATCAAACCAAACACCTCATTTTCGATATCGAATGATACAATCCTTTGAAAATGAGTACATGCCTCAAACCCAACCCAATGAATCGCTCCATTCAGAAAGGCTTGTGGATAACGGTAATGAATTACATATGACAAGTTGGCAGCATTAATTTTTCGCCAACAACCGGTGCTAAGCTCATAAAGCTCCACCTCGGGCGGAACCTTACCACAATCATGATAAACAAGCCTCACAATCTTATAGTCATTCGTTGAAGGGGTAAAGAAAAACCCCATAGAGTGTTCATAAGGGACTTGTGAGTGGTAGGTGACGGTTGGGGTTGGGACTTGAAGAAATTTACGAATATGTGGGTTCCATAAAAAGGTGATATGGGTACCATGCAAATTATCGTTAGACAAGCATAACAAGCCATTAGAAATACCAATAATCCTGTAATAACGCATTATTGATCTATCGAAGGGAGGAATATAGTTGTCAGACAAGACATCAAAAGTGTGGTTATCAGAGAGTGTAGTGTAGTTTTCGTTTATAGAGAAGGCACCTGGTTGTGTAGAATAATCTCTGAGACCGCGCCTAAGCAGTAGGTGAGGAGGGTTATTGTTGGCCATCGTTCGATTGAGATGAGTGGTGATGAAAGTTGGGTTTGTGATGAGAGAGTACCATGATTTGCATACGCATGTGCAACGGAGGATAGCCTCCACGGGTAGTCTCATCATGATTTCCCTAACCACTTCAGGAGGGAGGTAAACCGACATCTTCTTCTTTTCTTCTTCAAAACCCTGCCTTACTTTGCCGTCATTTTCAAAACCCTGCGCTCCCACAAACCTGGATATGTATGTGTTGTGTGCGACTCCCTATTTACGCTCGCGCAAGAACTCAATCGTCGTTTTCATTTAATATATTTTTAAAATTATAATAAATTTTATAAGGGAATATACCAAATAGACCCTTAAACTTTTCTTAATACACGTTTAGTCCAAACTTTTTTATTTTGCACCAAAAAGCCTTTCGCCATACCAAAAGCACTTTACCATGCCGCTGGCGCGGAGCTTTAAAGATAAGAGAATAAGGGACTTTTTGGTACAAAATAAAAATATGAAAGTAACTATAAATAAATCTTAAAAATTTGACTAAATACTTGAGATCCCTTTTCCAATATGCGTCTCTTTGATAAAAGTTAGAAAATGTCCAAATTTTTTTATTTTGCACCAAAAAGTCTTAATACACGTTTAGTCCAAATTTTTTTATTTTTCACAAAAAAGTCTTTCGCCGTACCAAAAATAAATTGTAATTTTTTTTAAATCATTACTTTTTTTAAAAAAATTGACATATTTTAAAAAAACAGTTGGATATAAATTATTTAAAAAAATGATAGTTATATTTATTAAGAGTGTTATATGTCCAACAATTAATCAGGGTTACAATTTTCTCTCAAATTATATTTTTAGAAATTAATTTGTTAATAACTAATTTGTGGTAAGATTATTTTTGGTTACAAATATTTTTTATATATCTTAGATTAATGATTGGTTAGTGCTGTTGATGCATACCCACATCATTTAATGGATGCGGGTCCGCGCAAACGACACTAACCAATCGGTATTATAAAATTATAACAAAATATAATTTATTTAATACCGATTGATTAGTGTCGCTGGCGCGGACCCACATACATTAAATGATGTGGGTCAGCGCCAACGGCACTAACCGATCATTGATTTATAATATATATAAATATATTTTTAACCAAAAAAAATCTTACCAAAAATTAGTTATTAAAAAAATTCTAAAAATATAATTTGAGAAAGAATTGTAACCCTCGTTAATTGTTGAACATACAACACTTACTAATAAATATAACTATCATTTTTTTAAATAACGAAAATAATTTTTTACATAAGTTATATCTAACTGTTTTTTAAAAATATTTTAAAATATGTGCATTTTAAAAAAAATAATGATTTAAAAAAAAAGTTGTTTTACAATTTATTTTTATAAAAAATTTCAATTTTATTTAATAAAAAAACATTTTTTTTAACTTTATAATAAAACAGTTTTTATAGTTATTTAATTAAAAAATTGTTGAGAATGTTTGGAATTTGTTTGATATTATGGAGAAGGGTAATTTTGTCTTTTAAAATTTTGTTGGAGTGTTTTAAGAATTTAAGGAGTGCCATTAGCCACACCCTATATATATATATATATATATATATATATCACCGTTCTAAAAAAACCTGCCTAGGCTTAAGGCTTGGGAGAAACGTCTCCCCTTACGCTTTTCACGCCTTATTCTTGGTAAAACCCTTAAGGCGCATTTTTTTCTAAACATAACAATGCTTTAGTGAAACGATGTCGCCTTTTAGAGAATTTTTGTACAAACCGGACCATTATCTCATCCAAAATAATCAAATAGTATTTTAATTTGCATATATTCAGACATATTTTTATGATATGTGAAATTTTTGTATTTTAATAGCCTTGTTATGGTTAAAAATATTAAAATATATTAAGAAGGCCTAAACGTCTTTTCACGCCTTTTTACGCCTAGGCCCGCCTAGGCTTCTAAGGCTTAAGGCTTGGCCTCCCCGCCTCAATCACGCCCCGCATTTTTTAGAACCTTGATATATATATATATATATATATATAATATTTTTGGAATTTATAAACATATACATATACAAAATATATGAAATATACAAATTATACGAAAATATATGAAATATATAATATATATATGTGAAAGACATGAAATATAAGAAAAAAATACACGCAATATACGAAATATGTGATTTTTTTTTTAAAATACACACCACTGGCAACGCTTTCAGTCCTTTTGTCCCTCCCGGAATGGGAGAACTTTAAGAAATACTTCTGAATATAGCCAAAGGACAAGAGGCAATGCAGGAGACAGTGAGATACCCTACTCAAACGCTTCAAATCAGACCAGTTGTTTTCCCACCTACTAGGGGAGATATGTTGCCCCCAGCACCAAGGCATGAAAGAAGCAGATCTAGATATTCTGGATCCACCAAGGACAGGTCTTATCATCCCAACGCGACCTCTTCCCTTAGATCTATTGATTACTATAATGGGTTTTCCCTCTCGTTTAACGGTCGAGTCGCCCATAATAGACTAAGCAAGGGATCAATATTTGATTGCCTAGGTCCCTGAGCAACTAGAGGCCATAATCATAAGGAACCCTCTAAATCACAAGATCACCAAGAAGGTTCTGTCAGGTCAAGAACAAGCGTGCAAGGATCCGCGCATGCCAAACAAACTTCGCAGGAAGAGAGCTCAATACAACTGCACTGTCAAGCCACTAAAATTGTTTACCATAAAATGTATACAGATGATTATCTCTGAAAAGGTTTAATCCAATAATGGGAATATCATTTGGGATAAATGGCCAAATAAAAAAAAAAACTTGCACAAGAGTTTTATGAAAGGATCACCTTTTATTCCGAGAATTGTGAACTTTCCAACACCTGTTAAATTCAAGCCACCCCTGGTTACTTCCAAATATTACGGTAAAACCAATCATGTCCTCCATATGGAGTAATACTAGGTTGTTGCCGACATCTACTCAGCTCCTGATGAGATGCGCTGCCGAGCATTCTCAAGCCCTATTACTAGATCAACAAAAATTTAGCACAACAATTTGCCGCGTGGGCAAAATCTCCAATTTTTAACAACTTGCCGAGCTGGTTATCAGTAATTTATGCTTTTGAGCCAAACCCATCAAAAGAATAGCCCACTTACTGAGTGTTCGCCAATAATCGGGGAAATCCCTCGCGGATATATTACTCATTTCGACAACGAAAAGCTGAAGGTGGTAGACTATGAAGAAAAGATAGCGATCATTGCCTTGATGAGCAGTTTACTCCCTAAAAAGATACATTATTCATTGGACAAAGATCCCCCCTAAAACTATGACTGAGTTGATGGCTAAAGCTTGAAAAATTATAAACGTCGAGGAGGTTATGGCCGCTAAACAAGCCCCTATCTCCAAGGTCGATAGCTATATGAGCTTTGAGAAGAACGATCAGAAAGACACAAAAGTTGATAAGCCCAGGAGGTATGACGAGTACACCCCCTCACTATTGGTGTAGACCACATCTTAGAGGAGATCCGAGGAAGTAGGGATCTAAAATGGCCCAAAAAACTGAACTCTCCTCCTTATAGGAGAAATAAATCAAAATATTATGAGTTTCACAAAGATCATGGGCATACTATAGAAAATTGCATGGCCCTAAAGAGTGAAATAGAAAGTCTAATCCGACGGGGCAAGAATTACAAGTTCATTAATAAGACGGAGTAAAGAGAGACCAAAAAACAAACATAATCCCCATGCAAGGGAAGAGATGATAAGAAAAGAGCCAGAAATGACGACCTCGAAGATGATCCAAATCTACCGAAGAAACCCAGATAGCCCAAGCTCGAGGTAAAAATGATTATTTTTTGTTATCATTTCATTATATATGGTAATGAAGGTGGTGGTGAAGAAATAGTCGAAAGAAAGGCATACCTGAATGAGGCCAACGCGTGCTCATACATTTAACAAATCAATTTGTCTGATGAAGTTGGTGGTTGCCCAAGAAAAGTGAACAAGGATAAGATGGGGATATGATTTTCTAAGAACTACTTATTCGAGGTAATTTATCCTAACGATGATCCTCTAATCGTCACTATGAGGGTAATAATCGAATTTTAGTAGACAATGGTAGTTTAATTGACGTCATTTTTATGACTGCTTCAAAGGATTGGGACTACGCGATAACAAAATAGAGACTTATCACATATCCGTCATATTCCTTTTAGGAGAAAAGGTGTATCCTTTGGGGATAGTCAAATTAGAAGTATTAATGGGTACCTGGATAGTCAGGTGAACTGAGAGGATCCACTTTTTCATTTTAGACAAGAACGTCCAATCAGCCTATAACATGATCTTTGGCAGAGTCAAATTGAAAATTTTTGAAGTTGCAACATCTACTGTTCATTAGTGCCTAAAGTTCCCCACATACTATGGGGTCGGCATTGTTACTGGAAATAAAATTGAGGCTAGATAATTATATTATACCTCAGCCGACCAGGAGGAGGTAAAGAAACTCACCACCACTTACCAGATCAAGACCCTAAATCCTCGCAAAAAAGTTGATTTGGTTAAAGGGCAAGTTGTAGAAGCCATGTAGACCATCATCCTTGACGACAATCACCCAGAAAGAACTACATAGATTGGCTCATCATTGAATTCAACCCTCAAGAGGAATTAATAAAATTCTTCAAACAACGAAAGGATGTGTTCAGTTAGAGTCATGAACATATGTCTGGAATTGACACGAGATTCATATGTCATGAACTGGAAATTATAAAGAATGCAAAGCCAAACAAATAGAACGTTATGTATTTAGCCCATAGAAGAATGTGGCTATCCAGGAAGAGGTGGACAAATTGCAGAAATCTAGGTCTATTGAAGATGTCAAGTACTCTAATTGGTTGGCTAACGTGGTAATGGTGAGGAAGAACAACAACAAGTGGTGTATGTGCATTAACTTCACAGATATCAACAAGGAATGTCCAAAACAATATATCCCCTTGCCTAGAATTAACAAATTAGTTGATGTTATAGCCAGGCATGAATTACTCGGTTTATAACCAGATCAAAATGAAACCAAAAAGGAGAAAACTGTAACACTCCATAATTTTGAGGACTTGGAATTAAATTATTTTGGTGAAATCGAACTTATTTAATTTAGAGGAATTTATTTGGAGAATTCATTTAAATTAGAGGATTTATTCAATTTGGTGAATTGAGATTTAATTAATTGGGTATATTTTTATGTAATTACACGTGTCGTAATTTGAAGTCGAAATTGGAAAATTTTAATAAAGTGACTCGATTGGAGATTCTGAGTGAACGGTTAATTCTGAATAGGTCGAGATAGTAAGAAAAGAGTACCCAGGGATAGTAATTGGGTCTCGGAGCATTTTTAGGCATAACCGGGCCCACACAGGGGTGTTTGGGTCATTTTAATTGGGTCCATAGACCTAATTTCGGGATTAGTGATATAAAACCTAAGTTAGAGAGTTTTTGGGAATCACAAATCAAATAAGAAAACCCTAATTGCAGAGGAGAAAAAGGGGATCAATTGGGAGAGCTTTTGGGAGTCAAACCAACAAAAAAATTGGAGTGTTCTTCGTCAAACCTCGTCTACAACAAAGGAAATCAGACTCTACGAATTTGTCCAAGCAAGTACTTAAACTTGCTTTCAATTAATTTGCAGTATTGCGATTCATATCATAGTGGGTGTAAATTTAAGTTCGTTTTAAGGGTTGGTTATCTCGTAAACTTAGGGTTTATATATTGTTCAAGTAGTGCAAAGAAAATAAATACAATTGGTGATGTTCTAAACCTAAGTGAATAGGGAATTTAACTTATAGTAGATACCAAGTAGTAGTCATGGAGAGATTTAAGATTTTGGATCGAAATAGTGATAGCGGGTGGGGAGAAACTGTGGAAAAACCCACTACGGGGATTTGTAAATTTAATGAAAATTAATACAGTGTTTGGTTGCTACAATGATTACAAACCATTATTAAGGGTGAGTCTTAAGAAATCGTTGTTGGTTTAAAATAGGAGGGCCCGTACGGAAGCTCCATAGTCGATCAATGGCGCGAGGAGTCTTGAGGAAGAAGAAGAGTGCTGGATTGAAGTTAAGAGCAGTGTGAAGAAGACGGAGGAGAGAGAGAGAGATCCCAGCAGGTTGCTCGAACGACTTGGGGCGTCATTCGAGCGACACTGCCAACATGCCACCACCTTTTCCTTTTTTTATTTTCGGTTGGAGACACTGAGAATTTTTCTTGCATTTGATCAGTCCAGCTTCGCGTTTGGGTGCTATCCTATCATTAACTCAGTTAACTAGTGGGAAGGAATTAAAGGGATTTTATTTATGGGTGAAAATAAAGGGAAGAATAATTACTAAGGGGCTTGAGAGATGGACACTTATGATGATTTAAACTGAATAAAGGGGGGTTTAGCCTATTGGTGGGACTTTGTGTAATAAAGTTAAAGGGATAAATACTTAGGACTTTGGGAAGTGAATATTAAAATATGTCTTATTTAGTGAGTGTGCCAATCTAAATAATTAGAATTTGGTGAAGTAAAATTTAAAGGTTAATATACGGGCCAATTAAGGGAGTCCAGGCCCTTTGGTTGAGTGACACCATTTGGAAAAATTAATTGAAATGAAGTCTAATTAATTAAGGGTCGGGGTTTTGACTCGAATATTTTCAGGTTAGTGAGACAAGAGTTAGGCACGGAGTAGCCGAAGTAATTTATTATAGGTATATATATAATAAATTATCGAACATTAATTTAACGAGAAGTGTTAAATTAACTAGTGAAATTTTGTGTGTGTCAACTATTAAGAGATAAAGTTATGACCAGAATGAGTGAGTCGGGATATTATAGTTGGGTGACACAACTTAAATGATAAATTAATTAATGTGTGATTAATTAAATGACAAGTCGGGATATATATTTGGGTATTATTGGGCTAGTGCTATGGGTGTTAGGCACGGGTTAGCCAGACCTTATTAAATATATGTGTACGGTTTTGTGTGATAATATATATATGTGTGTGTGTGTGTGTGTGTGTGTGTGTATGTGTGTGTGTGTGTGTGATTTATAAATATCGGTGTGGATGATATTTACGTGAAAGCATACCTCTCTAGTGCTATCATCGAAGGTTGCGCGATGTGGGTGAATCCCCTGGCTTGAGGAGCAGGGAGAGAATAGTCCACATGTCAAATCGTCCAGGATTTTTATTATGTGATTTTTTTTTAGAGGTGAACCGCTTTGGGTATGATTCGGTTTCACTTTCGGTGAAGGCAATATGACCGCCTCCACTACGTTGTGATATTTTTGCCCAAGTTCGATGTGAGCTAGTCCGACTTGAGGTGGTCATATTGAGACAATGGTTTATTCACGTTGGGCAATAAACTTTCTATTCTATCATGTTTATGTCCATGATGATTTTGAGACAATGGTTTGTCATGTAATGAAGTCTGGCCTTTTTTAGGCAATGATTTTGGAGGGAAATTTGGTCTTCTTTGATAATAATACAATATTCATCTTAATTTGTCAAATGGGGATGACATACGTGCGTTGAAATGATGCATTTTAGAGTTCTAGCACTTAAGCGGCTAATACACATATTTAAAAAGTCAAAATCGTGAATTGAATGAGTGTCTTAAATGAAAGAAAATGATAGAAAACAAATTAAAAGGATAACTTTTTAATTAATTTTGGCCACTTGTAGATATAAGAGTTTGCAAGTTCTAACAATAACACATAAACACGATCCAACAATAACACATTGATTCTCCATTTCTAGTCGATGTGAGATGGGATGTGTCATGCAATACTTCAAACAAATAATAGATATTATGGCTGCAGTCCCCCATGAGATATATAAAATGGGTGCCGATCCCATGTGTTTTTTTGTTTTGTCATTAGTCCCATAATTGAATAGTTAGAGCAATTAGTTGAACGTGAATGGGAGTTGCACTAAATTGTGATTGGTTGTATTTGTGTGAATAGGACTAGCAACAAATAATTAAAATACTGGAGATCGGCAGCTAATAATTCTTAAGAGCTAGGACTAAACCCCAAAAGCCCTAACAAATAAATGGGTTGGATTTATATAATGGTAAGTTGTGTAAATGCCCATTGTGGGATAAATCCCCAAAGCCTACCGAATATATCATATCTACATGCTTTATTAAGCAGCAAGAATTGTATTATTAAATATATTAAATTATAGTGTATAGGTATGTATATACTCATCTATATATGAAGAATATATACAAATGTTTTGATGTCACTCTCAAATTATACTGATTCAAAAAATTGACACAATAACGCACTTGCACAAGCCACACCCCCCCCCCCCACACACACAATGACTATTGGGCATCTAGCCACCATAAAGATACACCATTTACCTTTGGGTGTTTCTAAGGGCACCACAACTTTTACTTCAAAATTCCATAAGGAAAAAAAAAGATTTTTTGCTAAGGGCCACCACATCATATATATATATATATATATTTTACACACTATTTTCAACACAAAATACCACACATTTTCTCTCTCTACACTATACTCCAAACTCTCCCTTTATCTTCTTCAACAAATCATCTTCAACTAACCATCTTCAACATTATTAAATAACTAGTGTTTGTTATTTAATATTCAAATATCAATGGATATTCCCCCCAAAGAGAATGACAACACCTCAAAAGTAAATGAAAACTCCCCAAATCACATTTTCCTTCTAAACTTTGGGTCCCATTATATATATATATATATATATATTTGTTTATTCATAGGGATTGAAAATATGAAAAATCGCAGAAATTGTCCAGTGTTTCGGGGTCGAGCCCCCGAAAAAGATAATGATTTTCGGGGTGATTATCCCGAATCAAACTTTATTTTTTTTTTGAATAAAATTTTTCATTCGGGATGATTATGCTTAATGGAATACATATTTTCGGGGTGATTATGCCGAATTAAATGCATGTATTCAGGATGATTATGCCGAAAATATTTTTTCTAAAGAAAAATTTTCATTCGGGATGATTATGCATATATTCAAGGTGATTATGCCGAATTAAATGCATATATTTGGGGTAATTATACCGAATGAAGTTTGAATCCAATTTTTCATACCGTATTTGGTTCGGGACAAACATGACGAATGTTGGGTCTTTTTTCGAGGTCTTTATATCGAACCATTGAGTTATCAGCTAGGGTTTTGAACGCTAGGGTTTATTATTTATGTGGTGTTTTCTTAACATATGATGGGTATTAAACGTTCTTTGCACAAAAAATTAACACATTATTACTGTTCAACATGTTTTTAATATGTTTAACATGTTTTTCAAGGGTCAAGTAATAAAGATGAAATGGGTATTTTGTTCGTAACTTTAAAAACTTCTGGGATTCAAATGGGTATTTTGTTCAATGTACTTTAATCTTTAGTTGAAGTAGAATGAATTTGAAGATGAAAGGTTTGGGAGTTTAAGATGAAAGGTTTGGAGATTTGAATGTGTAGAGAGATAGAGGGAAAGTGTGTAAATGAATTTTAAAACTTTAAATATGTGGTGGCCCTCTATGTGATATTGGGAAGCAACTATTAGATTTAAGCGATATTTTGTAGTAAAGAAAATCTTGTGGTATTTTGAAGCAAAAAATGTGATTCCCTTAGAAACACCCTTACCTTTCCTTTTAATATCTCTTCATATTGATCGAACTAACTTCTCCATATATTCTCACCACCTCTTTCACAAAAAAATTTCCTTTTTAAAGACATCAATGTTGTCCTATGAAGCACGAACATAGACAAGGGCGTCGTTTCCGACATGATACGGACACGCCGACACATACATTTTTTTAAAAAAATGGACACGACATGCCAGGGGCACGAAGACACGTAAATATTTTTTTAATAATATTCCATGCATACTTTGATCTATTTTCACTAATAAAGTGGTACCCAAATTAATTATCTAATTATCTAAAATAACATGGTCAAATATGTTATAAAATTATTTATACCATAAGTCAGTGATTATATATCCACATAAAGTCTTGTATAGCAACTAACTTCATTGCTAGCAAAGTAACAGGTATAATCAATATACAAAAACTTCATTCTAAACAAAAATATTAAAAATTTCAATGGGGTGAGTAAGTGCTTTAATACTCCTCACTTATCACCATCTCTCGTTAGACCAAAAACTTCATCGTCACTCCCATAAGTGTCCTGGAAGTGTCTGCAGTGTCTCACAGAAGTGTCCAACTTTTTTAAATGTCAAATCAGTTTGATACGCCACGTGGCGTGTCATACGAGTGTCGTGTCCGCGAGAGTGTCTGCCACGGGTACGTCACCTCCAACGAAGTGTCCGTGCTTTATAAATGTTGTCTTATTATCCTGTTTGTCTCATCTTGGCATGTTGATCACAGTTTATAGCAAGAATTTGCACTTTTTTTGGAAAATAGTTAATATTTTTTATGAAATTTAAACGTGAACAACATTCATGAGAACTGAGTTAAAATGATTGAATCGTGAATTTGAATTGTGAAATTCCACTTAATGAGTAAAAACATGTGTATGTATGTATGCGCGCGTGTGTGTGTGTTTTATGTAAGTGTATATATTTATATTGTATGCCCACGAAATTAGTTTGTTGCCAATGACAATTAATGAAATTAATTGATTGGTGAAATTAAAGTGTTTTAGACCCATTAGTCGGGTACAATTTTATATAAAAACTAGCACGTAGCCCGCGCGACGTAGGGGTGATTTTTAGAGAACAAAATATCTTAAATGTATTATGTTTACATCACACAACAAAATCAATTAAACATAGAATAACTCAGTAAACAAACATTACAAATTAAAACATAAGAACAATTGCTTTGTGCTAACTTAACTAATCAGTAGGCAATGATAAGTAATAACTAGCTTTGTATCATTCCCTTTCATCAAATAAAACCCTACGGTTACCCAGCTTTGAATAAAACCTCCATTCCCTCTCAATCTCAACCATATATGCATAATTAACCTTACCATTTCCAAACATTTTACTAATACTCTTTTGTTGATAAGGCCGTGGTTGTGCTTGAGGCTTCAACTCCATGTCAAGGTCAGGATTGACCTGCATTAGGTGGAAAAAATTATTTACTTTTTGCCATCCTAAAACATAACTAAAATATTTATATAACAGAAAGAGATCACAATGTCATTCCTGAAGTCATATTTCTCAAACCTGGGATAGTTTAAAGCATTTGGCAAGCACGGCTTCACATGTAAAATTAATTTACTACAATAATCCCAATTTACTTTGATATCGCTACCTCTACTTCCGATCTCACTTTTCATCTGAACAATTATCGTAATTCCTTTGCAACCTTATATATATATATATATATATATATATATATATGAACAAATAATATACAGAACTTTCCATTGTCTAGAAGCATGGCTACGGTTGAATTTGTTGTGTTTGAAGTGGAATTAGTAGACCAAACTTGATTTTACTAAGTTCCCATCTTGGAATAATTCCATTTTGGAATGATAAAGGTCAGAGATGGGTTGGTTTCTGTTTACTACCCAGACCACTATTTTACTTGGTAGTCTCTTATACCATATGCCAATGTACAAACTTTGAGAATTACCTGGTGTCGCCTAAATCAAATGTTCCACCTTTGGAGGACATTGTCTCGTTCACAGATTAACACTGGCCTGAGGCGATGGTGTCCGATGCGTTCGAGAAATGAACTTTGAAAAATATAAATCAAACGTTGTTGATCAGGTGGAATTCCTTCGTTATGTTGGATTTTCACCTTCACGTCATCGTTCGTGTCGGAACTCTCCACGTCCAGAGTTATGGTCTTGTCGATAAGTGTTTTCACAAAGATCTGCATGTTTCAATGAAGAGAAAACGATGAACCGGAGGCTTGAGAAATAGATAGAGAATGAAGTATGAAACGAAACACTGTGAATATGAAACATACTATGTTTCTTATGGAGGACAACAATTTTGAAAATTGGGGAGTCAGTAAAACCTTTGGATGAATATTTAAGCTTCTTCGACTCACCTAAAAAGTTCTCTGTATATAGACAAAATAGAGTGTGAGATAATGGAAAAGCCAGTATAGAGAGGCGGGTAGATTATTAGATATAGATAGGGACGACTGCTCATTTGGGAAAACAAAACGTTTTAGGAGAGATAAAGATGAGGAAGCCTAAGCGCTGAGAGTGGGAGAAATCACAATGCGATTCTCAACTCCAATTTAGGACTTAATGATATTTGATACATCTTCCACGTGTCAGCCACCCACGATTTGGGGCAACAATTTTTATATAGTTATATAGATTTAGTAAGAGTTATATATGAGAGTGACAATTGTGTTTGGTGAAACAATTTCTTCTTCAAATAATACTTTAACAACGATAGGCAAATCATGGATTTGGTGTCTAACTACTGAAGCGAAGGAAGACAAGAAAAATCTTGTGATTTTCCAGATTGCCATCTTCGGGATGATGTGTTGGAAAGGAAGGACACGAGATGGGGAGATTGGGTTAGAAGGTGTGGAAGGTCCATTAGTTTCTCAATATTGGTTAACAGAGACTAATAGTATTGTTAAAAATTAAAGAGTTAATACGCAAGCGGATCGTCTATCTCCATTCATTTGAAAAAAATCACCTTTATTGTTAGCAATAAATAATTTTTTATGAAGGAAAGAATTAGCGTACAGAAGAAATGTAATGAGATGACCCTACTAAGATACAAAAAAAATAAAAAATAAAAAATAAACAAGAAGAGCAAGCAAGTAAAACATTCTTTATGAGGTTCTGCAATGGTAAATATGTGCACGGGTGGGAATGATGATATAAGTAATCCTCAAATTGCTACAATGGAACATAACTAGATGGATAGATGTATAAAGTCGTGTAAATAGAATATAAATTATGAGGGTCTAAAAGTGAATAAACCTATTAAACTATCTCTTATTTGCTTGAAACACATTTGGAGGAGGTGAATTTTCAAACCAAAATCAATCTTCTTCCGCAACAGATGTCATGATAGGCGAAGGCAGCAACAACCCTATCACCTTGCCGGTAAATGTGACTAACCTTCATTAGTAAATCTTTTCACTGTCAAATATCATAAGTAACAGACAGTGCAAGAAAATTTAGGGAAGGTTCATATCTTTTTTATCTCGATGGACAAAACAAAAATACTTAGGCACAAAAGATTCTTAATCTTTTGATGTTAATAGCAACTGGTACTGCAAAATGAAAAAATATCCACATGAGGGTACCTATTTTTTAGGGGAGGCCATATTCCAAACATGTTTGTGCCAAGTACGCAATTATTATCGTTGTGCCCATTCAGTTTAATCTGTAAAAGGTCACCAAGTTACATATTAGGGAAAAAACACAATAAATTTAAAAACCCCATATTGATTAGCCTAAAGAGGATTGAATCTCTACATTGTATTTTATATAAAATTTAAACTCAAGAATTCGTGGCGTAATATTAAATTATTGTTCGAGATTGTAAAATTAAATATATACTAGTGTGATCATATTAAGGTGTTTTTTCAGCAAATCCTCTAAAATAAGCTCCAAAACCTAGACTTCCAAAATAAACAATTGAATAAAAATGTTGAAACATAGTTGTACCTCAAATTTCCCACAACCACGGGCAGGGGCGGACCTACCCCATCCGGAAGGGGGTGGCCGCACCCACGGGTTTTTCAAAAATTTCATGTGAGTATTTGTAAAAAAAAAAATTAGACCTATTTATAAGTCTTTAAGAATATGGGGGAAGATATCAAAATAAGCTAAATTTTTAAAACCTAAAAAACAACACGAAACGTCTTTTAGAGACGCGCCTCTTTTTGTGTTTTCTCTATTTTTCCTCTCTCGTCTCGTCTCTGCTCCCTCTCCATCTGCTGCGCTACCCCCTGTTCTTCTCTCCCTCACACCTCCCCTCCGCTCCTCTCCCACCCCTGATGACCCCTGTCCTATATTCTCTTCTCTCCCTCACTCGCAAACGTTGCTGCCGAACCCGAAGCAGAGAAGGAACTATGGACAGACGGACCTGGAACTTCCTTTTGAGAATGTCTTTTATGCTTAAATTTTTAGTTGTTGCTGAAATTAGTTAATTTTTAGTAGTTAGTTGCTGAAATTAGTTGTTGATGATTGTTATTGTTGCTGAAATTAGTTGTTAATTTTTAATTGTTAATGTTTCTGAAATTTTTGCTAAAATTTTAGTTATTTTTTTTAGTATGCTAAAATTAGTTGCTAAAATTTTTAGCTTTTGTTGCTGAAATTTTTAGTTATTTTTTCTTGCTGAAATTAGTTATTTTTGGTGAAACTATTAAACTTTAATTTTAATTAGTAACTAAAAATATTATTTGAAATAATGTTTCAGATTTAGGCAATTAATTATTTGCCCCCAAAATTAGTTGTTGCGAAAATTTGTATTAAACTTCAATTTTAATTAGTAGTTGTTGTTAAAAGACGTTGGTTTATTACGTAGGGTTAAAAATGAGTGAATATTAATCACAAGTTTTTTAAAGTTGAAAATTATAAAATAACAAAAACTAACCCTAAGAAAATCGCCTCGGGGGCTCTCGCCCCCGAACCCCCAGCATTAGTGAAATTTTTTTGCACCCACACTCCGAAAATCCTGGGTCCGCCACTACCCACGAGGGCCTCAAAGCACAACTGAGTTGTTACCGGCATCAATAACTGGACTTCATATTATTAACTTCAACTTGATTAAAATATTAAATCTCTATTCAATTTCCCTATTTTCTTAAACAATACATTAACTGATCAACGAAGATGAAGAGTTTATGAACGCTGGGTTGGTGAGAAAAATGAACTCTTCTAATTTCCTCCACTTTCCTGGAAGCCAAACGTAGTGTGAGGTATGCAGATTTTATTGATTAGTGTCTCCTCACCAAAGTGACACCCAATCATGATCATGCAACTTGGAAAATTCACCGGTCATCAACTGGTCCATGTTGCTTTCATTTAGCAGTGAACTAATTCACCCACCAATCAGGTGCATGGCAAACGCTGCAAATAAGGAAGTATTAGGGTGCATAAATTGGTGACCAGTGGCAAATTTGACGATCAATATTTAATTAGAAAGATAAGAATATTAAGTGCACTTTTCGTAATGCAAGTTTAAAATTTTTACAAAAAAATACAAACCCTAAAGCCACAAACGCATTAATAGTAGGATCAAATATCAAAAAGTCCCTCAAGCATTTTTTAATACACATTTAATCCAAGCCTTTTATTTTGTACCAAAAAGTCCCTTATTCTCTTATCTTTAAAGCTCCGCGTCAGCGGCATGGTAAAGCCTTTTTGGCATGGTGAAGGACTTTTTGATACAAAATAAAAAAGCTTGGACTAAACGTGTATTAAAAAAAGTTCGAGGGACTATTTGGTATATGCCCCTTAATAGTAAGCCCAATAGTACCTTTTAACAATAGCCTGCAGTTAAATCAAAGGCTATGTCATGTTCGGTAGGAAAATACATATTTACGCCTCAAGTTCCAGCGAAATATAACTTCTTTATTACCCTATATCAAGACATCATATACTGAAAGGAACTCATATGACAGAAAAAGCCACAAAATAAGACTAGGTACAATTAGCAGAACTATAAGCATATAAAAGAACATGTGGTGGTGGTGGATATAACTATTAAGTAGTCCATAATGATGTTGGGATGATGTATACTGTTAATATGGGTGACCCCATAGGGTGTGCGTAATAGTGGCAAAACTATGGGCTGGGCCAAATATAGATTGGACTAAATATGAGTTGGGCCAAATATGGGCAGACCAAATATGGGTTGAGCCAACCCATTTTTTTCCTATTCAAATAAGTATTACAACTTCAAGTAAATGTAAAAAAAATGTTTTACTCGTAACTTTTACTTGACTCGTCTTTTTATTAATGAGCTCTATATTTGAATCATAAGTTCTAAATATGGGCCCCATAATTGATTCATAACTTTTAAATATGAACCCCATATTTGATGCATAGGTTTTAAATATGGGCCCCATATTTAAATGTATGGTCTAATATGGGTTGATTTATTATGTGGAGCCCATTTTGTCACTACTAGGTGTGCGGGTGCTAGAGAAAGAAAAATTATAATTACAAGGGAAAATTTAGGAATTATTGTAGGTAGTAGAATATTATGAAGATATTGTTTACTTGATAACAATCTTTGCTTCCTTACAATAATTAATTTTTGTAAGGCAACGATTTTTGTTTACTTTTTAGGATTTATTGTGTTTTCCTTTTTGGACAAAATACCAAGTCGTCTAGCCATGCCCACCATAATTCACTCAGCATCCAACTGATTTGGCTAAGTAGTCAGAGTTGGCCAGCGCTTTGAACAGTGAATTATGCACAAAACTCAACAATTATCTAAAATTAAAATGTAGATATCAGTGTATATCAGTTCAATTTTTGTAACTTATAGTACGTTTTAATGCCACTTCCAGGTCAGCGACATCAAAGATTATGCAAGGTGCATTGCAACAAAGTCCAAAAGATACCTGAGAGTATCTGGATAAAATTGATATCATTGCAAAATTTAAAAGCTCGTCTCTGTCCAATTTCCAGTCATTAAATTGACTAAGAATACCTTTCTAACAGTCCCAGCCGTACCTGCCATAACTTCTTTCCAGCAGCCATTTAGCCTGTGAATGCCATCTTCCTTACCTGAATATGTTTAAATAAGCAAGGGTGATTGCAATATCGTGTCAAGCGAGGAAAAAGGTTATGCCTAAAAAGTAGAAAACCTGTAGACATGCAAGTAAGGCGCCCCCAATCTCAGAAGCATTTCCCATAACCACATTCAAAACACCCTAAATAAAAATATTACAAACCTCCAATAAAAATAGAGAATTCAACCTCAATAAGTAGTTAGTCCAGATGAATACTCCAATCACACACACACATATATTTAATATGCATAAGTTATAAAAGAGTGGCTTAACAGAGTGTATTGAGCTAAATAGAGCCAATGAAGAATTAGGATTTATGTTGAAAATATAATAACTGCAAAAATTATGTTAGAGATGCCTCAATAATTGCAAAAGAACATCAATAGAACATGGACACTAACCTGAAAAGTGCGCACAAACAAAGAGAAAATAAAATAAATATATTTTAAAGCGTATTGATCTATCGTAATCTTGGTGCTTAATACAGAGTACGACCTCATTCTTCTAGATTGGGCTAACAAATAAGTAATATAGATTAAGTTGATAGGAACAAATAGTCTGATTAGAGAATGAAGCATATAGATCTTCATACCTTTGGAGCTTGGTGGTGGACCTTGGCCTGGAAAGTATAAAAGAAAAGTTGGGGTTGAGAGACTTTGTTTATTCAAGACTGTAACTCGACGTTATTGAATATGAAACACTATAAATGTAAACAACACAAACCAAGTTTTTAGGGGGAACTTAATGATAAAAGGAGTGTGATGTGATTACTCCTTGTGTGAGAACCAATCGGATAATTAATTTTTTTCTTTGTTTGCACCATCTGAACCTCTACTTGTCTCTTTCACCCGTGGATAAGAACACTCCTCTCCCATATTATATAATAGATTTTTCAATGAGAGAAGCTAAATAAAATAACAAAATGTTGAACAGTTGCAAGATAGAAAGAGTAAACATATATGCTATTTTTAATAGAAGAATCAAGCCAATAATCCAAACCTTTGAGAATCCACCAAAAGAATTGGATTGACAGTGCACTCTAACCATGGTATATTGTCGTGAAATAAAAATCAGAGACTAATTTATTCTCTCTTCAGCCATGCAACGAACATAGCAATGTAGTATTGTGAGTTATTCGAAATATTATCATTTCATATTTTCTCTAAACAACTGAAGTCAAGTTACTGACGAGACAACTTATACGAATTATCGTGAATTATCAATTGCATGCTTAATAAGAAGAGAACCATCTCCTAAATAATCTAAATGATTAAACATTGCACAGTTTAATGTCAATGATTTCAAAAGAAAAGGACTTATATATTTGAACAAAAAAGACCATAAGACTTGTAAGTCCACCAACTACAATAAAATACTAATTAACATAGCTTGAGAATTTCCTTCACTACAGATTCCACAAATCAAGCACAATGAATCAATTTGTAACTAAACTAGAAGGTGTAACATTCCAGGAAAAAAGGAACTGAGTTTCAAGAAATTCAAAACAGTTGAAAAAAATCATTTTCCTGATGGATGGAAGTGTGATCCTACAATGTAGCATTTATAAAAACAAAAATTAGGGTAACGCATGTATCTCCCTTCGCCTTGCCTATGCTAAATAGAAGTCAGTGCTTCGAAATGGAACACTTTGAACGTAAATGGGTATAAAGGTTCCTCTTGAATAGGATATCTGATTTTAACACAAACAACTTGAATAGTGATAATGTCACAAAAGGAAAGGGGGTTCGAGGGGTAGTGAGTTGTTGAAATGTTAATGATACAATTCTTAACATTACTTTTGGCATAGACAATATTTAAGTGTGAGTTAGTGAACAACTTATTTTTTCATATAACCATATTTCCTAACATATATAATAAGAAAATAAAATTATAAGTAGGACATACTGGGAATTCAAATAGACCCCATTAAACATTGACAAAGCATGTTTTTTATAGTGGATAAATTAAGTTGTATATTGAATTTGTACCTAAACAACTTCCATAGGTAAACAACTAGGCCACTCTTACCAAAAAGATGATCTAAATACTTATTTTTGGGAGTGGCAGCATCTACAACTCAAAGCAAAATTAATGCCCAAATTTTTCACATTTATGTTAGTGGATATCCCATTGGGAATAATTTTCTAGATAAACGCACCAAGCTAGGGAGGGATCTAATTTTTCCAGATTAGTTTGTCCCAATAGACACAGGAGAAATAATTTATCAGGTTCCAGTAGCTTTTAGAGGAGACGAGGCCATTAGATTTGGTCTTCCATATGAGGTTTATCATTGAGAGAGTCATTAAAGTGAGACATGTGAACCAATATTGCATCCATCGAATCCTTGGGCATTGACTCAAAAAAATTCTCTGAGGTGAAGATCATTTAGCTTCATAAATAGAGCAATTGGGGTCTGTTTACTATTCAAGGTAGAGGTCTACTTCAAACCATTTGTCCAGCTAAAATGTTTAATTACCCTCACCCGTGATCCAATGGATATTCTCATACACCTTATTTGATTGGCCCTTAACAAAATTCCACACATGAAAGGAAAAGTAAGGAGATAATCATCATTTGGCCCGGATGACCGTATTTTTCTTCTAACTATTTCATCCCATCAAGAAGACCCTTTAAGATAGAACCGACCTAATTTTGCGTGAAGGGATTGCATCACATGATCAAGGTATTTGACTCCTAGACCGCCTCTTAAAGTGGTTTACAAATGATATTCCATCATCAATTCTTAAGAGAAAATACTATTTTCATTCAAGTGGGTGAGGTTCTGATGTGGCGGAGAGAGGCTCTTCCCAGTGTCCCTGAAATTTCATCTCTCAACTCAAGGCTTCCTTTATGTTCTTTAGACTCTTGGCCGGGGTTGAACAAATTTAATAGGCTCCACTAGTGGTATCTTTGGAAAATGAGGCCACAGATCTTGGATATTAATACGGTCTCATAAGTCTCGAGACTTGTCTATTTGGTGTAGCAGTCAACTATAAAATCCTGCATTTTTTTCTCTTTGGATAACAAGATTGAAAAAACACCATGTTACATGGGAAACACATTGAAATATTCTACGCTATATGTTCTCTTCTTCAAGTCCACTACAAATTGAACAAAATTCCCTGGTACTTAGATTTTCCACCTCCTTGACTACTCATAATTGAATCCAATTGAATTCGTCACCATGTTGTCCAAATTGTTTTAGATTTTGTCATTGTCAACTTCTTAATTTTATCCCTATTTTTGCTAATCATGGCCGGCAACAAATTTCTTATTGTTTCCATCGTTGAAGTTATTGGACCATCCATGACCTAGGTTGTAAATGAGTTAAAGACCTCAAAGTAATTATTGATCAAAAGGTCACATTTGGAAGATGTTGTAAGGTGACCTAAGAGTAGTGTTCAAGAGAAGTCCCTAATGTCTAACCACTTGTCAGCGTCTTTATTTGGCATTTTCATATATACCATACGTTTAGAAAATATTCCGACTCTAGTGAAGGGAGCCTATCCATCCTTGCAAAGGAATAAATAGGCACTGAGGTCACAAATCAAGGGGCCATGAACATGTAACACCCCGTATTTTTATTTATTATTTTAATTAATAAATTGGAATTTTTGAGAAAAATAAATTTTTGAATTTTAAAATTTTTATTGGCTAATTATGTTGGTTATGATTTTTGAAGAACAAAACTTCAAGCGGAATTAAAATCGGAGTTAAAACGGATTTTATATTGATTTTACAATATTTTTGCCTTATGGCATTTTTTGGGTAAACTGTCAGTTTTTCGGGGTGATCGATCGATCGACGGGGGGGGGGGGGGGGGGGGGGGTAGATCGATCGACCCTCCCAGAAAACGTGCGCTGTAAGCTGTTTTTTTAGAGTTTGTGTAGGATTAGGACTCCTAATCACTATATAACCTTGTTAATCCGTAGGGGGACTTCTCATAATCACTTTTTCTTCAGTTTTTCACCAGAGAACAATTCCAAATATTTTTCCTCTCACTCATAATCATCAACCTTGAACAAAATCAAGTTTTTGTCACAAGTTTTTGAAGGCTTAATTGGGGTTTAATCAAGATCGTTCAAGAACACTCTTTAGCTAATTTTTCGAGAGGAATCCAGATTTCTAATCAGATTTTCAACACGATCTTCACAGGCATGAATGCTCTATTCTTTTCCTTTAGTATTATGCATTTTAAGTGTCGCCTAAACACTTAATTACATGTTTTCTTAAAAATAATTAGTAACTTAATTAGAAAAATTGAATACTAATTATGGGGCTGTTTTTAAAAAAATCTTTTAATCTGAATAATATTCATAACCCTTTGGGTACGTAGGATTCATGAGTGATTTTGGGTTTTATTGGTGTAGGTTGCATGTAGAAAAACCCCAGCTCTAAAATAACTGATTTTTGGGTGCGTATAACTCATGTAATACATGTAGAGAAAATAAAATTTGGTTTTGATGAATATATGATGGAAACTCGGTATATTTAATTTAAAATAATTAAATGAGATTATTTGGGTATTGTTGACGTTGTGATAATTAAATTAAAGATTTAATTGAATTGGACTATCATGCGTAGTTTTATATATTGATTAATTATGCTTGTTTGTGTGACTTGTTGGTATTATGATGTTACCTTTGTGACGACGGATTGATGGGTATTATTGCTCTCCCTATATTTTAGGATGCCTTCTAGGTATGGAACTAGTGGGTATGCCTTTTGCTGATTTACGCCTTCTAGGTATGGGACTAGTGAGGGTAGATTATCGCGTTTTTTTATCATCTTGAGGGTGAGTTGATTTTTATTACTTTATCGTTGCTACGGTAGTTTAAGAACGAGACTAAGTTAAGATTTATGTTAGAAAATCCTCCTATACATAAGATAGGACGTATTGATAACTTGGGGACCCTTAGGTATTGGACTAAGGGGTATTTTGAGGATTTCACATCGATTAAAAAGGGTGGGGTAATTCATAAATTGTGAAATTGAGAAATTGAGAATTAATGCCTAAGATAAAAACGGGTATTAAAATTTGTGGCGACATAATGTGTCGGGGCTGATAGTTTAAACGGGCCAGAGGGCGATTTATGTCGTGTCGTGTGTGGAACCTTGTCATGTGTCGGGGCCGACAGTAAACGGGTCAGAGGGCGATTGACAAGGGTAACCTTGTCATGTGTCGGGGCCGACAGTAAACTGGTCCGAGGGCGATTGACAAGGGGAAGTGTGACACTTTAATAAAAAGTGAGAACAATAATAAAAGTTGGTTAATATAAATAAATTCACATCGTGGGACTTGGGAATTTAAAATCATATTGGTGTGCCTTTATAAATGGGGATTTATGCGGGAAGTTAGTGATTTATATCTATCACGTTTAATTATCCCGTTTAATTTAAAATATTCTATTGTGATATTTATTGCGTATAATGCTACTGTCTGGATTCAAGGATCCTATTTGAGGGGAGTAGTGTGTATTCTTGCTCTGGGCTTCGGCTCTGACCCATGCGTTGACTAATATTTTTCAGGATTTAATTTGGGGAAGCTGCATAAGTTTATCAGAGTTATCATTGGAGGTGCAGCTGGAGTTATTTACTTTATGGCATAGTTTAGCTAGACTTTCTTTTCCAGCCGTATTATGAGACTTCATTGGAGTTTTTATTTGGGCCACTCGGTTCCAAAGTTGTTTAAAGGATTTATATTGAATTATTCAGATCTTTATTATTCAAGTTTTAATTAATCATTATTGGAGATTGGATTTTTGGAGTAAGCATGTGATGGATCTTTTATCGCTTAGTTATTTGTGATTATTTGAGACTGATTCAATTATTTGTCTTATGGGCTGATTATTTATGTCTCATATCTGCCTCATGCTAAGAATGGTATTTTATTTACTTCACGCCCGGCATAGTTTTGGTGGCAGCCGATGCCAGAATTAGGCGGGGTGTGACAGATGGTATCAGAGCATGGTCTTAGGTCTCGTAGGTTATGAGTCCGTTTAGTCTCCGTGTTGCTTATCTTTCATTCCGTTTTGATGATTTGTACTCTTAGTCATTCCGAGTCTGATGTTGTTTTGTTCCTATCTTTTCAGATGGCGAACACAAGGAGAAATGGAAGTAGGAGAGAGGAGTCTGTTTCTGGCCCCGTGGCTCAGGAGAGGCGGCGTCAGATTACTTTGGAGGCCGAGGAGTTAGCGGATATCATTCGTGAAGCCACGACGGCTAGTTTGGAGATGGGGAGATAGAGAGAAGCGACTTTAGAGGCACAGCAGCGGGGTGCACCCGTCTCAACTTGGGATAGGGTGAGGGCCAGTTTCTTTAAAGGCAATCCTCCCACCTTTGGAGGGGGATTTGACCCAACGGTTGCTCACCAGTGGAGGAGGGATATGTAGAGGCATTTGAGGATGGTGGACTGCACGGATGTGCAGAAGCAGATGTTAGCAACTTTTAAGCTGACAGGGGATGCGTTACAATGGTGGGAGAGTGCCACCACATCAGAGGAGAGAGATCAGTTGGGATATGCAGAGTTTATGATCAAGTTCAATAATAAGTACTTTCCGTATGCAATTAGGAATGCAAAGAAGCGAGAATTTATGGATTTGGAGCAAGGTTCAAAATCAATTGTCGAGTACGAACAGGAATTCACCAACCTATCTATGTTTGTACCAGAGGAGGTTAACACCGAGTTTAAGAAGATGGAGTGTTTCATTAGGGATTGTCTTGGTCGATTAGGCAAATGGTGTTGGGGAATCCGGCATACACCACTTATGCTCAGGTGGTGGATGTCGCAATTTTGTTATGGCAAGAGAAGGCCAGTTATCAAAAGAAGTTAGGAAAGAGACAAGAGTCTAATGGACAGGCAGGTGAGAATAAAGGTCGCAATGATCAAACATGCAAAAATACAGAGGACCAATCGGGAACAGCAAAATCAAGGAGAGGAGTAAGCCAATACTAGGCGTTTCGGAACTTTTAGGGGTGAATGCTTTGTATGTGAAAAAGTAGGACATCCAGCGACAAAGTGTTACAGGAGAGCGGGCCAACAAAACCAAGGAGAACCAGCCCAACAAGGTCAAGGTCCGCAAGGCCAACAAGGGAAAGGAGTTTAGGGGAAGCTAGGACTGAGGCCTCCAGTATTAGCAGCAGCTAGCGTTCACGGGGCGCCAGCAGCACCAACAGCATCAGCAGCGTCAGGTGCGCATGGAGTGGTCACTACACCAACCAATCCAAGTTATAGGAGATATTATGTAGTTCAGTCAGAACAGGAAAATTGAGTGGCTAGTGGAATATCGCGGTACGTAATACTTCCTTAGATACTTATATATGTAGGATTTACATATTGTATTTTTGTTAAGGATTACGTTTGGGTGGTTTAGCTGTATGGGCGCCTAATTGTGGTATTCTACGGGTAGGCATATGTGAGCCTTATTTTCTTCCGCGAGATTTATGTATTGATGTGTATGCTTCGTCTAATTTCGAGGACGAAATTCTTTGCTAGTGGGGAAGAATGTAACACCCCGTATTTTTATTTATTATTTTAATTAATTAATTGGAATTTTTGAAAAAAATAAATTTTAAAATTTTAAAATTTTTATTGGCTAAGTATGTTGGTTATGATTTTTGAAGAACAAAACTTCAAGCGGAATTAAAATCGGAGTTAAAACGGATTTTATATTGATTTTACAATATTTTTGCCTTATGGCATTTTTGGGTAAACTGTCAGTTTTTCGGGGTGATCGATCGATCGAAGGGGGGGGGGGGGGGGTAGATCGATCGACCCTCCCAGAAAACGTGCGCTGTAAGCTGTTTTTTTTAGAGTTTGTGTAGGATTAGGACTCCTAATCACTATATAACCTTGTTAATCCGTAGGGGGACTTCTCATAATCACTTTTTCTTCAGTTTTTCACCAGAGAACAATTCCAAATATTTTTCCTCTCACTCATAATCATCAACCTTCAACAAAATCAAGTTTTTGTCACAAGTTTTGGCACAAGTTTTTGAAGGCTTAATTGGGGTTTAATCAAGATCGTTCAAGAACACACTTTTGCTAATTTTTCGAGAGGAATCCAGATTTCTAATCAGATTTTCAACACGATCTTCACAGGCATGAATGCTCTATTCTTTTCCTTTAGTATTATGCGTTTTAAGTGTCGCCTAAACACTTAATTACATGTTTTCTTAAAAATAATTAGTAACTTAATTAGAAAAATTGAATACTAATTATGGGATTGTTTTTATAAAAATCTTTTAATCTGAATAATATTCATAACCCTTTGGGTGCGTAGGATTCATGAGTGATTTTGGGTTTTATTGGTGTAGGTTGCATGTAGAAAAACCCCAGCTCTAAAATAACTGATTTTTGGGTGTGTATAATTCATGTAATACATGTACAGATAATAAAATTTGGTTTTGATGAATATATGATGGAAACTCGGTATATTTAATTTAAAATAATTAAATGAGATTATTTGGGTATTGTTGACGTTGTGATAATTAAATTAAAGATTTAATTGAATTGGACTATCATGCGTAGTTTTATATATTGATTAATTATGCTTTTTTGTGTGACTTGTTGGTATTATGATGTTACCTTTTTTACGACGGGTTGATGGGTATTATTGCTCTCCCTATATTTTAGGATGCCTTCTAGGTATGGGACTAGTGGGTATGCCTTTTGATGATTTACGCCTTCTAGGTATGGGACTAGTGAGGGTAGATTATCGCGCTTTTTTATCATCTTGAGGGTGAGTTGATTTTTATTACTTTATCATCGCTACGGTAGTTTAAAAACAAGACTACGTTAAGATTTATGTTAGAAAATCCACCTATACATAGAATAGGACGTATTGATAACTTGGGGACCCTTAGGTATGGGACTAAGGGGTATTTTGAGGATCTCACATCGATTAAAAAGGGTGGGGTAATTCATAAATTGTGAAATTGAGAAATTGAGAATTAATGCCTAAGATAAAAACGGGTATTAAAATTTGTGGCGACATAATGTGTCGGGACTGACAGTTTAAACGGGCCAGAGGGCGATTTATGTCGTGTCGTGTGTGGAACCTTGTCATGTGTCGGGGCTGACAGTAAACGGGTCAGAGGGCGATTGACAAGGGTAACCTTGTCATGTGTCGGGGCCGACAGTAAACGGGTCAGAGGGCGATTGACAAGGGGAAGTGTGACACCTTAATAAAAAGTGAGAACAATAATAAAAGTTGGTTAATATAATTAAATTAACATCGTGGGACTTGGGAATTTAAAATCATATTGGTGTGCCTTTATAAATGGGGATTTATGATGCTAGTTAGTGATTTATATCTATCACGTTTAATTATCCCGTTTAATTTAAAATATTCTATTGTGATATTTATTGCGTATAATGCTACTGTCTGGATTCAAGGATCCTATTTGAGGGGAGTAATGTGTATTCTTGCTTAGGGCTTTGGCCCAGACCCATGCGTTGACTAATATTTTTCAGGATTTGATTTGGGGAAGCTGCATAAGTTTATCAGAGTTATCATTGGAGGTGCAGCTGGAGTTATTTACTTTATGGCATAGTTTAGTTAGACTTTCTTTTCCAGTCGTATTATGAGACTTCATTGGATTTTTTATTTGGGCCACTCGGTTCCAAAGTTGTTTAAAGGATTTATATTGAATTATTCAGATCTTTATTATTCAGGTTTTAATTAATCATTATTGGACATTAGATTTTTGGAGTTAGCATGTGATGGATCTTTTATCGCTTAGTTATTTGTGATTATTTGAGATTGATTCAATTATTTATCTTATGGGCTGATTATTTATGTTTCATATCTGTCTCATGCTAAGAATGGTATTTTATTTAGTTCACGCCCGGCATAGTTTTGGTAGCGGCCGACGCCAGAATTAGGCGGGGTGTGACAGAACACATGAAAGAACTCAAAGGAAATTAATACATCCTCCAAAGATCACCAATTCATTCACCATATAATTCAGTGAGTTATATAAAAACTCGTCAATTTTGACTCTTAGTCATTTAGAGGCTGGGTCTAAGTACATCAATGAGGGAAGTGAAAAGTACTAGTATAGTATTTGGCATCCGAGATGGCTAGTATTAAGATAAATCTGAGTTAGTTTATTAAGAGTCGTGTATGTAGAGGGGATTTGAACATAAATGTTGTTGGAAGCAACAACATCATTTGAGCATCCTGAGGTGAATATGCTGAAAAAGGCTACTGTTGGATCGAGTCAGGTCCAGGACAATCACATTACTTGTCAAATTATTGAATTTAACCCATCCCATGTGAAATAATTTTTACTCTTGTTCCAAGAGGCAGTCTTCAAGTGAGGTGGACCATATTTATCACAATATGCAGAAGTAAAATTATTTATGCTAAAGTTTTGCTTAAAGAGAAAATGCATGGCTCTGAGCATAATGACATAAATAATTTTGTAAAGACGAAGGGAGGGATGTGACCAAAGAATTAGCAAATTGATTTTTCAAGGTGAAAGAAGATCAGAAACGAAAAAACAATCTAAAATCCCAATGCATATATGTCATTTCAAAATCAATCTTGAACACCACACAATATGTCTTTATAGTAGTATATTTTTCCATCTCGTTCGCTATGAGAGCCAAGTCAAGTAGTTTTCTATTCCTTACAAAAACCTCTTGGTTCCTTGATATTGTCTCACTTAAAACTCCTAGACTAAACTATAGACCTTTCTAACAAAACCTTGTAATTGAAAAAAGCCATGGTGAATCCATCCGAATTGAGGATGTTTCTCCACAACACTTCCAAAATTGACTTTCAACGTGATTTTGCAATAAATTTAAAACAGCAAGAAAGGTGAGGCTCGTGAGTTGTTGAGAAACTCTACATCACACTGGTTGGAAGTGAGATTAATGATTCAAGCACTGCAGTGATAATTTATTTACATTTCTGATTTTGAGAGACGTCAAACCTCAAAATGACGAAAAGAGAGTTAAATCTTCATTCTTGTTAGAGGTGTGTAGCATATGCTGCTATGGTAATAATCTATTTATGTATATAAGTCCTCATCTGAAACAATTTCGTATTAAATCTTATAACACTGCATAATTTCATTATGCTGTGAAAGTACAAACGTGAAATAAAAATCAACATAGACAGGTAAGTAACATCACCAACTAATTGTTCTTAACCTATATATCATAAGCAACCAATAACTTGGTCAATGCATGAATATTGTCAAACTGATATCTTGTGCAAACAACTCTGTTAGAAAAACATTGGCAAATGCGGATTAGAATATGAAGAAAAAAGAAACTACAAATCCCTAATCAAACAAGCACTTACTTTTTTTGTAGAATGTCGTTCCAAAACACTCAAGCTCACAAACAATAACAGTCTCACCAAGATGAAACTGAAGAATAAACTTTTGTTTAAAAAAAGTGAAAAAGAAAGGACTGAAAAAGGTTCTAATTCCACATAAAATAAATTCCCAATGTGAAATTATATACCCAATATATACTTAAGAAATTCTTACGAGCTGGGTTATAAAAAAATCAGCATTTCGTCCAACTTCATTATAATAAAGAAAGAGTGATAAATGTGCCTGATACAGCTGCTAAAATAACACACTCTCATTAAAGTGTCCAAATACTAGAATAATAATACAACAATAATTTCAAGGTAATTACATGAACGTAACTACTATGTGACTTCCATGTACAGAAGTTATAAAATATGAGCATGGCCTATGTCCATGCCTGAAAGTGAGAACTCAAGCGCATTTATACAATATTATAAAGAGTAAATTAACAAAACAAAATGAATGTAACTATTATAAAATAATTAAATTGCATAATTATTTGATATGAATTACAAACTTGACCGTCAATGTTGAATTTATTCCAAAAGATAAAGGGAAAAAGTACAGATAACTGTTTGACCAGAGACATAAAACCATCCATAAAAACTCATTTAGTACTGGGAGAATACTATATGGTTGAGATTATTTTGCTAATTTGTTATGGTTGTTTTTAGCTTCTGTCAACTAAGAAATAAGGTGGATAAAGGAGAAGAAGGGGAAGGTGTCAAAAGTATAGCATAGTCACTAAATTTAGTCTTCATGGAAAGTAAAAGCAAAGGTCAAAAACATAAATAAATACAAACATCGGGAAATTGACCACAAATCCATATATAAAAAACGAAGTGATGTGGCGAGCATAAAGCAAACCCTATGAGGAGCCGGCCACTTGAATCCCTTGATGATTTTATCCCTTTGTTTCCTTTATTTTATTTTATTTTATTTAGCCTTACCTCTTAGTGTTGGGATAAGTTTGGGAGTCTTTAATGATAGAAAGGCTATGAAGCATGGGTATGTTAGGGTGCGGGTGCGTCGCATGGGTATGTCGATTTGAAAATAAAAAAAATGAGTGCAAGAAGAAAGTGCAGGTGCGATTGCAAGGAGATGGTGAATACTCGTAGTTGATAAGGGTCGCCTATATTATAAACAAGGTTCTTACCCCCTACTTGTATCCATTCCATATTTATGAGACTTTAATTAATTATTGCGTATCAATGTGATGTCAGAGCTACATCATCGATCGTACCGATGGAAGACGATGATTACGATCAAGGGTGGGAGACAAGAACACCACCACAAACGCCCGCTAGCCCAATCACATTACCCGTCCTCCTAAAGACTTTCACCTAGGCAGTAGGGACACCTGGGAACCGCTGCTAAAATACATATATCTTGTAAAAGGAGTGCATGTGCTCTCGCCCTCCATTTAATTCACTCTCGTCCCTCACAGCATTCCCGCGCATGTTCTTCAAAATAGGTTAATTCTCGGCTCTTGAGGAGTAACTTCCTAACCCTTCCAAACAAACACTACCCTCCTACACCCACGTTTCCAGATTCATAGTTGAGTACCCCCAACTATCCAGACCCTCCTCCACTCTTACCATACCAGGGTGTGTGTTAACTGTCCGGTGGACAACCAGTCCTTCGCAACATTCAGCACGCCATTGACTTTGTCATCGGGCCTCGTTAATAAAGATACCCCACTACCGGATGGCTCCAGTAGAGCACGAGTACTTCTGAGGTAGGTCACAAAGCTTGATGAGCAGGGGCTAGTATGGGAGAGTATATCACAATATGTCACGTTTACCCTATTGGCACCAAAGGATGGGTGTCAAAGTAAAGTGTACATGATATAACAAGCTTGCATAAATATCAAGAATAGTTTTGGAAGACCATGGAAGTATGCAATTGTTGGGTATTAAATATCGACATTCAGCACGCCACAATTTTTGTATTTGTGGCTCTTAAGATATTTTCAAAAATCTTCCTCCCAGATTATATAGATAGATGTAATAGGAGTTTTCCCGCATCAACAAAACCTTTCCACCCACTGTCATTCAGGCTTTGGATTAAAACAAACAATATTTACGTACTAGGGGTGATAATTGTTTCTTGTTATATTCGGTTTAGGGTAAGCATCCTCATCCCTTTGGAAATTGTGTGCATTATGTATAAAGAACATTTATTGTCATCTTAAAATTTTAAAAATTAACTAAGTCTATATTTGTAAATTTGACGATCCAATTTTTTTAATTTCCAGGAACTCGATTCTCTTTAATTTGCAATTCTAAGCTTATTTCAGTAGCTCTTGAAAAAGGGTGTTAAGGGCAGGTAACACTCATGTAGCTGATAATTGATTCCATAATTAAATCCCAAGATATATATCGACAAATGATTCATGTGACCACTTTTCACTCTGACTTCTACTTGTTAATGTACATATTATTGAGCATATGGATGAGAATAATATAAAGTAAGAAAAGAAGCAAGGGTTTTAGTGCCTACCAATATAAATAGTAGACTTCAGTTAAGAGGTGGCACCTTGGTGACCCTCTTAGCATAACGTGTATGAACTTATCAAGATCTTTAACATAATTCTGAGAAAGGAAAGATAAAGCGACATAACGGAGACAAATAAATATTTACATGCAAATATTATTCCGTGAAAAAATATAAAGCTTGCAGCTAAAATCATACCTCTTCTAAGAGAAAGATACTCAAAAGCATGTAACATCAATGAATAAAGATATTTCACCTTTTGACCACACCCCTGAAAGATTACCTGAAGCAGCAAAGCAGCAAAATTTCCCCAAAACTGCAAATGGTAAAACCTCAACCATAATTATAAACGGAAAACTGTAGTAACAAAATAAAAGAGAGATAATATATTCTCAACAAACAAAAAATGAATAATGACTAACTTATTGCCAACAAAATAAAAGAGATATATCGCATTCTTAACAAAAAAAATGAATAATGGCTAACATATTGCCAATAGGTAACACTCCAAAGACTTTGTTGAATCTTCTTGAGTAATAAACTGCACATATGCAAGGAGAGGCTCTCAAAATTAATTGCTATACTCCAGTAGAACAACTACAACATAACCCTTTTCTTTGTTTTAAAAGAACAGCTCTTGCTGGCCATTCTTAGTATTTGCATAGTTTTTCAAGTTAATAACTGTAACTTTAAATATTATCTGAAGTTTAAAAAAAAGAAAAAATGTGAAATTAAGAAATTTAACAGAACTGAAGTTTAGAAACCAGCAAGAAGTTCATACATTCTTTTTCTTCTTCCTTTTTACCAAATACCAGATACTAAATTTATAACATCTAAATGCTACCGTAGGGGAGTACAAATCATCCTGATAAATAATAAAATTAAGGTTGTTGATCATCATATCAGCACTAAATGTCACTTATTTTGCAAACTTTATTAGAGACAAGCTCGTATATTTACACATAAAAATAGAAGGTTTGCTCAATATGTCCGCTAATTTAAGTCTGGTGGTAAATATAGTCTACAGACACATACCTACACATATATGAATTAAAATGATAATTGGATACTTAAAGCAATATGTCAATTTAACCAAAACTTATTTTTACTTAAACTTATTTGGCGACAAGATAAATAAGTCATACCGAGTGCACAAGGCTCCCGCTTTAGCAGGGTAGCCTATAAGTATACTTCAAATAATCTGTGAATACTTGAAATGAGGATATATTTACGTATTTATCAAAAAATATGAGGATCCATTTATGTCATATAATGACAAAAAAACCTTTAAAAGTAAAAGGAAGATCAACAAATAAGGCACGTCAAACCCTTATTTCCGTAGTGTAAAACCAAACACATGTGCATGTAGGCACTATTCTAGAAGGCACACACTGTTTTTGAATACATACAACTGCAAATTCTAGTACACACAAGTGAACGTACTCATAGTTTTGCAGCATGGACACAGTTTTGTAGCAGAACACGCACATGCCACACACACACACTTTGACACACTATGTAAATAGAACAAAAATACGAGTTCAAGAATCGTAACTGATTGACTCGTAATAATGTTGGCACATAACGATCAATCATCTACAATTCTTCACTTTCTGGTTATTCTACAATTCTGTTATCTGTTGCTTTTTAAATTTGTGTTGACTCGTTGACCAAATATCGTTTTTTTTATGACTTGTTGATTTAAAAATATTTCACCCTCTTTTAGTCAAAATACCAGCAAGTTTAACCATGTCCAACATATTTCACCCAGTCTCCAAGTACTCTTGCCCTGTACTTTCAAACATGAACTGCACACAAGCAAGTGGATTGCAGTATAATGTCAAAAGGTTATGAAGTTTTGATGCATAAAATGTAGAAAACCTATGGACTTGCAAGTAAGGCATTACCCTTCACCACATTCACAAAGACCCAAATGATAATAAAAAAATAATTACTAATAAATTATAGAATCCACCTCAATAATAGCATATACGAATAAAAGTATGCCAAGAGATAACATACAACCCTACATACAAATCTTAAAATGCACAAGCATTACAGTTAAAAAATTAACAATTAAGAATTTATATCAAGGGTCAAATTCATGATTGGTACAACAACATGGTTCCAACATCTAAGATACGACAGTCCAGATATATAGTGACTTCCCCTGATACCAATATGGACACATGTATACACATCGAATATGCATAAATTATAAAATATCGGTTTAACTTTGACCACGGATAAAGAGCTAAACATAACAGAATGAAGAAACATGATTCATGTAGCCACCGACCCCAAGTATTAGGGAAAAGGCCTTGTGAAAACTTAGTTGAGTTTATGCATAATATATAAAAAGAATTACTGGTGGAATTTCCACCTTGAACGGAGAGCTCAACTGCCCCTAGAGCAGCAAAGGTGTAAAATGACCTCGGTTTTGGGTAGTACTTTGTTTCTTAAATACATTGTCATTTTTGTCAAAAAATGTATATCACCCAGAGAGAAAAATCCAAGTCACCAAGACTTTATGAAAGCAGCTATAAAGTGTCGCATACAAACAAGAAGAAGTTTGGCATGGAACATTTGAATTCCCTACCAGTTGCATATTACATCTTATTTAACCATTATAATTTTTATGCAAGTAGGCATTTATATGCATATGTTTCGTGAACACATCTACTGTCTCCTTAGTACAACATTAGTTATAACTGATGAAAGTATATCTGCATGATTCTTTTTTAATCTTTTTTTTTGTACGCGGCATAATAGAGCAAATAGGAATTTTCAAGCCTGGTTCTTCCCTCCATAATCTATATATTATTTTACTCCAATAATATTCTTCTTCTTCTTGATAACTTCTCTTTCATCCCTGGAAAAAATAATTCAACAAATTTTGCACTCCGTTCATACAATATTAGACCTGACAACTAAAATTAACAAATAGAAAGAATCTATTGTTCATAGCTCACAACAGCCCATATTTAAGCCAATGGACTCTACTGCATTAATACACAAGTAATACAACCTTTTAGCATATTCCCCTGACCATTCATTTCAGGCCCTTCCTCTTCATAAGCTTAATCTTAACAAACTCATTTCCAGGCTTGTGTGCAAGAACAAACGATGAATCACTCTTAGGTTTGTGGGGGAGAAAAATGGTCATCAACGGTGAACACGATTGAACCTCAACTTCAGATCCTCTTTCATAGTTGACCAAGGCTAGAGGGCCTAGTTCCGATTGTTAAAGCCATTGTTCATCCCTACTATTTTGGTCCCTAGCCCAAGTGTTGGGGTTCAGTACGGGTTGAAATCATAGAACGAGAGTCAACTAGTCGATGTTGCACCTTTTGAGGGGTAATCCCTAGATGAGAATTACGTTGGTGAGAGGTGGTTGGCCCCCTGAGGGCTTTTATTATGGCGGGGACGTCGTTCCTGCAACCCCATCGATTGTGTTCATTTGTGCCTCTCTTGCCTCGCTTGGCGTATAGCCTCCACAGTATCAAAGGCCACCAACAATGATTTCACAATGGGTCTTTGTGCAATGATGGGCCTTTGGGTGGCTAAATGACATGCCCTAAAGGTCTCACTCCTCTTTCCTAGACTTGTGTGCGCAGCCACGTCCTGGTTTACTCGTTATACCATGCATGCCCCCCCCACACACACATGCTTACTTTGACACACTGTTTTTTAACAAAAGCACACATATACAATAATATAATGAATATATGTATATAATTTCTCAATGTTTAGTGAACATTTGATGACATTATAATAATAACATCTTACAAAGTAACTAGTCAACAAATATAGTGTTACGAACAAAAATATAGATGTAGAATATAAAACATATTTACGTGCATATAAAGACACCTATTTTTGTACATATTTGGTTGTGACAAGTCTTCATATGCAACGTGAAATGAAAATAGAGCATATTTTATTTGTGCAGTCATCTTAATTGTCACAAAGTAGCAATTCGTCAGTTTTGCAGATCTAAATGCGACTCTCCTCCAGCAATCAAAATTGTGTTGATAATTTGCAATTCCTCCAATAAATGAAAAAGATTAACATATTAATATGTGTCACATAATAAAGAAACTCTCATGATATCACCATACAGGGAAAAAGGACATATTCTTCTAGATGAATAATGAGATTCACATATACAATAAAATAACAGTGCGAAGTTTAGTGAATTCTAATAAAATTCTACAATAATAAAAATGTGTGCATGCCCTACAAACAAGACATAAACATGTGATAAAAGCATAATGTCGTAACTCAAATTTCGTTCCGTGTTTTGCATATTGGTAATCTGTAGCAGTGTGATGTGCATTTTCAGGCAAGTTTTTTACCAATAATAGTGTTCTTAAGGAAAAGTTCATTAATGACAAATTGTCACATAGTTATTTGAATTTCCAGCAACTGACAAGTGCGATGGCCATTTTCGAACCAATAGTAGTATGCTTAAGGGGTAGTCATCAATGAATGCTTTAGAGAATTATATAATGGTAAATCATTTGAATTTCCATCAACTCAAATGTGGTGGTCCAGTAATCACCACTCAAGAACTATATTAACTCAAGTATTTCTAAGATTAAACTAGCAAGTAAAAAAGTTTAATGGATGCAGACTGTGTTTAAGAAAAAGGCTCAAATAAGCCTCTAAATATATTATTCAAAATGAAATATACATAGTAAGATCAAGAACAGAAAAAAGAGGAAGGTGCATATCACTAGGCATAGGATGATCCCAACTAGGTTGGCACCATCCATAACCTATATCATATGAAGCACCCTAGTAGCCTCATAACCAACAACCTAGAAAAGAAAATCCATATGATCTACGATTGTATTACTCCATCAAGGATAAATGCAAAATGGAAACTCATCTGGAAATACATATAAATATTCTTCTCAGCTGAATATAGGAGAAATTTAATTGAAGCCCCTTTGCACCATATCTACATGGTTAGGGGGAATTTGATCCCACCAGGCTCCAGAGCTATACTACAATCTCAAATGAGGTATTTCATTTATCTAAATTTTCATCTGGGTTACACACAAACAAGGTACTTCCTCATCTCAGTGAAACAACTTTTCTTCCAAAATCTTGATTCTTTAATATGCCATAAGATCAAAAATTCGACCTCACATTCAAAACGGGAGAGAAATTGTACAACTCTATGAAACACTTTCAAAATTGATTTTACTTAATTCATCATTGGTCAGAGAATCCATCAACTAAGCAGTTGTAGATGCATCAATGGAGAATCTCTTATTAGCCATTTCATGAACAAGTTGCATTGCCCTCAATTTGTCATCATTTAAAAGAAATCCTTGGATAATAAGATTATAAGTGCAAGCATTTGGTGAACAACCACTCTCTTTCATTCTTCCAAGCAATTCATTTACTTCTTTTCGTAAGCCTTCCTTGCAAAATCAATTAATCAAAATAGTATACGTAAGAACATTAGGTTACAAACTTTTTCCAGTAAGACTATCAAGGAGTTCACTCGCAACTTTAGGTTTCCCTGCTCTACACATACCATTAATGAGAGCGTTGTAAGCTATAATGTCAAGATGTATCTCGCAATCTTCCATCTCTTGAAGTAAGTCTACTACTCTATAAAGGTATTGGATTTTGCTTAACCCATATAACAGAGTAGTATACATCACGAGATTCGGGGTTTGGCCACAAGCTCGCGTTTCATTTAAAAGATTCAGTGAGATAAGAGGCTGCCCCACGCGGCACAAACTACTTATAAGAGTGTTGAAATTGACAGTTGTGACACCCCGCCTAATTAAATACCGGACGATCACTCCTTTATTAAATTAATTCAAGGTGAACAGTTGGTTCATTCTCAGCATCACTGTCGAAAAATAAATTTTTCCAATTTAACACCCTAATTAATTAAGCTAAGTGTCAAAACCATTTTATAACATTACTTTCCAAATTTTATTTAAAGAAAAATTATTTACTTATTTATTAATAACATTCAATAAATAAGAATCACACCACAATAATTCTGCAACATAACCAATTAATTAAAACATTCAACAATCGAATCCCAATATTTAAAACTTAAAGTAAAACATCCACACTGAATAAATCCCACGGTAGCAGTACTAGAACCGAAATACAAATGTCCAAGTAACAACTAAATAATGGAAAGGGCTACACATGCCCAACTAAATAGATGTACTAGGAGTGGATTAAAAGAATGAAGTCGTCTAATCAAAGGCCTGCAACTCCCACCTAAGCTGTAGCACGTTCCTTCCAAGGGATCCTAAGCAAGACGCCCCTGCGGCTAGGCACCTGTAATATATACATATATAGACAAGAGAAAAGAGAAATAGAAACGGGTCAGAGCCCGATAGTGTGTATGATTTAAAATTTGTTTAGCAAGTATTTAAATTGATACAGGCCAATGCAACAACATATTAGTGTGATACTCTCTTGAGAAATTCTCACCTCTCTTCTAATGTGTACGCCTATCGTACTAACCTTCCCAACGGATTATCTATCATATATTGTACTAATATCCCCCAACGATTTAGTTTATCTGAGGTTATTTACAAGATTTAAAACTGAACAACACAATTGTTTACAAAGTAAGATTTCAATTTCTAATCAAAGTTCTCATTCTAACTTTATTAATCAATAAATATTTCCAGTGTCATATTATACTTTCTCAAAACAAGTATTTACAATTTGAGTCATCAACCATGTCCTACTTACCAAATCACAATAGGCAGTTCCAAATTCCAAAAATTCCATATATGTATTAACTACTCGTATAATATATATATTATAACAGCACCCCAAATAAAAACTATGGTGCGGGCATACTCTACTATCCAAACCCCATATCACTCATATCAAGGGGAATATAAATTCGGAATCACTCTCGAATTGTATTAACACATACACAAATAATATTGAGGAAAAGTATAGATTCCAAGTCTCGAAGAGGATGGCACATACCTGCTTCTCTTAGGACCGTCTGAACTATCCATTTGATAGCCTGTACCAAGGATATCTATCTCCTAGGGTACGAATCAATATCCCCCATAAGGCAACACAGGATAAGATCGTCCCAGCGCGGTAACCTCAGGGATAGCAAGTAGCGTGGGTATGATTTTCACACATAGATAGTATATGCATTCACAATCATATAACTATACTAATATTACCATATCAATATTAGGTATATCTCAAATCCCATAGTTACGTCATTGTCCTTATTTTCACATTATTAGTATCACGTATAAGGGTTCGTCTCTAACCTTAATTCGAAGGATCTTTCTAACTTATTACGTAACTCTCATGGACTCTATCCTCCCAAGTATAAATTCAGTATGTAATCATCCATTCTCTATCGTAACTACTTGACGTAACCTCTCACTTTAAATACGTAGTTCCATCGTTCCTTATGTAACTATCCCAGAATACGATTCTCGTCTCAATAATAAAGGTCCCAAAATTATTCATATGTCCTACTGGTCTTCCATATCTCCCAAGACATTTTATTAAGGATGTTCAAGAATTATTTCATGATAAATTAAATTTAACTCGTTTAAAAAGGGAAATAGGAGTCTACCAGGAGGGGTCGATCGATCGAGGTTTGGGGCTCGATCGATCGATCAAGCAGGTCTGCGAAATCTGCAGAATTGCAGTTACGGGTTTCATCTTCTAACCTTCACAAAATCCATCTTTTTCAATCCCAAACGTCTCAAAAATGGTACTACTAACATTATATCTTCCTACTAGGTATTTCCAACGTAAAGTATGCGGATTTCTATTCACTAAACATGGATTAACAACCCAAAATTCAGTTAAAATTCAAGAACCCTAGAAATCTTTAATTATGCTTCAAATATGTTTTTCCCAAAAATTTCCTTCTTCTACTACATTAAAATTCCGTGGTTCAATCTTCTACATCACCAATAATTTCCAGAATAAGGTTTAAGTCATCACTACATGCAAATTCCTATCTCAATTTGGGTTTTCTTCCATATAATTCATCCCTAATCATTCCTAAACTAATATGAAAGATGCACCAACGAAATAAGCAAGATAAACACTTGCCTGGGATTTTCAAAAGTCTGGTTTGGTGTCGAATTCGGTGTGGTTGCGTTCCCCATCTCGCGATCTACGTGTTGGTGGTGGTGGCGGTGCAAACGGGTCAGTTTTGAGCCTTGGAATGCCTTTAGAGCTCTCTCCTCTCTTCTCAAATGGCCATTCTAAGGTTTTATTATTCTAACCCTAAATGATAACCCAGATATTTGATATAACCCCTTTAATTTTCGTGGGTTTAATTACCCAAAAATGCAAAATGACAAAAATGCCCTCCCGGGTTACTAATTAGGACTAAAAACGCCCCGAGACCTAAATCAAACCCCCGGGTACACTTTTCTGACTATCTCGACCCTTCTGGACGCGTTGGAGCACTCAAAATGATCATACGAACAACTTATAAAATATTCACTTTTATTTATCAATATTTAGTCCCGACGCGACACGGGCGCGTCCCGACTCAAATTTCTAAAATTGTCATTTTAATCACTCGTGACATTCGATATAATCAATATTATATATTAATTTTCTCATTAGTAATATTCAACAAATTTCCCTTAATTACAAACTCTCATCGCGTTAATAATTATAACATAATAAATTTTTGGATTTATATTAAATAATTAATTCACATGAAATTGTATAAATCCCCAAATTAATATAGCATAAAAATACGTGGAATTACAACAGTGTCTGGAGTTAATCCTCTGTGAGAGATTTCATCAAAAACTCTTTAGGTATCATCCATCCTTCGCTCCCTATAATATCCATTAATCAGTATGTTGTAGCTATGAGCATCAGGTTTAAAACCCCTAGCAACCATCTAATCAAATACCTTTTTGTTTCCTGCAATCTCCTTTTCAAACAATATCCATCCATCAAAGCATTGTATGTGACTATATTAGGCCTAACACCATTTTAAATCATTATTTCGATTAAATCCACCGCTTCTTCAACCATGTCTTCTTTACAAAGTGCATCTACTAATATAATGATAGTCCTCACATTAAGATTTATTTTCTGGTTCACCATCTCATTCAACAATTTCATAACGTCTTTCCACCGACCTAAATTGTGAAGATCGTGGACCAAGAAAGCTGTATGTGATGAAATCTGGAGTAGCGCCTTTACGGACAATTTTTGAAAAGAGGTCTAAAGCCTCATCCACTAGTTTATCCTTACAAAGAATGTCAATAATTGTGCTATATATGATAAGCACCCAAAATTGTGCCATTTATACCCCAAATAGATGTACTTTAGTTGTTAATTCTCGGCAATTTGGGTCTTATATGCTTAATTGTTCATTATGCAGGCTTAACTGCAGTTACAGTATCAAAAGCTACATTTAGAGGCCAATTACAGTTAGAATGGTGCTAATTACCAATCCCGTAACCCTAGCCTACCTTAACCTAGCCCAAAGCCTGCGTGTGTTTAGTTTGTATCTTTTTATTATTTTTTAGATTTTTAGTTTGAGTCATTTTTATTTTTAGGATTTATTTTAGATTTATTTAATATTTTCTAGGTTTATTTTCTATTTTTGTTTTTATTAGTATAATTTTATTTTGATTTTTAGTTTATTAGATTTAGTTTTAGTTTTTATTTTATTTTATCTTATTTTATTAGGATTAGATTTTTTATGATTTATTTATTTATTACTTTATTTTGATTTTACTTTATTTTCTTTTTAGGATCTTAGTTTTAGTTTTATTAGATTTTATTTTTATTTTTATTTTTATTTTATATCTTTTTAGTTTCATTTTTTTTATTTTTTTATTTTTTTATTGAATCTTTATTTTTAGAGTAGGAATTTATTTATTTTTAGATTTTTAATTTTTTTAGTTTTAATAATTTTAATTAGTTAGTGTCATTTTTAGGGGTTCAAATTAAACACACACACCCCACTAAATATCCTACACACTACATTACACCCAATTAGCCCTCACCCACACAAACTCCCCTACACCTCTGACACACCCAATCCTTTCCACTTTATCTTACCCACCAAACCTATCTTCACTCTCTCTCCTATTTCCCCCATTAACATCCAACAAACCCTCACTTATCTCTCTCCCACCTCCATCATCCTACCAACCCACTATCCATTCCGCCCCCCCACTGCCGGCGAACCCAACCACCAGCGGCGGCGTCCCACCGACGGCGACTGCACCGATCCTAACCCAGCTCTCTCTACCCATTACCACCTCTCTCTCCTCATTCCCACACCACCCACCTGCTAGATCTCCCTACTCCTGCGAACCACAACCGAACCCGTTTAGTCCCTCTCCAGCCGAAACTAGGCCAACTCGAGATTTCCCCACTCGAAATCGAAACCCGCCAGAATCGCCGGCCTCTCTCTCTCTGTAATCGGAGCAGCCTCCGGCGAACCCACACCGACCTCCCTCCGGCGATCTAGCCAGAACCCAACTCGTCGGTAACTGTCCGAGCCGCTGCCACCTGCCTCCAACTCCGGCGCGCACCTAACCCAGAACTCCAGCCCAACTCGGATCCAAAACCTTCTCCAGCAAGACTCATTTCCTCCCATGTCCATACCCATAACCCATTTCCCTCTTTCCAAACCAAAGAGCAAAATCGTGCACCTGCCAAGACAAAGCCATAACAAACAATTACCCCATATGCCAAATAACCCACTTATACCCTCTTTTTACCCAAATACCCTTAACTAACCTTTATCCCCTTTTTTCCCAAAAATACCCCATGCACATGTGCTCACACCTCTCCCACATGTTCACCTTAGCCAATTACCCCTTTTTACCCCTAGCTCCATGCATAGTATAAAAAGAAGACGAAGACCCCATCATAAAAAAAAGAGCTTTTAGATAGGAAAATTCTAGAGAGAGAATTGTAGAGAAAAATACAATTTGTAAATAGTTTTATTTTATTCTTTTTATTTTTTTAGATATTTGTGAGATTAAATATTGTAAGAGAGTTAATTGAGTGAAGATTTTAATTTCAAATCATTTGGATGCTCAATTAAGTGGTGTATGCTTCAATTTGGAAGAGTAGAGTTCAACTTTCTCAAAGAGATTTGGTTTGCTTGTTCTATTCTCTTCTCTTTTATTTTAGTACCCTTGATTATTAATTTGTCAAATTTCATATCATGTTAGGCTAAAACCCCTTTCAAGGGGTGGGGTGAAACCCTTTGAGAACGCGTGTAATATCGATTTAAATTAAATTCGCAAGTTTTCAAGAACCCTTATTTAATTAGCGTCTACTTTTAAACCAAATAAAATCAACCCTTAAACATGCATCTAAATCAACCCATCACATATAAAGCATGCGACACAAAGTTAAGAAAAAATCCCCGAAGGGAAAAACCTTTTATTTCTAGAACTTTAAGTAATTTACAAGACCATTGACTTACATACAACCTGATAATCGCCCACAAGTGTAACGCACGGTGTCTTCGGTAAACCTTCAAAGCAACGGCTAGAAACAGTGTGACACAGAAATACCCGCAGGTGTCGGTTTCTATGTCGACGGCTGGAATTTTCCCTTTCCAGGAGAGCAGCAATGAAGAAGAGAACGGCTTCTCCAGAAGGGTTGAACAAACCAAAGTTGTGTTCTTGGGTTACCAAAAAGATTCACAAAGGTTTGGCAATTGTGTGAATCAAAACATGAGTCTTGGAACTCAAAAATATGAAGACTAGAGTAATTTGGACTCTAAAAAACGTCTTATAAAGTCTTACAAAACAACTCCCCAGAAGTTGGTATTTATAGGAAAGCAGATGAAGAGATCCACATTCTTAAAACTCTAAAATTCTATCCAGTGTACAAAAAAAAAACAGCATTCTTTAAGGAATTTTCTCCATCTTCAAAAGGTCATAACTCCTTCACCGTAGCTCGGATTAAGGTACTCTTTTTTCCAGTATCTTCGTTGCGGCGAGTTCTTCAAATTTTCAGTTGACCAGATCTCCGAACTATGGATGTGAAATTACGAAAATTCCCTTGAACACTCCTATCGTGCTTTTTTTTCACTGTTTTGACTTCCCTTGCGTACCACTTGCATTAAGTCCTAAAATCGTGGACCGTGAAGTCGTTGAGGCAGATGTGGGACATATTAATGGAGATGTTGAATGCTTGATTCCCGAAATTCGGATTGCGACCGTCGAGTGACATCTTGAGGTGACGTGCCAAATGTAGCGGCGTACGACATACACAAATGAAACATGTTGGACATGAGAAAAATGTCCTTCCAAATCTCCCCCTATGTCTATGCCGGTACATACATAAAAAATCCGAATTATCAAATATGAAATTGCCTATACAAATATACCCTCCCATGAACCCAAAACTGGAAAAGGTACAAATGAATAGTCTTCATCGTTTGTTCTTCAAATCTTCAGGAATCTCAAATCTTTTCTCATCAGGGTGTGCAATTCAGAGATCATCAATGTAGTACCTACACACATGAGATAAAGAAAATACCAAGTGACGTATCGAGTTTGAAATGAGATAAACATAGATACCAATATATGATAAGCATAAATCAAATCTCAAAAACTCTCCCAAAATTCAAACTCCCCCATAAAATGATAATTCTTTCTCCCCCTTTATATGATGTCCCCAAATAGACAAATAAGAAGAATGAATCAAACAAGCAAAATCGGGGTGTCACGGTATACAAAACAAGGCATCAAACAATATGACAAACGTGCTCTAGCATAGAGTTGCTAAAAAAAACTTCACAAACTATTTTTTATTTTTTAATTTTTTCGAACAAAAAAATCTGATACCATTTGAAAAAAATATGTAAAACATGATACAAAAAAAAATCACACCATAGATTTAGACTCAAAAAACCAAGTCATGGAAACGGAATGAATGGGTGTGAATACATTCGATAGGTAAATCAACTCAATCAATCATATGTGCACGATGCATATGTGTACCCCTAACGAATGATCATCAAAATTATCCTTAGGTGTAAAAAAATTTGTTGAATTAAAATGTTATCGTCTTATGAAAACCAACAAATCAAAGTCAAAGTGATTTCCACACCAATAACGTCCAAAACTATATAGCGCATTTTCAAGAATTTCAAGAACGTGCAAACCCGTTTTAAATTCTCCAACCAAACTCCCTCATATATATTTTCTTTTAGAGGTAATCTAAATTCTCAAACTTTGGAGAATCGGTGCAAAAACCTAAATGGCCCATATTTTGGCATGAATATCTTTTTATTGTCTTTAATTTTTTTCGGGCTCTTTTAACCTCTTTGGACCTCGGATAATAAAATTCCTCAATTTTTAGGTCCTTTTTAACGGTGGCTTTTGCGCAAAGGATAGATGATTACCTTTCGCAGCCCCTCCCCGTTATCAAACAAATCACACAAACTCACAATACGGTTTTTAAATGCACAATTTTCTTATAAAAATTATCGCGCTTGGTTCGTTTTAAAGACAGGATTGGAGTGAAAACACCCAACCAACATGTGATAAGACAAGCACAATAATCAAACAAATCCGTGCATGTGTGCAATAAAGGAAATATGAGTCAAACATGTAGGAAGTAACACTTAATTACATCTTAATGACTCCAAACATTATAAAGCACATGGATGAATCGACCTATTGTCTCAAAACACTATCAAATAGTCACATGAAAAAATGGAATGATGTTGTGACTCGGTCATCCAAAGTGTTCATCCATAAACGGTGCAAAAAAAAAAAATCTTTTTGTATTTTTCAAAAATTTTCAAAAAAATATATACAAAAAGTAATTGTCACAATGCTAGCAAAAATATATCAAAAAGCATAACTAGCGTATGACAAACATGCAAACACAATCATCTATATGATATGGCAAGAGAAGAATCATGTACAAGCAAACGGGAATCAACTTGTCTAAAATCTAGTTCCTCCAAAAGTGATTTCCTAACCCAAATGGATGAAACATGTCGACAAGGGGTTTTGGGAACCAACAAAATACTAGACTTCAAATTCCTAGGACCTCTTCCAAGATCAAAACAAAATCGCCTAAGGTGACCATTCCTACCACAATATGAGCATGTGTAAACGGGTGGGATGACACCGAAAGTGTGATCTTTTCTAGCGTCCTTGGAATTAGTTGACCCTCTAAAATAAATAATGGTTTTGGTTTTAGCATTAGAAGCATGAGAACACGATGAGCCATTACCATCACTATCAAACCTACTTGAGTCTGTCAAATCATTTTTTAACTTCAAAATTTTTGACTCAAGCAAAGAATTAGACTCTTCCAAATTAAGGGACGCCTTCTTCAAATTATCAATTAAACTTAACAGTTTATCACGCTCCCCCTCAATTAAAACAAACTTATTCCTAAGAGTCTTTTCGCGTGCCGTAAAATCATCGATTAATTTTTTATCCTCGACGGCACAAACGGGAACCCCTAGAATTTTTTAACTCCTCCAATTCCTTCTCTAAAACTAGGACTCTCTTATCACTCTTCTTTTTGGCAATTTTTAAAGAATCAAAATCAGTACACAAATTACCAAAGTGCTCACGACAAATATCACTTTGAGTTTGAAACTCTTGCAAATATTCAATCTTACTTTTAAAGAGAGAATTTTCTTTTTCCAAAACTTTAATTCTTTTGCAAAGTTTCAAATTCAAACTTTTTAATTTTTCAGCACGGTTGTGAAAATTTTCTAAATAGGCTCCTCATTAAATGGGCGTTCCATTGAAAAATTGCGATTTTTCATAAAACTGATTTTTTAAAAAATCAATATCACACAATTTTTGCGGAAAATAGGAATACGCGATAAATTTGCGCAACCTGCTCTGATACCAATTTGACGACGTGAGAAGTCAAATTGTATCAAAAAAATAAGTCCTTGAAAAATCAAGATCACGCGATAAATTAGCATAACCCGCTCTGATACCAATTTGACGATGTGAGAAGTCAAATTGTATCAGGAAAAAAAACTTTAAAAATCAAGATCACTCGATAATTTAGAGTAACCCGCTCTGATACCAATTTGAGAACGCGTGTAATATCGATTTAAATTAAATTCGCAAGTTTCCAAGAACCCTTATTTAATTAGCGTCTACTTTTAAACCAAATAAAATCAACCCTTAAACATGCATCTAAATCAACCCATCAAATATAAAGCATGCGACACAAAGTTAAGGAAAAATCCCCGAAGGGAAAAACCTTTTATTTCTAGAACTTTAAAGAATTTACAAGACCATTGACTTACATACAACCTGATAATCGCCCACTAGTGTAACGCACGGTGTCTTCGGTAAACCTTCAAAGCAACGGCTAGAAACAGTGTGACACAGAAATACCCGCAGGTATCGGTTCCTATGTCGACGGCTGGAATTTTCCCTTTCTAGGAGGGCAGCAATGAAGAAGAGAACGGCTTCTCCACAAGGGTTGAATAAACCAAAGTTGTGTTCTTGGGTTACCAAAAAGATTCACAAAGGTTTGGCAATTGTGTGAATCAAAACATGAGTCTTGGGACTCAAAAATATGAAGACTAGAGTAATTTGGACTCTCAAAAACGTCTTATAAAGTCTTACAAAACAACTTCCCCGAAGTTGGTATTTATAGGAAAGCAGATGAAGAGATCCACATTCTTAAAACTCTAAAATTCTATCCAGCGTACAAAAAAAAAACAGCATTCTTTAAGGAATTTTCTCCATCTTCAAAAGGTCATAACTCCTTCACCGTAGCTCGGATTAAGGTACCGTTTTTTCCAGTATCTTCGTTACGGCGAGTTCTTCAACTTTCCAGTTGACCAGATCTCCGAACTATGGATGTGAAATTACGAAAATACCCTTGAACACTCCTATCGTGCCTTTTTTCACTGTTTTGACTTCCCTTGCGTACCACTTGCATTAAGTCCATAAAATCGTGGACCGTGAAGTCGTTGAGGCAGATGTGGGACATATTAATGGAGATGTTGAATGCTTGATTCCCGAAATTCGGATTGAGTCCGTCGAGTGACATCTTGAGGTGACGTGCCAAATGTAGCGGCGTACGACATACACAAATGAAACATGTTGGACATGAGAAAAATGTCCTTACACCCTTATTTGATATTATTTTAGTTTAATTAGTTTGATTACTTGAAATTTCCCTTTGAATGTTAATTTTGATCCCTCACCCTTAAATTTAAGCCTCGAGAGAGGGTAAATGATTTTCGAGAGAAAATCGAAATTCTAGTTATAATACCCATTTTAGATTCGAACTAGAGATAGGGGTTTCTTAAGTGGGGTATTATAACTTGAATTTCAACTCTAAATTTATTTTCTAAGATTTACATGAATTTTAATTGATCGATCCTAGCGGGTGATTAATTAAAAGGAGTGTAGATCTATTTTTCTACAGTTTTGGGGTGTTAAACTTAATTTTCTAAAAGATTACTATTATAATTACACTTGCAGCGAGAGTTGGTTTGTAATTTTGATATTAATTTGGGAGAATTCAATTAATTAAATTAATTAATTAGAATAGCTAAAATTTATGGTGTAAGCCCACTCCTTGATTGTTCTCACAATTATTTACCTCTCTTTATCTTTTATTTTAGTATTAGACTTTATTTTCCATTTTAGTCAGTTTCTAGTTAGTTATTTTCACTTTAGTTTAGTTAGTTTAAACCTCACCTCACCCTATTGTTTTAATATTGAAAAAGCTAAAAAAAAGTAGAAAAGTGAAAAAGCACAAAAAGAAAATAAAAAGTGAATTACAATTGAGTTTGTCTCTAGCTTACTCCCTAGGAAGTGGATTGACATCCTTACTTACCTCTACACTTTAGATTGTTATTATTTTGTAGGTAATTCAAGGTTTCTATCAAATGGCGTCGTTGCCATTCTTGGGTTGTGAATCTCGAGCGGATTCAATTTTGTAGTTCATTTATTTTTTGCACCTTATTATTTTTTGTACCATTTTTATATTTTTATAAGGCTTGTATTTAGGAATTTTATCCTTGTCTTGTATTGCGGTGTTTAGAGACACCATTTATTTTTCATTTAACATTGTAATAATTGAAACAAAGAATGATAGGGAAACCGGACAAGGTAGAGAGAGGGCATCCAAAGGCGAGGATTTAGAAGCCTCTCTACCTTGGGTCAGTAGGACTCCCGGGGACGACTGAGATAGGCATAATCTCTCCCCGGTCGACTCAAAATTTTTGGCACCCCACGGCCTAAAAACCGTGGGAGACACATTTCTTAAACACTCGTGCATCTCCTGTTAGCGAGTCAATTTTTTTGTGTGCTCTTGTGTGATTTTATTATTGAATTTATTTTCGAATGGTGTGATGAATTAAATTGCTAAGAGCTACACCCAGTCATTCACGAGAAGGAATTTAATCACCCGACTCACTCGCTTACCCATTGTGTGCTACCCTAGCCATCACTAAATTTAAAATCAATCAACTAAGCAGCCCACCAGGAAAAAATTTTGCAACGGCGGTCACTCATATAAATTCAGTGATTTTTTATCGCTCACGGACTTAATTAAAATTTGACTACCCTTTCACCCAATTTAAAGATAAAAATTGGTTGTGTGCTAGTTAGGAAATTTTCTTAACTTGTGTGTGTGTCCAATTTAATTTTTCGGTAGTCGAATTTTATTGAGTTCGTTCAAAATTCAAAGAGTCCATATTTTTTCCCCACCTTTTCTTCCAAAAAATCCAAAAATATTTTCTTTTTCTCATTTTTAGAAAAATCCAAAAATATTTTCTTTCCTTTTGAAAAAATTTACAAAATCCAAAAAAATATTTCTCCTCGTGGCTGAAGAACGTCCTTTACGGGACTACTTTGGTCATTTTCAATTGACACGTGACACGTGTGAGAGTGATCCCGAGTCGTCTCTTTATGATATTCTTAGTCGTTTCACCTCTCTCACAAGTACTGTTGGTACTCTTAACCCATCTATGCACGCACCACCTATTCCATCACCCTCGGTGTCAAGTGTCGACGTGCCTCATCCTTTGTTCTGCACCCATTGTTCCTATACCGATTACATGTCCCATGAGTGTCCATACTTGTCATATCCATCGGAACCCACCATGGAACATGTGTATCCATATGACATTGTTTCGGAACCCACCTCGGCCAATTATCCCGATATACCTAATTCCGAGTTGTGTGAGTACCCGAGCTATTCGTGGAGGCTTGATCACCCTTCCACGCAATACAAATCCCAACCCGATGTTGTGGATCCTCACACATTCCAACAGTCGTCATGGCAACCTTGTGCACGTGTTCACGATCAGTCCCCTCACTACACACCCCATGAGTATCAACCATTTGTCCATCACGAAAGCAATCCTTTCGTGTATAATGCACTTGGCCCCACCCCACACACTTCATATGAGTATTCTCCATAAACTCATGATAGTAGCATGTTGTGTCCACCGCAAGCACCACCACCACCCATCATTCCACCAACACTATCATCCACCTCCACTCTCGAAACCCTCTTGCAAAAGTTCATACTTGAGAAAGAGCAAGCCATTCAAACTCAAGCTCTCCAAAGGCTTGAACAAAGATTAAATGAATTAGAGTGTGCGAGAGAGTCGGATATTTCCATGGCCCCACTGACCAAGCATAAATTCTTCAGAATTTAGCTCCTTAATTTAGTGATTTTAATATCTTGAACAATGTAATTGAGCCATTTTTATGCCATATCACTCCATTGTTTATTCCTAACAACTTTCCCTAGTTTTTGTATAAGTTGGATGAAGTTTTCAGGAATGGAATGCAAGAAAGAATCCAAAAGAAAAGAAAAGATGCAAGCAAGAAATGTCTAAGGGCAAAAGTGTAATTCCATTCAGAATTCGGAAGTGACACCAAAAGGAAAGTTGAAGAGAAGGAGTTCACAAGAGCATAGGAAGAAACGGCATCTAAATCGGAGGTCTAGATAAGAAGATATGGTCAGTCAAAGCTGCAAGAAAAAGTCAAAGAAGAAGAAATTCGGACCGATCCGGATAGGAGTCGGATCGATCCGATCTGCCCAAGTCCAGTGCACCCCGGATGGATGGCAAACCGATGGAAGCAATAATCGAACCGATCCGGGAACAACCGGACCGATTCGGAAGAAAATAAAAGAACCGATCCGATGGATATCGGACCGATCCGATTAAGACCCGGACCGATCCGGGTATGCGAAAGCCTGGCATTAATTTGCCATTTATTGTGCAGATTTGATGAGTGCGTAGCTGTGAATCTTGTTCCACAAGCACAATTGGAGACCGACTTTGGATGATTTGTGTTATAAAAAGCCAAGTTCTACATCATTTCTAGGGGGCTAGGGTTAGGAATTTTAGAGAGAGTTTTTAGATCAGATTTTTAGGTCAAAATTTCCATTTCCTTCAAGATTTGCATGAATCCTATTTTGTAAGAATTTCTGAATCCCAATTCCGTTCTTGTTGCTGATGATGTGTCCTCTTATGACACGAATTTTGAGTGTGACCAACACAACCACCCAGAGAATCTCGAAGTTGAGACCATTCCATGGTCCGGGTCCCAAGTCGACAATTGTGTTGACTTACCTTTCATTAGTGAGCCTAATCCAACCCCGCCATGTCCATATAAACCCCACCTTGCGGTTCATATTCACCTTCCCTTTCCCTTAGAATCCAAAGCAATGCCCGAGTCTACACCTATCGAGCTTCACCTTTGTGTTCCCGAGGAACCAATTTATCCTAGGTTAGCTCCGGCTATGAGTATTCACCATTTTCCCGAGATAGAATCCTTGATAGTTCCTAACTATCCGGATTTGGATGATATCCCACCATGCATGGCTCCCGTTGAGCCTGATATTTCTAGAGATCCTTCTATCTCCGATCTTGGTGCCTTGTTTAAGCCACCCACCACAATTACCAATGATACATTTTTGGAGAAGTTGACAACTCCATCTTTAGATACCACACTTCCTCCTATGAGTTCCCTTGTGGATCACTCCGCACCTCATGAGGAGTGTGTGTCTCCCACTCTTGAGTTGGATCATCTTCCTCCACCGTTTATCCCACCCGATCCACCCATTATCCTTTCCACCCTACCACCTGGTTTGGATCTTGATTTTACACATTTCAAGTTTCCATATACATTTTTATATCCTCAGCTAAAACTATCCTCCTCCATCTACGAGAGTATTTATGGTGATACTCTCCACTTCCGTGACACTGAGCTTGTTCCTCCATGCCCACCACTTTCTTGTGGTCTTGATTTTTCGTCTCAACAGCTCCCTGGTGTGTCACGGCACGACCATTACCATCTCCCATTCATAGAATGGTCGTGTGATTTTTATGAGGCCCATCCCATTCCACTTACCAAACCATATTGCCTCCTTCACCAACTAGAGCACCATGCTTATAGGGCCCTAGTTGCCCTCACCTTCCGGATCAATAAAGCATGTGAACGATGCTTCATCACCCATGCCTTTATCACCCTTACTGTTGATGTAAAAAATTAGATGACTATAATTATTCAATCACAGATAAATAAATAAGACAAAGAATTTTAAAGTGGTTCAGCCTTATGATAATGGCCTACGTCCACTGTTATGTTATTGCTGAGTGTTTTGGGAATTCTCGATTACAAGTTCTATCAAGAAATTCCGGTCCCTTTGAATGAAGGTGATACAATGTATTTATAGCCCTGAGGCTCACGTATGAAAGGGTGATACATTAAATGATATACATATGAAAGGGTGGTACATTTAATGCCCTTTAAGATTGTGCGTAAAATGATAAGCATTCAATGAATAGATGAACTGTTGGTTATCTGGCAATCAATGTTATGACCGAGATGCAGCTTGGACCGCATTAGTTGCTCGTCGTTCGGGAGTTCCTCGGAGCGTTGGAGTTCCTCGGAGTACGCTTGTTGCTCGGAGTGAGTATGACTTAGTCGGGGGAAATAAACTTCCTCATTGTTATTGTGTCATGTAGGTCGACATGTGTCTTCTTTTTATTCGTCCACGTCAGCATATTAATTTTGGTATCAACAGAAGCCCCCAATATTTCATATTTCGAACTTTGAGGAGTATGGAACATTCTTTCTCGATATATGGCAATATTAAATGACTTTCCTGGTTCTTAGGAGCATTTCAAATTTCCTTCCAAATTCGCAGAATCCGCCTTTTTTCTAAGCGCTTCGATCTTTGTGCACTTTTTGTCCTTTTAGCCGCCGATAACGTAATAATTTCCTTTTTGTAATCATTTCTTTCGCCGTTTATCAAGGCAAAGTATTTAAACTTCGTAGACAATACCACCGTCTTCTACCTTTTCCAATTTTTGCTTTCGAGTTTTCTCTAGTCTTTCTCTCTCTCTTGTGCGTTCACCCTTCGTTCGTTGTCAACAGATTTCTCCCTTTTTCCTGTAAGATCTTCTTCCTTATTCTTCATTTCTTTCTTTTATTCATCATGGTTTACGTTATTGAATCTCTTGAAAAATTCCGCTCTGATTTTTCTATTCCATCCTGGGTAACTCTGGAGGATCTGCCCGAACCTTCAGATTACTTTCGTTTGGCTGAGGGACATTGGTTTCCCAGCCTTTTTATTGCTGAGTGTGGATTTTCTTTTCCACCAAACCCTTTGTGCTTAGAGTTCTGTCGATACTTCGATGTTGTTCCTGCAAAAATAGCCCCAAACACATGGAGAATAGTTAATGGGGTATATAGGTTAAATCAAACTCATGGAACCCGTATAGGAATTCCTGAGATTATGTTCTGCTATAGATGGGCTGTTTTAGACAATGTCTATTATTTAAAAACTAGATTTTTGAATAGGGCTTTTGACGCGACTTAATATTTGTCTCAAAAGTGCGTACAATCTAGGCTCAAGTGCAAGCATGTCGCTCAAGTAATAAACCCGGTAAGTCGGGATCGTATCCACAGGGATCGAGATTGACAAATAGTAATAAGAAAAATTATTAAATCTTGAAATGATTTCGTAAAAGAAACGAAAAGATGATTAAAAATTGGGAAAATTTCTATTAAAAAATTACTTAAGAAAAACAAACTGAAAAGTGCAAAAGAAATTAGATCTAACAAATGGGAGAAAATAGGGTAGGGTACAATCCCTCAATCCTTAACAAATTACCGTATAGAATACTAGAATTGTAAATTAAAATTATTGACTAGATCCGGTCTTTATACATTCTAAGCATTACATATATGAGGGATCTAGCCCGCATCATATGAAATCAAAGATAGATATAAAGCGGTGAATGAATCCAGTCTTTATAGATTCTAAGCATTACGTATATGAGGTTCAAGCCCGCACCATACGAAATCAAAGATAAATATAAAGCGGTGCTTTCACGATTCAATCAATATTTTAATTTAACCTCTATTTTCTACATAAATAATTTGCCTTGGATTGAGTTCATGTACCCCAACCCTTGGGAATTTAGCTACTCATGATTTGGTTCAAGAATAAATTCACACACAAAATTATGGATCTACAAGACATGGGAAATAATTTGCAAATAATAAAAATAGAGAATGGAAAGATATTACTTGAATTCAGCAACAAAAATGGAATTGGAATCCAGAATTTCTTACAAACTAGGGTTCATGAAAACTCTTGAAGGAATAGAAAATTTGCTCTCAAAATCTAACCCTAAAATTCAATCTAGCACTTCTAACCTACTCCTAACCTAGCCTCTCTCTAGCAACAACTTTTTGGAATGACATAGGGATTGGCCTTTTATAGATCTCAAAAAGGACTTTTCCCATGCCTCTCCACGTTTTGACCTTTTAATATACCTAAATGAGACTCTTCCCATGCCTCTCCACGTTTTACAACTAATAAAAACGAATTAAACAAGAAATTTCAAGAGTTGTCTCTTCAGTTCTGAAAATGACTCTTCATTATCTCGCAACTTCAAAACCTCGTAACTTCTTCATCGTAGCTCGGATTGAGGTGCCCTTTTTTTCCAATGTTCTTATAATTTAGACCTCTTCAACTCTCTAGCTTTCCTCACCACCGGAATATGGCTGTAAAATTACGAAAATGCCCTTAAACTCCCCATTTCTTGCTTTCTTTCACTGTTTTGCATTCTCTTTCGCACTTATTTGCATTAAATACCTGTAAAACACATGAGAAATACACAAAACACGAAATACTTGCCAAAAAAGGTTAGTAGCATAAATAAGAGACAAATCCAAGCTAAATACACTGCACGGGATCATAAAAATACCGAAATTAAGGGGATAAATGTGAAGAATATGTGCCTAATCAGCTTTAGTAGTCAATCTCCCTGATGCTAATAGGGATTATTTTGAACATGGGGTAGTTATAAAAAATTGGCAACATGCCCCTTTAGTTGGAGATGAAGTATATGAAGGCCCCAGATGCCCCCCATATGGCAATGGGATAGGTTATTTTCATTTTATTCTATTTATGAAATTATGAATTCATTATGTTTGATAAAATGTGTGATTGATATTTCATTATGTATTTGTTTGCAGTTGATAGCAAGAGAAAAACTCCCAAAGAATCAGAAGTAAATATCAAGCATTTGAAACATATCTGGAGTTTGCATCAGAAAATTGCAGACGAGCACGTCAGGTCTGCTTCATACTTGCTGCAGTACAGGAGCTATACATCCTCTTTTACTGCTCGTCCTGTGGTTAGCATTAGTGAACCATTACCAGCTTCTGAAGATTCTTCACCAGACTCTCGAATTTCTCTGAGTCAGAAAATGGGCAAAAGAAGAGTTCCTGCTATCTTCGAGGAGACTTCCTCTGCTGGTGATGGAAAAAGAAACAAGGCTGATGTCCCAAAGGGGACAAAGAAAATGGATGTTGCCCCTTCTGTTGCTTCCCAGAAGGCTGCCGAGAAGCCCCTAGTGGTTCCTGTGCAGAAGGATGCACCTGTGGAAGTAATCACCATCTCTCCAACCAAAAGTTCTTCTTTGGCTGAGGTTGTTGAAAAGGCACCGAGGAGATTGAAGAAATCCTCCTCGGTCAGTTTTTCTGAAGCCATTCCCCAGCTCGAAGCTAGTAAAGCTGGAGTTCCAACCATTATTCCTCCGAGTTCTGCAATGAGCTCGGTAAAGACTTGGACTATTCCAGAAGTCCAAGGAATTGAAGAAAACATGTCTAGGGATATGCTGACATCCCTAGCTACTCGTCACATTGCTTCAGTAAGTTTCTTATACTTTGAAATTTCTTTCTTTCTATCAATACAAGTATCTCGGCACTGACTTATCCTCATTTTCTGTTTCAGCTGGTGAGTTGCTTTAACACTATAGTGAAGAAAGATGAAGCACTCAAGGCTTCTAGCTCCTCGTCTAGAGTGGAGGATGCTTTTTTGGGTTTGACCCAGTCTTTGAAGGCTTCCCGTCAAAAGTACGACGAGGATAGGGGTGAATGGGAGAAGAAGTTGGCTGCGTCTGAGGCAGAGAAGGTGCAGTTGGGAAACAAAGTGAAGGTCTTGGAGGGAGAGAATAAAAAGTATGTCGAGAAGCTCACAAGCTTTGGGGAGCTTGAAAATAAGTTGAGATCAGCTGATGAAGAGCTAACCCTTCTGCGATAAGTAAATCGACAGAAGGAGGAGGTGGAGGCCAAGTTGAAAGCCACCGAGGATCTTCTATCCGAGAAGCTCTCCTCGGAGAAAATGAAGAGAAAAGTAGCTGTGAAAAAATCCTTTCGAACTGGTTGGTACAAAGGATGAGATAGGGGGTGGCAGCAATGATGACCCAGGTGAAGTACGGGAGTTTGAAATACTTCCGTGATGGTTGGGTTGCTGCCTTGAAAGAATTGAAGGTGAGCGAGGACTCTGAATTATTTCAACAACATCTTCCTGGCCCTCCTTCTGTAATTCAAGATGAGGATGAAGACGAAGCTGCATCTGAGGAGTCTTCAATGACAGTGGGTGATCAAGTCCTTGCTCCACAACCCAATCAGACAGTCACCGAGGAGATTTCGTCTTTGCCTGCTCCTCCTGAATAAGTCCCAACTTCTGCCAATCAAATCATTGTTCCCACCGAGCAACCAAGCTCCTCGTCCCAGCCTCCCGAGAAAGTCTTGGGAGATAAGGAAAAGGTGTGAAGTTGTTCGATATTCTCTTTTATTTTCTTCTACTTGTACTCTGTATTCTGAACGATGTACTTCTTTTGATGATGTAATAAAATTACCTTTTTTGTTCCTCTACATTGTTGATGTTCTGTTTGCTTCTTTTATTAACTCTTGCCTTCTCTTCTTTATTAGTTTATGGCTAGAATTGACTTACTATCTGCCAATGATACAAAGTTGATGCAGCAATGCCATGAATATTATAAGGCTGGTCACACAGAACTAAGTGCATCAGAAGTTGCTGATATCCTTAGTCATGATGCTTCTGAGCAGGCAGTTGAGGCTTATCAGTACCTGAAGGGTTTACTTGACCGAGCTGTGGCCAATAACGTGGCCTATTATGAAATGATTGAGGATCTTCAAGGTACCTTAGAGGACCTTCAAAATCAGTATAAGGAATCAACTACCCTGTTGCATGAGGGGTATGAGAAGAGGTATCAACAGCTTTCTGCCGAGAAGGGCTACGACAAACTCCTGGCTGGGTACGATGTCAGGGAGAGAACCCTAAAAGGTGAAGTTGAATCTTGTAGACAGATTGCCGAGCTGCTAGAGCAAGAAAATAACAATTTGCTGAAAGAGCTAGCACAGTATAGGTCTGCAGCTTCTTCTTCAATAGCTATAATCCCAGTGATCGACGAGGAATTTTCATTTTTAGAGGTTGAGAATGCCAAATTAAGGCAAGAGTTGGATACCTTGAGAATGTCGAGTACTTCTACTGCTACTCGAGGACGAGGAAGAGGTTCTCGTGGACGAGGAAGAGTTGCTCGTACTGTTAAAGAAGCTTGTACTCAATCTGCTTTAGAAAATCAAGCATTCCAATTAATGGCCAAGAACCAAGCCTTGTCTGAGCTGTCCAAGAAAGTTAGAGAATTGGAAAATCAAATCTCTGGAGATAAATCAATGTTGGAGACTAATGGACTTTTCATCCAAAGTCTTCAAGAGAAGATTGATAGGTTAACATTTCAATTCCATAAACAGCCCAGAGAGTTTTGGATGGCAGGATACAATGAGGCCCTTTGTCACTTGGATGCTCGCATTGAAAATGCCAATAATGAAGGGTACAAGCAAGGTTGGTTGAATGCCTTATGCGTGCTGAAGCTCGAACAAGGACACTACTTATGGGACTATTATGATCCTGGGGTACTTGACTTACCTGTGCCACCGTTCAAATTGGACATGGAATGGATTCCAGCTCGCGCCATTCCTAGTAGCTTAATTGCTAAGTACCTCGGTGACTACAGTTTACATTCCCAGTTTGAGGTTTCTCGCCCCGAGAATCTTTTAGACCGTCCTTCTGTGATGAACGTTAGAATGCTGAAGGATCTGAATTTTATTAACTCTCCTCGGTCTTTAAATGATCCATCTGCTGGCGAGGAACCTATATCGAAAGCTGAAGGGAAAAAACCAATAGAATAGGAATTTTTGATGTAACAGTTAGTATACATATCCATATAATTGTCAATGTAACTTGTAATTTATTTTGAATTTTAATGAAAAACTTTCATTTTTGTTTGCAAATCTGTATTGATATTGTATTGTATTTGTCAAACACTTTTATATTTGTGCTTGTATAACAATATTATATTGTTCAACGACCAACTTAATAATAAGAAAGTTACAAGTATCAGAAATATTGCTCGATCACTTAATAATAAAGTAATGAGTATAAAAATGTTTAAAAATTTTCCGACCAACCAAGGTTGTTAAATTATGCTTATCGACCAATTATAGTTAGTGAGAGTTTATCCCCGACTAACCATACTTGGTAAATTTTTGTCTTTTTCATCAAATATGTCCGACCAACCAAGGTCGATAAATTCTCCTCGCCGACCAACTACAGTTAGTGAGTTCTTATCCCCAACCAACCATATTTGGTTCAGTTTGGAATACTTTTGTAATAATCTTACATCCCGACCAACATAAGTTGGTGTTTGAGAGCATATTTTGTTTTCTAACCAATCGAGATTGGCATTTTTAGGAATGTTGTTCTCGCTCTTTTACCAACCGGAGTTGATCTGAGCTAGTGTACGCCTCCTAACCAAAGGAGTATGGTTTGTTCTCGCTCTTTTACCAACCGGAGTTGATCATGCTCGAACTATCATATCCACTAACTCTTTTACCAATCGGAGTTGGTCACATTAGTGTACGCCTCCTAACCAAAGGAGTATAGTTTGTTCTCGTCCTTTTACCAACCGTAGTTGGTCACATTAGTGTACGCCTCCTAACCAAAGGAGTATAGTTCGTTCTCGCCCTTTTACTAACTGGAGTTGATCATGGGTTTGAACTATCATTTTGTTTTTATTGCTGAACTGAACAGCGTAGTGTTGCACACTAGTATTCCCCGAAAAACTTTAAATAAAAGAAAGAAGATGGTGAAACATCATCGTTTTATTCACATTGATGGAACTGCTTTACATTTTACATCACTGATAATACTTGCGTAGGTGTTAGCATTCCATGCATTCTTAAATTCCTCTCCTTCTAGAGTTGCTATGCGGTAAGTCCCTGGTCGAACAACTTCTGTAACTCGGTAAGGTCCATGCCAGTTTGCTTCCAATTTATTGTGCTTCTGAATTACCTTCTTTAGCACGTAATCTCCTTCTTTTAAGTCGCATTTCTTCACCCTTTTGTTGTAGAATAGAGCTGTTCGTTGTTGGTAAGCAGCATTCCTAATGGCTGCCTCTTCTTTAACCTCCTCGAGCATGTCCAAATCTAATCTTCTCATTAGGTCACTGACTGGAGAATTGAAATTCAGTCCTCTGTGTGTTGGAAGACCCAACTCGGCAGGTATCACAGGCTCACTTCCAAATGCCAGCATATATGGTGATTCTCCAGTTGCTACTCGGGGAGTTGTTCGGTAAGCCCACAATACTGACTGTAGCTCATTAATCCAATTAGCTTTAGCCTCACTTAGCCTCTTCTTCAAACCATTTAGTAGTGTTCTATTCATCACTTCAGTCTGTCCATTGCTTTGAGGATGCCCTGGCGCTGAATGAACCTTCAAAATATTTGACTGATGACAATAGGCAGCAAACTCTTCGTTATCAAATTGTGTTCCATGGTCTGTGATGAAGGCATGAGGGAGACATATCTGCAGATGATGTTCTTCCAAACGAACTGGTACACCTTCTCGTATGTCATATCGATAAGTGGCTCAGCTTCTACCCACTTAGTAAAATAATCCACTGCGACAACGAGGTACTTGAATCTTCCTCGGGTCGTTGGCAGTGGTCCAACCAAATCAATTCCTCACATGGAAAATGGCCATGGAGAAGTTATGGGTGTCAACAGTGCTTGTGGAGTTCGTCGGATGGAGGATAAATGTTGGCACTTGTCATATTTCTTGGCATAGGCTATACAATCAGCCCTCATCGTTGGCCAGTAGTATCCCTGTGTCATCACCCTTTGTAAAAGTGTCCGACCTGCTACATGAGCTCCATAAGACCCTTCATGGATTTCTTCAATCAATTCTTTTACCTCGGAGGGATGTACACATCTCTGCAAACCTGCCATAATTCCTCGTCTATACAAAACACCATTAGTTAGTACATACCGAGCAACTTTATACTTCAATTTCTTGGCAGCGAGCTTATCCTCCGGTAATTCTCCTTCTTCAATGTATGCCCTGATGGGATCCATCCAAGATGGTCCTAAATCAAGGGTAATAATATTCACCGTCAGGTCTTCATCTATGCTCTGACTTACTAATACTTCAATTGGTATCGTCCTTCGCAGCTCGGTACGAGTAGCTGATGCTAATCGGGCCAGTGCGTCTGCTCTCACATTCTCTATTCTCGGTATTCTCACCAATTGAATGGCATCAAATTCTGTCAATAACTCCATCACCTTTGCATGGTACTTCACCATTAATTCTCCTTTAACTACATATGTTCCCATCATCTGATTCACAATTAATTGAGAATCACTGAATACAATCACTTGTCGTGCTTCCATAATTTTTGCTAAATTAAGACCTGCTATCATGGCCTCATACTCAGCCTCATTATTGGATGCTTTGAATTGGAATCGCAGGGCGTACTCCATGTCAATCTCGTCTGGGGTGTTTAAAATAATTTCTTCTCCACAACCTGTTGTACAAGATGACCCATCTACATACAATCTCCACGTAGGTAACCCATCTTCAAATTTCTTATCTGACAGAGTTCCTCGGTAAAATATTTGTTGTTTTCTTTCATCCTCCCCTGGTATTTTTCGCTCCTCGTCGACCATCTCTTCTCGCCCTTTTACCAACCGGAGTTGGTCTGGGTTTGAATTTGATGATCTTTCTACATCCACAAGCCCTTTTACCAACCGAAGTTGGTCTGGACTTGTGTCTGTTGATCCTGTAATATCCACAAGTTGGTCAGTGAGCAATTTTTGTTCCTCGGGGGTATCAGGATATGTAAACTATGCTATAAATTCTACTACAGCTTGCCCTTTTAATGATGATCTGGGTTCATACACAATATCATATTCACCGAGCTCTATTGCCCAGTACATCAGTCATCCTGATTTTTCTGGCTTGTGAAGGGCTTGTCTCAATGGCATGTCGGTATACACGACGATGGTATGGGCCTGGAAATATGGCCTCATTCTTCTACTTGCTTCGATTAATGCCAATGCCAATTTTTCCAGCTTTGGGTACCTGATTTCTGTACCTCGGAAAGCCTTACTTGTGTAATAAATTGGTTTCTGAACTCCATTCTCCAATCTGATCAATGCCGAGGTGACTGCATTCTCTGATACTGCCAGGTATAAGTACAGCTGTTCTCCCATTACTGGTCTGGACAACAATGGAGGTGCTCCCAAATACTTCTTCAAGTCTTGAAAGGCCTTCTCACATTCATCAGTCCACTCAAAAGTTTTTCGAAGTATTTTGAAGAATGGGAGGCATTTATCAGTTGCTCGGGATACAAATCTGTTGAGCGCTGCAACTCGTCCTGTAAGACTCTGCACTTCTTTCTTCGTCGTCGGAGATCGCAACCCTAAAAGAGCTTTGATCTTTTCTGGATTTGCCTCAATGCCTCGCTGGTTGACGATGTATCCGAGGAACATTCCTTCTCGTACTCTAAAGGTGCACTTCGTTGGGTTGAGCTTCATTTGGTATTTATCCAGTTGATCAAAGGTCTGACCTAAGTCAACTAGATGATCAGCAGCTCTCTTGCTCTTTGTCAGCATATCGTCGACATAGACTTCCATGTTGCAACTGATTTGTTCGGCAAAAACCTTGTTCATCAGCCGCTGATATGTTGCACCTACATTTTTCAAACCAAAAGCATAACATTATAACAATAAGTTCCCCTTGGGGTAATAAAAGAAGTACTTTCCCTGTCTTCAGGTTTCATTTTGATCTGGTTGTAGCCAGAGTAAGCATCCATGAAGCTGAGCAGCTCGTGTCCCGAGGTAGCATCCACTAGTTGATCAATTCTAGGCAATGGAAAGTGATCTTTTGGGCATGCCTTGTTGAGATCGGTGAAATCAACAAACATTCTCCATTTATTGTTCTTCTTCTTTACCATCACCACATTTGCTAACCAGTCAGGATATTTCACATCTTCAATAAATCGAGCTTTCTAGAGCTTCTCGACCTCCTCTTGTATAGCTTGATTCTTCTCGGGACTGAATACTCTTCTTCTCTACTTTACAGACTTTATCTCCTTATTCACATTGAGCTCATGACATAAGAAGTTTGGATCTATCCCTGGCACGTCTTCATGACTCCATGCAAAAGTTTTCTTTCTGTTTCTCAAGAAAGTTATCAACTCCTGCTTTATTGACGCGTCCAATGACGAACCTATCTGAGTTGTTCGTTCAGGATGCTCGTCGTCCAGAATAACATTTTCTGTAGATTCCACCACCTGTCCTTTTACAAGTTGGGATTCATCTCTGGGATCAAGTGTTTCAATTTCTGTACCTTCCTCCACCTGGTAGGTAGTAGTCTTTTTCCTTGATTCTTCAAGCTCCTCTTGCTCGGCAGACGAATAATAGCATTCCCGAGCTACTTTTTGATCACCTTTTACAACTCCTACTCTGAAATTTGTTGGGAATTTTAAACACTGATGTACTGTAGATGGAACGGCTTCGAACTTCTTCAAACCAACTCTTCCCATGATGATGTTGTAGGCTGACTGCACATTCTTATCCATCACAAAGAAGCGTATTTTCTCTGTTCGACAAGCAGGCCAAGTTCCAATGAATATATCCAACTTAATCGTCCCAAGTGGAAAAACTTTCTCGCCAGCAAAACCCAGGAGAGGTCTGTGATAAGGCTCCAATTGAGATAATTTTAAATTTAAACTATCAAAGCATGAATAGTACATGATGTCCGCCGAACTACCATTATCTACCAAAACCCTTGAAATCATTACTTCTTTCATCCTCATTTTGATCACCAAAGGGTCGTCGTGAGGGTAAAGAACACCTGCAAGGTCGTTTTTTGAAAAACCAATGACCAGCTTCTCTTTGTTTACCTTCCTCGGGCGCTCATCCTCAGTCAAATTGATTCGCTGAATATACGAGCAGGCCTGAGCCTCACCGAGGTAAGCTTTTCTTTCTGCAGTAAGATCTCCTCCTCCTCCTACATCTCCACCTGTAATGACATTACAATCAAATGACCCAAAACATATTGCAAATACCTCTCGTTCTGGCTGTCTTGGCTTTTTGGGAAGATCGGGGTCATCCTCTGTATCATCTTCATGATCCCTCTTCTTCTTCTCCTCTGCTCGACGAGGAGATCTATATCTCTCTCTAATTCGGTCATTATTTCTTCTTTCACCTCCCCGATCAACATACTTTGCCAGCTTTCCTCTTCGGATGAGTGTTTCAATCTCGTTCTGAAGAGCTATGCAATTTTTAGTCATATGGCCATGATCCTTATGGAGCTCGCAATATTTCTCCCTATTCCTCATGTTAGGGTCTGATCTCAGTTTCTTTGGCCATTTTATTTCCTCGTTATTCTTGATTTCTTCCAAGACATGATTAATACCCATTTTCAAAGGAGTATAATTATCGAATTTCTTCAGGACTTCCCATGACGTCCTATTATTCTTGGAGTGCTTGTCACCGCCATTACCCTTATGCTCTTTATTCTTAGATTTGTCGACTTCTACCTTGGTTTCTTTATCCATATTCTTCTTTGCAGCCATAGCCTCCTCGGCATTCATGATTTTGGCCGCTTTTGCCATCAATTCTGACATAGTTGTAGGTGGATCTTTGGCTAAAGTGTAATATAACTTGTTAGGCAGCAACCCACTCATCAAGGCAGTGATTGTTGTCTTTTCTTCATAATCTATGACTTCCAGCTTCTCGTTATTGAAACGAGTTATGTAATCTCTAGTACTCTCACCAGATTTTTGTATAACACTTAACAAGTGCGCTACTCGTTTTACTGGCTTTGCTCCAAAATAGAAGTTGCCAATGAACAACTCGACTAACTGAATGAAAGTTGAGATCTTACCCCGACGAAGATTGTTGTACCATATCTGGGCAGATCCAGTAAGAGTTCCCGAGAATGCTCTCCATCTCATCTCGTCGGGAATGACATAGATGTCGGCGGCAGCTTGATATTGCTCTATGTGAAGAACAGGATCTGTCTTTCCATCATATTTGGGGGTCACTACGGGTGCTTTAAATTTCAATGGTGTAGGAAAATCCACAATGGCCTGTACGAAAGGTGTCCCTTGAACAAAAGTTCGTTGCAGGGGATTCTTCACCTTAGCCATTTCTCCCAATCTATCCTCCAACCGCTGAATAGAACCTTTCCATGCATCATTTCCTTCTTCGGGCCTGTTAGTCCGAGCAATTGATTGTTCTAACGTAACTTCTTGAGATCTATCTCGACGAGCAACTGGTCGTGATTGTGTTGATCCCTCTCTTAGGTCTGATGGTTGTCGAAAACTCCTCGACAGGGCTTTAGGTGGACTCCTATTTCTTCTAGGGCCTAATCGACTGAAAGGAGACACCCTGCTCAATCTTTCCAAGGCACTGGTCCTCTCCGGAGAAAGAGTGATACGTTGCTCAGTATCCGTAGCCCGTATCGATGAAGTTCGCCCAGGTTGATAAGAAAAATCATCAGATTCCTCATTACGATATGATTCAGTACGTCTGGATCGCGATTGCCTCTGACCACTTCTTTTCCCTGAGTGAGTAGGTACACCGCCGTGAAGGGTTTGAATGAGTTGCCTCATAGTTTCTTGCATGGCTGTTTGTCCTTGAGCCAGATTCGTCATAATTCCAGCCAGATCTGGAGGTGCAGAGGGATTTGGAGGATTTCCAGCATTTCCAGCATTTCGATTACTGGATTCTGGATTATTTGCCATTGATGATGAATATTTTTTGGTGAAAAACGATAACAACAGTCGTTTCCCACAGACGGCGCCAATCTGTTGATGTAAAAAATTAGATGACTCTAATTATTCAATCACAGATAAATAAATAAATAAATAAGACAAAGAATTTTAAAGTGGTTCAGCCTTATGAGAATGGCCTACGTCCACTGTTATGTTATTGCTGAGTGTTTTGGGAATTCTCGATTACAAGTTCTATCAAGAAATTCCATTCCCTTTGAATGAAGGTGATACAATGTATTTATAGTCCTGAGGCTCACGTATGAAAGGGTGATACATTAAATGATATACATATGAAAGGGTGATACATTTAATGCCCTTTAAGCGTGTGCGTAAAATGATAAGCATTCAATGAATAGATGAACTGTTGGTTATCTGGCAATCAATGCTATGACCGAGATGCAGCTCGGACCGCATTAGTTGCTCGTCGTTCGGGAGTTCCTCGGAGTATGCTTGTTGCTCGGAGTGAGTATGACTTGGTCGGGGGAAATAAACTTCCTCGTTGTTATTGCGCCATGTAGGTCGACACGTGTCTTCTTTTTATTCGTCCACGTCAGCATATTAATTTTGGTATCAACACTTACCATAAATCCCACCCGCCCTTGGTCCACCGATGCTTTGCATCACATGATGCACTTTTCCATACAAGTGCATTGACCCCTTTTAGCCTCTATCCAACAAGACTGACGCTTCAGTCTTATTTGGGGGTGATTCTCATCACCCAATTTTTCTGCCACCCCTCACTTTCATCGATCTTATCTTTAGGGTGAGAATGGTTCGATCTGACTGAAGACATTAAACTTAGCGCTACCGAGAGGCATCCCGCGTTTCTTGTACTAGTCTCATCCTGTTTGGGGGTGGTGTTTCACATCACCCTATGCTTTATCATGCTTATAGACTTGTACACATTTCTTCTCATTTTTTATTCAGATTTATTCTTGGCTTCATCTGTCCACTTCATTAGAGGTTCATTCTGATAATCTCTTTCCTACCTTATGCTCTCAATTTTAAAAATCATTTTACTTAACATCGAGGACGATGGTCCTTTTTGTTTGGGGGTGGGGAATTTTATCAAAATCGTACCTCTTTTGCAAAAAAATTGAGTTTTAAACCTGATTTTTTTAAAATTTCGTGTAGTTTCTTTCATCTCACTCATTGATGTGAATTTTCAAAAGTTTAGGAATCAAGCTAGAGAATATTTTTCTAATAGCTTATGTAATACGTAACAAGGCATGTTGCACCATGAATCTATAGACTCAACAAAAATTTGCGCACTTATCACGTTATTACGTTTAGAGTTGAGGAGTACTAAAATTCTAAAGAGAACCTTAAGGATCACTAGTAGAGACTTTATCCCGTGAGATTCGTGCCTTTCACCCTTTTTGAGTGTTTTATGCAATCTCCGAGTCACAAGTTGATTCAACTTCTTTTGGGTCCGCACTTAAATTGTTGTATGATCTCATTATTCTTCATTTTTGGTTGATCACTGAGAACGACATCACTTTCGAGTTGTAAGAAACACGTGTCTTGAAATTTATCCCAAATAGTAGATTTTCATCCATACACTTACCGCTTTTCCATACACCATTTACCATTCACTTCACCCATTATATTCCCATGCTCTTCCATATTCCCACATATTTCCCCACACCGTCACCTATCATCTCCATATCATCTTCCATCATTTCAAATAAAAGAGTGTTGTTCAAAATGTTAAATGTCTTCAGTGTTGGTTTGAAAAGTGAGAAAAAGAACAAGAAAAATAGCAAATTACAAAAAAAAAAAGAAAAGAAAAATCGAAAAAAAAAGAGAGAAAAGAAAATAAAGAGAGTTTGTAGTTAGTAATAAAGACATTTGTGCCTAAAGTATAGTACACTCTTCTATCATATACATTCATCCATCATCCTTTATCATTCACATCACCATTATATCCTACATACCACATCCATACATCACACATCCATCATACCACACCTTATACCATCCTTCCCATTTCATTTTCCCCTCACCCATTATCATCCATATTTTCCCCTAGGTGTTCAGGCAAATGAAAGTCGACGTGGTGAATAACTCGACGTTCTCACTATAGTGATTAGCATTCTTTCATGAGATCAATTTTCTTTCTAATTGTTCGTTTTTTCTTATGTGTGTGTGAGACGTTTGAACTTGCTTACATTTACTCACCTCCTCACACACAAGAGCGATACACTTACCCATATCTCGAGAGTTCGTTTGAAAGAGTTATATCTAGTGAGATTTGAAATTGAAGCGTTGATTCTGAAAAGGCAATCTACGAATTACTCTTATGATTCTCGATTCGTTTTGACTGATTCACACTACACACGTTGAGTTCTAGGAAGGATGTGCCTTGATTATTTACTTAGCTAAACTTTTTATGCTTCTAGCCTGTATTTCTGAAACCATTTATCATGTGATGGATTGTGCGACTATTCTATGTCTAATAAGAGATTGACTGCCCTTCAATAATCTTTTCAAATAAAGAATTTTGTGGGTATATTCCCTGCAAACCCTCACGAGACACAACTCATCCTGTAGGGAAACCTATAGGTTCAAAGGCTTGTTGCACATGCTAAGTGCAATCGCAAGTGCCCGCGAAAGTGGTACACTTTTGGTTTCTTATCTTTCTCTTTCTCTCTATCTTATTGCTCGACGACTAGCAACGCTCTGTTTGGGGGTGGTGTGATAAGCACCCAAAATTGTACAATTTATACCCCAAATAGATGTACTTTAGTTGCTAATTCTCGGCAAATTGGGTCTTATGTGCTTAATTGTTCATTATGTAGGCTTAATTGCAGTTGCGGTATCAAAAGCTACATTTAGAGGCCAATTGCAGTTAGAATGGTGCTAATTACCAATCCCGTAACCCTAGCCTACCCTAACCTAGCCCAAAGCCTGTGTGTTTAGTTTGTATCTTTTTATTATTTTTTAGATTTTTAGTTTGAGTCATTTTTATTTTTAGGATTTATTTTAGATTTATTTAATATTTTCTAGGTTTATTTTCTATTTTTATTATTATTAGTATAATTTTATTTTGATTTTTAGTTTATTAGATATAGTTTTAGCTTTTATTTTATTTTATAATCTAATCCTAATAAAATAATTTTATTTTGATTTTTAGTTTATTAGATATAGTTTTAGTTTTTATTTTATTTTATCTTATTTTATTAGGATTAGATTTTTTAGGATTTATTTATTTATTAGTTTATTTTGATTTTACATTTTTTTTCTTTTTAGGATCTTAGTTTTAGTTTTATTAGATTTTATTTTTATTTTTATTTTATTTCTTTTTAGTTTCATTTTTTTTATTGAATCTTTATTTTTAGAGTAGGAATTTATTTATTTTTAGATTTTTAATTTTTTTAGTTTTAATAATTTTAATTAGTTAGTGTCATTTTTAGGGGTTCAAATTAAACACACACCCCACTAAATATCCTACACACTACATTACACCCAATTAGCCCTCACCCACACAAACTCCCCTACACCTCTGACACACCCAATCCTTTCCACTTCATCTTACCCACCAAACCTATCTTCACTCTCTCTCTTATCTCCCCCATTAACATCCAACAAACCCTCACTTCTCTCTCTCCCACCTCCATCATCCTACCAACCCACTATCCATACCGCCCCCCCATTGCCGGCGAACCCAACCACCAGCGGCGGCGTCCCACCGGCGGCGACTGCACCGATCCTAACCCAGCTCTCTCTACCCATTACCACCTCTCTCTTTCCTCATTCCCACACCACCCACCTGCCGGATCTCCCTACTTCGGCGAACCACAACCGAACCCGTTTAGCCCCTCTCCGGCCGAAACCAGGGAAACCCGAGATTTCCCCACTCGAAACCGAAACTCGCCAGAATCGTTGACCTCTCTCTCTCTCTAACCGGAACAGCCTCCGGCGCTGCCTCCGGCGAACCCACACCGACCTCCCTCCGGCGATCTAGCCAGAACCCAACTCGTCGACGACTGTCCGAGCCGCTGCCACCTGCCTCCAACTCTGGCGCGCACCTGACCCGGAACTCCAGCCCAACTCGGATCCAAAGCCTTCTCCAGCAAGACCCATTTCCTCCCATGTCCATACCCATAACCCATTTCCCTCTTTCCAAACCAAAGAGCAAATCGTGCACCTGACAAGACAAAGCCATAACAAACAATTACCCCATATGCCAAATAGCCCACTTATACCCTATTTTTACCCAAATACCCTTAACTAACATTTATCCCCTTTTTTCCCAAAAATACCCCGTGCACATGTGCTCACACCTCTCCCAGATGTTCACCCTAGCCAATTACCCATTTTTACCCCTAGCTCCATGCATAGTATAAAAAGAAGATGAAGACCCCATCATAAAAAAAAGAGCTTTTAGATAGGAAAATTCTAAAGAGAGAATTGTAGAGAAAAATACAATTTGTAAATAATTTTATTTTATTCTTTTTATTTTTTTAGATATTTGTGAGTTTAAATATTGTAAGAGAGTTAATTTAGTGAATATTTTAATTTCAAATCATTTGGATGCTCAATTAAGTGGTGTATGCTTCAATTTTGAAGAGTAGAGTTCAACTTTCTCAAAGAGATTTGGTTTGCTTGTTCTATTCTCTTCTCTTTTATTTTAGTACCCTTGATTATTAATTTGTCAAATTTCATATCATGTTAGGCTAAAACCCCTTTCAAGGGGTGGGGTGAAACCCTTATTTGATATTATTTTAGTTTAATTAGTTTGATTACTTGAAATTTCCCTTTGAATGTTAATTTTGATCCCTCACTCTTTCACAAACTCTAAGCATCTCCTCTATCACATGTTCAAATCCCGTTGTGTGAACAACTACTTCAGACTTTTGTGGTGTGTGAAAATATCCACACTCATAAAGAAAAAATCTTGGCCCCTAACTCCAAGTCGTGGGTGGGGTAATGTCCCTCGTGAGTCTTAAGCTTTCGAGAATCATAAGCTATCGGCCTCTCCTCCTGCATCAAAACCTGCCAAGTCCCCTTAGGGACGCATCAGTGAAAACTCTGTAATCAACCCTTACCTGAGGTAATGCCAAAACTGGTGTTGTGGTCAATCTAGTCTTTAACTCCTCAAACACTTGCTGGCACATCTCTTCCCAAACAAAAGGTACCCCCTTCCTCGTCAAACTCGTTAAGGGCCCAACTATCCTAGAGAACCCCTGAATGAATCGACGGTACTACTCGACCCATTACAAGAAGCTACTCACCTCGGTGGGTGTAGTGGGTTATCCCCACTCTATCCAGACAGAAAATTTCCATGGGTCCACAGATATCCCCTGCTCGGACACAATGTGTCCCAAGAACTTTACCTCCCTCAACCAAAACCCGCACTTCCCAAACTTTGCATACAACTGATGTTACCAAAGCGTCTGTAAGACCACTCGTAAATGCTTTGCCACTACACCAAAAAGGCTAAATTGCACCTTTGAGCCGGCCACCCTTTTCACGGACATTGACCGTGACAAAAAAACACGCATTTTTTGTCATGGTGAATGATCGTGACAAGGCCATGACAAAGAGTTATCACAGTCAATGATCGTGACAACTTCAAAAGGTTATCACGGTCAAAGACCTTGACAGGTTCGTGACAATTCTTTTAACAAAATACCCTAACGCCTAATTTTTTTTCCCACCGTTTTGCTTCCTCCCAATGTCTCTCTCTTCTCTCTACATGGCGGTGCTCTCTCTCTCTCTCCTTTCAGGTCTCTCCCTCTCGCTCCCCCCTTTGTGTATATGAATATGTGTGTGTGTGGTGTGCTTCGTGTGTGTGCTACGTGTGTGGGGTGGGTGGGGTGGGGGTGGGTGGCATTGGGGGATGGGGGGCATTGGGGGTAGGGGTAGGGGTGTGTGTGTATGTCTAGGTATGGGGGGTGGGGTGGGGGCAGTGTTTGAGTGTGTGTGTGAATAATTGGGCATAAATCCGAATTGGACCCCTTTGTTGTGTAAATATAAAATTACATCCCTTTGTTGTGTAAATATTGGACGACTTTGTCGTGTAAATATTATACCCCTTTGTTGTGTAAATATTGGACGACTTTGTTGTGTAAATATTAGACCCCTTTATTGTGTAAATATTGGACTACTTTGTTGTGTAAATATTGGACCCCTTTGTTGTGTAAATATTGAACAGCTTTATTGTGTAAATATTAGATCCCTTTATTGTGTAAATATTGGACCCCTTTGTTGTGTAAATATTGGACCCCTTGGTTGTGTAAATATGTTGTGTAAATATGAAATTGAAATTATTTGGACGCATTATTGTGAAATTAAAATATAAATTGGGTCTTTGTGTGCTTGGGAAATTAATATGTTTGTTATTCTTATAAATAAAAAAAATATTGAAATTGATATCGTATGTATTGAAATTGGTATAAGTTTTAGTTCTTATGCGTACTTTAAATTAAATGTAACATACTTCAAAAGGTCAAGCAAATGTTTTACTCGGAGTCTATTAACAATGAGCTGTGGTCAATAGTCCTACATGCACCAAAGCGTCTAAACAGTAGCGTGGATGACTTGGCTGCACCTACCGAATATCAATCCATTTTTTATGATAACCCGAATTTAAAATAATTTTTTGATTTGTAATAAGTATTCAAATTATTTGTAATGACCAGTGGTTGTATTATTATCGGATGATAATTTAATTTTTTTTAGTTATTTGTACTTGATCATTTTAATGCTTGTAATAACCAGGTGAATAAGTTAATCAGAACTTTCATCAATGTAAGCATTAATTCAAAGTCCGTGACCCGAGAGTGTATGTGTAAATTGAAATTAGTATTGGTATAGATTGAAATTGGTATAAATTTTTATTGGTATTGGTGTTGGTATAAATTGGTATTGTTATTGAAATTGGTATTGATATAAATTGATATGGGTATTGGTATTGGTATTGGTATTGGTATTGGTATGTATTGTTATTATCGGATTTGAGCATTAATTCAAAGTTCATATACATCTTTGTACCACTAATAATATTTTTAGCAGAAAATTACTTCATCAGGACGCGGTAGCGGAGGCGATCAGGGCTCCTCGGACCGTAGGCCCCCAAAATTGGGCCAATTAGGGGCCATTGTCAAAAATAAGATGGTATTATTAGCTAGAGCACTTAAGTTGTTGAAGGCGATTGTCTTCCCGGGGTGCACTGATTGGAGGGTCGTGGCTATCGACCTCAAGATGAACATCGGGGGGGCGCTATAGGTTATGTATTTTATATTTATATTTATATTTATGGCCATAGTAATTACTTATAGGATGGTTTGTATTTGTTTGACAGGAACAATTCGGCCTGCTAGCATATCTCCGCGATCCCACATTGGAGTAATTGAGGGATCAATATAAAACAAGGAAGAAGAATTTATGGGCACGGTACTTTTGGAAGACCTAGGAGTCCATTATGAGACTCCGTGAAACCTTCCCCCCCCAAGGAACCAATCTCATTGGAACAATGGTAGAAATTTATTGACAATGAGACCGATGAGCGGAAATTGGCATCTCGCCAATCGGGGAGATATTGGTCCCGTGGGAGTTGTTGGTACCACCCACGGGGTCGTTCGAGGGTTGTTTCGAGTTTTTCCCCACTAACACCATATTTGGCCTAAGTCTAGAAATATTCAAATTACCATCGTATTCTCAAACCGGGAACCCCGAGACTGCGCGCTCAGTTCCAACGAGTCACATTGGTCCCGTGGGAGGTGTTGGTGCCACCAACAGGGCCGTTCAGGGGCTGTTTTGGGATTTCACCCTCTAACGCCATGTTTTTAAGCCCAAGTCTTTAAATATGCAAATTATCGTCGTATTCTCAAACCGAGAGTCCCACCGCTGCGCGATCACTTTCTACGAGTCACATTGGTCCCGTGGGAGGCGTTGGTGCCACCCACGGAGCCGTTCGGGGGATGTTATGGGTTTCCACCCACTAACGCCATGTTTTTAAGCCTAAGCCTAGAAATATTCAAATTAACATCGTATTCTCAAGCTGGGAGCCCCGGGACTGCGCGATCAGTTCCAACGAGTCACATTGGTCCTGTGGGAGGTGTTGGTGCCACCCACAGGGCCGTTCGAGGACTGTTTTGGGTTTTCACCCTCTAACGCCATATTTTTTTAAGCCCAAGTCTTAAAATATGCAAATTATCATCGTATTCTCAAACCGGGAGTCCCACCGCTACACGGTCAGTTCCTACGAGTCACATTGGTCCCGTGGGAGGTGTTGGTGCCACCCACGGAGCCGTTCTGGGGCTTTTACGGGTTTCCACCCACTAACGCCATGTTTTTAAGCCTAAGTTTAGAAATATTCAACTTACCATCGTATTCTCAAATCGGGAGTCCCGGGGCTGCGCGGTCAGTTCTTACAATACACATTGGACTCGTGGGCGGTGTTGGTGCTACCCACGGGGCCGTACGAGGGATGTTTCGGGTTTTCACCCACTAACGCCATGTTTATAAGCCTAAGTCTAGAAAGATTCAAATTATTGTCATATTCTCAAACCGGAAGTTCCGGGGCAGCGCGGACAATTCCTACGTGTCACATTGGTCCAGTGGGAGGTGTTGGTGCCACCCACGGGGCCGTTCGTGGGTTATTTTGGGTTTTCACCCACAAACGCCATGTTTTTAAGCCTAAGTCTAGAGATATGCAAATTATCGTCGTATTCTCAAACCGTGAGTCCCGCGACTGCGCGGTCAGTTCTACGAGTCACATTGGTCCCGTAGGAGGTGTTGGTACTACGCACGGGGCCGTACGGGGGATGTTTCGGGTTTTCACCCACTAACACCATGTTTTTAAGCCTAAGTCTAGAAATACTCAAATTACCATCGTATTCTCAAACTACGAGTTACGGGGCTGCGTGGACAGTTCCTACGAGTCACATTAGTCCCGTGGGAGGTGTTGATGCCACCCACGGGGCCGTTCGGGGGTTGTTTTGGATTTTCCCCCACTAACGTCATGTTTTGCCAAAGTTTAGAAATATTCAAATTACCATCGTATTGTCAAACCGAGAGTCCCGGGGATGCCCGGTCATTTCCTACAAGTTAAATTGGTCCTGTGGGAGGTGTTGGTGCCACCCACAGGGCCGTTCGAGGGTTGTTTCGAGTTTTTCTCCACTAACGCTATGTTTTAAAGCCTAAGTCTAGAAATATTCAAATTACCATCATATTCTCAAACTCGGAGTTCCGGGGCTGCGCGAACAGTTTCTACGAGTCACGTTGGTCCCGTGAGAGGTGTTGGTTCGACCTAAAGGGCCGTTCGTGGGTTGTTTTGGGTTTTCACTCTCTAACGCCATGTTTTAAGCCTAAGTTAATAAATATGCAAATTATCATTGTATTATCAAACCGGGAGTCCCGCAGCTGCGTGGTCAGTTCCTACGAGTCACATTGGTCCCGTGGGAGGTGTTGGTGCCAGCCACGGGGCCGTTGAGGGGCTGTTTCGGATTTTCATCGTCTAACGCTATGTTTTTAACCCTAGGTCTAGAAATATGCAAATTGTCGTCGTATTCTCAAACCGGGAGTCTCGCGGCTGCGTGGTCAGTTCCTAGGAGTTACATTCGTCCCGTGAGAGGTGTTGGTACCACCCACCGGGCCGTTTGGGGTTGTTTCAGGATTTTCCCTAGTAACGCCACGTTTTGCTAAAGTCTAGAAATATTCTTATCACCGTCGTATTGTCAAATTGGGAGTCCCGGGGCTGCACGGTCAGTTCCTACGAGTCACATTGATCCTGTGGGAGGTGTGGGTGCCATCCTCGGGGCCGTACGGGGGCTGTTTCGGGTTTTCACCCACTAACAGCATATTTTTAAGCCTAAGTTTAGAAATATTCAAATTACCATCGTATCCTCAAATCGGTAGTCCCGGGGCTGCACGATCAGTTCCAACGAGTCAGATTGGTCCCGTGGGAGGTGTTGGTGCCACTCACGGGGCCGTTCGGGGGCTATTTTGGATTTTCACCCTCTAACACCATGTTTTTAAGCCAAAGTCTAGAAATATGCAAATTATCGTCATTTTCTCAAATCAGGAGACCCGCAACTACGGGGTCAGTTCCTATGAGTTACATTGGTACTTTGGGAGGTGATGGTGTCACCCACGGGGCCGTTCGGGGGTTGTTTCGAGTTTTCACGCTCTAACACCATGTTTTTATACCTAAGTCTAGAAATATGCAAATTACCATCATATTCTTAAACCGGGAGTGCCGCTGCTGTGTGGTCAGTTCCTACGAGTTACATTGGTCCCGTGGGAGGTGTTGGTGCCACCCACGGGGCCGTCCGGGGGTTGTTTAGGGTTTTCACCCTCTAAAGCCATGTTTTTATTCTTAAGTCTAGAAATATGCAAATTACCGTTGTATTCTCAAACTGGGAGTGCCGCGGCTGCGCGGTCAGTTCCTACGAGTTACATTGGTTCCCTGGGAGGTGTTGGTGCCACCCACGGGGCCGTTCGGGGGCAGTTTTGGGTTTTCAACCTCTAACGTCGTGTTTTTAAGCCTAAGTCTAGAAATATTCAAATTACAGTCATATTCTCAAACCGGGAGTCCTGGGGCTGCGCGGTCAGTTCCTACGAGTCACATTGGTCCCTTTGGAGGTGTTGGTGCCACCCACGGGGCCGTACGGGGAGTGTTTCGAGTTTTCACCCACTAACACCATATTTTTTGCCTAAGTCTAGAAATATTCAAGTTACCGTCATATTCTCAAACTAGGAGTTTCGAGGCTGCGCGGACAGTTTCTACGAGTCACATTGGTCCAATGGGAAGTGTTGGTGCCACCCACAGGGCTGTTTGGGGGCTGTTTCTGGTTTTTCCCCACTAACGCCATGTTTTTCACTGAGTCAAGAAATATTCAAATTACTGTCGTATTTTCAAATCGGGATCCCCGGGGCTGCGCGGTCAGTTCCAACGAGTGACATTGGTCCCGTGGGAGGTGTTGGTGCCACCCACAGGGTTGTTCGGGAACTGTTTTGGGTTTTCACCCTCTAACGTCATGTTTTTAGGCCTAAGTCTAAAAATATGCAAATTATAGTCGTATTCCAAAACTGGGAGGTCCGAGGCTGCGCGGACAGTTCCTACGAGTTACATTGGTCCCATGGGAGGTGTTGGTGCTACCCACGGGGACGTTCCTGGGTTGTTTCGAGTTTTCACCCTCTAACGCCATGTTTTGCTTAAGTCTACAAATATGCAAATTACTGTCGTATTCTCAAACCGGGAGTGTCGCGGCTGCGCAGTCAGTTCCTACGAGTTACATTGGTCCCATGGGAGGTCTTGCTGCCACCCACGGGGCCGTTCGGGGGTTGTTTTGGGTTTTCACCCTCTAACGCCATATTTTTATGCTTAAGTCTACAAATATTCAAATTACCGTCGTATTCTTAAACTGGGAGCCCCGAGACTGCGCGATCAGTTCCAACGAGTCACATTGGTCCCGTGGGAGGTGTTGGTGCCACCCACAGAGCCGTTCGGGGGCTGTTTCGAGTTTTCACCCTATAACGCCATATTTTTAAGCTTAAGTCTAGAAATATGCAAATTATCGTCGTATTCTCAAACCGGGAGTCCCGCGGCTACGTGGTCAGTTCCTATGAGTTACATTAGTCCGTGGGAGGTGTTGCTGCGACCCACAGGGTCGTTCGAGGGTTGTTTCGAGTTTTTCCCCACTAATGCCATATTTTGCCTGAGTCTAGAAATATTCAAATTACCGTCGTATTGTCAAATCGGGAGTCCTGGGGCTGCGCGGTCAGTTCCTACCAGTCAAATTGGTCCTGTGGGAGGTGTTGATGCCACCCACGGGGCCGTACGGGGGTTGTTTCGGGTTTTCACCCACTAACGCCATATTTTTAAGCCTAAGTCTAGAAATATTCAAATTACCATCGTATTCTCAAACTGGGAGTCCCGGGGCTGCGCGATCAGTTCCTACGAGTCAAATTGGTCCTGTGGGAGGTGTTGGTGCCACCCACGGGGCCGTTCGGGGGTTGTTTTGGGTTTTCACCCTCAAACGCCATGTTTTTTGAAGCCCAAGTCTTGAAATATGCAAATTATTGTTGTATTCTCAAACCGGGAGTCCCGCCCTGGACGGTGAGTTCCTACAAGTCACATTGGTCCCGTGGGAGGTGTTGGTGCCACCCACGGAGCCGTTCGGGGGCTGTTACGGGTTTCCACCCACTAACGCCATGTTTTTAAGCCTAAGTCTAAAAATATTCAAATTACCATCGTATTCTCAAATCGGGAGTCCCGGGGCTGCGCGGTCGGTTCTTACGATACACATTGGCCTCGTGGGAGGTGTTGTGCCACCCACAGGGCCGTACAGAGGGTATTTCGGGTTTTCACCCACTAACACCATGTTTTTTAGTCTAAGTCTAGAAATATTCAAATTACTGTCGTATTCTCAAATTAGGAGTTCCAGGGCTGCGTGGATAGTTCCTACGAGTCACATTGGTCCCGTGGGAGGTCTTGGTGCCACCCACGGGGACGTTCGGGGGTTGTTTCGAATTTTCCCCCACTAACGTCATATTTTTTCAAAGTCTAGAAATATTCAAATTACCGTCGTATTGTCAAACCGGGAGTCCCAGGGCTATGCGGTCAGTTCCTATGAGTCAAATTGGTCCTGTGGGAGGTGTTGGTGCCACCCACGAGGCCGTACAGGGGCTGTTTTGGGTTTTCACACACTAACGCCATGTTTTTAAGCCTAAGTCTAGAAATATTCTAATTACCGTCATGTTTTCAAATCGGGAGCCCCGGGGCTGCGCGATCAGTTCCAACGAGTCACATTGGTCCCGTGGGAGGTGTTGGTGCCACCAAAGGGGCCGTTCGGGGGCTGTTTTGGGTTTTCACCCTCTAACGCCATGTTTTTAAGCCCAAGTCTTGAAATATGAAAATTATCGTCGTATTCTCAAACCGGGAGTCTCGGCGCTACGCGGTCAGTTCCTACGAGTCACATTGGTCCCGTGGAAGGTGTTGGTGCCACCCACAGAGCCGTTCGAGGGCTGTTTTGGGTTTCCACCCACTAATGCCATGTTTTTAAGCCCAAGTCTAGAAATATTCAAATTACCGTCGTATTCTCAAATTGGGAGTTCCGAGGACGCGCGAACAGTTCCTACGAGTCATATTCGTCCTGTGGGAGGTGTTGGTGCCACCCACGGGGCCGTTCGTGGGTTGTTTTGGGTTTTCACCCTCTAATGCCATGTTTTTAGGCCTAAGTTTAGAAATATGCAAATTATCATCGTATTCTCATACCAGGAGTACCGCGGCTGCGCGGTCAGTTCCTACGAGTCACATTGGTCCCGTGGGAGATGTTGGTGCCAGCCACGGGACCGTTCGGGGGTGTTTCAGATTTTCACCCTATAACACCATATTTTTAAGCTTAAGTTTAGATATATTCAAATTATCATCGTATTCTTAAACCGGAAGTTCCGCGACTGCGTGATCAGTTCCTACGGGTTATGTTGGTTCCGTGGGAGGTGTTGGTGCCACCCAAGGGGCCGATCCGGGGTTGTTTCGGGTTTTTCTCCACTAACGCCATGTTTTGCCTAAGTCTACAAATATTCAAATTACCATCGTATTCTCAAACTTGGAGCCCTGGGACTGCGCGTTCAGTTCCAACGAGTCACATTGGTCCCGTGTGAGGTGTTGGTGCCACCAACGGGGCCGTTCGAGGGCTGTTTTTGGTTTTCACCCTCTAACGCCGTGTTTTTTGGGCTTAGTCTAAAAATATATAAATTATCACCGTATTCCAAAACTGGGAGTTTCGAGGCTGCGCGGACAGTTCCTACGAGTTACATTGGTCCCATGGGAGGTGTTGGTGCCACCCACGGGGACATTCGGGGGTTGATTCGAGGTTTCACCCTCTAACACCATGTTTTGGTTAAGTCTATAAATATGAAAATTACCTTCGTATTCTCAAACCGGGAGTGTCACGGCTGCGCGACCAGTTCCTACTAGTTATATTGGTCTCGTGAGAGGTGTTGCTGCCACCCACGGGACCATTCGGGGGTTATTTTTGGTTTTCACCCTCTAACACCATGTTTTTATGCCTAAGTCTAGAAATATGCAAATTATCATCGTATTCTCAAAACGGGAGTCCCGCGACTGCGTGGTCAGTTTCTACGAGTCACATTAGTCCCGTGGGAGGTGTTGGTGCCACCCACGGAGCCGTTCGGGGGCTCTTTCAGGTTTTCACCCTATAACGCCATATTTTTAAGCTTAAGTCTAAAAATATGCAAATTATCGTCGTATTCTCAAACTAGGAGTCCCGCAGCTACGTGGTCAGTTCCTACGACTTACATTGGTCCCGTGGGAGGTGTTGGTGCCACCCACGGGGCCGTTCGAGGGTTGTTTCGAGTTTTTCCCCACTAACGCCATGTTTTGCCTAAGTCTAGAAATATTCAAATTACCGTCGTACTGTCAAACCGGGAGTCCCGGCGCTGCGCGATCAGTTATTACCAGTTAAATTGGTCCTGTGGGAGGTGTTTGTGCCACCCACGGGGCCGTACGGGGGCAGTTTTGGGTTTTCACCCACTAACGCCATGTTTTTAACCCTAAGTCTAGAAATATTCAAATTACCGTCATGTTTTTACGCCAGGCCGAGGGCGCCCTCCAACTAGACGAGCCCAAGATTGTCTCACCCTCCTTCAGGCCCAGATGACCCTTCAAGCGGCCGACCCTTCATCAGGCCCAAACGACCCTTCAAGGGGTCGACCCTTCATCGGGGCCAGATGACCTTACAAGGGGCCGACCCTTCATCATGCCCGAATGACTCTTAAAGGGGTCGACCCTTCATCAGGCCCAGACGACTGCAAGGGGTCGACCCTTCATCAGGCCCGAACGACCCTCCAAGGGGCCGACCCTTCATCAGGCCCGAACGACCCTCCAAGGGTCCGACCCTCCTAGGTTATGACAGTACGAGGCCCAAATTAGACCAGACTCACTACCGGAAAGAACTTTGTCCTCGGCCTCATATCAAAGGCCGAGGGTGACATAATCACAGCACGTGGCTTGGGAGACGCGTGGAACAGTGCGCGTGAGGCTCACATGGCACATGGAAGATCGTTATAACAACATCACACCCTCACGTGAGGGAATATTATGTCATCATTTGGCATCTACAGGTGTTAAAGGGAGATTGGCTAGATCATCATTCACATGCACCATGTATACTTGGGGGGTACACTACACCCCTCAAGACCTATATATACTTGTCACCTACAACCCTACAAGGGGATCGATAACTGTAACCCTAGCTGAAACTTTGCTTGTACACACAGTAGAGAGAGAAAGTGAGCTCATGTGCACTGTATCCAAGGCCATTGTGCCCATACTTAGTGGATCACACACTCACAGTGGATGTAGGCCTAATTGGTTGAACCACTATACATCATTGTCTTATTCCTCTTATACTCATCTCCTTCTATATACTTATACACTTACATCTCTATGGCTGCCATGGTTACTATTATTTGAGCTCATCATCACTTATCTGATGGTGCTAGATTTCAGCATCATCAGTTTGGCGCCGTCTGTGGGAAAGAGAAGACATTTCTTCCTTTGTACAGCTTGACCTCACTGGGCACTCTGGTGGTGAACCAGTTCTTCCCCTGAGGGGAGATGTTTCACCATTGAAAGAGACCCATCAAGGTTCTCAAGCTCACCAGTCTTTTTTCCAGTTCAGTTGTTCACAACTCAAATACATGGCACCTGAGATGTCGCCACCACCACTCCCTCCACCGGATAGTGGAGTAGGACCTAGTTCCAGTCAGCCACCACCTCAGTTTGAGATGGCTGATGTGGCGGCAGCCTTGAAGTCTCTGGCAGCAAGCCAGCGGATCATGCAGGAGCAGTTACAGCTCTAAGCCAGAACATACAAAGACCACCAGGGGTCTCACCTGAGATGATTACTCCTACAGCAGCTCCAGGACAGCATGAGGCCAGGGGACCACCCCAGGCACCACGCAAAGACCTGCCATCCCCTTAGCGGCGTAGGGATGTTGCTGACCCCCTGCGTCTATGCCTGGGGAGGCAAGGAACCTAAAGACATGTATGATGATCTGGAGGGGGAGGAAGCCCCCATAGAATGCTGGGAGCCGTATGAGGTCTCCATTAATACTGTACGACCCCTCCAGGAGAGCAGAGGGAAGTGCGAAAGGCAAAACCCTGATGATCACCCGAGAGGCTCTGCTTTTGATCGCCTGAGCAGGGGGTCGACCTTTGAGAGGCTGGGCCCAGTAAATGACCTGCAGGAAAAATTGTCCAGGTCAAGGAGTGTCGCGAGGTCCAAAAGGGAGGCAACAGATGATCGACCCCACGGGGGCGGGCCTTTAGGACGGGACGACAGCTAGGGGGAAGTAAACAGCCGACACAGGCCAGTCGCGGCAGGACCTCCGTCCATCTCAAAGAGGCGGCAGGGATAACATCGACCAAGTTGACCCTACGAGGCCCTGGAATTATTCGATCCAGCGATTGGAGGATAAGATTGGCGATATACTAAAAAGTCTAGAAATATTCAAATTACCATCGTATTGTCAAACCCGGAGTCCCAAGGCTGCGCGATCAGTTCCTAGAAGTCAAATTGGCCTGTGGGAGGTGTTGGTGCCACCCATGGGGCCGTACAGGGGCTGTTTCGGGTTTTCACCCACTAACGCCATATTTTTAAGCCTAAGTCTAGAAATATTCAAATTGCCATCGTATTCTCAAACTAGGAGTTTCGGGGCTGCGCGGACAGTTCCTACGAGTCACATTGGTCCCGTGGGAGGTGTTGGTGCCACCCATGGGGTCGTTCGTGGGTTGTTTTGGGTTTTTACACTCTAACGCCGTGTTCTTAAGCCTAAGTCTAAAAATATGCAAATTATCCTCGTATTCTCAAACTGGGAGTCCCGCGGCTGCACGATCAGTTCCTACGAGCCACATTGGCCTCGTGAGAGGTGTTGGTGCCACCCACGGGGCCGTACGGGGGGTGTTTCGGGTTTTCACCCACTAACATCATGTTTTTAAGCCTAAGTCTGGAACTATTCAAAGTACCTTTGTATTCTCAAACTAGGAGTTCCGAGGCTGCGTGGACAGTTTCGACGAGTCACATTGGTCCCGTGGGAGGTGTTGGTGCCACCAGCGGGGTCGTTCGGGGGTTGTTTCGGATTTTCCCCCACTAGCGTCATGTTTTTCCAAAGTCTAGAAATATTCAAATTATCGTCGTATTGTCAAACCCGGAGTCTCGAGGCTGCGCAGTCAGTTCCTACAAGTCAAATTGGTCATGTGGGAGGTGTTGGTGCCACCCACGGGGCCGTACGGGGGTTGTTTCGGATTTTCACCCACTAACGCCATGTTTTTAAGCCTAAGTCTAGAAATATTCAAATTACCATCGTATTCTCAAACTAGGAGTTCCGGGGCTGCGCGGACAGTTCCTACAAGTTAAATTGGTCATGTGAGAGGTGTTGGTTCCACCCACGGGGCCGTTCGTGGGTTATTTTGGGTTTTCACCCTCTAACGCCATGTTTTTAAGCCTAAGTCAATAAATATGCAAATTATCGTCGTATTCTCAAACCGGGAGTCCCGCGACTGCGCGGTGAGTTCCTACGAGTCACATTGGTCCAGTGGGAGGTGTTGGTACTAGCCACGGGGCTGTTCGGGGGATGTTTCGGATTTTCACCGTCTAATGCTATGTTTTTAACCCTAAGTCTAGAAATATGCAAATTATCGTCGTATTTTCAAACCGGGAGTCCCACGGCTGCGTGGTCAGTTCCTAGGAGTTACATTGGTCCTGTGGGAGGTGTTGGTACCACCCACGGGGCCGTTCGGGGGTTGTTTAGGGATTGCCTCCAGTAACGCCATGTTTTGCCAAAGTCTAGAAATATTCTTATTACCATCGTATTATCAAACCGGGAGTCCTGGGGCTGCACGATCAGTTCCTACGAGTCACGTTGGTCCTGTGGGAGGTGTTGGTGCCACCCACGGGGCCGTACAGGGGATGTTTCAGGTTTTCACCCACTAACGCCTTATTTTTAGGCTTATGTTTAGAAATATTCAAATTACCATCGTATCCTCAAATCGGTAGTCCCGGGGCTGCGCGGTCAGTTCCAACGAGTCATATTGGTCCCGTGGGAGGTATTGGTGCCACCCACGGGGCCGTTCGGGGGCTACTTTGGATTTTCACCCTCTAAAGCCAAGTTTTTAAGCCAAAGTCAAGAAATATGCAAATTATCGTCGTATTCCTAAAACGGGAGACCCGCGACTCCGGGGTCAGTTCCTACGAGTTACATTGGTCCTGTGGGAGGTGATGGTGCCACCCACGGGGTCGTTCGGGGGTTGTTTTGAGTTTTCACCCTCTAATGCCATGTTTTGCTTAAGTATAGATATATATAAATTATCATCGTATTCTCAAACCATGAGTGTCGCGTTCGTGCGGTCAATTCCTACGAGTTATATTGGTCCCGTGGGAGTTATATTGGTCAATTCCTACGAGTTATATTGGTCCCGTTCGGGGGTTGTTTCGGGATTTCCCCCAGTAACGCCATATTTTGCCAAAGTCTTGAAATATTCATATTACCGTCGTATTATCAAATCGGGAGTCCCGGGGCTGCACGGTCAGTTCCTACAAGTCACATTGGTCCTGTGGGTGCCACCCACGGGGCCATACGGGGGCTGTTGCGGGTTTTCACCCACTAACGCCATATTTTTAAGCCTAAGTCTAGCAATATTGAAATTACCATCGTATCCTCAAATCGTTAGTCCCGGGGCTGCGCGATCAGTTCCAATGAGTCACACTGGTCCCGTGGGAGTGTTAGTGCCACCCACGGGGCCGTTCGGGGGCTATTTTGGATTTTCACCCTCTAACGCCATGTGTTTAAGCCTAAGTCTAAAAATATGTAAATTACCGTCGTATTCTCAAACCAGGAGACCCGCGAGTACGGTGTCAGTTCCTACGAGTTACATTGGTCCTGTAGGAGGTGATGGTGCCACCCACGGGGCCGTTCGGTGGTTGTTTCGAGTTTTTACCCTCTAACGCCATGTTTTGCTTAAGTCTAGAAATATATGAAAATTACCGTCGTATTCTCAAACCGTGTGTGTCACGGTCGTGCGGTCAGTTCCTACGAGTTACATTGGTCCCATGGGAGGTGTTGGTGCCACCCAAGGGGCCGTTCTGGGGTTGTTTCGAGTTTTCACCCTCTAATGCCGTGTTTTTATACGTAAGTCTAGAAATATGCAAATTACCGTCGTATTCTTAAACCGGGAGTGCCGCGGCAGTGTAATGAGTTCCTACGAGTTATATTGGTCTCGTGGGAGGTGTTGGTGGCACCCACGGGGCCGTCCGGGGGCTGTTTTGAGTTTTCACCCTGTAAATCCATATTTTTATTTCTAAGTCTAGAAATACGCAAATTACCGTCGTATTCTCAAACCGTGAGTGTCGCGATTGTGCGGTCAGTTCCCACGAGTTACATTGGTCCCGTGGGAGTTTTTCGTGCCACCCAAGGGGCCGTTCGTGAGTTGTTTCGAGTTTTCACCCTCTAACGCTATGTTTTTATACGTAAGTCTAGAAATATGCAAATTACCATCGCATTCTTAAATCGGGAGTGCCGTGGCTGCGTGGTCAGTTTCTACGAGTCACATTGGTCCCGTGGGAGGCGTTGGTGCCACCCACAGAGCCGTTCGGGGGCTGTTTCGGGTTTCCACCTACTAACGCCATGTTTTTTAGCCTAAGTCTAGAAATATTCAAAATACCATCGTATTCTCAAACCGGGAGTCCCGGGGCAGCGCGGTCAGTTCTTACGAGTCACATTGGTCACGTGGGAGGTATTGTTGCCACCCACGGGGCCGTACGGGGGTTATTTCGGGTTTTCACCCACTAACACCATGTTTTTAAGCCTAACACTAAAACTATTCAAATTACCGTCGTATTCTCAAACTGGGAGTTCCAGGGATGCACGGACAGTTCCTACGAGTCACGTTGGTCCCGTGGGAGGTGTTAGTGCCACCCACGGGGCCGTTCGTGGGTTGTTTAGGGTTTCACCCTCTAACGCCATATTTTTAAGCCTAAGTTTAGAAATATGCAAACTATCGTCGTATTCTCAAACCAGGAGTCCCGCGGCTGCTCGGTTAGTTCCGACGAGTCACATTGGTCCCGAGGGAGGTGGTGGTGCTCGGTTAGTCCTCTTATGACACGAATTTTGAGTGTGACCAACACAACCACCCAGAGAATCTCGAAGTTGAGACCATTCCATGGTCCGGGTCCCAAGTCGACAATTGTGTTGACTTACCTTTCATTAGTGAGCCTAATCCAACCCCGCCATGTCCATATAAACCCCACCTTGCGGTTCATATTCACCTTCCCTTTCCCTTAGAATCCAAAACAATGCCCGAGTCTACACCTATCGAGCTTCACCTTTGTGTTCCCGAGGAACCAATTTATCCTAGGTTAGCTCCGGCTATGAGTATTCACCATTTTCCCGAGATAGAATCCTTGATAGTTCCTAACTATCCGAATTTGGATGATATCCCACCATGCATGGCTCCCGTTGAGCCTGATATTTCTAGAGATCCTTCTATCTCCGATCTTGGTGCCTCGTTTAAGCCACCCACCACAATTACCAATGATACATTTTTGGAGAAGTTGACAACTCCATCTTTAGATACCACACTTCCTCCTATGAGTTCCCTTGTGGATCACTCCGCACCTCATGAGGAGTGTGTGTCTCCCACTCTTGAGTTGGATCATCTTCCTCCACCGTTTATCCCACCCGATCCACCCATTATCCTTTCCACCCTACCACCTGGTTTGGATCTTGATTTTACACATTTCAAGTTTCCATATACATTTTTATATCCTCAGCTAAAACTATCCTCCTCCATCTACGAGAGTATTTATGGTGATACTCTCCACTTCCGTGACACTGAGCTTGTTCCTCCATGCCCACCACTTTCTTGTCGTCTTGATTTTTCGTCTCAACAGCTCCCTGGTGTGTCACGGCACAACCATTACCATCTCCCATTCATAGAATGGTCGTGTGATTTTTATGAGGCCCATCCCATTCCACTTACCAAACCATATTGCCTCCTTCACCAACTAGAGCACCATGCTTATAGGGCCCTAGTTGCCCTCACCTTCCGGATCAATAAAGCATGTGAACGATGCTTCATCACCCATGCCTTTATCACCCTTACTGTTGATGTAAAAAATTAGATGACTCTAATTATTCAATCACAGATAAATAAATAAGACAAAGAATTTTAAAGTGGTTCAGCCTTATGATAATGGCCTACGTCCACTGTTATGTTATTGCTGAGTGTTTTGGGAATTCTCGATTACAAGTTCTATCAAGAAATTTTGGTCCCTTTGAATGAAGGTGATACAATGTATTTATAGCCCTGAGGCTCACGTATGAAAGGGTGATACATTAAATGATATACATATGAAAGGGTGATACATTTAATGCCCTTTAAGCTTGTGCGTAAAATGATAAGCATTCAATGAATAGATGAACTGTTGGTTATCTGGCAATCAATGTTATGACCGAGATGCAGCTTGGACCGCATTAGTTGCTCGTCGTTCGGGAGTTCCTCGGAGCGTTGGAGTTCCTCGGAGTACGCTTGTTGCTCGGAGTGAGTATGACTTAGTCGGGGGAAATAAACTTCCTCATTGTTATTGTGTCATGTAGGTCGACACGTGTCTTCTTTTTATTCGTCCACGTCAGCATATTAATTTTGGTATCAACAGAAGCCCCCAATATTTCATATTTCGAACTTTGAGGAGTATGGAACATTCTTTCTCGATATATGGCAGTATTAAATGACTTTCCTGGTTCTTAGGAGCATTTCAAATTTCCTTCCAAATTCGCAGAATCCGCCTTTTTTCTAAGCGCTTCGATCTTTGTGCACTTTTTGTCCTTTTAGCCGCCGATAGCGTAATAATTTCCTTTTTGTAATCATTTCTTTCGCCGTTTATCAAGGCAAAGTATTTAAACTTCGTAGACAATACCACCGTCTTCTACCTTTTCCAATTTTTGCTTTCGAGTTTTCTCTAGTCTTTCTCTCTCTCTTGTGCGTTCATCCTTCGTTCGTTGTCAACAGATTTCTCCCTTTTTCCTGTAAGATCTTCTTCCTTATTCTTCATTTCTTTCTTTTATTCATCATGGTTTACGTTATTGAATCTCTTGAAAAATTCCGTTCTGATTTTTCTATTCCATCCTGGGTAACTCTGGAGGATCTGCCCGAACCTTCAGATTACTTTCGTTTGGCTGAGGGACATTGGTTTCCCAGCCTTTTTATTGCTGAGTGTGGATTTTCTTTTCCACCAAACCCTTTGTGCTTAGAGTTCTGTCGATACTTCGATGTTGTTCCTGCAAAAATAGCCCCAAACACATGGAGAATAGTTAATGGGGTATATAGGTTAAATCAAACTCATGGAACCCGTATAGGAATTCCTGAGATTATGTTCTGCTATAGATGGGCTGTTTTAGACAATGTCTATTATTTAAAAACTAGATTTTTGAATAGGGCTTTTGACGCGACTTAATATTTGTCTCAAAAGTGCGTACAATCTAGGCTCAAGTGCAAGCATGTCGCTCAAGTAATAAACCCGGTAAGTCGGGATCGTATCCACAGGGATCGAGATTGACAAATAGTAATAAGAAAAATTATTAAATCTTGAAATAATTTCGTAAAAGAAACGAAAAGATGATTAAAAATTGGGAAAATTTCTATTAAAAAATTACTTAAGAAAAACAAACTGAAAAGTGCAAAAGAAATTAGATCTAACAAATGGGAGAAAATAGGGTAGGGTACAATCCCTCAATCCTTAACAAATTACCGTATAGAATACTAGAATTGTAAATTAAAATTATTGACTAGATCCGGTCTTTATACATTCTAAGCATTACATATATGAGGGATCTATCCCGCATCATATGAAATCAAAGATAGATATAAAGCGGTGAATGAATCCAGTCTTTATAGATTCTAAGCATTACGTATATGAGGTTCAAGCCCGCACCATACGAAATCAAAGATAAATATAAAGCGGTGCTTTCACGATTCAATCAATATTTTAATTTAACCTCTATTTTCTACATAAATAATTTGCCTTGGATTGAGTTCATGTACCCCAACCCTTGGGAATTTAGCTACTCATGATTTGGTTCAAGAATAAATTCACACACAAAATTATGGATCTACAAGACATGGGAAATAATTTGCAAATAATAAAAATAGAGAATGGAAAGATATTACTTGAATTCAGCAACAAAAATGGAATTGGAATCCAGAATTTCTTACAAACTAGGGTTCATGAAAACTCTTGAAGGAATAGAAAATTTGCTCTCAAAATCTAACCCTAAAATTCAATCTAGCACTTCTAACCTACTCCTAACCTAGCCTCTCTCTAGCAACTCCATTTTGGAATGACATAGGGATTGGCCTTTTATAGATCTCAAAAAGGATTTTTCCCATGCCTCTCCACGTTTTGACCTTTTAATATACCTAAATGAGACTCTTCCCATGCCTCTCCATGTTTTACAACTAATAAAAACGAATTAAACAAGAAATTTCAAGAGTTGTCTCTTCAGTTCTGAAAATGACTCTTCATTATCTCGCAACTTCAAAACCTCGTAACTTCTTCATCGTAGCTCGGATTGAGGTGCCCTTTTTTTCCAATGTTCTTATAATTTAGACCTCTTCAACTCTCTAGCTTTCCTCACCACCGGAATATGGCTGTAAAATTACGAAAATGCCCTTAAACTCCTCATTTCTTGCTTTCTTTCACTGTTTTGCATTCTCTTTCGCACTTATTTGCATTAAATACCTGTAAAACACATGAGAAATACACAAAACACGAAATACTTGCCAAAAAAGGTTAGTAGCATAAATAAGAGACAAATCCAAGCTAAATACACTGCACGGGATCATAAAAATACCGAAATTAAGGGGATAAATGTGAAGAATATGTGCCTAATCAGCTTTAGTAGTCAATCTCCCTGATGCTAATAGGGATTATTTTGAACATGGGGTAGTTATAAAAAATTGGCAACATGCCCCTTTAGTTGGAGATGAAGTATATGAAGGCCCCAGATGCCCCCCATATGGCAATGGGATAGGTTATTTTCATTTTATTCTATTTATGAAATTATGAATTCATTATGTTTGATAAAATGTGTGATTGATATTTCATTATGTATTTGTTTGCAGTTGATAGCAAGAGAAAAACTCCCAAAGAATCAGAAGTAAATATCAAGCATTTGAAACATATCTGGAGTTTGCATCAGAAAATTGCAGACGAGCACGTCAGGTCTGCTTCATACTTGCTGCAGTACAGGAGCTATACATCCTCTTTTACTGCTCGTCCTGTGGTTAGCATTAGTGAACCATTACCAGCTTCTGAAGATTCTTCACCAGACTCTCAAATTTCTCTGAGTCAGAAAATGGGCAAAAGAAGAGTTCCTGCTATATTCGAGGAGACTTCCTCTGCTGGTGATGGAAAAAGAAACAAGGCTGATGTCCCAAAGGGGACAAAGAAAATGGATGCTGCCCCTTCTGTTGCTTCCCAGAAGGCTGCCGAGAAGCCCCTAGTGGTTCCTGTGCAGAAGGATGCACCTGTGGAAGTAATCACCATCTCTCCAACCAAAAGTTCTTCTTTGGCTGAGGTTGTTGAAAAGGCACCGAGGAGATTGAAGAAATCCTCCTCGGTCAGTTTTTCTGAAGCCATTCCCCAGCTCGAAGCTAGTAAAGCTGGAGTTCCAACCATTATTCCTCCGAGTTCTGCAATGAGCTCGGTAAAGACTTGGACTATTCCAGAAGTCCAAGGAATTGAAGAAAACATGTCTAGGGATATGCTGACATCCCTAGCTACTCGTCACATTGCTTCAGTAAGTTTCTTATACTTTGAAATTTCTTTCTTTCTATCAATACAAGTATCTCGGCACTGACTTATCCTCATTTTCTGTTTCAGCTGGTGAGTTGCTTTAACACTATAGTGAAGAAAGATGAAGCACTCAAGGCTTCTAGCTCCTCGTCTAGAGTGGAGGATGCTTTTTTGGGTTTGACCCAGTCTTTGAAGGCTTCCCGTCAAAAGTACGACGAGGATAGGGGTGAATGGGAGAAGAAGTTGGCTGCGTCTGAGGCAGAGAAGGTGCAGTTGGGAAACAAAGTGAAGGTCTTGGAGGGAGAGAATAAAAAGTATGTCGAGAAGCTCACAAGCTTTGGGGAGCTTGAAAATAAGTTGAGATCAGCTGATGAAGAGCTAACCCTTCTGCGATAAGTAAATCGACAGAAGGAGGAGGTGGAGGCCAAGTTGAAAGCCACCGAGGATCTTCTATCCGAGAAGCTCTCCTCGGAGAAAATGAAGAGAAAAGTAGCTGTGAAAAAATCCTTTCGAACTGGTTGGGACAAAGGATGAGATAGGGGGTGGCAGCAATGATGACCCAGGTGAAGTACGGGAGTTTGAAATACTTCCGTGATGGTTGGGTTGCTGCCTTGAAAGAATTGAAGGTGAGCGAGGACTCTGAATTATTTCAACAACATCTTCCTGGCCCTCCTTCTGTAATTGAAGATGAGGATGAAGACGAAGCTGCATCTGAGGAGTCTTCAATGACAGTGGGTGATCAAGTCCTTGCTCCACAACCCAATCAGACAGTCACCGAGGAGATTTCGTCTTTGCCTGCTCCTCCTGAATAAGTCCCAACTTCTGCCAATCAAATCATTGTTCCCACCGAGCAACCAAGCTCCTCGTCCCAGCCTCCCGAGAAAGTCTTGGGAGATAAGGAAAAGGTGTGAAGTTGTTCGGTATTCTCTTTTATTTTCTTCTACTTGTACTCTGTATTCTGAACGATGTACTTCTTTTGATGATGTAATAAAATTACCTTTTTTGTTCCTCTACATTGTTGATGTTCTGTTTGCTTCTTTTATTAACTCTTGCCTTCTCTTCTTTATTAGTTTATGGCTAGAATTGACTTACTATCTGCCAATGATACAAAGCTGATGCAGCAATGCCATGAATATTATAAGGCTGGTCACACAGAACTAAGTGCATCAGAAGTTGCTGATATCCTTAGTCATGATGCTTCTGAGCAGGCAGTTGAGGCTTATCAGTACCTGAAGGGTTTACTTGACCGAGCTGTGGCCAATAACGTGGCCTATTATGAAATGATTGAGGATCTTCAAGGTACCTTAGAGGACCTTCAAAATCAGTATAAGTAATCAACTACCCTGTTGCATGAGGGGTATGAGAAGAGGTATCAACAGCTTTCTGCCGAGAAGGGCTACGACAAACTCCTGGCTGGGTACGATGTCAGGGAGAGAACCCTAAAAGGTGAAGTTGAATCTTGTAGACAGATTGCCGAGCTGCTAGAGCAAGAAAATAACAATTTGCTGAAAGAGCTAGCACAGTATTGGTCTGCAGCTTCTTCTTCAATAGCTATAATCCCAGTGACCGACGAGGGATTTTCATTTTTAGAGGTTGAGAATGCCAAATTAAGGCAAGAGTTGGATACCTTGAGAACGTCGAGTACTTCTACTGCTACTCGGGGACGAGGAAGAGGTTCTCGTGGACGAGGAAGAGTTGCTCGTACTGTTAAAGAAGCTTGTACTCAATCTGCTTTAGAAAATCAAGCATTCCAATTAATGGCCAAGAACCAAGCCTTGTCTGAGCTGTCCAAGAAAGTTAGAGAATTGGAAAATCAAATCTCTGGAGATAAATCAATGTTGGAGACTAATGGACTTTTCATCCAAAGTCTTCAAGAGAAGATTGATAGGTTAACATTTCAATTCCATAAACAGCCCAGAGAGTTTTGGATGGCAGGATACAATGAGGCCCTTTGTCACTTGGATGCTCGCATTGAAAATGCCAATAATGAAGGGTACAAGCAAGGTTGGTTGAATGCCTTATGCGTGCTGAAGCTCGAACAAGGACACTACTTATGGGACTATTATGATCCTGGGGTACTTGACTTACCTGTGCCACCGTTCAAATTGGACATGGAATGGATTCCAGCTCGCGCCATTCCTAGTAGCTTAATTGCTAAGTACCTCGGTGACTACAGTTTACATTCCCAGTTTGAGGTTTCTCGCCCCGAGAATCTTTTCGACCGTCCTTCTGTGATGAACGTTAGAATGCTGAAGGATCTGAATTTTATTAACTCTCCTCGGTCTTTAAATGATCCATCTGCTGGCGAGGAACCTATATCGAAAGCTGAAGGGAAAAAACCAATAGAATAGGAATTTTTGATGTAACAGTTAGTATACATATCCATATAATTGTCAATGTAACTTGTAATTTATTTTGAATTTTAATGAAAAACTTTCATTTTTGTTTGCAAATCTGTATTGATATTGTATTGTATTTGTCAAACACTTTTATATTTGTGCTTGTATAACAATATTATATTGTTCAACGACCAACTTAATAATAAGAAAGTTACAAGTATCAGAAATGTTGCTCGATCACTTAATAATAAAGTAATGAGTATAAAAATGTTTAAAAATTTTCCGACCAACCAAGGTTGTTAAATTATGCTTATCGACCAATTATAGTTAGTGAGAGTTTATCCCCGACTAACCATACTTGGTAAATTTTTGTCTTTTTCATCAAATATGTCCGACCAACCAAGGTCGATAAATTCTCCTCGTCGACCAACTACAGTTAGTGAGTTCTTATCCCCGACCAACCATATTTGGTTCAGTTTGGAATACTTTTGTAATAATCTTACATCCCGACCAACATAAGTTGGTGTTTGAGAGCATATTTTGTTTTCTAACCAATCGAGATTGGCATTTTTAGGAATGTTGTTCTCGCTCTTTTACCAACCGGAGTTGATCACGCTTGAACTATCATATCCAATAACTCTTTTACCAACCGGAGTTGGTCTGAGCTAGTGTACGCCTCCTAACCAAAGGAGTATGGTTTGTTCTCGCTCTTTTACCAACCGGAGTTGATCATGCTCGAACTATCATATCCACTAACTCTTTTACCAATCGGAGTTGGTCACATTAGTGTACGCCTCCTAACCAAAGGAGTATAGTTTGTTCTCGTCCTTTTACCAACCGTAGTTGGTCATGGGTTTGAACTATCATGTCCACTAACTCTTTTACCAATCGGAGTTGGTCACATTAGTGTACGCCTCCTAACCAAAGGAGTATAGTTCGTTCTCGCCCTTTTACTAACTGGAGTTGATCATGGGTTTGAACTATCATTTTGTTTTTATTGCTGAACTGAACAACGTAGTGTTGCACACTAGTATTCCCCGAAAAACTTTAAATAAAAGAAAGAAGATGGTGAAACATCATCGTTTTATTCACATTGATGGAACTGCTTTACATTTTACATCACTGATAATACTTGCGTAGGTGTTAGCATTCCATGCATTCTTAAATTCCTCTCCTTCTAGAGTTGCTATGCGGTAAGTCCCTGGTCGAACAACTTCTGTAACTCGGTAAGGTCCATGCCAGTTTGCTTCCAATTTATTGTGCTTCTGAATTACCTTCTTTAGCACGTAATCTCCTTCTTTTAAGTCGCATTTCTTCACCCTTTTGTTGTAGAATAGAGCTGTTCGTTGTTGGTAAGCAGCATTCCTAATGGCTGCCTCTTCTTTAACCTCCTCGAGCATGTCCAAATCTAATCTTCTCATTAGGTCACTGACTGGAGAATTGAAATTCAGTCCTCTGTGTGTTGGAAGACCCAACTCGGCAGGTATCACAGGCTCACTTCCAAATGCCAGCATATATGGTGATTCTCCAGTTGCTGCTCGGGGAGTTGTTCGGTAAGCCCACAATACTGATTGTAGCTCATTAATCCAATTAGCTTTAGCCTCACTTAGCCTCTTCTTCAAACCATTTAGTAGTGTTCTATTCATCACTTCAGTCTGTCCATTGCTTTGAGGATGCCCTGGCGCTGAATGAACCTTCAAAATATTTGACTGATGACAATAGGCAGCAAACTCTTCGTTATCAAATTGTGTTCCATGGTCTGTGATGAAGGCATGAGGGAGACATATCTGCAGATGATGTTCTTCCAAATGAACTGGTACACCTTCTCGTATGTCATATCGATAAGTGGCTCAGCTTCTACCCACTTAGTAAAATAATCCACTGCGACAACGAGGTACTTGAATCTTCCTCGGGTCGTTGGCAGTGGTCCAACCAAATCAATTCCTCACATGGAAAATGGCCATGGAGAAGTTATGGGTGTCAACAGTGCTTGTGGAGTTCGTCGGATGGAGGATAAATGTTGGCACTTGTCATATTTCTTGGCATAGGCTATACAATCAGCCCTCATCGTTGGCCAGTAGTATCCCTGTGTCATCACCCTTTGTAAAAGTGTCCGACCTGCTACATGAGCTCCATAAGACCCTTCATGGATTTCTTCAATCAATTCTTTTACCTCGGAGGGATGTACACATCTCTGCAAACCTGCCATAATTCCTCGTCTATACAAAACACCATTAGTTAGTACATACCGAGCAACTTTATACTTCAATTTCTTGGCAGCGAGCTTATCCTCCGGTAATTCTCCTTCTTCAATGTATGCCCTGATGGGATCCATCCAAGATGGTCCTAAATCAAGGGTAATAATATTCACCGTCAGGTCTTCATCTATGCTCCGACTTACTAATACTTCAATTGGTATCGTCCTTCGCAGCTCGGTACGAGTAGCTGATGCTAATCGGGCCAGTGCGTCTGCTCTCGCATTCTCTATTCTCGGTATTCTCACCAATTGAATGGCATCAAATTCTGTCAATAACTCCATCACCTTTGCATGGTACTTCACCATTAATTCTCCTTTAACTACATATGTTCCCATCATCTGATTCACAATTAATTGAGAATCACTGAATACAATCACTTGTCGTGCTTCCATAATTTTTGCTAAATTAAGACCTGCTATCATGGCCTCATACTCAGCCTCATTATTGGATGCTTTGAATTGGAATCGCAGGGCGTACTCCATGTCAATCTCGTCTGGGGTGTTTAAAATAATTTCTGCTCCACAACCTGTTGTACAAGATGACCCATCTACATACAATCTCCACGTAGGTAACTCGTCTTCAAATTTCTTATCTGACAGAGTTCCTCGGTAAAATATTTGTTGTTTTCTTTCATCCTCCCCTGGTATTTTTCGCTCCTCGTCGACCATCTCTTCTCGCCCTTTTACCAACCGGAGTTGGTCTGGGTTTGAATTTGATGATCTTTCTACATCCACAAGCCCTTTTACCAACCGAAGTTGGTCTGGACTTGTGTCTGTTGATCCTGTAACATCCACAAGTTGGTCAGTGAGCAATTTTTGTTCCTCGGGGGTATCAGGATATGTAAACTATGCTATAAATTCTACTACAGCTTGCCCTTTTAATGATGATCTGGGTTCATACACAATATCATATTCACCGAGCTCTATTGCCCAGTACATCAGTCATCCTGATTTTTCTGGCTTGTGAAGGGCTTGTCTCAATGGCATGTCGGTATACACGACGATGGTATGGGCCTAGAAATATGGCCTCATTCTTCTACTTGCTTCGATTAATGCCAATGCCAATTTTTCCAGCTTTGGGTACCTGATTTCTGCACCTCGGAAAGCCTTACTTGTGTAATAAATTGGTTTCTGAACTCCATTCTCCAATCTGATCAATGCCGAGCTGACTGCATTCTCTGATACTGCCAGGTATAAGTACAGCTGTTCTCCCATTACTGGTCTGGACAACAATGGAGGTGCTCCCAAATACTTCTTCAAGTCTTGAAAGGCCTTCTCACATTCATCAGTCCACTCAAAAGTTTTTCGAAGTATTTTGAAGAATGGGAGGCATTTATCAGTTGCTCGGGATACAAATCTGTTGAGCGCTGCAACTCGTCCTGTAAGACTCTGCACTTCTTTCTTCGTCGTCGGAGATCGCAACCCTAAAAGATCTTTGATCTTTTCTGGATTTGCCTCAATGCCTCGCTGGTTGACGATGTATGCGAGGAACATTCCTTCTCGTACTCTAAAGGTGCACTTCGTTGGGTTGAGCTTCATTTGGTATTTATCCAGTTGATCAAAGGTCTGACCTAAGTCAACTAGATGATCAGTAGCTCTCTTGCTCTTTGTCAGCATATCGTCGACATAGACTTCCATGTTGCAACTGATTTGTTCGGCAAAAACCTTGTTCATCAGCCGCTGATATGTTGCACCTGCATTTTTCAAACCAAAAGCATAACATTATAACAATAAGTTCCCCTTGGGGTAATAAAAGAAGTACTTTCCCTGTCTTCAGGTTTCATTTTGATCTGGTTGTAGCCAGAGTAAGCATCCATGAAGCTGAGCAGCTCGTGTCCCGAGGTAGCATCCACTAGTTGATCAATTCTAGGCAATGGAAAGTGATCTTTTGGGCATGCCTTGTTGAGATCGGTGAAATCAACAAACATTCTCCATTTATTGTTCTTCTTCTTTACCATCACCACATTTGCTAACCAGTCAGGATATTTCACATCTTCAATAAATCGAGCTTTCTGGAGCTTCTCGACCTCCTCTTGTATAGCTTGATTCTTCTCGGGACTGAATACTCTTCTTCTCTACTTTACAGACTTTATCTCCTTATTCACATTGAGCTCATGACATAAGAAGTTTGGATCTATCCCTGGCACGTCTTCATGACTCCATGCAAAAGTTTTCTTTCTGTTTCTCAAGAAAGTTATCAACTCCTGCTTTATTGACGCGTCCAATGACGAACCTATCTGAGTTGTTCGTTCAGGATGCTCGTCGTCCAGAATAACATTTTCTGTAGATTCCACCACCTGTCCTTTTACAAGTTGGGATTCATCTCTGGGATCAAGTGTTTCAATTTCTGTACCTTCCTCCACCTGGTAGGTAGTAGTCTTTTTCCTTGATTCTTCAAGCTCCTCTTGCTCGGCAGACGAATAATAGCATTCCCGAGCTACTTTTTGATCACCTTTTACAACTCCTACTCTGAAATTTGTTGGGAATTTTAAACACTGATGTACTGTAGATGGAACGGCTTCGAACTTCTTCAAACCAACTCTTCCCATGATGATGTTGTAGGCTGACTGCACATTCTTATCCATCACAAAGAAGCGTATTCTCTCTGTTCGACAAGCAGGCCAAGTTCCAATGAATATATCCAACTTAATCGTCCCAAGTGGAAAAACTTTCTCGCCAGCAAAACCCAGGAGAGGTCTGTGATAAGGCTCCAATTGAGATAATTTTAAATTTAAACTATCAAAGCATGAATAGTACATGATGTCCGCCGAACTACCATTATCTACCAAAACCCTTGAAATCATTACTTCTTTCATCCTCATTTTGATCACCAAAGGGTCGTCGTGAGGGTAAAGAACACCTGCAAGGTCATTTTTTGAAAAACCAATGACCAGCTTCTCTTTGTTTACCTTCCTCGGGCGCTCATCCTCAGTCAAATTGATTCGCTGAATATACAAGCAGGCCTGAGCCTCATCGAGGTAAGCTTTTCTTTCTGGAGTAAGATCTCCTCCTCCTACATCTCCACCTGTAATGACATTACAATCAAATGACCCAAAACGTATTGCAAATACCTCTCGTTCTGGCTGTCTTGGCTTTTTGGGAAGATCGGGGTCATCCTCTGTATCATCTTCATGATCCCTCTTCTTCTTCTCCTCTGCTCGACGAGGAGATCTATATCTCTCTCTAATTCGGTCATTATTTCTTCTTTCACCTCCCCGATCAACATACTTTGCCAGCTTTCCTCTTCGGATGAGTGTTTCAATCTCGTTCTGAAGAGCTATGCAATTTTTAGTCATATGGCCATGATCCTTATGGAGCTCGCAATATTTCTCCCTATTCCTCATGTCAGGGTCTGATCTCAGTTTCTTTGGCCATTTTATTTCCTCGTTATTCTTGATTTCTTCCAAGACATGATTAATACCCATTTTCAAAGGAGTATAATTATCGAATTTCTTCAGGACTTCCCATGACGTCCTATTATTCTTGGAGTGCTTGTCACTGCCATTACCCTTATGCTCTTTATTCTTAGATTTGTCGGCTTCTACCTTGGTTTCTTTATCCATATTCTTCTTTGCAGCCATAGCCTCCTCGGCATTCATGATTTTGGCCGCTTTTGCCATCAATTCTGACATAGTTGTAGGTGGATCTTTGGCTAAAGTGTAATATAACTTGTTAGGCAGCAACCCACTCATCAAGGCAGTGATTGTTGTCTTTTCTTCATAATCTATGACTTCCAGCTTCTCGTTATTGAAACGAGTTATGTAATCTCTAGTACTCTCACCAGATTTTTGTATAACACTTAACAAGTGCGCTACTCGTTTTACTGGCTTTGCTCCAAAATAGAAATTGCCAATGAACAACTCGACTAACTGAATGAAAGTTGAGATCTTACCCCGACGAAGATTGTTGTACCATATCTGGGCAGATCCAGTAAGAGTTCTCGAGAATGCTCTGCATCTCATCTCGTCGGGAACGACATAGATGTCGACGGCAACTTGATATTGCTCTATGTGAAGAACAGGATCTGTCTTTCCATCATATTTGGGGGTCACTACGGGTGCTTTAAATTTCGATGGTGTAGGAAAATCCACAATGGCCTGTACGAAAGGTGTCCCTTGAATAAAAGTTCGTTGTAGGGGATTCTTCACCTTAGCCATTTCTCCCAATCTATCCTCCAACCGCTGAATAGAACCTTTCCATGCATCATTTCCTTCTTCGGGCCTGTTAGTCCGAGCAATTGATTGTTCTGACGTAACTTCTTGAGATCTATCTCGACGAGCAACTGGTCGTGATTGTGTTGATCCCTCTCTTAGGTCTGATGGTTGTCGAAAACTCCTCGACAGGGCTTTAGGTGGACTCCTATTTCTTCTAGGGCCTAATCGACTGAAAGGAGACACCCTGCTCAATCTTTCCAAGGCACTGGTCCTCTCTGGAGAAAGAGTGATACGTTGCTCAGTATCCGTAGCCCGTATCGATGAAGTTCGCCCAGGTTGATAAGAGAAATCATCAGATTCCTCATTACGATATGATTCAGTACGTCTGGATCGCGATTGCCTCTGACCACTTCTTTTCCCTGAGTGAGTAGGTACACCGCCGTGAAGGGTTTGAATGAGTTGCCTCATAGTTTCTTGCATGGCTGTTTGTCCTTGAGCCAGATTCGTCATAATTCCAGCCAGATCTGGAGGTGCAGAGGGATTTGGAGGATTTCCAGCATTTCCAGCATTTCGATTACTGGATTCTGGATTATTTGCCATTGATGATGAATATTTTTTGGTGAAAAACGATAACAACAGTCGTTTCCCACAGACGGCGCCAATCTGTTGATGTAAAAAATTAGATGACTCTAATTATTCAATCACAGATAAATAAATAAATAAATAAGACAAAGAATTTTAAAGTGGTTCCGCCTTATGAGAATGGCCTACGTCCACTGTTATGTTATTGCTGAGTGTTTTGGGAATTCTCGATTACAAGTTATATCAAGAAATTCCATTCCCTTTGAATGAAGGTGATACAATGTATTTATAGTCCTGAGGCTCACGTATGAAAGGGTGATACATTAAATGATATACATATGAAAGGGTGATACATTTAATGCCCTTTAAGCGTGTGCGTAAAATGATAAGCATTCAATGAATAGATGAACTGTTGGTTATCTGGCAATCAATGCTATGACCGAGATGCAGCTCGGACCGCATTAGTTGCTCGTCGTTCGGGAGTTCCTCGGAGCGTTGGAGTTCCTCGGAGTACGCTTGTTGCTCGGAGTGAGTATGACTTGGTCGGGGGAAATAAACTTCCTCGTTGTTATTGTTCCATGTAGGTCGACACGTGTCTTCTTTTTATTCGTCCACGTCAGCATATTAATTTTGGTATCAACACTTACCATAAATCCCACCCGCCCTTGGTCCACCGATGCTTTGCATCACATGATGCACTTTTCCATACAAGTGCATTGACCCCTTTTAGCCTCTATCCAACAAGACTGACGCTTCAGTCTTATTTGGGGGTGATTCTCATCACCCAATTTTTCTGCCACCCCTCACTTTCATCGATCTTATCTTTAGGGTGAGAATGGTTCGATCTGACTGAAGACATTAAACTTAGCGCTACCGAGAGGCATCCCGCGTTTCTTGTACTAGTCTCATCCTGTTTGGGGGTGGTGTTTCACATCACCCTATGCTTTATCATGCTTATAGACTTGTACACATTTCTTCTCATTTTTTATTCAGATTTATTCTTGGCTTCATCTGTCCACTTCATTAGAGGTTCATTCTGATAATCTCTTTCCTACCTTATGCTCTCAATTTTAAAAATCATTTTACTTAACATCGAGGACGATGGTCCTTTTTGTTTGGGGGTGGGGAATTTTATCAAAATCGTACCTCTTTTGCAAAAAAATTGAGTTTTAAACCTGATTTTTTTAAAATTTCGTGTAGTTTCTTTCATCTCACTCATTGATGTGAATTTTCAAAAGTTTAGGAATCAAGCTAGAGAATATTTTTCTAATAGCTTATGTAATACGTAACAAGGCATGTTGCACCATGAATCTATAGACTCAACAAAAATTTGCGCACTTATCACGTTATTACGTTTAGAGTTGAGGAGTACTAAAATTCTAAAGAGAACCTTAAGGATCACTAGTAGAGACTTTATCCCGTGAGATTCGTGCCTTTCACCCTTTTTGAGTGTTTTATGCAATCTCCGAGTCACAAGTTGATTCAACTTCTTTTGGGTCCGCACTTAAATTGTTGTATGATCTCATTATTCTTCATTTTTGGTTGATCACTGAGAACGACATCACTTTCGAGTTGTAAGAAACACGTGTCTTGAAATTTATCCCAAATAGTAGATTTTCATCCATACACTTACCACTTTTCCATACACCATTTACCATTCACTTCACCCATTATATTCCCATGCTCTTCCATATTCCCACATATTTCCCCACACCGTCACCTATCATCTCCATATCATCTTCCATCATTTCAAATAAAAGAGTGTTGTTCAAAATGTTAAATGTCTTCAGTGTTGGTTTGAAAAGTGAGAAAAAGAACAAGAAAAATAGCAAATTACAAAAAAAAAAATGAAAAGAAAAATCGAAAAAAAAAGAGAGAAAAGAAAATAAAGAGAGTTTGTAGTTAGTAATAAAGACATTTGTGCCTAAAGTATAGTACACTCTTCTATCATATACATTCATCCATCATCCTTTATCATTCACATCACCATTATATCCTACATACCACATGCATACATCACACATCCATCATACCACACCTTATACCATCCTTCCCATTTCATTTTCCCCTCACCCATTATCATCCATATTTTCCCCTAGGTGTTCAGGCAAATGAAAGTCGACGTGGTGAATAACTCGACGTTCTCACTATAGTGATTAGCATTCTTTCATGAGATCAATTTTCTTTCTAATTGTTCCTTTTTTCTTATGTGTGTGTGAGACGTTTGAACTTGCTTACATTTACTCACCTCCTCACACACAAGAGCGATACACTTACCCATATCTCGAGAGTTCGTTTGAAAGAGTTATATCTAGTGAGATTTGAAATTGAAACGTTGATTCTGAAAAGGCAATCTACGAATTACTCTTATGATTCTCGATCCGTTTTGACTGATTCACACTACACACGTTGAGTTCTAGGAAGGATGTGCCTTGATTATTTACTTAGCTAAACTTTTTATGCTTCTAGCCTGTATTTCTGAAACCATTTATCATGTGATGGATTGTGCGACTATTCTATGTCTAATAAGAGATTGACTGCCCTTCAATAATCTTTTCAAATAAAGAATTTTGTGGGTATATTCCCTGCAAACCCTCACGAGACACAACTCGTCCTGTAGGGAAACCTATAGGTTCAAAGGCTTGTTGCACATGCTAAGTGCAATCGCAAGTGCCCGCGAAAGTGGTACACTTTTGGTTTCTTATCTTTCTCTTTCTCTCTATCTTATTGCTCGACGACTAGCAACGCTCTGTTTGGGGGTGGTGTGATAAGCACCCAAAATTGTACAATTTATACCCCAAATAGATGTACTTTAGTTGCTAATTCTCGGCAAATTGGGTCTTATGTGCTTAATTGTTCATTATGTAGGCTTAATTGCAGTTGCGGTATCAAAAGCTACATTTAGAGGCCAATTGCAGTTAGAATGGTGCTAATTACCAATCCCGTAACCCTAGCCTACCCTAACCTAGCCCAAAGCCTGTGTGTTTAGTTTGTATCTTTTTATTATTTTTTAGATTTTTAGTTTGAGTCATCTTTATTTTTAGGATTTATTTTAGATTTATTTAATATTTTCTAGGTTTATTTTCTATTTTTATTATTATTAGTATAATTTTATTTTGATTTTTAGTTTATTAGATATAGTTTTAGTTTTTATTTTATTTTATAATCTAATCCTAATAAAATAATTTTATTTTGATTTTTAGTTTATTAGATATAGTTTTAGTTTTTATTTTATTTTATCTTATTTTATTAGGATTAGATTTTTTAGGATTTATTTATTTATTAGTTTATTTTGATTTTACATTTTTTTTCTTTTTAGGATCTTAGTTTTAGTTTTATTAGATTTTATTTTTATTTTTATTTTATTTCTTTTTAGTTTCATTTTTTTTATTGAATCTTTATTTTTAGAGTAGGAATTTATTTATTTTTAGATTTTTAATTTTTTTAGTTTTAATAATTTTAATTAGTTAGTGTCATTTTTAGGGGTTCAAATTAAACACACACCCCACTAAATATCCTACACACTACATTACACCCAATTAGCCCTCACCCACACAAACTCCCCTACACCTCTGACACACCCAATCCTTTCCACTTCATCTTACCCACCAAACCTATCTTCACTCTCTCTCTTATCTCCCCCATTAACATCCAACAAACCCTCACTTCTCTCTCTCCCACCTCCATCATCCTACCAACCCACTATCCATACCGCCCCCCCACTGCCGGCGAACCCAACCACCAGCGGCGGCGTCCCACCGGCGGCGACTGCACCGATCCTAACCCAGCTCTCTCTACCCATTACCACCTCTCTCTTTCCTCATTCCCACACCACCCACCTGCCGGATCTCCCTACTTCGGCGAACCACAACCGAACCCGTTTAGCCCCTCTCCGGCCGAAACCAGAGAAACCCGAGATTTCCCCACTCGAAACCGAAACTCGCCAGAATCGTTGACCTCTCTCTCTCTCTAACCGGAACAGCCTCCGGCGCTGCCTCCGGCGAACCCACACCGACCTCCCTCCGGCGATCTAGCCAGAACCCAACTCGTCGACGACTGTCCGAGCCGCTGCCACCTGCCTCCAACTCTGGCGCGCACCTGACCCGGAACTCCAGCCCAACTCGGATCCAAAGCCTTCTCCAGCAAGACCCATTTCCTCCCATGTCCATACCCATAACCCATTTCCCTCTTTCCAAACCAAAGAGCAAATCGTGCACCTGACAAGACAAAGCCATAACAAACAATTACCCCATATGCCAAATAGCCCACTTATACCCTATTTTTACCCAAATACCCTTAACTAACATTTATCCCCTTTTTTCCCAAAAATACCCCGTGCACATGTGCTCACACCTCTCCCACATGTTCACCCTAGCCAATTACCCATTTTTACCCCTAGCTCCATGCATAGTATAAAAAGAAGATGAAGACCCCATCATAAAAAAAAGAGCTTTTAGATAGGAAAATTCTAAAGAGAGAATTGTAGAGAAAAATACAATTTGTAAATAATTTTATTTTATTCTTTTTATTTTTTTAGATATTTGTGAGTTTAAATATTGTAAGAGAGTTAATTTAGTGAATATTTTAATTTCAAATCATTTGGATGCTCAATTAAGTGGTGTATGCTTCAATTTTGAAGAGTAGAGTTCAACTTTCTCAAAGAGATTTGGTTTGCTTGTTCTATTCTCTTCTCTTTTATTTTAGTACCCTTGATTATTAATTTGTCAAATTTCATATCATGTTAGGCTAAAACCCCTTTCAAGGGGTGGGGTGAAACCCTTATTTGATATTATTTTAGTTTAATTAGTTTGATTACTTGAAATTTCCCTTTGAATGTTAATTTTGATCCCTCACTCTTTCACAAACTCTAAGCATCTCCTCTATCACATGTTCAAATCCCGTTGTGTGAACAACTACTTCAGACTTTTGTGGTGTGTGAAAATATCCACACTCATAAAGAAAAAATCTTGGCCCCTAACTCCAAGTCGTGGATGGGGTAATGTCCCTCGTGAGTCTTAAGCTTTCGAGAATCATAAGCTATCGGCCTCTCCTCCTGCATCAAAACCTGCCAAGTCCCCTTAGGGACGCATCAGTGAAAACTCTGTAATCAACCCTTACCTGAGGTAATGCCAAAACTGGTGTTGTGGTCAATCTAGTTTTTAACTCCTCAAACACTTGCTGGCACATCTCTTCCCAAACAAAAGGTACCCCCTTCCTCGTCAAACTCGTTAAGGGCCCAACTATCCTAGAGAACCCCTGAATGAATCGACGGTACTACTCGACCCATTACAAGAAGCTACTCACCTCGGTGGGTGTAGTGGGTTATCCCCACTCTATCCAGACAGAAAATTTCCATGGGTCCACAGATATCCCCTGCTCGGACACAATGTGTCCCAAGAACTTTACCTCCCTCAACCAAAACCCGCACTTCCCAAACTTTGCATACAACTGATGTTACCAAAGCGTCTGTAAGACCACTCGTAAATGCTTTGCCACTACACCAAAAAGGCTAAATTGCACCTTTGAGCCGGCCACCCTTTTCACGGACATTGACCGTGACAAAAAAACACGCATTTTTTGTCATGGTGAATGATCGTGACAAGGCCATGACAAAGAGTTATCACAGTCAATGATCGTGACAACTTCAAAAGGTTATCACGGTCAAAGACCTTGACAGGTTCGTGACAATTCTTTTAACAAAATACCCTAACGCCTAATTTTTTTTCCCACCGTTTTGCTTCCTCCCAATGTCTCTCTCTTCTCTCTACGTGGCGGTGCTCTCTCTCTCTCTCTTTTCAGGTCTCTCCCTCTCTCTCCCCCCTTTGTGTATATGAATATGTGTGTGTGTGGTGTGCTTCGTGTGTGTGCTACGTGTGTGGGGTGGGTGGGGTGGGGGTGGGTGGCATTGGGGGATGGGGGGCATTGGGGGTAGGGGTAGGGGTGTGTGTGTATGTCTAGGTATGGGGGGTGGGGTGGGGGCAGTGTTTGAGTGTGTGTGTGAATAATTGGGCATAAATCCGAATTGGACCCCTTTGTTGTGTAAATATCAAATTACATCCCTTTGTTGTGTAAATATTGGACGACTTTGTCGTGTAAATATTAGACCCCTTTGTTGTGTAAATATTGGACGACTTTGTTGTGTAAATATTAGACCCCTTTATTGTGTAAATATTGGACTACTTTGTTGTGTAAATATTGGACCCCTTTGTTGTGTAAATATTGAACAGCTTTATTGTGTAAATATTAGATCCCTTTATTGTGTAAATATTGGACCCCTTTGTTGTGTAAATATTGGACCCCTTGGTTGTGTAAATATGTTGTGTAAATATGAAATTGAAATTATTTGGACGCATTATTGTGAAATTAAAATATAAATTGGGTCTTTGTGTGCTTGGGAAATTAATATGTTTGTTATTCTTATAAATAAAAAAAATATTGAAATTGATATCGTATGTATTGAAATTGGTATAAGTTTTAGTTCTTATGCGTACTTTAAATTAAATGTAACATACTTCAAAAGGTCAAGCAAATGTTTTACTCGGAGTCTATTAACAATGAGCTGTGGTCAATAGTCCTACATGCGCCAAAGCGTCTAAACAGTAGCGTGGATGACTTGGCTGCACCTACCGAATATCAATCCATTTTTTATGATAACCCGAATTTAAAATAATTTTTTGATTTGTAATAAGTATTCGAATTATTTGTAATGACCAGTGGTTGTATTATTATCGGATGATAATTTAATTTTTTTTAGTTATTTGTACTTGATCATTTTAATGCTTGTAATAACCAGGTGAATAAGTTAATCAGAACTTTCATCAATTTAAGCATTAATTCAAAGTCCGTGACCCGAGAGTGTATGTGTAAATTGAAATTAGTATTGGTATAGATTGAAATTGGTATAAATTTTTATTGGTATTGGTGTTGGTATAAATTGGTATTGTTATTGAAATTGGTATTGATATAAATTGATATGGGTATTGGTATTGGTATTGGTATTGGTATGTATTGTTATTATCGGATTTGAGCATTAATTCAAAGTTCATATACATCTTTGTACCACTAATAATATTTTTAGCAGAAAATTACTTCATCAGGACGCGGTAGCGGAGGCGATCAGGGCTCCTCGGACCGTAGGCCCCCAAAATTGGGCCAATTAGCGGCCATTGTAAAAAATAAGATGGTATTATTAGCTAGAGCACTTAAGTTGTTGAAGGCGATTGTCTTCCCGGGGTGCACTGATTGGAGGGTCGTGGCTATCGACCTCAAGATGAACATCGGGGGGGCGCTATAGGTTATGTATTTTATATTTATATTTATATTTATATTTATGGCCATAGTAATTACTTATAGGATGGTTTGTATTTGTTTGACAGGAACAATTCGGCCTGCTAGCATATCTCCGCGATCCCACATTGGAGTACTTGAGGGATCAATATAAAACAAGGAAGAAGAATTTATGGGCACGGTACTTTTGGAAGACCTAGGAGTCCATTATGAGACTCCGTGAAACCTTCCCCCCCCCAAGGAACCAATCTCATTGGCACAGTGGTAGAAATTTATCGACAATGAGACCGATAAGCGGAAATTGGCATCTCGCCAATCGGGGAAATATTGGTCCCGTGGGAGTTGTTGGTACCACCCACGGGGTCGTTCGAGGGTTGTTTCGAATTTTTCCCCACTAACACCATATTTGGCCTAAGTCTAGAAATATTCAAATTACCGTCGTATTCTCAAACCGGGAACCCCGAGACTGCGCGCTCAGTTCCAACGAGTCACATTGGTCCCGTGGGAGGTGTTGGTGCCACCAACAGGGCCGTTCAGGGGCTGTTTTGGGATTTCACCCTCTAACGCCATGTTTTTAAGCCCAAGTCTTTAAATATGCAAATTATCGTCGTATTCTCAAACCGAGAGTCCCACCACTGCGCGATCACTTTCTACGAGTAAAATTGGTCCCGTGGGAGGTGTTGGTGCCACCCACGGAGCCGTTCGGGGGATGTTATGGGTTTCCACCCACTAACGCCATGTTTTTAAGCCTAAGCCTAGAAATATTCAAATTAACATCGTATTCTCAAGCTGGGAGCCCCGGGACTGCGCGATCAGTTCCAACGAGTCACATTGGTCCTGTGGGAGGTGTTGGTGCCACCCACAGGGCCGTTCGAGGACTGTTTTGGGTTTTCACCCTCTAACGCCATATTTTTTTAAGCCCAAGTCTTAAAATATGCAAATTATCATCGTATTCTCAAACCGGGAGTCCCACCGCTACACGGTCAGTTCCTACGAGTCACATTGGTCCCGTGGGAGGTGTTGGTGCCACCCACGGAGCCGTTCAGGGGCTTTTACGGGTTTCCACCCACTAACGCCATGTTTTTAAGCCTAAGTTTAGAAATATTCAACTTACCATCGTATTCTCAAATCGGGAGTCCCGGGGCTGCGCGGTCAGTTCTTACAATACACATTGGACCCGTGGGCGGTGTTGGTGCTACCCACGGGGCCGTACGAGGGATGCTTCGGGTTTTCACCCACTAACGCCATGTTTATAAGCCTAAGTCTAGAAAGATTCAAATTATTGTCATATTCTCAAACCGGAAGTTCCAGGGCAGCGCGGACAATTCCTACGTGTCACATTGGTCCAGTGGGAGGTGTTGGTGCCACCCACGGGGCCGCTCGTGGGTTATTTTGGGTTTTCACCCTCAAACGCCATGTTTTTAAGCCTAAGTCTAGAGATATGCAAATTATCGTCGTATTCTCAAACCGTGAGTCCCGCGATTGCGCGGTCAGTTCTACGAGTCACATTGGTCCCGTAGGAGGTGTTGGTACTACGCACGGGGCCGTACGGGGGATGTTTCGGGTTTTCACCCACTAACACCATGTTTTTAAGCCTAAGTCTAGAAATACTCAAATTACCATCGTATTCTCAAACTACGAGTTCCGGGGCTGCGTGGACAGTTCCTACGAGTCACATTAGTCCCGTGGGAGGTGTTGATGCCACCCACGGGGCCGTTCGGGGGTTGTTTTGGATTTTCCCCCACTAACGTCATGTTTTGCCAAAGTTTAGAAATATTCAAATTACCGTCGTATTGTCAAACCGAGAGTCCCGGGGATGCCCGGTCATTTCCTACAAGTTAAATTGGTCCTGTGGGAGGTGTTGGTGCCACCCACAGGCCCGTTCGAGGGTTGTTTCGAGTTTTTCCCCACTAACGCTATGTTTTAAAGCCTAAGTCTAGAAATATTCAAATTACCATCATATTCTCAAACTCGGAGTTCCGGGGCTGCGCGAACAGTTTCTACGAGTCACGTTGGTCCCGTGAGAGGTGTTGGTTCGACCTAAAGGGCCGTTCGTGGGTTGTTTTGGGTTTTCACTCTCTAACGCCATGTTTTAAGCCTAAGTTAATAAATATGCAAATTATCATTGTATTATCAAACCGGGAGTCCCGCAGCTGCGTGGTCAGTTCCTACGAGTCACATTGGTCCCGTGGGAGGTGTTGGTGCCAGCCACGGGGCCGTTGAGGGGCTGTTTCGGATTTTCATCGTCTAACGCTATGTTTTTAACCCTAGGTCTAGAAATATGCAAATTGTCGTCGTATTCTCAAACCGGGAGTCTCGCGGCTGCGTGGTCAGTTCCTAGGAGTTACATTCGTCCCGTGAGAGGTGTTGGTACCACCCACCGGGCCGTTTGGGGTTGTTTCAGGATTTTCCCTAGTAACGCCACGTTTCGCTAAAGTCTAGAAATATTCTTATCACCGTCGTATTGTCAAATTGGGAGTCCCGGGGCTGCACGGTCAGTTCCTACGAGTCACATTGATCCTGTGGGAGGTGTGGGTGCCATCCTCGGGGCCGTACGGGGGCTGTTTCGGGTTTTCACCCACTAACAGCATATTTTTAAGCCTAAGTTTAGAAATATTCAAATTACCATCGTATCCTCAAATCGGTAGTCCCGGGGCTGCACGATCAGTTCCAACGAGTCAGATTGGTCCCGTGGGAGGTGTTGGTGCCACTCACGGGGCCGTTCGGGGGCTATTTTGGATTTTCACCCTCTAACACCATGTTTTTAAGCCAAAGTCTAGAAATATGCAAATTATCGTCATTTTCTCAAATCGGGAGACCCGCAACTACGGGGTCAGTTCCTATGAGTTACATTGGTCCTTTGGGAGGTGATGGTGTCACCCACGGGGCCGTTCGGGGGTTGTTTCGAGTTTTCACGCTCTAACACCATGTTTTTATACCTAAGTCTAGAAATATGCAAATTACCATCATATTCTTAAACCGGGAGTGCCGCTGCTGTGTGGTCAGTTCCTACGAGTTACATTGGTCCCGTGGGAGGTGTTGGTGCCACCCACGGGGCCGTCCGGGGGTTGTTTAGGGTTTTCACCCTCTAAAGCCATGTTTTTATTCTTAAGTCTCGAAATATGCAAATTACCGTTGTATTCTCAAACTGGGAGTGCCGCGGCTGCGCGGTCAGTTCCTACGAGTTACATTGGTTCCCTGGGAGGTGTTGGTGCCACCCACGGGGCCGTTCGGGGGCAGTTTTGGGTTTTCAACCTCTAACGTCGTGTTTTTAAGCCTAAGTCTAGAAATATTCAAATTACAGTCATATTCTCAAACCGGGAGTCCTGGGGCTGCGCGGTCAGTTCCTACGAGTCACATTGGTCCCTTTGGAGGTGTTGGTGCCACCCACGGGGCCGTACGGGGAGTGTTTCGAGTTTTCACCCACTAACACCATATTTTTTGCCTAAGTCTAGAAATATTCAAATTACCGTCATATTCTCAAACTAGGAGTTTCGAGGCTGCGCGGACAGTTTCTACGAGTCACATTGGTCCAATGGGAAGTGTTGGTGCCACCCACAGGGCTGTTTGGGGGCTGTTTCTGGTTTTTCCCCACTAACGCCATGTTTTTCACTAAGTCAAGAAATATTCAAATTACTGTCGTATTTTCAAATCGGGATCCCCGGGGCTGCGCGGTCAGTTCCAACGAGTGACATTGGTCCCGTTGGAGGTGTTGGTGCCACCCACAGGGTTGTTCGGGAACTGTTTTGGGTTTTCACCCTCTAACGTCATGTTTTTAGGCCTAAGTCTAAAAATATGCAAATTATAGTCGTATTCCAAAACTGGGAGGTCCGAGGCTGCGCGGACAGTTCCTACGAGTTACATTGGTCCCATGGGAGGTGTTGGTGCTACCCACGGGGACGTTCCTGGGTTGTTTCGAGTTTTCACCCTCTAACGCCATGTTTTGCTTAAGTCTACAAATATGCAAATTACTGTCGTATTCTCAAACCGGGAGTGTCGCGGCTGCGCAGTCAGTTCCTACGAGTTACATTGGTCCCATGGGAGGTCTTGCTGCCACCCACGGGGCCGTTCGGGGGTTGTTTTGGGTTTTCACCCTCTAACGCCATATTTTTATGCTTAAGTCTACAAATATTCAAATTACCGTCGTATTCTTAAACTGGGAGGCCCGAGACTGCGCGATCAGTTCCAACGAGTCACATTGGTCCCGTGGGAGGTGTTGGTGCCACCCACAGAGCCGTTCGGGGGCTGTTTCGAGTTTTCACCCTATAACGCCATATTTTTAAGCTTAAGTCTAGAAATATGCAAATTATCGTCGTATTCTCAAACCGGGAGTCCCGCGGCTACGTGGTCAGTTCCTATGAGTTACATTAGTCCGTGGGAGGTGTTGCTGCGACCCACAGGGTCGTTCGAGGGTTGTTTCGAGTTTTTCCCCACTAATGCCATATTTTGCCTGAGTCTAGAAATATTCAAATTACCGTCGTATTGTCAAATCGGGAGTCCTGGGGCTGCGCGATCAGTTCCTACCAGTCAAATTGGTCCTGTGGGAGGTGTTGATGCCACCCACGGGGCCGTACGGGGGTTGTTTCGGGTTTTCACCCACTAACGCCATATTTTTAAGCCTAAGTCTAGAAATATTCAAATTACCATCGTATTCTCAAACTGGGAGTCCCGGGGCTGCGTGATCAGTTCCTACGAGTCAAATTGGTCCTGTGGGAGGTGTTGGTGCCACCCACGGGGCCGTTCGGGGGTTGTTTTGGGTTTTCACCCTCAAACGCCATGTTTTTTGAAGCCCAAGTCTTGAAATATGCAAATTATTGTTGTATTCTCAAACCGGGAGTCCCGCCTTGGACGGTGAGTTCCTACAAGTCACATTGGTCCCGTGGGAGGTGTTGGTGCCACCCACGGAGCCGTTCGGGGGCTGTTACGGGTTTCCACCCACTAACGCCATGTTTTTAAGCCTAAGTCTAAAAATATTCAAATTACTATCGTATTCTCAAATCGGGAGTCCCGGGGCTGCGCGGTCGGTTCTTACGATACACATTGGCCTCGTGGGAGGTGTTGGTGCCACCGATGGGGCCGTACGAGGGTTGTTTCGAGTTTTCACTCACTAACGCCATGTTTTTAAGCCTAAGTCTAGAAAAATTCAATTTACCGTCGTATTCTCAAACTGGGAGTTCCGGGGATGCGTGGAGAGTTCCTACGTGTCACATTGGTCCCGTGAGAGGTGTTGGTGCCACCCACGGGGCCGTTCGTGGGTTATTTTGGGTTTTCACCCTCTGACGTCATGTTTTTAAGCCTAAGTCTAGAAATATGCAAATTATCATCGTATTCTCAAACCGGGAGTCCCGCGGTTGCGCGATCAGTTCCTACGAGTCACCTTGGACCCGTGGGAGGGGTGGTGCCACCCACAGGGCCGTACAGGGGGTATTTCGGGTTTTCACCCACTAACACCATGTTTTTTAGTCTAAGTCTAGAAATATTCAAATTACTGTCGTATTCTCAAATTAGGAGTTCCTGGGCTGCGTGGATAGTTCCTACGAGTCACATTGGTCCCGTGGGAGGTCTTGGTGCCACCCACGGGGACGTTCGGGGGTTGTTTCAAATTTTCCCCCACTAACGTCATATTTTTTCAAAGTCTAGAAATATTCAAATTACCGTCGTATTGTCAAACCGGGAGTCCCAGGGCTATGCGGTCAGTTCCTATGAGTCAAATTGGTCCTGTGGGAGGTGTTGGTGCCACCCACGAGGCCGTACGGGGGCTGTTTTGGCTTTTCACACACTAACGCCATGTTTTTAAGCCTAAGTCTAGAAATATTCTAATTACCGTCATGTTTTCAAATCGGGAGCCCCGGGGCTGCGCGATCAGTTCCAACGAGTCACATTGGTCCCGTGGGAGGTGTTGGTGCCACCAAAAGGGCCGTTCAGGGGTTGTTTTGGGTTTTCACCCTCTAACGCCATGTTTTTAAGCCCAAGTCTTGAAATATGAAAATTATCGTCGTATTCTCAAACCGGGAGTCTCACCGCTACGCGGTCAGTTCCTGCGAGTCACATTGGTCCCGTGGAAGGTGTTGGTGCCACCCACAGAGCCGTTCGAGGGCTGTTTTGGGTTTCCACCCACTAATGCCATGTTTTTAAGCCCAAGTCTAGAAATATTCAAATTACCGTCGTATTCTCAAATTGGGAGTTCCGAGGACGCGCGAACAGTTCCTACGAGTCATATTCGTCCTGTGGGAGGTGTTGGTGCCACCCACGGGGCCGTTCGTGGGTTGTTTTGGGTTTTCACCCTCTAATGCCATGTTTTTAGGCCTAAGTTTAGAAATATGCAAATTATCATCATATTCTCATACCAGGAGTACCGCGGCTGCGCGATCAGTTCCTACGAGTCACATTGGTCCCGTGGGAGATGTTGGTGCCAGCCACGGGACCGTTCGGGGGTGTTTCAGATTTTCACCCTATAACACCATATTTTTAAGCTTAAGTTTAGATATATTCAAATTATCATCGTATTCTTAAACCGGAAGTTCCGCGACTGCGTGATCAGTTCCTACGGGTTATGTTGGTTCCGTGGGAGGTGTTGGTGCCACCCAAGGGGCCGATCGGGGGTTGTTTCGGGTTTTTCTCCACTAACGCCATGTTTTGCCTAAGTCTACAAATATTCAAATTACCATCGTATTCTCAAACTTGGAGCCCTGGGACTGCGCGCTCAGTTCCAACGAGTCACATTGGTCCCGTGTGAGGTGTTGGTGCCACCAACGGGGCCGTTCGAGGGCTGTTTTTGATTTTCACCCTCTAACGCCGTGTTTTTTGGGCTTAGTCTAAAAATATATAAATTATCACCGTATTCCAAAACTGGGAGTTTCGTGGCTGCGCGGACAGTTCCTACGAGTTACATTGGTCCCATGGGAGGTGTTGGTGCCACCCACGGGGACATTCGGGGGTTGATTCGAGGTTTCACCCTCTAACGCCATGTTTTGGTTAAGTCTATAAATATGAAAATTACCTTCGTATTCTCAAACCGGGAGTGTCACGGCTGCGCGACTAGTTCCTACTAGTTATATTGGTCTCGTGGGAGGTGTTGCTGCCACCCACGGGGCCATTCGGGGGTTGTTTTTGGTTTTCACCCTCTAACACCATGTCTTTATGCCTAAGTCTAGAAATATGCAAATTATCATCGTATTCTCAAAACGGGAGTCCCGCGACTGCGTGGTCAGTTCCTACGAGTCACATTAGTCCCGTGGGAGGTGTTGGTGCCACCCACGGAGCCGTTCGGGGGCTCTTTCAGGTTTTCACCCTATAACGCCATATTTTTAAGCTTAAGTCTAAAAATATGCAAATTATCGTCGTATTCTCAAACCAGGAGTCCCGCAGCTACGTGGTCAGTTCCTACGACTTACATTGGTCCCGTGGGAGGTGTTGGTGCCACCCACGGGGCCGTTCGAGGGTTGTTTCGAGTTTTTCCCCACTAACGCCATGTTTTGCCTAAGTCTAGAAATATTCAAATTACCGTCGTACTGTCAAACCGGGAGTCCCGGCGCTGCGCGATCAGTTATTACCAGTTAAATTGGTCCTGTGGGAGGTGTTTGTGCCACCCACGGGGCCGTACGGGGGCAGTTTTGGGTTTTCACCCACTAACGCCATGTTTTTAACCCTAAGTCTAGAAATATTCAAATTACCATCATGTTTTTACGCCAGGCCGAGGGCGCCCTCCAACTAGACGAGCCCAAGATTGTCTCACCCTCCTTCAGGCCCAGATGACCCTTCAAGCGGCCGACCCTTCATCAGGCCCAAACGACCCTTCAAGGGGTCGACCCTTCATCGGGGCCAGATGACCCTACAAGGGGCCGACCCTTCATCATGCCCGAATGACCCTTAAAGGGGTCGACCCTTCATCAGGCCCAGACGACTGCAAGGGGTCGACCCTTCATCAGGCCCGAACGACCCTCCAAGGGGCCGACCCTTCATCAGGCCCGAACGACCCTCCAAGGGTCCGACCCTCCTAGGTTATGACAGTACGAGGCCCAAATTAGACCAGACTCACTACCGGAAAGAACTTTGTCCTCGGCCTCATATCAAAGGCCGAGGGTGACATAATCACAGCACGTGGCTTGGGAGACGCGTGGAACAGTGCGCGTGAGGCTCACATGGCACATGGAAGACCGTTATAACAACATCACACCCTCACGTGAGGGAATATTATGTCATCATTTGGCATCTACAGGTGTTAAAGGGAGATTGGCTAGATCATCATTCACATGCACCATGTATACTTGGGGGGTACACTACACCCCTCAAGACCTATATATACTTGTCACCTACAACCCTACAAGGGGATCGATAACTGTAACCCTAGCTGAAACTTTGCTTGTACACACAGTAGAGAGAGAAAGTGAGCTCATGTGCACTGTATCCAAGGCCATTAGTGCCCATACTTAGTGGATCACACACTCACAGTGGATGTAGGCCTAATTGGTTGAACCACTATACATCATTGTCTTATTCCTCTTATACTCATCTCCTTCTATATACTTATACACTTACATCTCTATGGCTGCCATGGTTACTATTATTTGAGCTCATCATCACTTATCTGATGGTGCTAGATTTCAGCATCATCAGTTTGGCGCCGTCTGTGGGAAAGAGAAGACATTTCTTCCTTTGTACAGCTTGAACTCACTGGGCACTCTGGTGGTGAACCAGTTCTTCCCCTGAGGGGAGATGTTTCACCATTGAAAGAGACCCATCAAGGTTCTCAAGCTCACCAGTCTTTTTTCCAGTTCAGTTGTTCACAACTCAAATACATGGCACCTGAGATGTCGCCACCACCACTCCCTCCACCGGATAGTGGAGTAGGACCCAGTTCCAGTCAGCCACCACCTCAGTTTGAGATGGCTGATGTGGCGGCAGCCTTGAAGTCTCTGGCAGCAAGCCAGCGGATCATGCAGGAGCAGTTACAGCTCTAAGCCAGAACATACAAAGACCACCAGGGGTCTCACCTGAGATGATTACTCCGACAGCAGCTCCAGGACAGCATGAGGCCAGGGGACCACCCCAGGCACCACGCAAAGACCTGCCATCCCCTTAGCGGCGTAGGGATGTTGCTGACCCCTGCGTCTATGCCTGGGTAGGCAAGGAACCTAAAGACATGTATGATGATCTGGAGGGGGAGGAAGCCCCCATAGAATGCTGGGAGCCGTATGAGGTCTCCATTAATACTGTACAACCCCTCCAGGAGAGCAGAGGGAAGTGCGAAAGGCAAAACCCTGATGATCACCCGAGAGGCTCTGCTTTTGATCGCCTGAGCAGGGGGTCGACCTTTGAGAGGCTGGGCCCAGTAAATGACCTGCAGGAAAAATTGTCCAGGTCAAGGAGTGTCGCGAGGTCCAGAAGGGAGGCAACAGATGATCGACCCCACGGGGGCGGGCCTTTAGGACGGGATGACATCTAGGGGGAAGTAAACAGACGACACAGGCCAGTTGCGGCAGGACCTCCGTCCATCTCAAAGAGGCGGCAGGGGATAACATCGACCAAGTTGACCCTACGAGGCCCTGGAATTACTCGATCCAGCGATTGGAGGATAAGATTGGCGATATACTAAAAAGTCTAGAAATATTCAAATTACCATCGTATTGTCAAACCCGGAGTCCCAAGGCTGCGCGATCAGTTCCTAGAAGTCAAATTGGCCTGTGGGAGGTGTTGGTGCCACCCACGGGGCCGTACAGGGGCTGTTTCGGGTTTTCACCCACTAACGCCATATTTTTAAGCCTAAGTCTAGAAATATTCAAATTGCCATCGTATTCTCAAACTAGGAGTTTCGGGGCTGCGCGGACAGTTCCTACGAGTCACATTGGTCCCGTGGGAGGTGTTGGTGCCACCCATGGGGTCGTTCGTGGGTTGTTTTGGGTTTTTACACTCTAACGCCGTGTTCTTAAGCCTAAGTCTAAAAATATGTAAATTATCCTCGTATTCTCAAACTGGGAGTCCCGCGGCTGCACGATCAGTTCCTACGAGCCACATTGGTCTCCGGAGAGGTGTTGGTGCCACCCACGGGGCCGTACGGGGGGTGTTTCGGGTTTTCACCCACTAACATCATGTTTTTAAGCCTAAGTCTGGAACTATTCAAAGTACCTTTGTATTCTCAAACTAGGAGTTCCGAGGCTGTGTGGACAGTTTCGACGAGTCACATTGGTCCCGTGGGAGGTGTTGGTGCCACCAGCGGGGTCGTTCGGGGGTTGTTTCAGATTTTCCCCCACTAGCGTCATGTTTTTCCAAAGTCTAGAAATATTCAAATTACCGTCATATTGTCAAACCCGGAGTCTCGAGGCTGCGCAGTCAGTTCCTACAAGTCAAATTGGTCATGTGGGAGGTGTTGGTGCCACCCACGGGGCCGTACGGGGGTTGTTTTGGATTTTCACCCACTAACGCCATGTTTTTAAGCCTAAGTCTAGAAATATTCAAATTACCATCGTATTCTCAAACTAGGAGTTCCGGGGCTGCGCGGACAGTTCCTACAAGTTAAATTGGTCATGTGAGAGGTGTTGGTTCCACCCACGGGGCCGTTCGTGGGTTATTTTGGGTTTTCACCCTCTAACGCCATGTTTTTAAGCCTAAGTCAATAAATATGCAAATTATCGTCGTATTCTCAAACCGGGAGTCCCGCGACTTCGCGGTGAGTTCCTACGAGTCACATTGGTCCAGTGGGAGGTGTTGGTACCAGCCACGGGGCTGTTCGGGGGATGTTTCGGATTTTCACCGTCTAATGCTATGTTTTTAACCCTAAGTCTAGAAATATGCAAATTATCGTCGTATTTTCAAACCGGGAGTCCCACGGCTGCGTGGTCAGTTCCTAGGAGTTACATTGGTCCTGTGGGAGGTGTTGGTACCACCCACGGGGCCGTTCGGGGGTTGTTTAGGGATTGCCTCCAGTAACGCCATGTTTTGCCAAAGTCTAGAAATATTCTTATTACCATCGTATTATCAAACCGGGAGTCCTGGGGCTGCACGATCAGTTCCTACGAGTCACGTTGGTCCTGTGGGAGGTGTTGGTGCCACCCACGGGGCCGTACAGGGGATGTTTCAGGTTTTCACCCACTAACGCCTTATTTTTAGGCCTAAGTTTAGAAATATTCAAATTACCATTGTATCCTCAAATCGGTAGTCCCGGGGCTGCGCGGTCAGTTCCAACGAGTCATATTGGTCCCGTGGGAGGTATTGGTGCCACCCACGGGGCCGTTCGGGGGCTACTTTGGATTTTCACCCTCTAAAGCCAAGTTTTTAAGCCAAAGTCAAGAAATATGCAAATTATCGTCGTATTCCTAAAACGGGAGACCCGCGACTCCGGGGTCAGTTCCTACGAGTTACATTGGTCCTGTGGGAGGTGATGGTGCCACCCACGGGGTCGTTCGGGGGTTGTTTTGAGTTTTCACCCTCTAATGCCATGTTTTGCTTAAGTATAGATATATGCAAATTATCATCGTATTCTCAAACCATGAGTGTCGCGTTCGTGCGGTCAATTCCTACGAGTTATATTGGTCCCGTGGGAGGTGTTGGTGCCACCCAAAGGGCCGTTCGGGGGTTTTTTCGAGTTTTCACCCTCTAACACCATGTTTTTATACCTAAGTCTAGAAATATGCAAATTACAGTCGTATTCTTAAACTGGGAGTGTCGCGGCTGCTTGGTCAGTTCCTACGAGTTACATTGGTCTTGTGGGAGGTGTTGGTGCCACCCACGTGGCCGTCCGGGGGCTGTTTTGGGTTTTCACCATCTAACGCCATGTTTTTATTCCTATGTCTAGAAATATGCAAATTACCGTCGTATTCTCAAACTGGGAGTGCTGCGGCTGCGCGGTCAGTTCCTATGAGTTACATTGGTCCCGTGGGAGGTGTTGGCGCCACGCACGCGGCCGTTCGGGGGCAGTTTTGGGTGTTTAACCTCTAACGCCATGTTCTTAATCCTAAGTCTAGAAATATTAAAATTACAGTCGTATTCTCAAACCGGGAGTCCCGAGGCCGCGCGATCAATTCTTACGAGTCACATTGGTCCCGTAGGAGGTTTTGGTGCCATCCACGGGACCGTACAGGGACTGTTTCGAGTTTTCACCCACTAACACCATATTTTTAAGCCTAAGTCTAAAAATATTCAAATTACCTCCGTATGCTCAAACTGGGAGTTCCGAGGCTGCGCGGAGAGTTCCTACGAGTCACATTGGTCCCGTGAGAGGTGTTGGTGCCACCCATGGGGCCATTTGGGGGTTATTTCGGGTTTTTCCCCACTAAAGCCATGTTGCCTTAGTATAAAAATATTCAAATTACCGTCATATTCTCAAATTGAGAGCCCCAGGGCTGCGCGATCAGTTCCAACGAGTCACATTGGTCCCGTGGGAGGTGTGGGTTCCACCAACGGGGCCGTTCGGGGGCTGTTTTGGGTTTTCACCCCCTAACGCCATGTTTTTAGGCCTAAGTCTAAAAATATGCAAATTATCTTCGTATTCTCAAACCGGGAGTCCCGCCGCTGCGCGGTCAGTTCCTACGAGTCACATTGGTCTTGTAGGAGGTGGTGGTGCCTCCCATGGAGCCGTTCGGGAGCTATTTCGAGTTTTCACACAATAACGCCATATTTTTATGCTTAAGTCTAGAAATATGAAAATTATCGTTGTATTCTCAAACCGGGAGTCCTGCGGCTACGTGGTCAGTTCTTACGAGTTACATTGGTCACGTGGGAGGTGTTGGTGCCACCCCGAAACCATTTGGGGGTTGTTTCAAGTTTTCCCCCACTAACGCCATGTTTGCCAAAGTCTAGAAATATTCAAATTATCATCGTATTATCAAATCGGGAGTCTCGGAGCTGCGCGGTCAGATCCTATGAGTCACGTTGGACCCGTGGGAGGTGTTGGTGCCACCCACGGGGCCGTTTGGGGGATGTTGTGGGTTTTCACCCTCTAACGCCATGTTTTTAAGCCTAAGTCTAAAAATATTCAAATTAATGTCGTATTTTGAAACCCGGGAGTCCCGCGGCTGCGCGGTCAGTTCCTACGAGTCACAATTGTCCCATAGGAGGTGTTGGTGCCACCCACGGGGCCGTTCGGGGGATGTTTCGAGTTTTCACCTACTAACACCATGTTTTTAAGCGTAAGTCTAGAAATATGCAAATTATCGTCGTATTCTCAAACCGGGAGTCCCGCGATTGCGTGGTCAGTTCCTAGGAGTTACATTGGTCATGTGAGAGGTGTTGGTACCACCACGGGGTCGTTCGGGCGTTGTTTCGAGATTTCCCCCAGTAACGCCATGTTTTGCCAAAGTCTATAAATATTCATATTACCTCCCTATTGTCAAACCGGGAGTCCCGGGGATGCACGGTCAGTTCCTACAAGTTACATTGGTCCTGTGGGAGGTGTTAGTGCCACCCACGGGCCGTACGGGGGCTATTTCGGGTTTTCACCCACTAACGCCTTGTTTTTAAGCCTAAGTCTAGCAGTATTCAAAATACCATTGCATTCTCAAATCGGGAGTCCCGGGGCCATGCGGATAGTTTTTACGAGTCACATTGGTCACGTGGGAGGTGTTGTTGTCACCCACGGGGCCGTAAGGAATGTGTTTCGGGTTTTCACCCACTAATGCCATGTTTTTAAGCCTAAGTCTAGAAATATTCAAATTACCATCATATTCTCAAACTGCGAGTTCCGGGGATGCGCGGACAGTTCCTACGAGTCACGTTGGTCTGGTGGGAGGTGTTGGTGCCACCCACGGGGCCGTTCGGGGGCTATTTTGGATTTTCACCCTCTAACATCATGTTTTTAAGCCTAAGTCTAGAAATATGAAAATTATCATCGTATTCTCAAACCGGGAGATCCGCGACTACGGGGTCAGTTCCTACGAGTAACATTAGTCGTGTGGGAGGTGATGGTGCCACCTACGGGGCCGTTCGCGGTTATTTCGAGTTTTGACCCTCTAACGCCATGTTTTGCTTAAGTCTAGAAATATATGTAAATTACCGTCATATTCTCAAACCGTGAGTGTCGCGGTCGTGGGGTCAGTTCCAACGAGTTACATTGGGCACATGGGAGGTGTTGGTGCCACCCAAGGGGCCGTTCGGGGGTTGTTTCGAGTTTTCACAACGCCATGTTTTTATACGTAATTCTAGAAATATGAAAATTACCATCGTATTCTTAAACCGGGAGCACCGCGGTTGCCATTTCAGTTCCTACAAGTTACATTGGTCTCGTGGGAGGTGTTGGTGCCACCCATGGGGCCGTCCGGGGGATGTTTTGGGATTTCACCCTCTGACGCCATGTTTTTATTCTTAAGTCTAGAAAGATGCAAATTATCATCATATTCTCAAACTAAGATTGCCGCGATTGTGCGGTCAGTTACTACGAGTTACATTGGTCCTGTGGGAGGTGTTGGTGCCACCCACGGGGACGTTCGGGGGCAGTTTTGAGTTTTCAACCTCTAACGCCATGCTTTTAAGCCTAAGTCTAGAAATATTCAAATTACAGTCGTATTCTCAAATCGGTAGTCCAAGGGCTGCGCGGTCAGTTCCTACGAGTCACATTGGTCCCATAGCAGGTGTTGTTGCCACCCACGGGACCATACGGGGACTGTTTCGAGTTTTCACCCACTAACACCATGTTTTTATGCCTAAGTCTAGAAATATTCAAATTACCGTCATATTCTCAAACTGGGAGTTCCGAGGCTACACAAACAACTCCTACGAGTCACATTGGTCACGTGGGAGTTGTTGGTGCCACCCACGGGGCCGTACGGGGGCAGTTTCAGATTTTCACCCACTAACACCATGTTTTTAAGCCTAAGTCTAGAAATATTCAAATTACAGTCGTATTCTCAAATTGGGAGTCCCAGGGCGGCGCGGTCAGTTCCTACGAGTCACATTGGTCCCGTAGCAGGTGTTGTTGCCACCCACGGGGCCATACAGGGACTGTTTCGAGTTTTCACCCACTAACACCATGTTTTTATGCCTAAGTCTAGAAATATTCAAATTACCGTCGTACTCTCAAACTAGGAGTTCCGAGGCTGCGCGGACAGCTCCTACGAGTCACATTGGTCCCGTAGGAGTTGGTGCCACCCACGAAGCCGTACGGGGGCAGTTTCGTATTTTCACCCACTAACGCCATGTTTTTAAGCCTAAGTCTAGAAACACTCAAATTATCCTCGTATTCTCAAACTAGGAGTTCCGGGGCTGCGCGGACAGTTCCTACGAGTCACATTGGTCCCGTGGGAGGTGTTGGTGCCACCCACGGGGCCGTTCGGGGGTTGTTTTGGGTTTTCACCCTCTAACACCATGTTTTTAAGCCTATGTGAAGAAATATTGAAATTACCGTCGTATTCTCAAACCGGGAGTCCCGCGGCTGCGCAGTCAGTTCCTACGATACACATTGGTCCCGTGGGAGGTGTTGGTGCCACCACAGGACCGTTCGCGACTGTTTCGGATTTTCACCGTCTAACTCTATGCTTTTAACCCTAAGTCTTGAAATATGCAAATTATCATCGTATTCTCAAACCGGGAGTCCCACGGCTGCGTGGTCAGTTCCTAGGAGTTACATTAGTCCTGTGGGAGGTGTTGGTACCACCACGGGACCGTTCGGGGGTTGTTTCGGGATTTCCCCCAGTAACGCCATATTTTGCCAAAGTCTTGAAATATTCATATTACCGTCGTATTATCAAACCGGGAGTCCCGGGGCTGCACGGTCAGTTCCTACAAGTCACATTGGTCCTGTGGGTGCCACCCACGGGGCCGTACGGGGGCTGTTGCGGGTTTTCACCCACTAACGCCATATTTTTAAGCCTAAGTCTAGCAATATTGAAATTACCATCGTATCCTCAAATCGTTAGTCCCGGGGCTGCGCGGTCAGTTCCAATGAGTCACACTGGTCCCGTGGGAGTGTTAGTGCCACCCACGGGGCCGTTCGGGGGCTATTTTGGATTTTCACCCTCTAACGCCATGTGTTTAAGCCTAAGTCTAAAAATATGTAAATTACCGTCGTATTCTCAAACCAGGAGACCCGCGAGTACGGTGTCAGTTCCTACGAGTTACATTGGTCCTGTAGGAGGTGATGGTGCCACCCACGGGGCCGTTCGGTGGTTGTTTCGAGTTTTCACCCTCTAATGCCATGTTTTGCTTAAGTCTAGAAATATATGAAAATTACCGTCGTATTCTCAAACCGTGTGTGTCACGGTCGTGCGGTCAGTTCCTACGAGTTACATTGGTCCCATGGGAGGTGTTGGTGCCACCCAAGGGGCCGTTCTGGGGTTGTTTCGAGTTTTCACCCTCTAATGCCGTGTTTTTATACGTAAGTCTAGAAATATGCAAATTACCGTCGTATTCTTAAACCGGGAGTGCCGCGGCAGTGTAATGAGTTCCTACGAGTTATATTGGTCTCGTGGGAGGTGTTGGTGGCACCCACGGGGCCGTCCGGGGGCTGTTTTGAGTTTTCACCCTGTAAATCCATATTTTTATTTCTAAGTCTAGAAATACGCAAATTACCGTCGTATTCTCAAACCGTGAGTGTCGCGATTGTGCGGTCAGTTCCCACGAGTTACATTGGTCCCGTGGGAGTTTTTCGTGCCACCCAAGGGGCCGTTCGTGAGTTATTTCGAGTTTTCACCCTCTAACGCTATGTTTTTATACGTAAGTCTAGAAATATGCAAATTACCATCGCATTCTTAAATCGAGAGTGCCGTGGCTGCGTGGTCAGTTTCTACGAGTCACATTGGTCCCGTGGGAGGCGTTGGTGCCACCCACAGAGCCGTTCGGGGGCTGTTTCGGGTTTCCACCTACTAACGCCATGTTTTTCAGCCTAAGTCTAGAAATATTCAAAATACCGTCGTATTCTCAAACCGGGAGTCCCGGGGCAGCGCGGTCAGTTCTTACGAGTCACATTGGTCACGTGGGAGGTATTGTTGCCACCCACGGGGCCGTACGGGGGTTATTTCGGGTTTTCACCCACTAACACCATGTTTTTAAGCCTAACACTAAAACTATTCAAATTACCGTCGTATTCTCAAACTGGGAGTTCCAGGGATGCACGGACAGTTCCTACGAGTCACGTTGGTCCCGTGGGAGGTGTTGGTGCCACCCACGGGGCCGTTCGTGGGTTGTTTAGGGTTTCACCCTCTAACGCCATATTTTTAAGCCTAAGTTTAGAAATATGCAAACTATCGTCGTATTCTCAAACCAGGAGTCCCGCGGCTGCTCGGTTAGTTCCGACGAGTCACATTGGTCCCGAGGGAGGTGGTGGTGCCAGTCACGGGGCCGTTCGGGGGTTGTTTCGGGTTTTCACCTTATAACGCCATATTTTCAAGCTTAAGTCTAGATTATGCAAATTATCGTCGTATTCTCAAACCAGGTGTTCCGCGGCTGCGTGGTCAGTTCATACGAGTAACATTGGTCCCGTGAGAGGTGTTGGTGCCACCCACGGGGCCGTTCGGGGGTTGTTTCGTGTTTTTCCCCATCAAAGCCATGTTTTGCCTCAGTCTACAAATATTCAAATTACCATCATATTCTCAAACCGGGAACCCCTGGACTGTGCGCTCAGTTCAACGAGTCATATTGGTCCCATGGGAGGTGTTGGTGCCACCCACGGGGCCGTTCGAGGGCTGTTTTGGGTTTTCACCCTCTAACGCCATGTTTTTAGCCTAAGTCTTGAAATAAGCCAATTATCGTCGTATTCTCACACCAGGAGTGTCCCGGTTGCGCGATCAGTTCCTACGAGTTACATTAGTCCCGTGGGAGGTGTTGATGCCACCCACGTGGAAGTTCGGGGGATTTTTTGGGTTTCCACCCACTAACGCCTTGTTATTAAGCCTAAGTCTAGAAATATTCAAATTACCAACGTATTCTCAAACCGAGAATCCCGGGGCTGCGCGGTCAGTTCTTACGAGTCACATTGGTCCCGTGAGAGGTGTTGGTGCCACCCACGGGGCCGTTCGTGGGTTGTTTTGGTTTTTCACCCTCTAACGCCATGTTTTTAAGCCTAAGTCTAGAAATATGCAAATTATCATCGTATTCTAAAATCGGGAGTCCCCCGGCTGCGCGGTCAGTTCCTACGAGTCACATTGGTCCCGTGGGAGGTGTTGGTGCCACCCACGGGGCCGTACGGGGCTGTTTCGAGTTTTCCTCCACTAACACCATATTTTTAAGCCTAAGTCTAGAAATATTCAAATTACTGTCATATCCTCAAACTGGTACTCCCGGGGCTGCGCGGTCAGTCCTACGAGTCACATTGGTCCCGTAGGAGGTGTTGGTGCCACCCACGGGGCCTTTCGGGGGTCGTTGTGGGTTTTCACCCTCTAACGCTATGTTTTTAAGCCTAAGTCTAAAAATATTCAAATTACTATCATATTCTGAAATCGGGAGTCCCGCGGTTGCGCTGTCAGTTCCTACGAGTTACATTGGTCCCGTGGGAGGTGTTGGTGCCACCCAAGGGGCCGTTCGGGGGTTGTTTCGAGTTTTCACCCTCTAATGCCATGTTTTTATTCCTAAGTCTAGAAATATGCAAATTACCATCGTATTCTCAAACCGGGAGTGTCGCGGCTGCGCGGTCAGTTCCTACGAGTTACATTGATCCCGTGGGAGGTGTTGTTGCTACCCACGGTGCCGTTCAGGGGCAATTTTGGGATTTCAACCTCTAACGCCATTTTTTAAGCCTAAGTCTAGAAATATTCAAATTACCATCATATTCTATAACCGGGAGTCCCGGGGCTGCACGGTCAGTTCCTAAGAGTCACATTGGCCCCGTAGGAGGTGTTGGTGCCACCCACGGGGCCGTACGGGGGCTGTTTCGGATTTTCACCCACTAACACCATGTTTTTAAGCCTAAGTCTAGAAATATTCAAATTACCATCGTATTCTCCAACTGGGAGTTCCGAGGCTGCGCGGACAGTTCCTACGAGTCACATTGGTCCCGTGGGAGGTGTTGGTGCCACCCACGGGGACGTTTTGGGGCTGTTTCGAGTTTTCGCCCTCTAACGTCATGTTTTTAAACCTAAGTTTTTATATATGCAAGTTATCCTCGTATTGTCATACCGGGAGTCCCGTGATCGTTGTACCTATTCGTACGAGTTACATTGATCCCGTGGGAGGTGTTGGTGCCACCCATGGGGCCGTTCCGGGGTTATTTCGGGGTTTTCCCCACTAACGCCATGATTTGCCTAAGTCTACAAATATTCAAATTACCGTCGTATTCTCAAACTGGGAGTACTGGGACTGCGCGCTCAGTTTCAACGGGTCTAATTGGTCCCGTGGGAGGTGTTGGTGCCACCCACGGGGCCGTTCGAGGGTTGTTTTGGGGTTTCACCCTCTAACCCCATGTTTTTAGGGCTAAGTCTAAAAATATGCAAATTATCGTCGTATTCCAAAACTGGGAGTTTCGAGGTTGTGCGGACAGTTACTACGAGTTACAATAGTCCCATGGGAGGTGTTGGTGCCACCAACGGGGACATTCGGGGGTTATTTCGAGTTTTCACCCTCTAACGCCATGTTTTGCTTAAGTCTAAAAATATGCAAATTACCATCGTTTTCTCAAACCGGGAGTGTCGCGGCTGCATGGTCAGTTCCTACGAGTTACATTGGTCCAGTGGGAGGTGTTCTGCCACCCACGGGGCCGTTCGGGGGTTGTTTTGGGTTTTCACCCTCTAACGCCATGTTTTTTTGCCTAAGTCTATAAATATGCAAATTATCGTCTTATTCTAAAAACGGGAGTCCCGCGGCTGCGTGGTCAGTTCCTACGAGTCACATTGGTCCCGCGGGAGGTGTTGGTGCCACCCACGGAGCCGTTCGGGGGCTGTTTCGGGTTTTCACCCTATAACGCCATATTTTTAAGCTTAAGTCTAGAAATATGCAAATTATCATTGTATTCTCAAATTGGGACTCCCGCGGCTGCGTGGTCAGTTCCTACGAGTTACATTGGTCCCGTGGGAGGTGTTGATACCAGCCACGGGCCCGTTCGAGGGTTGTTTCGAGTTTTTCCCCACTAACGCCATGTTTTGCCTAAGTCTAAAAATATTCAAATTACCGTCGTATTGTCAAACCAGGAGTCCCGGCACTGCGCGGTCAGTTCCGACCAGTTAAATTGGTCATGTGGGAGGTGTTGGTGCCACCCACGGGGTCGTAGGGGGGCTGTTTCAGGTTTTCACCCACTAACGCCATGTTTTTAAGCCTAAGTCTAGAAACACTCAAATTATCCTCGTATTCTCAAACTAGGAGTTCCGGGGCTGCGCGGACAGTTCCTACGAGTCACATTGGTCCCGTGGGAGGTGTTGGTGCCACCCACGGAGCCGTTCGGGGGCTGTTACGGGTTTCCACCCACTAACGCCATGTTTTTAAGCCTATGTGAAGAAATATTGAAATTACCGTCGTATTCTCAAACCGGGAGTCTCGGGGCTGCGCGGTCAGTTCTTACGATACACATTGGTCCCGTGGGAGGTGTTGGTGCCACCACAGGGCTGTTCGCGACTGTTTCGGATTTTCACCGTCTAACTCTATGCTTTTAACCCTAAGTCTTGAAATATGCAAATTATCATCGTATTCTCAAACCGGGAGTCCCACGGCTGCGTGGTCAGGTCCTAGGAGTTACATTAGTCCTGTGGGAGGTGTTGGTACCACCACGGGACCGTTCGGGGGTTGTTTCGGGATTTCCCCCAGTAACGCCATATTTTGCCAAAGTCTTGAAATATTCATATTACCGTCGTATTATCAAACCGGGAGTCCCGGGGCTGCACGGTCAGTTCCTACAAGTCACATTGGTCCTGTGGGTGCCACCCACGGGGCCGTACGGGGGCTGTTGCGGGTTTTCACCCACTAACGCCATATTTTTAAGCCTAAGTCTAGCAATATTGAAATTACCATCGTATCCTCAAATCGTTAGTCCCGGGGCTGCGCGGTCAGTTCCAACGAGTCACACTGGTCCCGTGGGAGTGTTAGTGCCACCCACGGGGCCGTTCGGGGGCTATTTTGGATTTTCACCCTCTAACGCCATGTGTTTAAGCCTAAGTCTAAAAATATGTAAATTACCGTCGTATTCTCAAACCAGGAGACCCGCGAGTACGGTGTCAGTTCCTACGAGTTACATTGGTCCTGTAGGAGGTGATGGTGCCACCCACGGGGCCGTTCGGTGGTTGTTTCGAGTTTTCACCCTCTAACGCCATGTTTTGCTTAAGTCTAGAAATATATGAAAATTACCGTCGTATTCTCAAACCGTGTGTGTCACGGTCGTGCGGTCAGTTCCTACGAGTTACATTGGTCCCATGGGAGGTGTTGGTGCCACCCAAGGGGCCGTTCTGGGGTTGTTTCGAGTTTTCACCCTCTAATGCCGTGTTTTTATACGTAAGTCTAGAAATATGCAAATTACCGTCGTATTCTTAAACCGGGAGTGCCGCGGCAGTGTAATGAGTTCCTACGAGTTATATTGGTCTCGTGGGAGGTGTTGGTGGCACCCACGGGGCCGTCCGGGGGCTGTTTTGAGTTTTCACCCTGTAAATCCATATTTTTATTTCTAAGTCTAGAAATACGCAAATTACCGTCGTATTCTCAAACCGTGAGTGTCGCGATTGTGCGGTCAGTTCCCACGAGTTACATTGGTCCCGTGGGAGTTTTTCGTGCCACCCAAGGGGCCGTTCGTGAGTTGTTTCGAGTTTTCACCCTCTAACGCTATGTTTTTATACGTAAGTCTAGAAACATGCAAATTACCATCGCATTCTTAAATCGGGAGTGCCGTGGCTGCGTGGTCAGTTTCTACGAGTCACATTGGTCCCGTGGGAGGCGTTGGTGCCACCCACAGAGCCGTTCGGGGGCTGTTTCGGGTTTTCACCTACTAACGCCATGTTTTTCAGCCTAAGTCTAGAAATATTCAAAATACCGTCGTATTCTCAAACCGGGAGTCCCGGGGCAGCGCGGTCAGTTCTTACGAGTCACATTGGTCACGTGGGAGGTATTGTTGCCACCCACGGGGCCGTACGGGGGTTATTTCGGGTTTCCACCCACTAACACCATGTTTTTAAGCCTAACACTAAAACTATTCAAATTACCGTAGTATTCTCAAACTGGGAGTTCCAGGGATGCACGGACAGTTCCTACGAGTCACGTTGGTCCCGTGGGAGGTGTTGGTGCCACCCACGGGGCCGTTCGTGGGTTGTTTAGGGTTTCACCCTCTAACGCCATATTTTTAAGCCTAAGTTTAGAAATATGCAAACTATCGTCGTATTCTCAAACCAGGAGTCCCGCGGCTGCTCGGTTAGTTCCGACGAGTCACATCGGTCCCGAGGGAGGTGGTGGTGCCAGTCACGGGGCCGTTCGGGGGTTGTTTCGGGTTTTCACCTTATAACGCCATATTTTCAAGCTTAAGTCTAGATTATGCAAATTATCGTCGTATTCTCAAACCAGGTGTTCCGCGGCTGCGTGGTCAGTTCATACGAGTAACATTGGTCCCGTGAGAGGTGTTGGTGCCACCCACGGGGCCGTTCGGGGGTTGTTTCGTGTTTTTCCCCATCAAAGCCATGTTTTGCCTCAGTCTACAAATATTCAAATTACCATCGTATTCTCAAACCGGGAACCCCTGGACTGTGCGCTCAGTTCAACGAGTCATATTGGTCCCATGGGAGGTGTTGGTGCCACCCACGGGGCCGTTCGAGGGCTGTTTTGGGTTTTCACCCTCTAACGCCATGTTTTTAGCCTAAGTCTTGAAATAAGCCAATTATCGTCGTATTCTCACACCAGGAGTGTCCCGGTTGCGCGGTCAGTTCCTACAAGTTACATTTGTCCCGTGGGAGGTGTTGATGCCACCCACGTGGAAGTTCGGGGGATTTTTTGGGTTTCCACCCACGGGGCCGTTCGTGGGTTGTTTTGGTTTTTCACCCTCTAACGCCATGTTTTTAAGCCTAAGTCTAGAAATATGCAAATTATCATCGTATTCTAAAATCGGGAGTCCCCCGGCTGCGCGGTCAGTTCCTACGAGTCACATTGGTCCCGTGGGAGGTGTTGGTGCCACCCACGGGGCCGTACGGGGCTGTTTCGAGTTTTCCTCCACTAACACCATATTTTTAAGCCTAAGTCTAGAAATATTCAAATTACTGTCATATCCTCAAACTGGTAGTCCCGGGGCTGCGCGGTCAGTCCTACGAGTAACATTGGTCCCGTGGGAGGTGTTGGTGCCACCCACGGGGCCTTTCGGGGGTTGTTGTGGGTTTTCACCCTCTAACGCTATGTTTTTAAGCCTAAGTCTAAAAATATTCAAATTACTATCATATTCTGAAATCGGGAGTCCCGCGGTTGCGCTGTCAGTTCCTACGAGTTACATTGGTCCCGTGGGAGGTGTTGGTGCCACCCAAGGGGCCGTTCGGTAGGGATGGCAACGGGTCGGTTCGGGGTCGGGTTTTAACTCCCCGTCCCCATCCCCGTTAGAAAAACCATTCCCCGTCCCCGCCCCGTTCCCCGTTATAACGGTTTCGGGGATCCCCGTCCCCGTTTAAAACGGGTATCGGATTCCCCGCGGGGAACCCGTTTTGATTTTTTTTAATTTTTTTTATTTTTCAACAGCTCTTTAGGTACCTAAGTAAAAGTTACTTTTAAATTACATCTCAATTAGAAAATGATTAAACACAAGTAAAGTGCAACTCCAAAAAAATAATCTGAAAAAAAAAAAAAAACAAGACAAGACCCCTCCCCAACCCCCCCCCCCTCCCCCCCCCCCAAAAAAATGCTTACAGAACTAGTCTTATTATTCTTTCTTAATACGTAATAAATTCTTACAGCTTTTGATAAGTTTAGCAAACCTTAATGTTTTTTTCCTCTTGAAAGTGCTTGTATGAAACAAAACAATCTTTTATCTAACACTTTCAAAGATGCAGTTGAAAGTGTCATTATAACGTTAGAGTTTAATCCATGAAACAATCAACAAATCTATGCTGTCACGAAACAATCAACAAATCTAGGGCTTTAGAGAAATAGGGCGTTAGAAAAAATCTAACGTTAGAGTTTAATCCATGAAACAATCAACAAATCTAGGGCTTTTCACCATTTGAGACCCAAAAGGAAAGAGATAAAAGAAAAAAAGGTAGATAAAAGAGATCTACCTGTAAGAGAGCTGTGAGGAGAGAGGCGAGGGTTGAGGCTGACTGTCTGCGGTGGAGAGTGAGAGAGGCGAGGGTTGAGACTGCCTAACTGCGACGGCGTTAGAGCAGGAAGGGAGCAGCGTGAGTGAGAACTGTGAGCTTAGCTGCGGAGGCGAGAGCTGCGAGCTTAGCAGGAAGGGAGCAGCGTGAGTGAGAGCTGCGAGCTGTCTGCAGCGGTGTGATGGATTGAGGAAGGGAAGGAGTGAGGGCGTGAGGGAACAAAACGGATGTAAGCTCTCACGGTGAGGGAGTGAGGAAGGAAGCGGATGGTGGCTTAGCAGATGTGTGTGTGAGGCAATAATAAGCCTAGGGTTAGTTACTTTATATATTTTTTATAATATAAATATATATTTTTTATTATACATTAGTAATTCGGGTATCCCCGTGGAGACCCGAAGGTATACCCGAAACCGACCCGAAACTTTTCGGGGATTTTTTCCACTCCCCGAACCCGATCCGATACCCGAATTTTCGGAGATTTTTTGGGGATTTTTTTTCGGGTATCCGCGGGGACCCGAAAATTCGGGGAAAATTGCCATCCCTGCCGTTCGGGGGTTGTTTCGAGCTTTCACCCTCTAATGCCATGTTTTTATTCCTAAGTCTAGAAATATGCAAATTACCGTCGTATTCTCAAACCGGGAGTGTCGCGGCTGCGCGGTCAGTTCCTACGAGTTACATTGATCCCGTGGGAGGTGTTGTTGCTACCCACGGTGCCGTTCAGGGGCAATTTTGGGTTTTCAACCTCTAACGCCATTTTTTAAGCCTAAGTCTAGAAATATTCAAATTACCATCATATTCTATAACCGGGAGTCCCGGGGCTGCACGGTCAGTTCCTAAGAGTCACATTGGCCCCGTAGGAGGTGTTGGTGCCACCCACGGGGCCGTACGGGAGCTGTTTCGGATTTTCACCCACTAACACCATGTTTTTAAGCCTAAGTCTACAAATATTCAAATTACCATCGTATTCTCCAACTGGGAGTTCCGAGGTTGCGCGGACAGTTCCTACGAGTCACATTGGTCCCGTGGGAGGTGTTGGTGCCACCCACGGGGACGTTTTGGGGCTGTTTCGAGTTTTCTCCCTCTAATGTCATGTTTTTAAACCTAAGTTTTTATATATGCAAATTATCCTCGTATTGTCATACCGGGAGTCCCGTGATCGTTGTGCCTATTCGTACGAGTTACATTGATCCCGTGGGAGGTGTTGGTGCCACCCACGGGGCCGTTCCGGGGTTATTTCGGGGTTTTCCCCACTAACGCCATGATTTGCCTAAGTCTACAAATATTCAAATTACCGTCGTATTCTCAAACTGGGAGTCCTGGGACTGCGCGCTCAGTTTCAACGGGTCTAATTGGTCCCGTGGGAGGTGTTGGTGCCACCCACGGGGCCGTTCGAGGGTTGTTTTGGGGTTTCACCCTCTAACGCCATGTTTTTAGGGCTAAGTCTAAAAATATGCAAATTATCGTCGTATTCCAAAACTGGGAGTTTCGAGGTTGTGCGGACAGTTACTACGAGTTACAATAGTCCCATGGGAGGTGTTGGTGCCACCAACGGGGACATTCGGGGGTTATTTCGAGTTTTCACCCTCTAACGCCATGTTTTGCTTAAGTTTAAAAATATGCAAATTACCTTCGTTTTCTCAAACCGGGAGTGTCGCGGCTGCATGGTCAGTTCCTACGAGTTACATTGGTCCAGTGGGAGGTGTTCTGCCACCCACGGGGCCGTTCGGGGGTTGTTTTGGGTTTTCACCCTCTAACGCCATGTTTTTTTGACTAAGTCTATAAATATGCAAATTATCGTCTTATTCTAAAAACAGGAGTCCCGCGGCTACGTGGTCAGTTCCTACGAGTCACATTGGTCCCGCGGGAGGTGTTGGTGCCACCCACGGAGCCGTTCGGGGGCTGTTTCGGGTTTTCACCCTATAACGCCATATTTTTAAGCTTAAGTCTAGAAATATGCAAATTATCATCGTATTCTCAAATTGGGACTCCCGCGGCTGCGTGGTCAGTTCCTACGAGTTACAGTGGTCCCGTGGGAGGTGTTGATACCAGCCACGGGCCCGTTCGAGGGTTGTTTTGAGTTTTTCCCCACTAACGCCATGTTTTGCCTAAGTCTAAAAATATTCAAATTACCGTCGTATTGTCAAACCGGGAGTCCCGGCGCTGCGCGGTCAGTTCCGACCAGTTAAATTGGTCCTGTGGGAGGTGTTGGTGCCACCCACGGGGTCATAGGGGGGTTGTTTCAGGTTTTCACCCACTAACGCCATGTTTTTAAGCCTAAGTCTGGAAACACTCAAATTATCCTCGTATTCTCAAACTAGGAGTTCCGGGGCTGCGCGGACAGTTCCTACGAGTCACATTGGTCCCGTGGGAGGTGTTGGTGCCACCCACGGAGCCGTTCGGGGGCTGTTACGGGTTTCCACCCACTAACGCCATCTTTTTAAGCCTATGTGAAGAAATATTCAAATTACCGTCGTATTCTCAAACCGGGAGTCTCGAGGCTGCGCGACAGTTCTTACGATACACATTGGTCCCGTGGGAGGTATTGGTGCCACCCACGGGGCCCTACGTGGGCTGTTTCGGGTTTTCATCCACTAACGCAATGTTTTTAAGCCTAAGTCTAGAAATATTCAAATTGCCATCGTATTCTCAAACTAGGAGTTTCGGGGCTGCGCGGACAGTTCCTACGAGTCACATTGGTCCCGTGGGAGGTGTTGGTGCCACCCACGGGGCCGTTCGTGGGTTGTTTTGGGTTTTCACACTCTAACGTCGTGTTTTTAAGCCTAAGTCTAGAAATATGAAAATTATCCTCGTATTCTCAAATCGGGAGTCTCGCGGCTGCGCGGTCAGTTCCTCTGAGTCACATTGGTCCCGTGGGAGGTGTTGGTGCCACCCACGGGGCCGTGCGGGGGGTGTTTCGCATTTTCACCCACTAACATCATATTTTTAAGCCTAAGTCTAGAAATATTCAAATTACCGTCGTATTCTCAAACTAGGAGTTCTGAGGCTGCGCGGATAGTTCCGACGAGTCACATTGGTCCCGTGGGAGGTGTTGGTGCCACCAGCGGGGCCGTTTGGGGGTTGTTTCGGATTTCTCCCCACTAATGTCATGTTTTTACAAAGTCTAAAAATATTCAAATTATCGTCGTATTGTCAAACCCGGAGTCCCGGGGATGCGCGGTCAGTTCTTACTAGTCAAATTGGTCCTGTGGGAGGTGTTGGTGCCACCCACGGTGCCATATGGGGGCTCTTTCGGGTTTTCACCCACTAACGCCATGTTTTTAAGCCTAAGTCTAAAAATATTCAAATTACCATCGTATTCTCAAACTAGGTGTTCTGGGGCTGCGCGGACAGTTATTACGAGTCACATTGGTCCCGTGAGAGGTGTTGGTTCCACCATGGGGCCGTTCGTGGGTTGTATTGGATTTTCACCCTCTAACGCCATATTTTTAAGCCTAAGTCAATAAATATGCAAATTATCATCGCATTATCAAACCAGGAGTTCCGCGACTCCGCGGTCAGTCCTACGAGTCACGTTGGTCCCATGGGAGGTGTTGGTGCCACCCACGGGGCCTTTCGGGGGCTGTTGTGGGTTGTCAACCTCTAAAGCTATGTTTTTAAACCTAAGTCTAAAAATATTCAAATTACTGTCATATTATGAAACCAGGAGTCCCGCGGTTGCGCGGTCAGTTCCTAAGAGTTACATTGGTCCCGTGGGAGGTGTTGGTGCCACCCAAGGGGCCGTTCGGTGGTTGTTTCGAGTTTTCACCCTCTAATGCCATATTTTTATACCTAAGTCTAAAAATATGCAAATTACCATTTTATTCTTAAATCGGGAGTGTCGCGGCTGTGCGGTCAGTTCCAACGAGTTACATTGGTCCCGTGGGAGGTGTTGGTGCCCCCCACGGGGCCGTCCGGGGGATGTTTTGGGTTTTCACACTCTAACGCCATGTTTTTATTCCTAAGTCTAGAAATACGAAAATTACCGTCGTATTCTCAAACCGGGAGTGACGCGGCTGCGCGGTCAGTTCCTACGAGTTACATTGGTCCCGTGGGAGGTGTTGGTGCCACCCACGGGGCCGTTCAGGGGCAGTTTTGGGTTTTCAACCTCTAACACCATTTTTTAAGCCTAAGTCTAGAAATATTAAAATTACCGTCATATTCTATAACCGGGAGTCCCAGGGCTGCACGGTGAGTTCCTACGAGTCACATTGGCCCCGTAGGAGGTGTTGGTGCCACCCACGTGGCCGTATGGGGGCTGTTTCGGATTTTCACCCACTAACACCATGTTTTTAAGCCTAAGTCTACAAATATTTAAATTACCATCGTATTCTCCAACTGGGAGTTCCGAGGCTGTGCGGACAGTTCCTACGAGTCACATTGGTCCCGTGGGAGGTGTTGGTGCCACCCACGGGGCCGTTTTGGGGCTGTTTCGAGTTTTCGCCCTCTAACGTCATGTTTTAAAACCTAAGTTTTTATATATGCAAATTATCCTCGTATTGTCATACCGGGAGTCCCGTGATCGTTGTGCCTATTCGTACGAGTTACATTGGTTCCGTGCAAGGTGTTGATGCCTCTAACGGGACCGTTTGGGGGATGTTTCGGGTTTCTCCCCTCTAACGTCTTGTTTTTAAGCTTAAGTCTACCCATTTTCAAATTATCGTTGTATTCTCAAACCGGGAGTCTAAAATATTTTCAACATATTATCTAATAATTACCCCGTACTCCTTCTAATTATCCCATACTCCTTCTAACATACTATCCAACAACAAGCAACAACAAATAATTATCCAACAGTCAAACCAAACAAAATGAATAATTATCCCGTACTTCTTCTATCATCTAAAAGATTTAATAGATAATGCATATAAATTATATAACTACTTTTGTTAAAGTAAAGCATATCAGATATATCCTGCAACAAAACAATAGCAATAGGGAATGTTCTTCTCCTTGATCCGAAACAACACATTGTCAATGTAGAACTCTGCTGGAGCATACTTGGGAATGTTTTTTACTGTCCGTCTAGCATGCATAACACAAGATTTTTTAGAAATATAAATTGGAGCTATAACACACTGATACTAAAATGAGTCCCAATAAAATATAGAATATATTCCCCAGAAGCATAGTTAGCTTTATTAAAAAAATCTAACGGAATCCAAAAAAGCCATTGCAGAAAAACTACAATCTTGGTTGAATTAGGAACATAGCCATTCCGCAAAGTTCAAATTAGACTCACAACACTAAATCGAATAATTAGAAGAATAATTATATAAAGACATGACATTTCGCGGACGAATATGAATAAGCTTAGAGAGAGTACCTAAGGTCCTTTTCGCAGATGGTCCTGCATTTAAACCTGCATTTCCATTGGGATTTTGAAAACAAAAGCATTAAATAAGTAACATTCTTGGAAGAAGAAAAAAACACGAAAGAAAATTATACAAACACCGACTCGTCCTCTAGAACTGGCAACAGTCTGAGGATACTTCAATATAGTCCAATCAAATACATAGTTAAATTGATAACCTATAAAGTGGGACAAAATCAGATATAAAAGATGAGAATATATAACTAACGAAAGCCTAAATACTCATATAGTACATAAAAATAAAAATAAAACTCATTTACTTGCTTTAAAAAACTCATAGTTATACTTTCTATTTACCTTCACTAATAAATAAATCTCGAACAATACCCGATTAAACCCAAGTCATATCAGTAAAGCGAGAGTGGCTAGTCAGTCTCCCACTTTAATAAATCTAAACCGAGCAAATACGCATTTGATATTGCAGGACATGAATTAAAAAAAATGCAGAACATTGGATATATGCGTATATATGCCCACTTTCAAAATGAATTAGTGAAATTTGACTCTACAAAAATAAAGAACATCACTCATCTTTGCGAATAGGCACAATGCTTCAATGATAAGAAATATGTAAGTGAGCAATTTTGAAGACCTTCAAACTTTGAGGTATTTACTCAAACACTTGGGCACTAATTGTAATAAATCATAAAAACAAAAGGTATCATTTGTATAAAATTCGAATTAACCCAACAACACTCAAAACTTTGGCTCCCTACCAAAAATCTTGGATCCTCCACTTGACCTTTAGGCAATCATATTTGAGGTTGCATCCACACTTTATATGTATATAATCAATCGTAAAAAACTGAGAAAGATTCTTTATTTAGCAGGAGCCCTCCTAATATTAAAGTGTGATAGTGTCCTGTTTTAAAATTATAGTGTTAAACAGTAATATTACCAGTTTATATAACTATTAAATTAAAAAACAAAAGAAACTGATACGTGCTTGTTTGGAGAGATGGGGGTACCTGAGGAGGGTAAATTTATCGCAAAGCGATCGAGTGCTCGAGCCATCACCCGTGTACACAACGCAATCGAGATCCAAATCAGACTTTCTTCTTGTATGGCTTTCACTGCACACCAAAGAACTCTCTCTCCTCCACCGCTATCGTTAGTGTATGGGTGAAAGAACCCTACAGTCTTCTTTCTATTTTCTGAGACCGTTTACAACAATAGAAATGAGAGAAACCCTACAGTCAACCACTGCCATCGTTAGTTGAACCACGCTTGCCATTTAACCAACTTACCATCGGCAGTCTCGGCCTTTGGTTTGCCGGAAAAGACATAGTCCCGTCGATAAGGTTTTTTTTTAACGCGGCTATTTCATTGGGGGGAATGAAAGAAACGAAGGCTACTGAATGATAAAACCAATGCAGGGTTTTAGTTTTTTATGATTGAACCTGGTCACGGATCACAGCCGTGACCCACCGGAAGAACCACCAACGAAACCAAAAGACCCATCAAACTGCAAATGATCACAGCCCATAGTCGTGACACACGCTAATAAATTGTCACGGCCCGCAGCCGTGACCCCCAATGTGTGTGTTTTGTGCTTCGTCATGCCTATGGTCACGGCCCAAGTCCGTGACCAATCCGCGACCAAGCTTGGAGGGAATTTTGGCGCTAAGATGGTCACGACCTGGCCACGGCCCAAGTCCGCGACCACTGTGGTCATGGACTTGGTCTGTGACCACTTCTAGAGCATCGATAATTTAGTGTGATAATAAATATGGTCATGCCAAATATTGATTGGGTCACGGCCCAAGTCCGCCACCAGCTGGTCGCGGATTTGGGCCGTGACCCACTGGGCGTGACCATTCGCAAGATTTGGTGTAGTGTGGGGTCGGTGGGTGGGTGGAGGGAAGAGGGAGAGGGGGAGGGATAAGTTATATAAATATTAAGAGCTAAGAAGCATGAACACTTCTTCGAAGGTGGCGTACCCATGTTGGACACTCCCGACACTCGTACAACACTCCGCGTGCCTTGGCAGCCTTATTTGGCATTTAAAACTGGGCGGACGCTACACAAACACGACCCAGACATTTCGTGGACAAGACACAGGGTGCGAAACTTAAATAACACTAAGAAATTATAGTGTCATCTTGTAAAATTAAATCGTGTAAGGGCCTTTTAATAATAAGAAGAAAAGTTAAAAGAACAAAGTTATTATCTTGCTGATAGCGCGTGAGATTTGTGGTCGCGTAAGGCTACGTTCATTGTTTTCGTCTCGCCGCGACTATACAAACAAACCTAAATTACAACTACACTTGCGAGGCAAGCACAGCGGTAAGTCGGGTATCGAAAATCAACAGGGACAAGTTGCTAGAATTTAAGTGATTTAATGTTCCGAAATAAAAGTGTAAAAGGTGATTACAAACTAAAAAGTAAAAGATGCATAAAAGGGAAATGTTAATCTAGGCAAGGTATTGAAACTAGATTAAGAAAGCGAGTAAAACTATAGGTTGCGTCGAATATCCCTCACCCGAGTTAATTTGTATAAAATGATTACATGGGTCGACGAGTTATTTAGAATGCATCTCGTTTCGACAGTTAAGTGAACCAGTGGTTGTCACGCCCCTAAATCCGCATAAAAACCTAATATGATTTTGGCGTCAACAAATAACGTGAAAATTACGCACGAAAGGTCGTAAGCACGGGACATACATGATATGCCCCGTCAAATCTCCTAGGCGCAATAACTAGGACAACGCACCCGAAATAAACCCGTAAACACTATCACCAAGCCAAGCAGCGCGTTAACCCGAGTGAGTTCCATTCAAACACAACCTAATTTAAATTACCTATAAAGCATGATAAAAACGCGATAAATAAAGCGGTAAAGAAACGTGATAAATCTACACTAGAAAACACGGGAAGAAAGTATGTAAACTAATTATAAAAGCATGTAAACCTAATTAACAAAGCAAGAATTAATGGAAAACAACTATATTAATGGAGAGGATGAATGAATAGTCAACTTACATACCAAAAAGGGTGTCAATCCTAAGAGAAATAAATAAGAACTAACCAAAATCACCCAAACCCTAACCTATTCAGAGCTAAAATCGTCCACCTTTGCTTATTACAACAAAATTTCTTTATATAGTAAGTTGGAATTAAATCAGAAAAGCAAAGAGAAAAGAAAAGAAATGATAAAATATCTCTAAAAAACAGGGGATCGATTGATCGACAAAAAGGGTCGATCGATCGATCAAGGCCAAATTTTGGCATTACAGAAGGATTGATCGATCGACCAAAATCGTCGATCGATCGATCAAGCAAGGGTGAGCCAAGCAGCAGCTTCTGCATTCTTGTATTCCTCTTCTCCTCCTCTTTTGCTTTCCTTATTTTTCCCTCCGCTGAAATCGTCGTAACTCCTTCATACGGACTCGGAATCGCGCACCGTTCGCGCCCACGTGAAGCTAGCGAGGAGGGATGCCCAAGATGTGAAATGACTAAAATGCCCTTGAACGTGCGATTACTTACGAAACTTCACCGGAATGCGTCCGAACTCCATACTTAGTACCTAAATACCTACAAAAGCTCAATTATACATCATATAACATGTTAGCAATATAAACCGAGGTTGTCAGGTTGACGGGCTTAGATATAGAGATTAAGGCACTCGAGGGGGCTAAAATGTGTAGGTTCGAGAGATGAAATACGCAATATTTGCGTATTATCACACCCCCTAACTTACACATTGCTAGTCCCTAGAAATGAAATAGGATGCAACAAGAACCACAAGCAAACCAAAAGCAGGAGATAGTACAAAAGTACGGTATAAAAGCAAAAGGCTACGTTCGCGGGCGATTCGATTGGATTTAGCGTATGCAATAAGTCGTTAAACGTTATGTCACCCTAATGGACGAGTGTCGTCTCGTGAGGGTTTTCAGGGATGGTACCCACAAACATCACATGGTTTCCTCAAAATACGCCCAACCCAACATGTGACAAGCCCAACAATAACGAAAAGAATTTCATACGCATTATTAGCACATTGAACGAATTCAAACAAAAGTACGAATCATTGACATTATAGAATGCACCTCATAGAATTGAAACCTTAAAATGTGGGATGGGGAGCGAGCACATGCAAAGTGTGATTTGGCAAAAAAACTTATATAAATCGGATACTAAATATCAAAGCATGCATATATTTAATCCTCACGGGCATTACACTCATCAAGCGAATTCACTAGAAACAGGGAGCTAACACACGGAACATGCGGGCACAAGGGTAAATGTAAATGGAAATTAGGCCACACATATGCCACAAATGAAAAACGCTATATATAAACTGAAAAACTGTAATCTCAATGAAAGGATACCGCACACTAAAAGAGGCGAAATGCATTTTCACAGATTATCAAAACTATTATGACTTTTGAATTACATGCACCTGAGATCACATAGGACTTGTATATGGTTGTAGTGCAGGCTAGGGTGAAAAATGGAGGAATGTATGTACAGATTCAAAGTGCTTGGGATGAAAACTCGAGATAATGGGAAAATGCGGACAATATCAAAATTGGAAAACAAGTTCCAAACCGGCATTAGATATATCATCGGGGAGAGTAATCAAAGCTTATTGAACTATATACAACATTTACAAACTTCTCTTTCTTTTTCTTTTCTTCTTTTTCTCATTTTATCTTTTGTTTTCTTTTGCATTTTACTTTCTCTTTTCTTCTCTTTTTTCACTACTTTCGGGGGCTGTTTCGGGGTTTCACCCACTAATGCCATGTTTTTAAGACTAAGTCTAGAAATATGAAAATTATCGTCGTATTCTCAATCCGGGAGTTCCGAGACTGCGCGGACAGTTCCTACGAGTCACATTGGTCCCGTGGGAGGTGTTGGTGCCTCCCACGGGGCCGTTTGGGGGCTGTTTCGGGTTTTTCCCCACTAACGCCATGTTTTGCCTAAGTCTTGAAATATTCAAATTACCGTCGTATTCTCAAACTGGGAGCCCCGAGGTTGTGCGATCATGTCCAACGAGTGACATTGGTCCCGTGACAGGTGTTGGTGCCACCCACGGGGCCGTTCGGGGGCTGTTTTGGGTTTTCACCCTCTAACGTCATGTTTTTAGGGCTAAGTCTAAAAATATGCAAATTATCGTCGTCCTCCAAAATTGGGAGTTCCGAGGCTGCGCGGACAGTTACTACGAGTAACATTGGTCCCATGGGAGGTGTTGGTGCCACCCACGGGGATGTTCGGGGGTTGTTTCGAGTTTTCAAACTCTAATGCCATGTTTTGCGTAAGTCTAGAAATATGCAAATTATCATCGTATTCTCAAAACGGGAGTATCGCGGGTGCACGGTCAGTTCCTACGAGTTACATTGGTCCCGTGGGACGTGTTGCTGCCACCCACGAAACTGTTCGGGGGATGCTTTGGGTTTTCACCCTCTAACACCATGTTTTAATGCCTAAGTCCAGAAATATGCAAATTATCGTTGTATTCTCAAAACGGGAGTCCCGCGGCTGCGTGGCCAGTTCCTACAAGTCACATTGGTCCCGTAGGAGGTGTTAGTGCCACCCACGGAGCCGTTCGGGGGCTGTTTCAGGTTTTCACCCTATAACGCCATATTCTTAAGCTTAAGTCTAGAAATATGCAAATTATCCTCGTATTCTCAAACCGAGAGTCCCGAAGCTGCGTGGTCAGTTCCTGCGAGTCACATTGGTCCCATGGGAGTTGTTGGTACCAGCCACGGGGACGTTCCGGGGCTGTTTCGGGTTTTCACCCTATAACGCTATATTTTTAAGCTTAAGTCAAGAAATATGCAAATTATCATCGTATTCCCTAAACCTGGAGTTCCGCGACTGCGTGGTCGGTTTCTACGAGTTACATTTGTCCCGTGGGAGGTGTTGGTGCCACCCATGGGGACGTTCGGGGGTTGTTTCGGGTTTTTCCCCACTAACGCCATGTTTTTCCTAAGTCGACAAATATTCAAATTACCATCGTATTCTCAAATCGAGAGCCCCGGGGCTGCGCGGTCAGTTCCAACGAGTCACATTGGTCCCGTGGGAGGTATTAATGCCACCCACGGGGCCGTTCGGTGGCTGTTTTAGGTTTTCACCCTCTAACGCTATGTTTTCAGGCCTAAGTCTAAAAATATGCAAATTATCATCGTATTCTCAAACCGGGAGTCCCGCCGCTACGCGATCAGTTCCTACGAGTCACATTGGTCCCGTGGGAGGTGTTGGTGCCATCCACGGAGCCGTTCGGGGGCTGTTTCGAGTTTTCACCCAATAACGCCACATTTTTAAGCTTAAGTCTAGAAATATGCAAATTATCATCGTATTCTCAAACCGGGAATCCCGCGGCTGCGTGGTCAGTTCCTACGAGTTACATTGGTACCGTAGGAGGTGTTGGAGCCACCCCCGAGGCCATTTGGGGGTTGTTTCAGGTTTTTCCCCACTAACGCCATGTTTTACCAAAGTCTAGAAATATTCAAATTATCGTCGTATTAAATCGGGAGTCTCGGAGCTGCGCAGTCAGATCCTACGAGTCACATTGGTCCCATGGGAGGTGTGCGTGCCACCCACGGGGCCGTACGGGGGCTGTTTCTGGTTTTCACACACTAATGCCATGTTTTTAAGCCTAAGTCTAGAAATATTCTAATTACTGTCATATTCTCAAACCGGGATCCTCGGGGTTGCACGGTCAGTTCCAACGAGTCACATTGGTCCCGTGGGAGGTGTTGGTGCCACCCACGGGGACGTTCGGGGGCTGTTTTGGGTTTTCACCCTCTAACGCCATGTTTTTAAGCCCAAGTCTTGAAATATGCAAATTATTATCGTATTCTCAAACCGGGAGTCTCGCCGCTGCGCGGTCAGTTCCTACGAGTCCCATTGGTCCCGTGGAATGTGTTGGTGCCACTCACAGAGCCGTTCGGGGGATGTTTCGGCTTTCCACCTACTAACGTCATGTTTTTAAGCCTGAGTCTAGAAATATAAAAAAATACCGTGGTATTCTCAAACCGGGAGTCTCGGGGATGCGCGGTAATTCTTACGACTCACATTGGTCGTGTGGGAGATGTTGTTGCCACCAACGGGGCCGTACGGGGGCTGTTTCGGGTTTTCACCCACTAATGTCATATTTTTATGCCTAAGTCTAGAAATATTCAAATTACCATCTTATTCTCAAACTGGGAGTTCCAGGGATGCGTGGACAGTTCCTAAGAGTCACTTAGGTCCCGTGGGAGTTGTTGGTGCCACCCACGTGGCCGTTCGTGGGTTGTTTTGGGTTTTTACCCTCTAACGCCATGTTTTTAAGCCTAAGTTTAAAAAAATCTAAATTATCATTGTGTTGTTAAACTAGAAGTCCCGCGGCTACGCGGTCCGTTGCTACGAGTCACATCGGTCTCGTGGGAGGTGTTGGTGCCAGCCACGGGATCGTTAGGGGGTTATTTCGAGTTTTCACCCTATAACGCCATATTTTTAAGCTTAAGTCTAGAAATATGCAAATTATCATCGTATTCTCAAACCGGGAGTTTCGCGGCTACGTGGTCAGTTCCTACGAGTTACATTGATCCCGTGGGAGGTGTTGGTGCCACCCACGGGGCCGTTCCGGGGTTATTTCGGGGTTTTAACCACTAACGCCATGATTTGCCTAAGTCTACAAATATTCAAATTACCGTCGTATTCTCAAACTGGGAGTCCTGGGACTGCGCGCTCAGTTTCAACGGGTCTAATTGGTCCCGTGGGAGGTGTTCGTGCCACCCACGGGGCCGTTCGAGGGCTGTTTTGGGGTTTCACCCTCTAACGCCATGTTTTTAGGGCTAAGTCTAAAAATATGCAAATTATCGTCGTATTCCAAAACTGGGAGTTTCGAGGTTGTGCGGACAGTTACTACGAGTTACAATAGTCCCATGGGAGGTGTTGGTGCCACCAACGGGGACATTCGGGGGTTATTTCGAGTTTTCACCCTCTAACGCCATGTTTTGCTTAAGTCTAAAAATATGCAAATTACCTTCGTTTTCTCAAACCGGGAGTGTCGCGGCTGCATGGTCAGTTCCTACGAGTTACATTGGTCTAGTAGGAGGTGTTCTGCCACCCACGGGGCCGTTCGGGGGTTGTTTTGGGTTTTCACCCTCTAACACCATGTTTTTTTGCCTAAGTCTATAAATATGCAAATTATCGTCTTATTCTAAAAACGGGAGTCCCGCGACTGCGTGGTCAGTTCCTACGAGTCACATTGGTCCCGCGGGAGGTGTTGGTGCCACCCACGGAGCCGTTCGGGGGCTGTTTCGGGTTTTCACCCTATAACGCCATATTTTTAAGCTTAAGTCTAGAAATATGCAAATTATCATCGTATTCTCAAATAGGGACTCCCGCGGCTGCGTGGTCAGTTCCTACGAGTTACATTGGTCCCGTGGGAGGTGTTGATACCAGCCACGGGCCCGTTCGAGGGTTGTTTCGAGTTTTTCCCCACTAACGCCATGTTTTGCCTAAGTCTAAAAATATTCAAATTACCGTCGTATTGTTAAACCGGGAGTCCCGGCGCTGCGCGGTCAGTTCCGACCAGTTAAATTGGTCCTGTGGGAGGTGTTGGTGCCACCCACGGGGTCGTAGGGGGGCTGTTTCAGGTTTTCACCCACTAACGCCATGTTTTTAAGCCTAAGTCTAGAAACACTCAAATTATCCTCGTATTCTCAAACTAGGAGTTCCGGGGCTGCGCGGACAGTTCCTACGAGTCACATTGGTCCCGTGGGAGGTGTTGGTGCCACCCACGGAGCCGTTCGGGGGCTGTTACGGGTTTCCACCCACTAACGCCATGTTTTTAAGCCTATGTGAAGAAATATTCAAATTACCGTCGTATTCTCAAACCGGGAGTCTCGGGGCTGCGCGGTCAGTTCTTACGATACACATTGGTCCCGTGGGAGGTATTGGTGCCACCCACGGGGCCCTACGTGGGCTGTTTCGGGTTTTCATCCACTAACGCAATGTTTTTAAGCCTAAGTCTAGAAATATTCAAATTGCCATCGTATTCTCAAACTAGGAGTTTCGGGGCTGCGCGGACAGTTCCTACGAGTCACATTGGTCCCGTGGGAGGTGTTGGTGCCACCCACGGGGCCGTTCGTGGGTTGTTTTGGGTTTTCACACTCTAACGTCGTGTTTTTAAGCCTAAGTCTAGAAATATGCAAATTATCCTCGTATTCTCAAATCGGGAGTCTCGCGGCTGCGCGGTGAGTTCCTCTGAGTCACATTGGTCCCGTGGGAGGTGTTGGTGCCACCCACGGGGCCGTGCGAGGGGTGTTTCGTGTTTTCACCCACTAACATCATATTTTTAAGCCTAAGTCTAGAAATATTCAAATTACCGTCGTATTCTCAAACTAGGAGTTCTGAGGCTGCGCGAATAGTTCCGACGAGTCACATTGGTCCCATGGGAGGTGTTGGTGCCACCAGAGGGGCCGTTTGGGGGTTGTTTCGGATTTCTCCCCACTAATGTCATGTTTTTACAAAGTCTAAAAATATTCAAATTATCGTCGTATTGTCAAACCCGGAGTCCCGGGGATGCGCGGTCAGTTCCTACTAGTCAAATTGGTCCTGTGGGAGGTGTTGGTGCCACCCACGGTGCCATATGGGGGCTTTTTCTGGTTTTCACCCACTAACGCCATGTTTTTAAGCCTAAGTCTAGAAATATTCAAATTACCGTCGTATTCTCAAACTAGGTGTTCTGGGGCTGCGCGGACAGTTACTACGAGTCACATTGGTGCCGTGAGAGGTGTTGGTTCCACCATGGGGCCGTTCGTGGGTTATTTTGGATTTTCACCCTTTAACGCCATATTTTTAAGCCTAAGTCAATAAATTAGCAAATTATCATCGCATTATCAAACTGGGAGTTCCGCGACTCCGCGGTCAGTTCCTACGAGTCACGTTGGTCCCATGGGAGGTGTTGGTGCCACCCACGGGGCCTTTCGGGGGCTGTTGTGGGTTGTCAACCTCTAAAGCTATGTTTTTAAACCTAAGTCTAAAAATATTCAAATTACTGTCATATTCTAAAACCAGGAGTCCCGCGGTTGCGCGGTCAGTTCCTAAGAGTTACATTGGTCCCGTGGGAGGTGTTGGTGCCACCCAAGGGGCCGTTTGGGGGTTGTTTCGAGTTTTCACCCTCTAATGCCATATTTTTATACCTAAGTCTAAAAATATGCAAATTACCATTTTATTCTTAAACCGGGAGTGTCGTGGCTGCGCGGTCAGTTCCTACGAGTTACATTGGTCCCGTGGGAGGTGTTGGTGCCCCCCACGGGGCCGTCCGGGGGATGTTTTGGGTTTTCACACTCTAACGCCATGTTTTTATTCCTAAGTCTAGAAATATGAAAATTACCGTCGTATTCTCAAACCGGGAGTGACGCGGCTGCGCGGTCAGTTCCTACGAGTTACATTGGTCCCGTGGGAGGTGTTGGTGCCACCCACGGGGCCGTTCAGGGGCAGTTTTGGGTTTTCAACCTCTAACGCCATTTTTTAAGCCTAACTCTAGAAATATTAAAATTACCATCATATTCTATAACCGGGAGTCCCAGGGCTGCACGGTGAGTTCCTACGAGTCACATTGGCCCCGTAGGAGGTGTTGGTGCCACCCACGTGGCCATATGGCGGCTGTTTCGGATTTTCACCCACTAACACCATGTTTTTAAGCCTAAGTCTACAAATATTTAAATTACCATCGTATTCTCCAACTGGGAGTTCCGAGGCTGTGCGGACAGTTCCTACGAGTCACATTGGTCCCGTGGGAGGTGTTGGTGCCACCCACGGGGCCGTTTTGGGGCTGTTTCGAGTTTTCGCCCTCTAACGTCATGTTTTAAAACCTAAGTTTTTATATATGCAAATTATCCTCGTATTGTCATACCGGGAGTCCCGTGATCGTTGTGCCTATTCGTACGAGTTACATTGGTTCCGTGCAAGGTGTTGATGCCTCTAACGGGACCGTTTGGGGGATGTTTCGGGTTTCTCCCCTCTAACGTCTTGTTTTTAAGCTTAAGTCTACCCATTTTCAAATTATCGTTGTATTCTCAAACCGGGAGTCTAAAATATTTTCAACATATTATCTAATAATTACCCCGTACTCCTTCTAATTATCCCATACTCCTTCTAACATACTATCCAACAACAAGCAACAACAAATAATTATCCAACAGTCAAACCAAACAAAATGAATAATTATCCCGTACTTCTTCTATCATCTAAAAGATTTAATAGATAATGCATATAAATTATATAACTACTTTTGTTAAAGTAAAGCATATCAGATATATCCTGCAACAAAACAATAGCAATAGGGAATGTTCTTCTCCTTGATCCGAAACAACACATTGTCAATGTAGAACTCTGCTGGAGCATACTTGGGAATGTTTTTTACTGTCCGTCTAGCATGCATAACACAAGATTTTTTAGAAATATAAATTGGAGCTATAACACACTGATACTAAAATGAGTCCCAATAAAATATAGAATATATTCCCCAGAAGCATAGTTAGCTTTATTAAAAAAATCTAACGGAATCCAAAAAAGCCATTGCAGAAAAACTACAATCTTGGTTGAATTAGGAACATAGCCATTCCGCAAAGTTCAAATTAGACTCACAACACTAAATCGAATAATTAGAAGAATAATTATATAAAGACATGACATTTCGCGGACGATTATGAATAAGCTTAGAGAGAGTACCTAAGGTCCTTTTCGCAGATGGTCCTGCATTTAAACCTGCATTTCCATTGGGATTTTGAAAACAAAAGCATTAAATAAGTAACATTCTTGGAAGAAGAAAAAAACACGAAAGAAAATTATACAAACACCGACTCGTCCTCTAGAACTGGCAACAGTCTGAGGATACTTCAATATAGTCCAATCAAATACATAGTTAAATTGATAACCTATAAAGTGGGACAAAATCAGATATAAAAGATGAGAATATATAACTAACGAAAGCCTAAATACTCATATAGTACATAAAAATAAAAATAAAACTCATTTACTTGCTTTAAAAAACTCATAGTTATACTTTCTATTTACCTTCACTAATAAATAAATCTCGAACAATACCCGATTAAACCCAAGTCATATCAGTAAAGCGAGAGTGGCTAGTCAGTCTCCCACTTTAATAAATCTAAACCGAGCAAATACGCATTTGATATTGCAGGACATGAATTAAAAAAAATGCAGAACATTGGATATATGCGTATATATGCCCACTTTCAAAATGAATTAGTGAAATTTGACTCTACAAAAATAAAGAACATCACTCATCTTTGTGAATAGGCACAATGCTTCAATGATAAGAAATATGTAAGTGAGCACTTTTGAAGACCTTCAAACTTTGAGGTATTTACTCAAACACTTGGGCACTAATTGTAATAAATCATAAAAACAAAAGGTATCATTTGTATAAAATTCGAATTAACCCAACAACACTCAAAACTTTGGCCCCGTACCAAAAATCTTGGATCCTCCACTTGACCTTTAGGCAATCATATTTGAGGTTGCATCCACACTTTATATGTATATAATCAATCGTAAAAAACTGAGAAAGATTCTTTATTTAGCTGGAGCCCTCCTAATATTAAAGTGTGATAGTGTCCTGTTTTAAAATTATAGTGTTAAACAGTAATATTACCAGTTTATATAACTATTAAATTAAAAAACAAAAGAAACTGATACGTGCTTGTTTAGAGAGATGGGGGTACCTGAGGAGGGTAAATTTATCGCAAAGCGATCGAGTGCTCGAGCCATCACCCGTGTACACAACGCAATCGAGATCCAAATCAGACTTTCTTCTTGTATGGCTTTCACTGCACACCAAAGAACTCTCTCTCCTCCACCGCTGTCGTTAGTGTATGGGTGAAAGAACCCTACAGTCTTCTTTCTATTTTCTGAGACCGTTTACAACAATCGAAATGAGAGAAACCCTACAGTCAACCACTGCCATCGTTAGTTGAACCCCGCTTGCCATTTAACCAACTTACCGTCGGCAGTCTCGGCCTTTGGTTTGCCGAAAAAGACATAGTCCCGTCGATAAGGGTTTTTTTTTACCGCGGCTATTTCATTGGGGGGAATGAAAGAAACGAAGGCTACTGAATGATAAAACCAATGCAGCGTTTTAGTTTTTTATGATTGAACCTGGTCACGGATCTCAGCCGTGACCCACCGGAAGAACCACCAACGAAACCAAAAGACCCATCAAACTGCAAATGATCACAGCCCATAGTCGTGACACACGCTAATAAATTGTCACGGCCCGCAGCCGTGACCCCCAATGTGTGTGTTTTGTGCTTCGTCATGCCTATGGTCGCGGCCCAAGTCCGTGACCAATCCGCGACCAAGCTTGGAGGGAATTTTGGCGCTAAGATGGTCACGACCTGGTCACGGCCCAAGTCCGCGACCACTGTGGTCACGGACTTGGTCTGTGACCACTTCTAGAGCATCGATAATTTAGTGTGATAATAAATATGGTCATGCCAAATATTGATTGGGTCACGGCCCAAGTCCGCCACCAGCTGGTCGCGGATTTGGGCCGTGACCCACTGGGCGTGACCATTCGCAAGATTTGGTGTAGTGTGGGGTCGGTGGGTGGGTGGAGGGAAGAGGGAGAGGGGGAGGGATAAGTTATATAAATATTAAGAGCTAAGAAGCATGAACACTTCTTCGAAGGTGGCGTACCCATGATGGACACTCCCGACACTCGTACAACACTCCGCGTGCCTTGGCAGCCTTATTTGGCATTTAAAACTGGGCGGACGCTACACAAACACGACCCAGACATTTCGTGGACAAGACACAGGGTGCGAAACTTAAATAACACTAAGAAATTATAGTGTCATCTTGTAAAATTAAATCGTGTAAGGGCCTTTGAATAATAAGAAGAAAAGTTAAAAGAACAAAGTTATTATCTTGCTGATAGCGCGTGAGATTTGTGGTCGCGTAAGGCTACGTTCATTGTTTTCGTCTCGCCGCGACTATACAAACAAACCTAAATTACAACTACACTTGCGAGGCAAGCACAGCGGTAAGTCGGGTATCGAAAATCCACAGGGACAAGTTGCTAGAATTTAAGTGATTTAATGTTCCGAAATAAAAGTGTAAAAGGTGATTACAAACTAAAAAGTAAAAGATGCATAAAAGGGAAATGTTAATCTAGGCAAGGTATTGAAACTAGATTAAGAAAGTGAGTAAAACTATAGGTTGCGTCGAATATCCCTCACCCGAGTTAATTTGTATAAAATGATTACATGGGTCGACGAGTTATTTAGAATGCATCTCGTTTCGACAGTTAAGTGAACCAGTGGTTGTCACGCCCCTAAATCCGCATAAAAACCTAATATGATTTTGGCGTCAACAAATAACGTGAAAATTGCGCACGAAAGGTCGTAAGCACGGGACATACATGATATGCCCCGTCAAATCTCCTAGGCGCAATAACTAGGACAACGCACCCGAAATAAACCCGTAAACACTATCACCAAGCCAAGCAGCGCGTTAACCCGAGTGAGTTCCATTCAAACACAACCTAATTTAAATTACCTATAAAGCATGATAAAAATGCGATAAATAAAGCGGTAAAGAAACGTGATAAATCTACACTAGAAAACACGGGAAGAAAGTATGTAAACTAATTATAAAAGCATGTAAACCTAATTAACAAAGCAAGAATTAAGGGAAAACAACTATATTAATGGAGAGGATGAATGAATAGTCAACTTACATACCAAAAAGGGTGTCAATCCTAAGAGAAATAAATAAGAACTAACAAAAATCACCCAAACCCTAACCTATTCTGAGATAAAATCGTCCACCTTTGCTTATTACAACAAAATTTCTTTATATAGTAAGTTGGAATTAAATCAGAAAAGCAAAGAGAAAAGAAAAGAAATGATAAAATATCTCTAAAAAACAGGGGATCGATTGATCGACAAAAAGGGTCGATCGATCGATCAAGGCCAAATTTTGGCATTACAGAAGGATTGATCGATCGACCAAAATCGTCGATCGATCGATCAAGCAAGGGTGAGCCAAGCAGCAGCTTCCGCATTCTTGTATTCCTCTTCTCCTCCTCTTTTGCTTTCCTTATTTTTCCCTCCGCTGAAATCGTCGTAACTCCTTCATACGGACTCAGAATCGCGCACCGTTCGCGCCCACGTGAAGCTAGCGAGGAGGGATGCCCAAGCTGTGAAATGACTAAAATGCCCTTTAACGTGCGCTTACTTACGAAACTTCACCGGAATGCGTCTGAACTCCATACTTAGTACCTAAATACCTACAAAAGCTCAATTATACATCATATAACATGTTAGCAATATAAACCGAGGTTGTCAGGTTAACGGGCTTAGATATAGAGATTAAGGCACCCGAGGGGGCTAAAATGTGTAGGTTCGAGAGATGAAATACGCAATATTTGCGTATTATCACACCCCCTAACTTACACATTGCTAGTCCCTAGAAATGAAATAGGATGCAACAAGAACCACAAGCAAACCAAAAGCAGGAGATAGTACAAAAGTACGGTATAAAAGCAAAAGGCTACGTTCGCGGGCGATTCGATTGGATTTAGCGTATGCAATAAGTCGTTAAACCTTATGTCACCCTAATGGACGAGTGTCGTCTCGTGAGGGTTTTCAGGGATGGTACCCACAAACATCACATGGTTTCCTCAAAATACGCCCAACCCAACATGTGACAAGCCCAACAATAACGAAAAGAATTTCATACGCATTATTAGCACATTGAACGAATTCAAACAAAAGTACGAATCATTGACATTATAGAATGCACCTCATAGAATTGAAACCTTAAAATGTGGGATGGGGAGCGAGCACATGCAAAGTGTGATTTGGCAAAAAAACTTATATAAATCGGATACTAAATATCAAAGCATGCATATATTTAATCCTCACGGGCATTACACTCATCAAGCGAATTCACTAGAAACAGGGAGCTAACACACGGAACATGCGGGCACAAGAGTAAATGGAAATGGAAATTAGGCCGCACATATGCCACAAATGAAAAACGCTATATATAAACTGAAAAACTGTAATCTCAATGAAAGGATACCGCACACTAAAAGAGGCGAAGTGCATTTTCACTGATTATCAAAACTATTATGACTTTTGAATTACATGCACCTAAGATCACATAGGACTTGTATATGGTTGTAGTGCAGGCTAGGGTGAAAAATGGAGGAATGTATGTACGGATTCAAAGTGCTTGGGATGAAAACTCGAGATAATGGGAAAATGCGGAAAATATCAAAATTGGAAAACAAGTTCCAAACCGGCATTAGATATATCATCGGGGAGAGTAATCAAAGCTTATTGAACTATATACAACATTTACAAACTTCTCTTTATTTTTCTTTTCTTCTTTTTCTCATTTTATCTTTTGTTTTCTTTTGCATTTTACTTTCTCTTTTCTTCTCTTTTTTCACTACTTTCGGGGGCTGTTTCGGGGTTTCACCCACTAATGCCATGTTTTTAAGCCTAAGTCTAGAAATATGAAAATTATCGTCGTATTCTCAATCCGGGAGTTCCGAGACTGCGCGGACAGTTCCTACGAGTCACATTGGTCCCGTGGGAGGTGTTGGTGCCTCCCACGGGGCCGTTTGGGGGCTGTTTCGGGTTTTTCCCCACTAACGCCATGTTTTGCCTAAGTCTTGAAATATTCAAATTACCGTCGTATTCTCAAACTGGGAGCCCCGAGGTTGTGCGATCATGTCCAACGAGTGACATTGGTCCCGTGACAGGTGTTGGTGCCACCCACGGGGCCGTTCGGGGGCTGTTTTGGGTTTTCACCCTCTAACGTCATGTTTTTAGGGCTAAGTCTAAAAATATGCAAATTATCGTCGTACTCCAAAACTGGGAGTTCCGAGGCTGCGCGGACAGTTACTACGAGTAACATTGGTCCCATGGGAGGTGTTGGTGCCACCCACGGGGATGTTCGGGGGTTGTTTCGAGTTTTCAAACTCTAATGCCATGTTTTGCGTAAGTCTAGAAATATGCAAATTATCATCGTATTCTCAAAACGGGAGTATCGCGGCTGCGCGGTCAGTTCCTACGAGTTACATTGGTCCCGTGGGACGTGTTGCTGCCACCCACGAAACTGTTCGGGGGATGCTTTGGGTTTTCACCCTCTAACACCATGTTTTAATGCCTAAGTCCATAAATATGCAAATTATCGTTGTATTCTCAAAACGGGAGTCCCGCGGCTGCGTGGCCAGTTCCTACAAGTCACATTGGTCCCGTAGGAGGTGTTAGTGCCACCCACGGAGCCGTTCAGGGGCTGTTTCAGGTTTTCACCCTATAACGCCATATTCTTAAGCTTAAGTCTAGAAATATGCAAATTATCCTCATATTCTGAAACCGAGAGTCCCGAGGCTGCGTGGTCAGTTCCTACGAGTCACATTGGTCCCATGGGAGGTGTTGGTACCAGCCACGGGGACGTTCCGGGGCTGTTTCGGGTTTTCACCCTATAACGCTATATTTTTAAGCTTAAGTCAAGAAATATGCAAATTATCATCGTATTCCCTAAACCTGGAGTTCCGCGACTGCGTGGTCGGTTCCTACGAGTTACATTTGTCCCGTGGGAGGTGTTGGTGCCACCCATGGGGACGTTCGGGGGTTGTTTCGGGTTTTTCCCCACTAACGCCATGTTTCTCCTAAGTCGACAAATATTCAAATTACCATCGTATTCTCAAATCGGGAGCCCCGGGGCTGCGCGGTCAGTTCCAACGAGTCACATTGGTCCCGTGGGAGGTATTAATGCCACTCACGGGGCCGTTCGGGGGCTGTTTTAGGTTTTCACCCTCTAACACCATGTTTTCAGGCCTAAGTCTAAAAATATGCAAATTATCATCGTATTCTCAAACCGGGAGTCCCGCCGCTGCGCTGTCAGTTCCTACGAGTCACATTGGTCCCGTGGGAGGTGTTGGTGCCACCCACAGAGCCGTTCGGGGGCTGTTTCGAGTTTTCACCCAATAACGCCATATTTTTAAGCTTAAGTATAGAAATATGCAAATTATCATCGTATTCTCAAACCGAGAATCCCGCGGCTGCGTGGTCAGTTCCTACGAGTTACATTGGTCCCGTGGGAGGTGTTGGAGCCACCCCCGGGGCCATTTGGGGGTTGTTTCAGGTTTTTCCCCACTAACTCCATGTTTTACCAAAGTCTAGAAATATTCAAATTATCGTCGTATTAAATCGGGAGTCTCGGAGCTGCGCGGTCAGATCCTACGAGTCACATTGGTCCCATGGGAGGTGTGCGTGCCACCCACGGGGCCGTACGGGGGCTGTTTCTGGTTTTCACACACTAATGCCTTGTTTTTAAGCCTAAGTCTAGAAATATTCTAATTACCGTCATATTCTCAAACCGGGATCCTCGGGGCTGCACGGTGAGTTCCAACGAGTCACATTGGTCCCGTGGGAGGTGTTGGTGCCACCCACGGGAACGTTCGGGGGCTGTTTTGGGTTTTCAGCCTCTAACGCCATGTTTTTAAGCCCAAGTCTTGAAATATGTAAATTATTGTCGTATTCTCAAACCGGGAGTCTCGCCGCTGCGCGGTCAGTTCCTACGAGTCCCATTGGTCCCGTGGAAGGTGTTTGTGCCACTCATAGAGCCGTTCGGGGGCTGCTTCGGGTTTCCACCTACTAACGTCATATTTTTAAGCCTGAGTCTAGAAATATTCAAAATACCGTGGTATTCTGAAATCGGGAGTTTCGGGGATGCGCGGTCAGTTCTTATGACTCACATTGGTCGTGTGGGAGATGTTGTTGCCACCAACGGGGCCGTACGGGGGCTGTTTCGGGTTTTCACCCACTAATGTCATACTTTTAAGCCTAAGTCTAGAAATATTCAAATTACCATCATATTCTCAAACTGGGAGTTCCAGGGATGCGCGGACAGTTCCTACGAGTCACTTAGGTCCCGTGGGAGTTGCTGGTGCCACCCACGTGGCCGTTCGTGGGTTGTTTTGGGTTTTTACCCTCTAACGCCATGTTTTTAAGCCTAAGTTTAAAAAAATGAAAATCATCGTTGTATTGTCAAACTAGGAGTCCCGCGGCTACGCGGTCCGTTGCTACGAGACGCATCGGTCTCGTGGGAGGTGTTGGTGCCAGCCACGGGACCGTTCGGGGGCTGTTTCGAGTTTTCATCCTATAACGCCATATTTTTAAGCTTAAGTCTAGAAATATGCAAATTATCATCGTATTCTCAAATCGGGAGCCATGATTTGCCTAAGTCTACAAATATTCAAATTACCGTCGTATTCTCAAACTGGGAGGCCTGGGACTGCGCGCTCAGTTCCAACGGGTCTAATTGGTCCCGTGGGAGGTGTTGGTGCCACCCACGGGGCCGTTCGAGGGCTGTTTTGGGGTTTCACCCTCTAACGCCATGTTTTTAGGGCTAAGTCTAAAAATATGCAAATTATCGTCGTATTCCAAAACTGAGAGTTCGAGGCTGTGCGGACAGTTCCTACGAGTTACAATAGTCCCACGGGAGGTGTTGGTGTCACCAACGGGGACATTCGGGGGTTATTTCGAGTTTTCACCCTCTAACGCCATGTTTTGCTTAAGTCTAAAAATATGCAAATTACCATCGTTTTATCAAACCGGGAGTGTCGCGGCTGCATGGTCAGTTCCTACGAGTTACATTGGTCCCGTGGGAGGTGTTCTGCCACCCACGGGGCCGTTCGAGGGCTGTTTTGGGTTTTCACCCTCTAACGCCATGTTTTTTGGCCTAAGTCTATAAATATGCAAATTATCGTCTTATTCTAAAAACGGGAGTTCCGCGGCTGCGTGGTCAGTTCCTACGAGTCACATTGGTCCCGCGGGAGGTGTTGGTGCCACCCACGGAGCCGTTCGGGGGCTGTTTCGAGTTTTCACCCTATAACGCCATATTTTTAAGCTTAAGTCTAGAAATATGCAAATTATCATCGTATTCTCAAATCGGGACTCCCACGGCTGCGTGGTCAGTTCCTACGAGTTACATTGGTCCCGTGGGAGGTGTTGATACCAGCCACGGGCCCGTTCGAGGGTTGTTTCGAGTTTTTCCCCACTAACGCCATGTTTTGCCTAAGTCTAAAAATATTCAAATTACCGTCGTATTGTCAAACCGGGAGTCCCGGCGCTGCGCGGTCAGTTCCGACCAGTTAAATTGGTCCTGTGGGAGGTGTTGGTGCCACCCACGGGGTCGTACGGGGGCTGTTTCGGGTTTTCACCCACTAACGTCATGTTTTTAAGCCTAAGTCTAGAAATACTCAAATTATCCTCGTATTCTCAAACTAGGAGTTTCGGGGCTGCGCGGACAGTTCCTACGAGTCACATTGGTCCCGTGGGAGGTGTTGGTGCCACCCACGGAGCCGTTCGGGGGCTGTTACGGGTTTTCACCCACTAACGCCATGTTCTTAAGCCTATGTGAAGAAATATTCAAATTACCGTCGTATTCTCAAACCGGGAGTCTCGGGGCTGCGCGGTCAGTTCTTGCGATACGCATTGGTCCCGTGGGAGGTATTGGTGCCACCCACGGGGCCCTACGTGGGCTGTTTCGGGTTTTCACCCACTAACGCCATGTTTTTAAGCCTAAGTCTAGAAATATTCAAATTTCCATCGTATTCTCAAACTAGGAGTTTCGGGGCTGCGCGGACAGTTCTTACTAGTCACATTGGTCCCGTGGGAGGTGTTGGTGCCACCCACGGGGCCGTTCGTGGGTTGTTTTGGGTTTTCACACTCTAACGTCGTGTTTTTAAGCCTAAGTCTAGAAATATGCAAATTATTCTCGTATTCTCAAATCGGGAGTCTCGCGGCTGCGCGGTCAGTTCCTCTGAGTCACATTGGTCCCGTGGGAGGTGTTGGTGCCACCCACGGGGCCGTACGGGGGGTGTTTTGAGTTTTCACCCACTAACATCATATTTTTAAGCCTAAGTCTAGAAATATTAAAATTACCATCGTATTCTCAAACTAGGAGTTCTGAGGCTGCGCGGATAGTTCCGACGAGTCACATTGGTCCCGTGGGAGGTGTTGGTGCCACCAGCGGGACCGTTTGGGGGTTGTTTCGGATTTCTCCCCACTAATGTCATGTTTTTACAAAGTCTAAAAATATTCAAATTATCGTCGTATTGTCAAACCCGGAGTCCCGGGGATGCGCGGTCAGTTCCTACTAGTCAAATTGGTCCTGTGGGAGGTGTTGGTGCCACCCACGGTGCTATATGGGGGCTCTTTCGCGTTTTCACCCACTAACGCCATGTTTTTAAGCCTAAGTCTAGAAATATTCAAATTACCGTCGTATTCTCAAACTAGGTGTTCTGGGGCTGCGCGGACTGTTACAACGAGTCACATTGGTCCCGTGAGAGATGTTGGTTCCACCACGGGGCCGTTCGTGGGTTGTTTTGGGTTTTCACCCTCTAACGCCATATTTTTAAGCCTAAGTCAATGAATATGCAAATTATCATCGCATTCTCAAACCGGGTGTCCTGCGACTCCGCGGTCAGTTCCTACGAGTCACGTTGGTCCCATGGGAGGTGTTGGTGCCACCCACGGGGACTTTCGGGGGCTGTTGTGGGTTTTCAACTTCTAAAGCTATGTTTTTAAACCTAAGTCTAAAAATATTCAAATTACTGTCATATTCTGAAACTGGGAGTCCCGCGGTTGCGCGGTCAGTTCCTACGACTTACATTGGTCCCGTGGGAGGTGTTGGTGCCACCCAAGGGGCCGTTCGGGGGTTGTTTCGAGTTTTCACCCTCTAATGCCATATTTTTATACCTAAGTCTAAAAATATGCAAATTACCATTTTATTCTTAAACCGGGAGTGTCGCGGCTGCGCGGTCAGTTCCTACGAGTTACATTGGTCCCGTGGGAGGTGTTGGTGCCCCCCACGGGGCCGTCCGGGGGATGTTTTGGGTTTTCACCCTCTAACGCCATGTTTTTATTCCTAAGTCTAGAAATATGCAAATTACCATTGTATTCTCAAACCGGGAGTGACGCGGCTGCGCGGTCAGTTCCTACGAGTTACATTGGTCCCGTGGGAGGTGTTGGTGCCACCCACGGGGCCGTTCAGGGGCAGTTTTGGGTTTTCAACCTCTAACGCCATTTTTTAAGCCTAGGTCTAAAAATATTAAAATTACCATCATATTCTGTAACCGGGAGTCCCGGGGCTGCACGATCAGTTCCTACGAGTCACATTGGCCCCGTAGGAGGTGTTGGTGCCACCCACGTGGCCGTATGGGGGCTGTTTCAGATTTTCATCCACTAACACTATGTTTTGAAGCCTAAGTCTACAAATATTCAAATTACCATCGTATTCTCCAACTGGGTGTTCCGAGGCTGCGCGGACAGTTCCTACGAGTCACATTGGTCCCGTGGGAGGTGTTGGTGCCACCCATGGGGCCGTTTTGGGGCTGTTTCGAGTTTTCACCCTCTAACGTCATGTTTTAAAACCTAAGTTTTTATATATGCAAATTATCCTCGTATTGTCATACCGGGAGTCCCGTGATCGTTGTGCCTATTCGTACGAGTTACATTGGTTCCGTGCAAGGTGTTGATGCCTCTAACGAGACCGTTTGGGGGATGTTTCGGGTTTCTCCCCTCTAACGTCTTGCTTTTAAGCTTAGGTCTACCCATTTTCAAATTATCGTCGTATTCTCAAACCGAGAGTCTAAAATATTTTCAACATATTATCTAATAATTACCCCGTACTCCTTCTAATTATCCCATACTCCTTCTAACATACTATCCAACAAGAAGCAACAACAAATAATTATCCAACAGTCAAACCAAACAAAATGAATAATTATCCCGTACTCCTTCTATCATCTAAAAGATTTAATAGATAATGCATATCATTTATATAACTACTTTTGTTAAAGTAAAGCATAGCAGATCTATCCTGCAACAAAACAATAACAATAGGGAATGTTCTTCTCCTTGATCCGAAACAACACATTGTCAATGTAGAACTGTGCTGGAGCATACTTGGGAATGTTTTTTACTGTCCGTCTAGCATGCATAACACAAGATTTTTTAGAAATATAAATTGGAGCTATAACACACTGATACTAAAATGAGTCCCAACAAAATATAGAATATATTCCCCAGAAGCATAGTTAGCTTTATTAAAAAAATCTAACGGAATCCAAAAAAGCCATTCCAGAAAAACTACAATCTTGGTTGAATTAGGAACATAGCCATTCCGCAAAGTTCAAATTAGACTCACAACACTAAATCGAATAATTAGAAGAATAATTATATAAAGACATGACATTTCGCGGACGAATATGAATAAGCTTAGAGAGAGTACCTAAGGTCCTTTTCGCAGATGGTCCTGCATTTAAACCTGCATTTCCATTGGGATTTTGAAAACAAAAGCATTAAATAAGTAACATTCTTGGAAGAAGAAAAAAACACGAAAGAAAATTATACAAACACCGACTCGTCCTCTAGAACTGGCAACAGTCTGAGGATACTTCAATATAGTCCAATCAAATACATAGTTAAATTGATAACCTATAAAGTGGGACAAAATCAGATATAAAAGATGAGAATATATAACTAACGAAAGCCTAAATACTCATATAGTACATAAAAATAAAAATAAAACTCATTTACTTGCTTTAAAAAACTCATAGTTATACTTTCTATTTACCTTCACTAATAAATAAATCTCGAACAATACCCGATTAAACCCAACTCATATCAGTAAAGCGAGAGTGGCTAGTCAGTCTCCCACTTTAATAAATCTAAACCGAGCAAATACGCATTTGATATTGCAGGACATGAATTAAAAAAAATGCAGAACATTGGATATAACGACGTTTGGGGGATGTTTCGGGTTTCTCCCCTCTAACGTCTTGCTTTTAAGCTTAGGTCTACCCATTTTCAAATTATCGTCGTATTCTCAAACCGGGAGTCTAAAATATTTTCAACATATTATCTAATAATTACCCCGTACTCCTTCTAATTATCCCATACTCCTTCTAACATACTATCGAACAACAAGCAACAACAAATAATTATCCAACAGTCAAACCAAACAAAATGAATAATTATCCCGTACTCCTTCTATCATATAAAAGATTTAATAGATAATGCATATCATTTATATAACTACTTTTGTTAAAGTAAAGCATAGCAGATCTATCCTGCAACAAAACAATAACAATAGGGAATGTTCTTCTCCTTGATCCGAAACAACACATTGTCAATGTAGAACTGTGCTGGAGCATACTTGGGAATGTTTTTTACTGTCCATCTAGCATGCATAACACAAGATTTTTTAGAAATATAAATTGGAGCTATAACACACTGATACTAAAATGAGTCCCAACAAAATATAGAATATATTCCCCAGAAGCATAGTTAGCTTTATTAAAAAAATCTAACGGAATCCAAAAAAGCCATTCCAGAAAAACTACAATCTTGGTTGAATTAGAAACATAGCCATTCCGCAAAGTTCAAATTAGACTCACAACACTAAATCGAATAATTAGAAGAATAATGATATAAAGACATGACATTTCGCGGACGAATATGAATATGCTTAGAGAGAGTACCTAAGGTCCTTTTCGCAGATGGTCCTGCATTTAAACCTGCATTTCCATTGGGATTTTGAAAACAAAAGCATTAAATAAGTAACATTCTTGGAAGAAGAAAAAAACACGAAAGAAAATTATACAAACACCGACTCGTCCTTTAGAACTGGCACCAATCTGAGGATACTTCAATATAGTCCAATCAAATACATAGTTAAATTGATAACCTATAAAGTGGGACAAAATCAGATATAAAAGATGAGAATATATAACTACCGAAAGCCTAAATACTCATATAGTACATAAAAAATAAAAATAAAACTCATTTACTTGCTTTAAAAAACTTATAGTTATACTTTCTATTTACCTTCACGAATAAATAAATCTCGAACAATACCCGATTAAACCCAAGTCATATCCCACTTTAATAAATCTAAACCGAGCAAATACGCAGTTGATATTGCAAGACATGAATTAAAAAAAAATGCAGAACATTGGATATATGCGTATATGTGCCCACTTTCAAAATGAATTAGTGAAATTTGACTCTACAAAAATACAGAACATCACTCATCTTTGCGAATAGGCACAATGCTTCAATGATAAGAAATATGTAAGTGAGCAGTTTTGAAGACCTTCAAACTTTGAGGTAATTACTCAAACACTTGGGCACTAATTGTAATAAATCATAAAAACAAAAGGTATCATTTGTATAAAACTCGAATTAACCCAACAACACTCAAAACTTTGGCCCCCTACCAAAAATCTAGGATCCTCCACTTGACCTTTAGGCTATCATACTTGAGGTTGCATCCGCACTTTATATGTATATAATCAATCGTAAAAAACTAAGAAAGATTCTTTATTTAGCTGGAGCCCTCCTAATATTAAAGTGTGATAGTGTCCTGTTTTAAAATTATAGTGTTAAACAGTAATATTACCAGTTTATATAACTATTAAATTAAAAAACAAAAGAAACTGATACGTGTTTGTTTAGAGAGATGGGGGGTACCTGAGGAGGGTAAATTTATCGCAAAGCGATCGAGTGCTCGAGCCATCACCCATGTACACAATACAATCGAGATCCAAATCAGACTTTCTTCTTGTATGGCTTTCACTGCACACCAAAGAACTCTCTCTCCTCCACCGTTGTCGTTAGTGTATGGGTGAAAGAACCCTACAGTCTTCTTTCTATTTTCTGAGACCGTTTACAACAATCGAAATGAGAGAAACCCTACAGTCAACCACTGCCATCGTTAGTTGAACCCCGCTTGCCATTTAACCAACTTACCGTCGGCAGTCTCGACCTTTGGTTTGCCGGAAAAGACACAATCCCATCGATAAGTTTTTTTTAGCGCGGCTATTTCATTGGGGGGGAATAAAAGAAACGAAGGCTACTGAATGATAAAACCAATGTAGCGTTTTAGTTTTTTATGATTGAACCTGGTCACGGCTCTCAGCCGTGACCCACCAGAAGAACCACCAACGAAACCAAAAGACCCATCAAACTACAAATGATCACGACCCACAGCCGTGACCCACGCTAATAAATTGTCAGGGGCCCCAGCCGTGACCCCCAATGTATGTGTTTTGTGCTTCTTCATGCCTATGGTCACGGCCCAAGTCCGTGACCAATCCGCGACCAAGCTTGGAGGGAATTTTGGCGCTAAGATGGTCACGACCTGGTCACGGCCCAAGTCCGCGACCACTGTGGTCACGGACTTAGTCTGTGGCCACTTCTAAAGCATCGCTAATTTAGTGTGATAATAAATATGGTCATGCCAAATATTGAGTGGGTCACGGCCCAAGTCCGCCACCAGCTGGTCGCGAATTTGGCCCGTGACCCACTGGGCGTGACCATTCGCAGGATTTGGTGTAGTGTGGGGTAGGTGGGTGGGTGGAGGGAAGAGGGAGAGGGAGAGGGATAAGTTATATAAATATTAAGAGCTAAGAAGCATGGACACTTCTTCGAAGGTGGCGTACCCATATTGGACACTCCCGACACTCGTACAACACTCCGTGTGCCTTGGCAGCCTTATTTGGCATTTTAAACTGGGCGGACGCTACACAAACACGACCCAGACATTTCGTGGACAAGACACAGGGTGCGAAACTTAAATAACACTAAGAAATTATAGTGTCATCTTGTAAAATTAAATCGTGTAAGGGCCTTTGAATAATAAGAAGAAAAGTTAAAAGAACGAAGTTATTATCTTGCTGATAGCGCGTGAGAGTTGTGGTCGCGTAAGGCCACGTTCATTATTTTCGTCTCGCCGCGACTATACAAACAAATCTAAATTACTACTACACTTGCGAGGTAAGCACAGCGGTAAGTCGGGTATCGAAAATCCACAAGGACAAGTTGCTATTATTTAAGTGATTTAATGTTTCGAAATAAAAGTGTAAAAGGTGATTACAAACTAAAAACTAAAAGATGCATAAAAGGGAAATGTTAATCTAGGCAAGGTATTGAAACTAGATTAAGAAAGCGAGTAAAACTATAGGTTGCGTCGAATATCCCTCACCCGAGTTAATTTGTATAAAATGATTACATGGGTCGACGAGTTATTTAGAATGCATCTCGTTTCGACAGTTAAGTGAACCAATGGTTGTCACGCCCCTAAATCCGCATAAAAGCCTAATATGATTTTGGCGTCAACAAATAACGTGAAAATTGCGCACGAAAGGTCGTAAGCACGGGACATACATGATATGCCCCGTCAAATCTCCTAGGCGCAATAACTAGGACAACGCACCCGAAATAAACCCGTAAACACTATCACCAAGCCAAGCAGCGCGTTAACCCGAGTGAGTTCCATTCAAACACAACCTAATTTAAATTACCTATAAAGCATGAATAAAAACGCGATAAATAAAGCGGTAAAGAAACGTGATAAATCTACACTAGAAAACACAGGAAGAAAGTATGTAAACTAATTATAAAAGCATGTAAACCTAATTAACAAAGAAAGAATTAAGGGAAAACAACTATATTAATGGAGAGGATGAATGAATAGTCAACTTACATACCAAAAAGGGTGTCAATCCTAAGAGAAATAAATAAGAACTAACCAAAATCACTCAAACCCTAACCTATTCTGAGCTAAAATCGTTAGTGAAATTTGACTATACAAAAATACAGAACATCACTCATCTTTGCGAATAGGCACAATGCTTCAATGATAAGAAATATGTAAGTGAGCAATTTTAAAGACCTTCAAACTTTGAGGTATTTACTCAAACCCTTGTTCACTAATTGTAATAAATCATAAAAACAAAAGGTATCATTTGTATAAAACTCGAATTAACCCAACAACACTCAAAACTTTGGCCCCCTACGAAAAATCTTGGATCCTCCCCTTGACCTTTAGGCTATCATACTTAAGATTGCATCCGCACTTTATACGTATATAATCAATCGTAAAAAACTGAGAAAGATTCTTTATTTAGCAGGAGCCCTCCTAATATTAAAGTGTGATAGTGTCATGTTTTAAAATTATAGTGTTAAATAGTAATATTACCAGTTTATATAACTATTAAATTAAAAAAATAAAAGAAACTGATACGTGCTTGTTTAGAGAGATGGGGGTACCTGAGGAGGGTAAATTTATCGCAAAGCGATCGAGTGCTCGAGCCATCACCCGTGTACACAATGCAATCGAGACCCAAATCAAACTTTCTTCTTGTATGGCTTTCACTGCACACCAAAGAACTCTCTCTCCTCCACCGCCGTCGTTAGTGTATGGGTGAAAGAACCCTACAGTCTTCTTTCTATTTCTGAGACCGTTTATAACAATCGAAATGAAAGAAACCCTACAGTCCACCATCGCCGTCGTTAGTTGAACCCCGCTTGCCATTTAACCAACTTACCGCCGACGGTCTCGACCTTTGGTTTGTCGGAAAAGCCATAGTCCCATCGATAAGGTTTTTTTTTAGCTCGGCTATTTCATTGGGGGGAAATTAAAGAAACGAAGGCTACTGAATGATAAAACCAATGCAGCGTTTTAGTTTTTTAAGATTGAACCTGGTCACAGCTCTCAGCCGTGACCCACCGGAAGAAACACCAACAAAACCAAAAGACCCATCAAACTGTAAATGGTCACGGCCCATAGCCGTGACCCACACCAATAAATTGTCACGACCCCCAGCCGTGGCTCCCAATGTTTGTGTTTTGTGCTTCGTCATGCCTATGGTCATGGCCCAAGTCCGTGACCAGTCCGCGACCAAGCTTGGAGGGAATTTTGGTGCGAGTTTGGCGCTAAGATGGTCACGACCTGGTCACGGCCCAAGTCCGCGACCACTATGGTAAGGACTTGGTCTGTGACCACTTCTAGAGCATCGATAATTTAGTGTGTTAATAAATATGGTCATGCCAAATATTGAGTGGGTCACGGCCCAAGTCCTCCACCAGCTGGTCGCGGATTTGGGCCGTGACCCATTGGGCGTGACCATTCGCAGGATTTGGTGTAGTGTGGGGTTGGTGGGTGGGTGGAGGGAAGAGGGAGAGGGAGAGGGATTGGGAGAGGGAGAGGGATAAGTTATATAAAGATTAAGAGCTAAGAAGCATGGACACTTCTTCGAAGGTGGCGTACCCATGTTGGACACTCATGACACTCGTACGACACTCCGCGTGCCTTGGCAGCCTTGTTTGGCATTTAAAAAGTGGCGAAAGCTTCACAAACAGGACCCAGACATTTCGTGGACAAGACACAGGGTGCGAAACTTAAAGAACACTAAGAAATTACAGTGTCATCTTGTAAAATTAAATCGTGTAAGGGCCTTTGAATAATAAGAAGAAAAGTTAAAAGAATGAAGTTATTATCTTGCTGATAGCGCGTGAGAGTCGTGGTCGCGTAAGGCCACGGTCGTTGTTTTCGTCTCACCGCGACTATACAAACAAACCTAAATTACTACTACACTTGCAAGGGAAGCACAGCGGAAAGTCAGGTATCGAAAATCCACAGGGGCAAGTTGCTAGAATTTAAGTGATTTAATGTTCCAAAATAAATGTGTAAACGGTGATTACAAACTAAAAAGTAAAAGATGCATAAAAGGGAAATGTTAATCTAGGCAAGGTATTGAAACTAGATTAAGAAAGCGAGTAAAACTATAGGTTGCGTCGAATATCCCTCACCCGAGTTAATTTGTATAAAATGATTACATGGGTCGACGAGTTATTTAGAATGCATCTCGTTTCGACAGTTAAGTGAACCAATGGTTGTCACGCCCCTAAATCCGCATAAAAGCCTAATATGATTTTGGCGTCAACAAATAACGTGAAAATTGCGCACGAAAGGTCGTAAGCACGGGACATACATGATATGCCCCGTCAAATCTCCTAGGCGCAATAACTAGGACAACGCACCCGAAATAAACCCGTAAACACTATCACCAAGCCAAGCAGCGCGTTAACCCGAGTGAGTTCCATTCAAACACAACCTAATTTAAATTACCTATAAAGCATGATAAAAACGCGATAAATAAAGCGGTAAAGAAACGTGATAAATCTACACTAGAAAACACGGGAAGAAAGTATGTAAACTAATTATAAAAGCATGTAAACCTAATTAACAAAGCAAGAATTAAGGGAAAACAACTATATTAATGGAGAGGATGAATGAATAGTCAACTTACATACCAAAAAGGGTGTCAATCCTAAGAGAAATAAATAAGAACTAACCAAAATCACCCAAACCCTAACCTATTCAGAGCTAAAATCGTCCACCTTTGCTTATTACAACAAAATTTCTTTATATAGTAAGTTGGAATTAAATCAGAAAAGCAAAGAGAAAAGAAAAGAAATTCTAAAATATCTCTAGAAAACAGGGGATCGATTGATCGACAAAAAGGGTCGATCGATCGATCAAGGCCAAATTTTGGCATTACAGAAGGATTGATCGATCGACCAAAATCGTCGATCGATTGATCAAGCAAGAGCTTCTGCATTCTTGTATTCCTCTCTCTCCTCCTCTTTTGCTTTCCTTATTTTTCCCTCCGCTGAAATCGTCGTAACTCCTTCATACGGACTCGGAATCGCGCACCATTCGCGCCCATGTGAAGCTAGCGAGGAGGGATGCCGAAGCTGTGAAATGACTAAAATGCCCTTGAACGTGCGATTACTTACGAAACTTCACCGGAATGCGTCCCGAACTCCATACTTAGTACCTAAATACCTACAAAAGCCCAATTATACATCATATAACATGTTAACAATATAAACCGAGGTTATCTGGTTAACGGGATTAAATATAGAGATTAAGGCACCCGAGGGGGCTAAAATGCGTAGGTTCGAGAGATGAAATACGCAATATTTGCGTATTATCACACCCCCTAACTTACACATTGCTAGTCCCTAGCAATGAAATAGGATGCAACGAGAACCACAAGCAAACCAAAAGCAGGAGATAGTACAAAAGTATGGTATAAAAGCAAAAGGCCACTTTCGCGGGCGATTCGAGTGCATTTAGCGTATGCAATAAGCCGTTAAACCCTATGTTACCCTAATGGACGAGTGTCGTCTCGTGAGGGTTTTCAGGGATGGTATCCACAAACATCACATGGTTTCCTCAAAATATGCCCAACCCAACATGCGACAATCCCAATAATAACGAAAAGAATTTGATATGCATTATTAGCACATTGAACGAATTCAAACAAAAGTCCGAATCATTGACATTATAGAATGCACCTCGTAGAATTGAAACCTTAAAATGTGGGAGGGGGAGCGAGCACATGCAAAGTGTTATTTGGCAAAAAAAAAACTCATATAAATCGGATATTAAATATCAAAGCATGCATATATTCAATCCTCTCGGGCATTACACTCATCAAGTGAATTCACTCGAAACAGGGAGCTAACACACGGAACATGCGGGCACAAGAGTAAATGTAAATGGAAATTAGGCCGCACATATGTCACAAATGAAGAACGCTATATATAAACTGAAAAACTTTAATCTCAATTAAAGGATACCGCACACTAAAAGAGGCGAAATGCATTTTCACAGATTATCAAAACTATTATGACTTTTGAATTACATGCACCTAAGATCACATAGGACTTGTATAGGGTTGTAATGCAGGCTAGGGTGAAAAATGAAGGAATGTATGTACAGATTCAAAGTGCTCGGGATGAAAACTCGAGATAATGGGAAAATGCGGACAATATCAAAATTGGAAAACAAGTTCCAAACCGGCATTAGATATATCATCGAGGAGAGTAATCAAAGCTTATTGAATTATATACAACATTTACAAACTTCTCTTTCTTTTTCTTTTCTTCTTTTTCTCATTTTATCTTTTGCATTTTACTTTCCCTTTTCTTCTCTTTTTCACTGCTTTCGGGGGCTGTTTCGGGTTTTTACCCACTAATGCCATGTTTTTAAGCCTAAGTCTAGAAATATGCAAATTATCGTCGTATTCTCAAACCGGGAGTTCCGAGGGTGCGTGAACAGTTCCTACTGATTCGTGCACTGTTCACGGCCATGCTAAGCTAGCGAGGAGGGATACAACTTCCATGCGATGTAGGGCTAGGTGCCCAAGCTGTGAAATGACTAAAATGCCCTTGAACGTGCAATTGGGTACGGAACTTCACCGGAATGCGTCTGAACTCCATACTTAGTACCTAAATAGCTACAAAAGCCCAATTATACCTCATATAGCATGTTAATAATATAAACCGAGGTTGTCTGGTTAACATGCTTAAATATAGAGATTAAGGCACCTGAGGGGGCTAAAATGTGTAGGTTCGAGAGATGAAATACGCAATATTTGCATATTATCACATGCCTAATTTAGATGCATGTTTTTGAATTACGATTTGACCGTCGTTATGAAATACTAGACTATATTAATTTAATAAATTAGTTTCACAACTATTTTTTGTTTTTTAAATGCAAATTAGATGAAAGTATATATATATATATATATATACAAGTATAAAAATATATTTATTTGTCACCGTGTCTTAGTTTTTTTTATGTCGGCGTGTCCGTGTTGTGTTGGGCACGACACCTGTAACCGTGTCCGTGATTCATAGATAAAGAGATAAATAGGTAAATGGGTTTATGTGTCTCAAGGATACGTTTGGTTCGGGGTGAAATACTTTTAGCTGCGGTGAAAAGTAAAATGATGAAATATTTTTTCACATCTTTAAAATTAAATTTTTGTTGGTTTGAAATACTGAATTATGAAATTTTAAACAAAAATGGTGAATGAAATTTAACTCTAAATAAGTAAAAACACATTTCACCATTTTATTTTTCACCTCGGTGAATTTTTTTTTACCCCGAACCAAACAAACCCTAAATGTCTAAAAAATGTGGGAATGTGAAATAGTGTCTAAAAATTGTTTGTGAGGACTAAACTATAGAAACCCCTATTTTTTGAGTTATTTGCATTTTGGGTTCCTCTAATATCGGTTAGTTTTAGGTGGGGTCCAAGATTTTTTATACTGTGACCTCGAGTTCTATTTCATCTTTTGCGATGTTTGTTGATATATTTTGTGATAGTTTATTTTTATTTTCAATGTAAATATGATAAACCTCGTACCCTATCTAAAGAGTAATATTATATAAGGCCTACTTAGAACCCAAAATACATTGGTTGGCATGTGGGTTTCACTTGGTTTGTTTCTTGGTTCTGTGTATACTTAGTATTACTCCAACCTAAAATTACTTGTAACTACCTAAACCAGATATTACGCTGTTCTTTTTATGTTTAAGACATGATAAAAAGGTTTAAAAATAAAATATCGCTTTTTAATGTGATCTTAATGTTGGAATGCAATTGATGCAGGAGCATAGGAAAAGGACGTTCTTTTTATATTTCTTTTGTTTTGTTCTTTTTTTACCCTTTTATATCTTTAGTATAAATAGTCTAAAGGCTCCCATTTTGTATTACTTTTGCCCATTTGATATTGAGAGATTAGAGAGAGAAATACAAGAACTCCCTTTATTTTCATGTTGTTGTTGTTGTGTAGTTAATTTCTTTAATTTTATGCTTCCGCATCCTAATTCTACATCAAATTGGTATCAGAGCCAGGTTTGTTCTTGGATAAATCATGCTTATCGAAGAATGGGACTCAAATTGAGTCCATCCGGATGACTTGAAGCCAAACCCTAACCCTAATTGCAGTCAAGAACAAACCCCTTTACTGTCAAAAACTCCCATCATCTTTATCGGGGCCCAAAACCCTACCCAAACAGTACCAAAACCCACCGATTATACCTCACGAAGTTAGACAGCCAAGTCCCAAGGCCGTCCGACCCCTGATGCGTCGAAAATAAGAGCCCAAGCCTTAGCGCCTCCTTCCGAAGGTTTCAACCTATCCCAAGATTCTGATCTTCACCCGATGCCTCCAGAGCAGTCTCAAGAATCATCTGACCCTTGCTGCAATGTTGTCCAATAAAAAAACTGAGCGGTTCAATCCTTAGATGATTTCGACCCATTTGTAACCCAAATTGAACGTGCCAAGACAGAAATTAAACCCAATTATAACCCTAAACAAGTTTCCCAACACAAAGTAAAGCCCACATCATCTTTATTCCTTTCCCATGAAACCCTAACTTTTATACCTCCTAAAAACCCTAATTCCTTATACAAAGGGTGTGCTACAATGGGCATCGTACCCATTCCACTCAAGACACCTTTTGCCATCGCACAATCCATTTGTCATAAACGCGACTCTTTTTGTCATTCCCAAACAAAATTAGCCAATGCCTCTATCGCTTATACTCACACCGTTAGGGTTACAACCTCGATGGATGTTCAATCACCTACTCCCGGTGATGATTCATGGATTCAAATGAGCATTTTTTTTTATTCGTTGCACCGTGAGGGGAAGGTTATGCACAGTACTCATAGACGGGGGGTCAGTGACAACTTAGTGGCACAAGAGATGGTATATAAACTCAATCTTCCCACGGAATTATTGACTAAACCATACCGTATTGGGTGGCTAGGAGGTGGACCCACGCTTTTTCCTAACCGACAATGTCGAGTTAGTTTCTTCATTGGGGATTTTCATGATGAGGTTTTTTGCACCGTAGTTGATATGCGGGTCTGCCACTTGCTTTTAGGGAGACCATGGCAGCTTGACCATGGTAGCATGCATGACGGGCGAGCCAATACTGACTCTTTTACACATGAGGCACATAACTTTCTTCTTCGGCTGATGCGACCATTTTCGATGACTCGACCCTTAGCCTTACTTATTTCCCATGAGAAGTTAGCCACCGAGGCCATAGATATGGGGATGTGTTATGATCTTCTTTGCCCCATAACCACTCCAGAGGCAGCCATCCCACCGTGTGTCCAGCATTTACTGGATCGCTACAGCGACGTGCGCACTCCCCCAGACGATCTTCCTCCCCTCCACGACATAGCGATTGATTTCATTATAGGGGCGCAACTCCTCAACCTTCCTCATTATCGCATGTCCCCCGTTGAGCATGTAGAGCTAGAGCGTCAAATCACCGAGTTATGGGATAAGGGGTATATACGAGAGAGCATGTCTCCCTGCGCACCAACACTTTAAACACCTAAGAAGAATGGGAGATGGTGAATAGCCGTGCCATTAATAAAATCACATTGAAGTATCTGTTTCCCATTCTGAGGCTCGACGATATGTTGGACCAACTTCATGGAGCGACGATATTCTCCAAGTTAGATTTGAAGAGTGGGTACCACTAAATTCGTATAAAACTGGGGGATGAATGGAAGACTGCCTTCAAAATGAAGGATGGACTATATGAGTGGACGGTGATGCCTTTTGGCCTTTCTAATGCTCCTTCGACTTTTATACCAGTGATGACACAGATTCTGCACCCTTTTCTGATTAAATTCGTGGTTGTTTATTTTGATAATATTTTGATCTACAGTCGGTCGGACGAGGAACATTTAGACCATGCGGCTCAAGTATTAACGATCCTTCGAGCTGAGCGTTTCTTCCTTACATTTAAGAAATGCACTTTTATGGTACTATCATTGACTTTTTTGGGATATGTGGTCTCAGGTGACGGCATCAGAGTAGACGATGCCAATGTTCAGGCGGTAGTGGATTGGCCCCCACCCATATTGGTCTCCCAGGTGCGTAGTGTTTATGGTTTAGCGAGTTTTTATAGGCGCTTCATTGCTAGATTCGGTACAATTATGGCTCCCATTATAAATTTGATGAGTACCTCTTCGAGTACCGAGTTCCGATGGACACCAGAGGCAGATGCTGCCTTTAAACGCATCAAGGAGTTGATGACAACGACCCCTATCCTAGCCTTACTGAATTTTAATCAGTTATTTGAGTTATCATATGATGCTTGCAAGCCAGTGGTGGGTGCTGTTTTGAGTCAGAATGGGAAGCCAATTGCTTTTTTTTAGTCAGAAATTGACGGGTGCCGCCCTCCATTATTCGACTTATGACCTTGAGTTCTATGCCATGGTCAAAGTCGTCAAATTTTAGTCCCCCTATCTCATTCATAAGGATTTTGTCATAAAGTCAGATTATGAGGCCTTCCGTTTCTTACATAGTCAGCATCATGTTAGTGATTGGCATGCCAAGTGGACCGCCTACCTCTAGCGCTACACTTTTCACTTGCAGGATAAACGGGGGAGGGAGAATCAAGTGGCAGACGCTCTTAGTAGGAGAGCACATGCATTGGTGACTTTATGGAGTCAAGTAGTTGGATTCAATGAGGTCCTTGATCTTTACTCGACAGATGTAGAGTTTAGACCCATCTTTGTCGCGTGTCAATAGGACAATGGAGCATCAGGTGAGTATCTCCTACATGATGGATTCCTCCATCGAGGTATAACCCTATGCATTCCGTCTTCATCCTTATGGGAGAAGATCATTTCTAAGGTCCCTGGGGGCAGTTTAGCTGGTCATTTAGGATAGGTGCATACTCAAGCATTTCTGAGGGACCGATTTTACTGGCCGGTAATGAGAAGGGATGCCAACGCTTTCATCAAGCGTTGAAACACTTGCCAAATGGCCAAGGTCCAGCACACTAATGCGGGACTATACACTCCATTGCCGATTCCAGAGTGACCTTGGTAGGATGTGTCGATGGATTTTATAGTAGGGTTAACCCGTGCTTCTCGGGGTCATAACTCCATTTTTGTGGTGGTGGATAGGTTCTCCAAAATGTCCCACTTCATCCCTTGTTCTCGTACCACAGATGCGTCTCATGTTGCTACCTTGTATTTACGAGAGATTGTTCATCTTCATGGGGTCCCTCGTAGCATCACTTTAGATAGAGATGCGCACTTTACATGGCATTTTTGGCGTACACTTTGGTGGCTTTTACGGACGGAGTTATAGTTTTCGATAACTTTTCATCCCCAAACGGATGGCCAGACTGAGGTGGTCAACCATAGTGTGAGTGACTTATTATGGTGTTTATCTCTTGAAAATCTTCGTAGGTGGGATATCGTGATCACACAGGTTGAGTTTGCCTTCAACAACGCCGTCAACTAATTCACTAGTCTTTCACTGTTTTAGATTATCTTGGGGCAATCTCCGTCGATGCCCATTGATCTCGCTGAGCTTTCACCGACAGTGCCTATATGCCCTTCCGTGGAGGAGTTTGCTGCTCGTATGGCTTCCATACAGGCCAATGTTCGTGTTCGATTCCAGTCATTGTATACCTTTTATAAATAGGTGGTCGATGAGCACCGCCGATATGTCTTCTTCCTTTCGGTTGATCTTGTCATGGTATATCTCCAGAAGGCACGTCGACGGGGCAAGGGTACCAAACTTGTTATTCATTGTTTTGGTCCTTTTTCGATAATTAGAGCTCGTGGGACGAATGCCTATAAGGTCGATCTCCCTGAGGAATTCCGTATGCACCACACGTTTAACATGGCAGACATTTCTCCATTTCGAGGTACTCATGTTCCACCCATTCCCCTCCCTTCGACCACGGGTCACTCAGTTTGTTCTCATGTCGATCGCATTGAGGGGATTCTCGTCTTTGAGTTTATGCCTTCTTCTTTGGGTGATTATACTCGATATTTGGTTCGTTGGTTGGGCCGTTTGGAGGCAAAAAATTCTTGGACCACTGAGGCCACCCTACAACACATCGACCCCGATTTATATTCCCAGTAGATGACATATATGGAGCCCTCTCAAGGGGAAAGCGTGATGCAGGAGCATAGGATAAGGACGTCTTTTTTTATATTTATTTTGTCTTGTTATTTTTTTTACCCTTTTATATCTTTAGTATAAATAGTCTAAAGGCTCCCATTTTGTATTACTTTTGCCCATTTTATATTGAGAGACTAGAGAGGGAAATACAAGAACCCCCTTAATTTTCATGTTGTTGTTGTTGTTGTTGATATTGTTGTGTTGTTAACTTATTTAATTTTACACTTTCGCACCCTAATCTATATTAGTAATATATGGATATATTGGGGTCAAAATGTAATTTAAAAAATTTGGGGTTAAAATTTAATTTATTGAAAATTCCAAGGTTATAATGTAATTTATGTGAAGTGCATGTGCCAAAATGGAATTTATAGAAAACTCAAAGATGAAAATTTAATTTATAAAATTTTAAGGGCCAAAATGTAATTTACAAAACATTTAGAGGTCAAATTGTGATTTATCAAAAGTACAAGGGTTTAGAATTAGATGTAATTTATAAAAAGTTCAGGGGTCTAAATGTGAAACTCTACCTTTCACTAAAAGCTAAAATTAGGGTGTAGACGTAATTTATAGAAAGTTCAGGGGTCTAAATTGAACAGGTGAACCCTACCATTGATTGAAAGCTAAAGCCCTATTTCTTTCTCTAATTTTCTTGAATGGGGTTTGAAGATTTGGAACCCATATTTGGGAAACCAAAAGCAGAATGGTCAGCTTCAATTTCAACTCCATTACGCCAATTTTTATTTCACCTACATGCCTTGGGCTCCTCTGGTTTAAGAATCCATGTTATTGATTTCAATTCTACTACTTGGGAGGTTGTTTGATCAGTTTCACAGCTTGAGGACTTGATTAATTTTCTTTTTTCTTCTCTCCTAATTTTCTTTTACGCTTTTGTTTATTCGTTTGTTGAGAAAATAATAAATTTTGTTTTGATAACTGTTTTTCGTTCTGTTTCCTGTTCAATAGTTTGCTAGTAGAGTCGGGTGTTGTCTTAAGAGGAATTTTAAAATTTGGGTTATTTGTGGTTTGCCCCCTCTTATTTTTTTGAAACGGAATTCAGCCATTATAGTTTTTATTTCTTGAAGTTTGACCCCCAAAATGACTTTTAGCTATGACAAAGGGTACTCAAATATTTTAGTAACGGGTTGTTTATTTTTGTCTATTGAGTTTGAATTTTAAATCTGAACTGTTCAGATTTTCATATTTAAGACGTACCAAATAATATTTTTTTTTTAAATGATTAAGAGGCTAACGACCAGAGGTAAAATTACATCTCGACTCTATATCAGAATCTGTTCATTTAGACATAAAAATAAACATATTTGTCACGTGTCGTGACATTTGTGTTAGTCGTAAAATTACTTATAACTAAGGGACCCAAACTGCAATTTGAGTTAGTCATAAGAAATCGTGTTAGTCGTGTCGTGTTCTATATTAGTCGTGTTCATGTCGGGTAAAAAAAGCCCTTGTGGTGTCGTGTTGTGTTCCTGGTTGAAAAACTCTTGTCGTATCGTGTCGGTCCGAAACCTGACCAAAAAACACGAATTTTCACCCCTAACTACAAATAAACCTACCCTATTCTATTTGGGGTGTGGACATGATGAAAGGTTAACAAATAAAGTGTGGCTTTCCACGTGGCCTCAATGTTGTAATCTAATTTCTAGAAATATTGGGGTCAAGATGTAAGTTAAAATTTTGGGGTTCAATGTATTTTACAGGCAATTCAGGGGTTATAATGTAATTTATGGGAAGTGCATAAGCCAAATTTATAGATAGCTCTATAGTAAAAATTTAATTTGCAGAAAGTTCAGGGGCCAAAATGTAATTTACGATAGGCATCAAATTGAGAACCACCCAAAGTACTAGGTCTGGATGTAATTGATAGAAAATTCAGGGGTTTAGATGTGAAACTCTACAAAGCTAAAATTAGGGTCTAGATGTCCTTTATATAAAATTCAGGGGGTCTTAATCAAACGGACAAACCCTACCTTTCAGTGAAAGCTAAAATCCTCTCTCACCCTCTGTCTTGAATGGGGTTTGAAGATTTGGAACCAATAATCAGTATGGACCAACTTCAATTTTGACCCCATTATGCTAATTTTTGTTCTACTTATATTTTTAATGTATTTTTTCTTATTTCTTTTATCTCCTAATTTTGTTTTCCTCTTTGTTTCTAAGTTGAGGAAATAAAATTGAAAACAAACTGAAAATTGTGTTTGAGTTTTTACATTTTCTGTTTACTTTTCAATAGTTTGCTAGAGTTATATTAATATTCGTTTATACATTTTTTTTCTAGTTATTTGCACTTTAAGTTTTGTATTATGTTTCCACTAACATATTTTCTCTCTTAAAAGTGTGCAAAAAGTAACCCCAAATAAAAATGTGCAAAGCTTTGGACTAGACTAAAAATATTCTTAGCTTCTGTACTAAAACACAAACGATCCTATTTCTTAAGTTGAATCCTGGATTATGAAGGGCCTGTTTAATTGTATAAAGTAAAATTATTTTCCTTTTATATGTATATATACCGTCCTGCTCTTGTGCGAATGCGGACCGGACATATGTTATCTGACGGTGAGTCAGAAAAAAGAGAGGATAATTTCCATATCCATATAATAAGATAGAATAATTTTTAATTTCTAAAAATATCAAAGCATAATATCGATTGGGATTTGCTTGAAAAAACATAAAAGCACATTAGCTATTGGAATTTACTCGAAAAAAATAAAGGATTGTGAAGAAATATGAAATTTTCTTTATCCTCCAAATTTTATCTATCCTAGTCAAGATTTCCTCTATTTGCAATGATTCACAGTTCCCAAGGTCATCCACACTCCACCCTTGAAGCTCTGTTTCTCTTTCCACCCTGGTATTGGAAATGGAGCTCCTAAATCCATTCTCTGCTTGGTACTCAAGTGAGAATGTGAAAGTGCCCATTTACATTTACAGATCTTTTAGTCCTCTCAATCTAGGGTTCCGACAACAACTCTTGGTTGTTAAGTCCACATCGAAAGCCGATTCTACGAATGAAAAAGAGATGGAATTTTATGTGTGTGCCTCCTACATCTCCTAATTGCCATCTTCCTACTCCTCACAACGGGTAATATCATAAATAACAACGATGTATTACTAATTATGGCATTGCATTTCATGTTTTGTTTCTTGAATCAGGTATCACTTCGATGCAAATTTTTTGAAGGTTGATATTTTAAGGTCTCAATACCAGAACGGAGACACAACTTCACTCCTCTTCTCTCTCTCATTTTTATTTGTTGCTTCTTCTCTCCTCCATTGATATTAAGCAACCATAGAACAAAAGGTAAAATCTTGCTCTCTATTTTTTTTGTATGTTTTCAAAGTTTGCCATTTTAGGAGATTCGCTTCCTATATTATGTGTTTTGATTAAGATTGTATGATTTATTTTATTTTCTATTCAAATTTTTACACTTGTCCTTCCTTTTTTTTCGTGCAAATCTTCATACTTTCACTTCGAACTGAAGCGCCATTATGCGTCTCTTATCTCTCACACCATCCTTTTGAATATTTTGAATATCAGGTAATTTATTTGTTGGGGAATTAAATTTTACTCTGCAGGAAGATTTTTTGTTTAGGTTTGTGTATTGGTTCTTTAACACCTGTAATACTATTTAGGGGGTACTATATCAGGCAAGTCTATGTTTTAATATATTTATTCGAGTCCCTGCTTTAGAGTCCCTGCTTTAGAATTTGTGAGATGTTGGACTTCGTTTGATTATGCTAAAAATTAGCAGAGTTTGATCTCTTCATTGGAATTTAGGATTGGGACTCCAGAAAAAATATTTATTTATGGATTTATATATTACAGGTTTCATACATGGATTTTGTTTGATTATGAGTATTAATGTAATTGTTGTATTGCGAGACATGTAATTGTTGCATCTTAACCAATTAGCTACTATTTATTGCAATATGGCATTAGAAAAGAACTCGCTACCAACACTGATTCAGGGGTAGTATTGATGATGTGTTACAATTTTTTTATGAATTCATGTTACCATTTTTTTCTGAACTTGGTATGATTCAGGGGTAGTATTGATGATGTGTTATAACTTTAGTGAACTTTGTACTGAAATGTTTTCCACCTATTCATTTTATGTTTTTAGAACAATGATATATATATATATATATATATATATATATATATATATATATATATATATATATATGTGTGTGTGTACACATCTTTTGAAAAACTAAAAACATGTTTAATTTATTTTCCAAAACAAATTGGGAAGTGAATAATATTCTGTCACTTTCCAGTTTTCCAAAAGATTTGGAAAACATAATTACAATGTTCTTTAATACTTGAAAAATATGGTAACATCCCGGCACCTTTATTTTCTTTAGATTTTAGGCTTTAGTCCCATTTCATGAAGTTTTAGTAGACACCAATTCAATGTTTTTCAAACTGTATTTATTCTTGTTTTGAGAATGACACGCGTCTCATGATTTGTTACAATAAAAATACTAGGTTTGGCTCCAAATGAAGCTTTACTGTAGGCCCCTTTTTCTTTCGAATGCGTTTTATGTCAAAAACCAACTTTCTTTTTGAAAAACTCTTTTTCCAAATTTTAATACGCACCAAGTATGTGAACCAATTTTAGTTGAGCTCAATTTTATCGTGTTTAATCTTAAACATGTATCTAGGTGATTAAAACAAGGAAAATAAATAAGTTCACAAAAGCGACGTCGGATGTATGAGGAAACTACTAAGGGAAAAACTCTCGGATGGCCCAAGCCAGACAATCTCTATGACGTGGTATTACAAAGTACAAACGATAGACTTACTCAACGACTCGATCCCTCGTAAGTCTTGACGCTCCTCTAATCCTTTAACTACTCTTCCACAGTGCCCACGCAAAAGTTCTTCTACGATGCTCGTCCACAACACACGCGTCCACGTATGTCTCGGTGTCCACCGATACAGCTTGGCAACATCTACGATGTTGAACACGAACTCCTTCGTTTCTTCACCGCAAAACCCAACGTTCAAAGTGATGAACAAACTCCAATGGTACAAACCAAGAATTCTATGGCATAAGATTATGAAAACTCGGATCTTGAAACTCTAAGGATGTTTTTGGACTTTGAAAACCTTAGAAAACTTGTGCAGAAAACGTACTGTATGTAAACTGTTTTTCTGGTTCTGCATCTTTCGAAATTCTGAGAAAAACACGCCTTAAATAAAGAACTTAAATCGGCGCATCGTTCGAACGAGATGAATCTGTCGTTTGAACGACAAAGCCATGTCGTTTAAACGACCTCCACATGTCATTTGAACGATAGTGAATGTCCTTTGAACCATCTAAACATAAAGGAAGGTTCTAATACGACTCTCATCAATCCTTATCTCAGAATAAATGAAGTTAAAACATTTTAAAAACATTTTTTAATAAAAATAACATCCTAAAAATATTTTTCGAGTCCCATAAACATTACGCATTCTTACCTGAGATATCGGAATGCAATGAAGACGTGAAACGTGCACCAAATTAATCTCGGCATAATAAATATTTGAATCTTGGCCGCATGACTGTGTGGGATCGTGACAATAAAAAATCTATCTATGACTCAAAAATAATGTTTTGTTCCGGGAATAAGTCAAATACTTACAATGGACTCAATTGGAAATTTTGTCCTTACATTTACAAAGGGGACTAAATACTTGTGTTCCTAATTTTCTTTTCCCTCCTTTTGTTGTTGAGAAAACAATGGATTTCTTTTTTAAAAAACAATGTTTAAACTCTACATTTTTTGTTTCCTATATAGTAGTTTACTTGATACTTGTTTTTAAAGTTGTGTGATGGCTAATGAAATGTAATATATAGGCCCCGTTTAGTTGTAGGAAAACTAATTTTTGTTTCCTATTTCCATCTCCATTTCTAATTTTCAACTTTCAATTGAAATTTAGGGAAAACGCATTCATATTGTAGAAATAAATTGTTGTTTTCAAAATGTAATTTACAGAAAGTTCAGAGGTAAAAATGTAATTTACAAAAAAGTTAGAGATCAAAATCTAATATATCGAAAGGTCAAGACTCTGGATAAAGTTCAGCGGTCTAAATTTAATTTTTTGTGTTAAAGCTATTTTGAAATTGGTGGAAAACTTGTTAAGGTACTTTTCCAAGTTTCTGGAAATTTTGGAAACTGTTTCCAAAATTTCTTTTGTGAAAAATTAAACTCGAATGCATGTTTTAATATTCCATTATATTAAAGCTATTTTTTTCATTTCTTTTGTTTCCAGCCACATCTTTTAAGTAACATAACCTCAAGTTAAACTAAATTTGAAGTTCTTTTTTATTTCATCCATCTGTTTAGTTCTTAATTGAGTATCACTACATTCTTGAATAATTAAGATGTTGAGGTGTGTTTGATTGTAGTATTTTCTATATAATATAGGAATCTTTTATATTTCTAATTTTTTGTATGTTTGATCGCCTAACTTATTCATAAAAATTTCTTTCAAGTTTGCCTAAAATATAGAAATTTCTATATTTTCTATGGAAAATATTGCAAATCAAACACATTCTTAGGCCTTCCTTATAGGCTTATTTGCCATGTCAAATAAAAAATCTCTCTCATTTACCAGCTTTTGAGCACGTTTTATAGCTTTCACTTGTCTTGGAGAAGTTTCTCAGGCTACACTAAATATTACTAGCTAATGCACAATTTGATGATTTTCCATGAAAACCAATTCATTGGGGTGGGGGTGGGTAGGGATTGTTTTTCATGGAAACCAATGCCTCTGAAATTACTTCCACCCTGTGCTATCAAATAGGCCCTTAGGGTGTGTTTGATTACAAAGTTGAAAAATGGTTGAGAAATAGTTCATTTTTATTAGAGGTAGGAAAATGCGTGGAAAAGATAAAGAGTAGTGTTTTCATAGAATGCATTTGAAATCAGGCACCTCAAAAGTAAAAATGGAGCTAAAATGAGTATTTTTCATGGAAAACAATTCAACGACAATCAAACGGACCCTTAGTTAATTGGATTTCAGATGGGTAATCGTCGACACGTCTCTGAAAAAATGTAATAGATGTGTTGTTGTGTAACCAAGTGCTATTAGATAATCTTTCTTATTTTTGTGTACAGAGGGATAATATTGGAATTGGGGGCTCATGGTCCGAATTTTTAGATTATGTCATAGCTTCCATAAAATCAGAAGACACAAAGCTTGTTTTGGAGGGGCAATCAGAATCAGGTGATAATTACAACTTTAGGCTACTTCTCTCTGTTTAAATAATGTAAGAATTCTGTTATGAAGAAAAATATATTGAGCTTAACTGTTATTTTGTTGACGTTGCGTCTTAAAATAATGCAATATTTCTATATTTCTAAAAATAAGTAAAATTATGAGTTGGAGGAGATAGAAATTATGAGACTATGTTAGTATGTGATATCATGTTAGCAAAATAACTGTTACATTGAATACTTTCTAGTTCTGAAGAGCCAATGTGTTCTGGATAGTTGTAATTTTTTCTGAACAGAGTTATGCCTGTTCTTTGTATATTGTTGAGTTACCTATACGATAACATGTATTTAATGTAGACAAATAGTGCAATCCTTCTATTTTTATTTTTACTGGGTGGTCCCCATTGTGTATGTGTATTTACTTTTTTTCATATAAAACTTAAATAGTTTATATGTTTCTTATTAGAAAAGTGCTGATAAATAGTGTTTTTGATTGAGTTGGAAGTTAATTTCCAGATACCGAATGAAGGTGTAAGGGAGAACTAGATGCTCTATCCTAACTCCTAAAGCATCTCCTGCAAAAGTTGATTCAGTGTAACATTAGGTATAACTTTTTAAAAGTCATTGCCACCTCACCTAATTGTAGAATAGTAATGCAAAATGCACCATAATTATATACCACCACGTTAGAATTATATCTCATGCAAAACATTAAAATGTTATATCATTTATTTTACATGTCCTATTATTATAATATTTAAAATTTTAAAAAGCACTCGTCGCGATCTATAAACATTGATCCACTCCTTGTATCCCCACATACTCTGAGCAGCTGATCTTTAGTTGTATCCCCACATACTTCATGTCTTTTTCAAACTCCCTTGTGGTGTGCCGAAAAAACTATGTGAAATTCCTTGCGGGAAGATAATGGGGAAGGTAAAAAAGAACAATTAGTTAAATGGAAGGCTAGAAGTTAGAGAAGGGGGTGTTGCGATCCGGTAATTTACTAAAAATAAATCTTTTCTCTTATGATAATGGTTGTGGATGTTTCACCTTGAAAGGATATACTTTGGTGAATTCGGAATAAGTATGGTCTAAAGGAAGTGGGTGGGAATCCAAATGTGATGAAGTTGTGTCTGCTAGCTTATGTAAATAAATCTCTCTAGGATTGAACTCTTTTCTTAATGATTTTGTTTGGAAAGGGATGGAGTTCGGTTTTGGGAAGAGAAGTGGATTGGGAAAGCTCTCCTTTGTGTAATTTTATTCCTGAACTTCATAGGTTATCTATCAATCGATTCAATTCTCATAATCCCACATCTCTGGTGGTGTCCTGAGAACTCAAAAGTTCCTATTATGAGAATTCTTTAAGAAGAAACCTTAGTAATTGGGAGTTTTGCTACAAAAATAGTTATGAGGATATTAATCAGCTCTTCATTGCTCATTTTTATAGGTTTTGTATGGAACAAAACTTTTAAAGAGTTGATTTTCTGATTTGTATTTATCGCAGTTTATGTTGCTGCTGTCATTTATCTCTCTTTCCTCCTCCAATATATTATCATTAACTCATGTATTTGCTGCTTCTCTCTTACCTGTTAAGGATATTATTTGTTCTTTGAGAAAGATGAACCTATTTGGTTGTCTCTTATTCTTTGGGGCTCTTTGTGATGCAAACACACGCAACGGAATTAAAAATAAACAGTCATATATACCTAAAAGAGATACTCTCATTGATATTGAATGATCTAAACAGAGAATATTACAACACTATATATAGCCTTGGGATATGGAAACCAACAAAAAAGGAAAAGTACAAAAAATGACAAATAATGGTCATTTTCTTCCAACTAGCCTCTATCAGTATATGGAATAAAAATGAATAACAATAATGTCCCTTATTTAATACTATTTGTATCATTGTTCCTCTCTTGAAAAGGGATGGCCTTTGAGCTAAGTGGGGAATACTGTCCATCTCCGGCCCGTGGTGGTGGCAGGAGCTTTCTGTCCGGACGAAATCCCAAAGTAAGGATGTCCCTCAGGCCCAACTCATGGATGATGTGGGGTTGTAGGCCGTGAATATACCTCCCAATACAATGCTCGTCAGTCTCATGCAACGTGGCTTAAGTGCATAACAATAGAAACTGGTCTTTATACTTCTTCGTTGTAGCCAAACCTATTGACTCTAGTAAATAGGTCTCTCTAGTATGTTTGCAGTAAGAAAGCATACTTCACATTGTTCTTCATCTTTGGGCAAGACTGAATAGGACGCTTACCGTCTCCATATGTTCCCGGGTGAACTCATTTACCACACCTTGGCAAATTCTTGCAACTTGGTCACCGCCAACCTAATGCACTTCACCCCAAAATATTCTTGTGCAAGATTTTCTCTATTCAGTCAAGGCAATTCATGAAATTGTCAGGGTCCATGCGTCCAAATATCGCTACATCTACAAGAATATCCCGGTGCAGGTTTTCAAACCTGACCTAGATCGTTTTGATTGGTCCCTTCCCAACATTACAAACTAGCAGCGATAGCTGCACAGGTCTTATAGAACTTTTACCTAGTCGACCCATTTCTCATGTTGTCCTTCACCAAATCCAAGGGTGATGTCAGTGTGATTGTTGTGGTCCCTCACGAAAGCCCTGCTACTGCGCATGCTGAGAGTAGAGGTCTGGTTCCCAACAGCTTCCTGAGATTTACGGCCTAGCTGAGATGGCTTGACCGAGTTCGCATCTCTGTCTCTCTCATTCTTCAGCATGTCTATCGTGTTCCTCCGCCAATTGTTTATGTTCTTCCATCTCAGTTTGTTTGTGAGCTTTGGGCATAACTTTGACGTTTCGTGTAACACACATAAGTGACTCGCAAACACATGCCATGATGGAATATTTCTCAGATACCAATTTGAAATTAAGAAGAAACACTCATAAATGCCCCCAAAGGATAAAAGTCTCCATGATATTCAATAATCCAAATAAAGGCTATTACACTATATACAGTCTTGAGATTAGAGCAATTACTAAAAAAGGCAGATGTACATAAAAGGACAAATAAATGGGATATCCCCCTAAGTAGCCCCTACTAGAATATGTAAAAATAAGAAATAACATTTAAAGATCTTATTTACTAATATTTGCAATAGTTTGTATTCTTGGATTTGGTATCCCCTTGTGATCTGTTTATCAAGCTGGAATTCTAAGTAGTCTTACGATTTGTTCTTGGAGCCTGGTCCATTTTGGTCTGCTAGTGGCAGGTTCTCCTTACCCTCTGCATGTTGATTGGTCCATGCTATATTTCAACGATGTTTTTTTTGTGTTGCAAAGTTTAGCTTTGCATTGGTTAAAGGTGTTTTCTGTTTGTGAAGGTTCCTTTTGACTATGTTATGTGCCATTTTCCTAGTTTGAGTTTTCTTCACATGTGTGGATCCATGAGTTGGGTAGCGCAGAGATCTTCAGATAATATTTAACTTCAATTATCCTCTCTCAATTGTCGCCTTTTGCCTTGTTTGGCCTTATGGTTTGTTTGGTAGACTGGCCGTTATCCTTTGATCTTCGTAGCCCTTTTTTTTAATGTCAATAACTGATTGGTTGTCATCTATACCTCTTTTTTTATAGACTGTATGGGGCCGTTTAGTTATGGAAAATAGTTTTCTATTTTCATTTTCCATATTTTGTGTTATAATTTGGCAAAGTATGCCCTCTAAATGGGAATAAGAAAGAAAATTCATGGAAAATTGTTTTCCAACTTAAGTTAATCTGAAAATCATATAATACATGTTTTCTAGAATTATTTAAGTTGAAAAACAATTTTCCACTCCGCCTTCCCATCTTATTGGCCCATTGGCAAAGATATCGAGCAAAAAGTGACAATGGAAAATAGTTTTCCACAACTAAACAGCCCTTAGGTATTTCATCATCCTTTGTTAGGAAATTTCATCTTTGTTGATAGGTGTTGTTTCATCACATCTTCTAGATGGATGTTAGTTATCATTTCTTGAATAGATGTTTATTACCTCTTGTTTATGGGCAAATATTGAATCCTTTGCTGGCGGGTGAGGAAATAACCCCTTTTTGTAGGTGTTTAAAGACTGACCTATTGTCTCTGGACCTTTTATAGGTTCCTTTGTTGTTTATTGTAGTAAAATACACCTCCAATAGGTTCCTTTGTTGTTTGTTTTAGTAAAATACATCTCTAGTAGGACACTTTGTGGAACCTTTGTTGATGGATGCTCAAATACCTGTTGCTGATCAGTGTGTAAAGGTAAACATCTTGTCGGTGCCATTTTGTATGTACTTTGCTCACTATGATCGGTGTTTAAGAGTACACCTCTTGCTCATGCTATTTTCTACGTCCTTTGTTGATTGATGTGTATGGCTTCCACTTGTGATCAGCTTGGTGGATATGATGCTCCGTTCATTCCTTCGTCATGCTACCTTTTAATGTTTTCTTAAAGGAAGCCATATACATCAAGCCCAATATTCTTTGTCTCGATAATATGAATAAACTTAGAAGATAAATATTATAAAGACCAATTTCTTAAAGGAAGCCATATACATCAAACCCAAATAACTGGGAAAAGGCTTTGTTGAGTTGAGTTCAAACACTAATCACACAGGTAAGGTAATATGAACAAACTTATTAGATAAATATTGGTAAAGATTGGAAACCTGCTAATCCTTGCCAAATTGAAAAAAATAAACACATTATATTAAATGGAAAGTGAGAAAATTGAAATAATAGGAAACAAAGCTCATAAAGTCACTATTCTAAATTACAACCTAAAACAAAAACTATAGCCCCACGATTATTATGGGAAAACAATGAAACATAACAATTTTGAAGAACAATTTTTCGTATTTCATAGTTATATCAGGAAACTAATATAATTATAAAGGAGGGGAATATCATGTAAAATCATGAGAATAGTTTGAACAAAAAAAAAATAATAGCTGGAGTGAACTTAAATATGGTAAAACAACTACTTGGAAAGTCGAGCAGTGTCCAAGATATTTACATCTTGGAAAAAAAGTGACTTCTTCAAGTAAAATATATTTATTTCTTCTGTTCCACAATCAAAAAGAATAAGCAAACAAAAACAATATATACCTCAAACATATTAGAAACAAAAATGGATATACAAAAATTTTAAATTGAAAAGATTAAATGCAAATGGTATATAAAAAAATGTATTTATGTTTTGTTGATATAGGAGATAGATCAGTAGTTGTACATGATTTTCTTTGCACCAAAGCAACTGATTCAAGAAACTTTAGTCAATTCCCCCTTCACCCAAGCCACTTTAGTTGATTTCCTCAACACCCAAGCAATTGTTGAACTCCCAATCCCCTCCTTGTTTACTCCTTTAACACCACTGTCAAATAGGCAAAGGTATCTCAAAAATGCCTTTGACGGGTACCCTCTAAAAAGATGTGATAAGAAAACGCATAGCAAACATAAAAATTTAAGATCTACACGTATAGCAAATGAAGTTTATGAGAAAAAATGATATGCCGGTCCTGATGGCATTATTTATTTTGGTCTGTGAATCTCACCCCCCCCCCCCCAATCCCAAAAACACCTTCGATTATTTTATAGGTTGCAATAGAATAAGGGCATAAAATATGATTTTCAAACGGCAACATGATTTACATATATAAAAACCCTCCCTCCCATCAATTATGTTTAACCAAACAATACCACGTCCAAATTCTTGGTTACGAGTCAAAATAAATGAATACGTGTGGCTTCCTGTTACACCTTACAATAAAACATAAACCAAATTTAGAATCAGCACTCACTAAAAAAAAAATGTAAAATAGACTTTAAAACCATGGAAAACATATAATTCCACTTAAAATTCAATGAAAAATAGAGTACATGTTGAATTATATTAACTCTTCATGCACCCTCCTCAGTTGCTGAAGATGTTATATTGGTTTCAATATACAAAACACGTGTACCCAACATATTAAGCTAGTGACACCCGCATGTTGCATGCACACAATTCAAGCAGCAGTTGGGTTCCTGGTTATTCACTAATGAAAAACAGAAAACAGAGAGTAAACCTCAAAAGTACAGAGGCCCACAAAACTCATACAATTCCAAATCAGAAAATTATCAAAGTTAGAGAGTAAACCTCGAAAGAGCACTCATTTTTGGGTAAAACCCCAAAGACCTCAAATTTCCAGGGAAATTAACAAAAATTAAACAGAATGGGACAAATATAAATTTTTACCTACCACTAAAAAAAGAAAAGAGCCGAGTATTAGTACCATATTACATGGTGTGACTGCCAGAAACATTTAAAGAGTTTTTATTAGAAAACTAACAACGTTGTAGATATCAACATACCACCAAAATTTTGAATCTTTTTGTTATAGATGAGTCATGTAGCAAAGAAACAAATAAATTTATAAAGTAAATTAGAAAAATATGGGTGATTTTGGGTACTTCACTAATGTCTATATTAGACTTTGGTACTTCGTTCCTTTCTTAATGTAAACATTTCATCGGGATGTGATTATTAAGGTAGACTTTGGTACTTTGATCGTCTTTTAATGTAAACATTTCACCAGGATGTGATTATGGAGGTACTAAAGTCTAATCAAATTAGTAATAGATTACCAAAGTCCCAAAAATATATGGATCTACAAAAGTCTTTATACGTCTGTTTGCCAAGTACCCAAGTTTTTTAAAAAATCAATGAGAATATATCAATAATGGGACAAAAAATCTTATAGATTGATCAATAATCGAAAGTCCCCTTTGCTAGAAATTATGGCTTCCAACGTGTTATATTTAAAAAATGTTACATTTCACCATGTTATATTTAAGCATTAATTTAAAAAATTCTTAAAACATAATATCAAGAAATAAAGCTAGAGACAGAAAAATATACATCCCCTATATTTTGTAATTTTTCTTAATAATAAAAGGTCAGCAGAACCATAGTTTAACATAAATATAAAGGTAGTAAATGAATCAAGTAAAAAACTACATGAAGTTGCAAAAGAAAAAAAACAAATAATCAACATTTATTAAAGTGTGATTTGTGATTATACAAGGCCTTAGTCCCCCAAAATGTGATCAGTGATTATATATTAAAACACCCATTATAAACATTTCTACAAAGTTTATAGAGTGGGAGAGATGTGGTGTTTGTTTGGGGGTTAAACATTTCGGAAAGGCCCAAGCTCCCTATGAGAAATTACAATACACGAAGTCCAGAAACAGAGCTAAAGGAATATGTAAAAGGTCAAACCCAGTGCACGAGGCTCACGTCACGGCGGGGTACTGGGAGGTTTGGATGTACGCAGCCTTACCCCTGTATATGCAGAGAGGCTGTTTCGCGATTCGAACCTGTGACCTCCAGGTCACAATGGAGCAACCTTACCGTTGCTCCATATTGCACTGATACATAAACCTGAAATGGTTTCCAAAACTTTATCTCTAACAATAGCTCATGGTGTGAAGATAATATAATATTTTAAAAAACAAAACCAAATGGAAGCACATATACCCAAATATCAACAGTTTACTAACCTTAACATAGATGCTCCTAAAACTAAACACATACATAGAAGGTGGAGAATGATACCTCATTGAAAATTAAAGAATATCCCAATCACCTGAAAAATTAAATTTTTTTTATCAAGGATAACGACAATGAAACCTTCAAACCTCCACCTAACTCGTTGAAACACCGACCGAGATGAGGAGTAGATAAGGGAGGAGCTCTAACATACTGACTATTAACCAAAACCACACTCAAGAACTCACAGCGTCTCTACGATTCATAGGTCGTGTAAAGCCTTTGTACGAATAGCGGATGGAAGGGGAAGGTGAGGATTGCAGGTAAATTCCGTTGCTGCAGAGATATAGGGATGGGTTAGCTGGAGGTAAAATTTGGTGAAAGGCCAAAAACCCAAAATAAATAAACTGTTAAATCCAAAACAGACAAAAACAAAAACCTATAATAAGAGATCAGATCAAAGAGACAAAAAATGGTATTCATGTTATAATTGCACCGTAAAGACATCCATACAAACCTGTAGATTTAATAAACAAACTGGGTAAAAATTAAAGCTGGCAAAATGGACCAACCCAAACAGTATCATCCACCCATTTCAACCCGAAATGGTTGAGAACGGGCACCATCATGTTTGTTTCAGGTAGGTTGCATACGGGTCACTAAAAACTCACCAGTTATTTGCGGGTTTAGGCGGGTTGAGAAATGACCCGCTGCGCTCTATGAAGCACGGACTCGACACGTAATATGGGATACGACTCGATTCGGGATACGGGATACGTGTTTTTTTTCAAAATGTAGGATACGGATACGCGAAATATTTATTATTTTATTTTATATATATTAATGATAAACTAGATAAAATGAAACTAAAGCATCCAACACCATTATATCAAAGTGCTCAAATATGATGATTGTTGTCGCCAAACAAACACCATTACAATAAAGCATCATTAACATAAAAGGTTGTTCCAACAAAGACATAAGACAAAAATAAAGATAATATCTGTTGATACCAAATTTAGTCTGCTGACATGGACCAATCACATGAAGACACGTGTCAACTTACATGGTAAATACGAATACTCCAGACGAGCAACTCAAGACCACCGAGCAACTAAGAAGCCACGAGGAACTCAAGACCACCAAATTGGATTAACGAGCTACACTCTGTGTTGTGGGTTTATCGTACTACACCGAGAGCAGCAACAGGAGAATCTCCATACATGCTGGCATTTGGAAGTGAAGTAGTTATACCTGTTGAGTTGGGCCTGCCCACACACAGAGTACTGAATTTCAATTCTCATATCAGTGACTTGATGAGAAGATTAGACTTGGATATGCTCGAGGAAGTTAGAGAAGAAGCGGCAATCAGGAATGCTGCATACTAACAACGAACATCTCTGTTCTACAACAAAAGGGTAAAGAAGTGTGATTTGAAAGAAGGGGACTATGTGCTGAAGAAAGTAATTCAAAAGCACAACAAACTGGAAGCTAAGTGGCATGGACCCTACAGAGTAACAGAGGTTGTTCGTCCAGGGACATACATGATAGAAACCTTGAAAGGAGAAGAGTTCAAGAATGCATGGAACGCAGAGCATTTGCGCAAATATTATCAGTAGTTAAAATCCCTATGTAATGCAGTTTTCTTCAGTATGAATAAAGTTTTGGACGTTTTACCCAATTCTCTCTTTTTGTTGAAATTTTTCGGAGTACTTGTGCTACACACTACGCATCAAGTTCAGAAAAATCCACCAACTCCGGTTGGTCGGGAACAAAATCCACCAACTTCGGTTGGTCGGGAATGAAAATCCACCAACTCCGGTTGGTCGGGAACAAAATCCACCAACTCTGATTGGTCGGGAATGAAAATCCACCAACTCCGGTTGGTCGGGAACAAAATCCACCAACTCCGGTTGGTCGGGAAAATAATCTCTTCCAACTCCGGTTGGTCGGGAACAAAATCCACCAACTCCGGTTGGTCAGGAATAAAAATCCACCAACTCCGATTGGTCGGGAATAAAAATCCACCAACTCCGGTTGGTCGGGGATAAAAATCCACCAACTCCGGTTGGTCGGGAATAAAATCCTTTCCAACTCTGGTTGGTCGGGAACAAATTTCAACCGACTCCGGTTGGTCGATAAAGCCAATTTCAATCAACCCCGATTGTTTAAACTAAGCAAGATCGTGGGATGTAAGTTGTTTCATTGCTTAGAATCAAAGAGTGATAAATCACTACAATTAAACAACAAAAGAGATAAGTATGTCATAAACATATATATATTTACCAACCAACAAGCAAAGGCAATCTTCAAAATACTTAGAAGAAAATAAAATAGCGAAAGACAAACTTTTCATTCAAATCGAGAAGGATTACATATGATATGGAAAGTAAAAGTCATTACATAAAAATCCTATTCTATTGGTTTCTTTCCTTCTGCCTTTGAAACATGTTTTACTCCAGCAGGAGGATCATCTAAGGCATAAGGAGAATTTATAAAATTTACATCTCGAAGCATCCTGACATTCATCACAGATAGCCGATCAAGCAAGTGCTCCGGGCGAGATATCTCGAAATTAGAATGAAAGTTGTAGTCGTCGAGATACTTAGAGATTAAGCACTGAGGAATTGCCCGAGCAGGGATCCAGCTCATATCAAGTTTAAAAGGTGGCACGGGAAACTCGAGCAATCCAGGGTCATAATAATCCCATAGATAGTGGCCCTGCTCCAACTTTAACATCCCCAGTGCATTCAGTCATCCTTGCTTATAACCCTCATTATTTGATTACTGGATCCGATCATCAAGATGGTAAAGAGCTTCGTTGTATCCAGCCATCCAAAAATCTCTGGGCTGTTTGTGAAACTAGTAGGTCAATCTCTCCAGTTGCTCGTGGAGATTCTTCACTAGAAGTTCTTTATTCTCCAAGGCAGATTTTTGGGTGGCGAGTTGTTCGCTAAAATCCAGAATCTTCTTAGACATCTCCGCCAAAGCTTTATTCTTCGCTACCAACTGACCTGCCTGATTTTCCAAAGAGGCTTGAGTTCTTGCCTCTTTAATAGTAACCCGAGTAGCCCTTGCTCATCCCCGAGAAGATCTTGCTCGTCCGCGAGCAGAGGTGGAAGGTCCAACTCTGAAGTTCTTTATTCTCCAAGGCAGATTTTTGGGTGGCGAGTTGTTCGCTAAAATCCAAAATCTTCTTAGACATCTCCACCAAAGCTTTATTCTTCACTACCAACTGAACTGCCTGATTTTCTAAAGAGGCTTGAGTTCTTGCCTCTTCAATAGTAACCCGAGCAGCCCTTGCTCGTCCCCGAGAAGATCTTGCTCGTCCGCTAGCAGAGGTGGAAGGTCCAGCTCTTTTTAAAGTTTCCAACTTATCTCTTAACTTGGCATTTTCGACCTCCAAGAAGGAGAAACCTTCATCGTTGACAGGAACTAAGGCTCCCAAGGAAGAAGCAGCAGACTTAAGTTGTTTTATTTCCTCTTGCAAGGCAATGATCTTTTGTTCCAGCAACTTGGCGATCTGCCTATGCTCCTCGACCTCAAGCTTCAAAACGCTCTTCTTCTTGTGGGCAGAGATGAACTTATCATATCCTTTTTCAGCACTGAGTTGTTGATATTTCTTCACGTATCCCTGGTGCAAAAGTGTGGAAAACTCTTTATATTCCAGCTGGAGTTCATTTATAGTTCCTTGGAGATCCTCGATCATCTCATAATAAGCCACATTATTGGCAACAGCTCGGTCGAGCAAGCACTTCAGATATTGGTAAGCTTCGACTGCTCATTCAGAAGTATCTGGACCAAGGATGTCAACAATTTGAGCCTCATTTAGGTCAGCATGGCCAGCCTTGAAGTAGTCATTGCATTTTTTCATCAGTTCAGTATCATGAGCTGACAAGAGCTCCATTCTAGCCACAAACTAGTAAAAAGAATAGATAGAAAGAATCAATAATAAAGCAGACAGAGCAAGTAGAGAAAAAGTCAAGGCAAACAACCAAAAGTTCAAATTTTATTTCATCACGAAGAGAAGTACATAGTCCAAAATTACATTCAATAAAAAGTAAAAGAAAATATCCGAACAACTCTACACCTTCTCCTTGCTTCCTAAAACTTCCTCGGGGGGCTTGGACGAGGAGGTTGGTTGCTCGAAGGGCAAGGAAAGCTGCTCGATAGAAAGGTTTGCTAGTTCGGGTTGCTTGGAGCACGGTTGAAGAGCTGGAACAGAAAGGGCTTGATATCCAATTATCATGGAGGATTCTTTTGAGGCAGCTTCGTCCTTTTCTTCTTCCCCAGAAGAGGGAGGAGGGCCATGAGTGTGTTGCTGAAATAAGTCAGAATCTTCAGCAACTTTCAGCTCTTGTAGGGCTGCCACCCATCCATCCCTAAAGTATTTAAGGCTGGCGTATTCCATTTGTGAGGACATGGCAGCCAAACACTTATTCCAGCCTTTATCCCAGCCTACGCTGAAAGATTTTTTGACTGCCTTCTTTCTTTTTGCCTTCTCTAAGGAGGTCCTTTCCCTAAGGAGCTCCTCGGTAACCCTCAACTTCTCCTCCACCTCCAATTTCTGGCACCCAACTTCCTGAAGTCTAACAACTTCCTCTTCGACAGATTTGAGTTTAGCTTCCAGCTCCTTATTGTTCTGCTTGAAGGCTTTGTTGCTCTGCTCAGACTCTGCCAATTTCTTCTCCAGATCCTTGGAGTCATTCACCACCTGATTTCTTTCTTGTTTGATAGACTTGAGCTGCTTATCCTAAGCAACTTTATCCTCTTCATACTTCTGACGAGAGTCTTTTAAAGACTGAGTCAGACCAACAAAAGCCTCCTCTACACCTCCCGAGGAGCTTGAAGCCTTGAGAGCTTCATCCTTGTTCAGAAATAGTGTTGAAACATGTTACCAGCTGAAAAAAAGAAATAATTTTCAGTTAGCACAGAGACATAGCAATGAAAAATGAGAACTCAGATCAATAATACTTACTGAGGCAATATGTTGAGAAGCCAAGGTAGTGACTCTGTCACAAGAAAGGGTGTCTTTAATACCTTAGACCTCTGGGATAATCCAAGACTTTACCGAGCTCATAGCAGAGCTCGAAGGAACAAAAGTGGGAATACCACCTTCAACATTTAAAGACTGAGAGACAACTTTTACTGGTCTCTCAAGAGAACTTTTCTTTAACCTCCTCGTAGGAGCAGGAACATTCTCAACCAAGGATGTTGTCTTGGTTGGTGATATAACGATAACCTCGCTTGGAGTAAAAACAACAACAACCTTGCTCGGGGCCACTGGGGGCATCTCAACAACTTTCTTAGTAGCAGCAGGAGGGGGTGCATTAATATTCCTTGTCCCTTCTTCCGGGGCACTTTGCTTACTTTTCTTTGCCTCAGAGGCAGGCAGGCTTATCAAAGAAAGCAGAAACTTTTCTTCTCTTCATTATTTTATCATAGGAATATTTGACTCTGAAGAGGAGCCTTCCACACTAGTATCAGCAGCTGGTACTTCGCCAATGTCGACCACCAGTGGACGAGCAGTAAAAGATGAAGTGTAACTCTTGTACTGCAACAAATAAAAGGCCGATCTAATATGTTCCTCGGCAACAGATTGGTGCAAACTCCAGAAGATGCTTCAAATTAACCTCTGTCTCCTTTGGAGGTTTTCTTTTGCTATCAACTGCAAATCATAAAAAGTTAAATGTCAGTGATACATTTTGACAAACACCAAGAAAACAATATTTCAAAAAATAAAAACAACCTATTCCATTGCCATAAGGGGGACACCTGGGACCCTGATATACACCATCTCCATTTAATGGAGCATGTTGTAAATTTTTCATAACAACCTCATGCTCAAAATAATCCCTATTGGTATCTGGTAGATTGATAACTAAAGCCCTATTCAAAAACCTAGTTTTTAAATAAAAAGTACTATCGCTAGCAACCCATCTGTAACAAAACATAATTTCTGGAATTCCTAAACGGGTTCCATGAATTTCATTTAACATATGGACTCCATTAACTATTCTCCAGGTATTCGGTGCTATTTTTGAAGGAACAACGTCAAAATATTGACAGAAGTCCAAACATAAAGGATTTGGAGGAAAAGAAAAGCTACATTCGGCCACAAAAAGACTTGGGAACCAATGTCCCTCAGCCAAAGAGAAATAGTCAGAAGCTTCAGAGAGTTCCTCCAAAATGACCCATGAAGGAATTGAAAATTCAGAACGAAATTTGTAAAGCGATTCAACAACATAAACCATGATGATCAAAGAAAAATAAAAGAGAAGGAAGAATATCTTACAGGATAAGAGTGAACCACTTGATAACGAACAAGGAAAGAAACGAACACACGAGATAGAGAAGAAATGAAAATTTCAAAGACACATATTTGAAAATTGAAAGACGATAGGATTTCTGCCGCGTTTAAATACTTTACCTCGGGAATAGAAAAAGCAATAATTACAAAGGCGAACGTTTGCGTATCCCGCGGCTAAAAGAAGAAAAGGGGCACAAAAAACTAAGCGGTTATGAAAATTCAAAATATTTATGAAGTCTGATACTGTGCACTTAAAAAGGAGTTATATACAACGAATGCTTTCCTAAAAACCATACAAACCGAAAAACTAAGCAGCAGAATGTTCCATACTTTTCTTCAACATCAAACTACGAAACATTGGGGGCTTCTGTTGATACCAAATTTAGTCAGCTGATATGGACCAATCATATGAAGACACGTGTCAACTTACATGGTAAATACAAATACTCCAGACGAGCAACTCAAGACCACCGAGCAACTAAGAAGCCATGAGGAACTCAGGGGGGCCCCGAGCAGCTCTAAGAGTGTCGAGCTACTTAGGCAGTCCGAGCAACTGAGGAGCCCCGAGCAGCTTAAGTATGACGAGCAACTTAAGCGGTCCGAGCTACTTAGCCTACAGCGCATCAAAATTAAGAGAATCAAGAGAGACGACTGCGCATTAAATGCTCATTAATATCGTACAGATGTACATGTCTACTGGGTAACTGCACGTTGCCCTTTCATTTGTACAGCCTCAAGGCTATAAATACATTGTAACCTCCTCATTAGCAGGGGACTCGGAATTTCTTGGTAAATCCATTATCGAGAATTCTGCAAACAGTCAGCAATAAAAAATACAGTGGACGTAGGCCATTCTTACAAGGCTGAACCACTTTAAAAATTCAGTCTTATATTTATATATTCATTTTTATCTGTGATTAAATAATTAAATCAAATCTAGTTTTTTACATCAACAATATCCTTAGCACAAAATAAGATAGAGAGAAGCCTCCCGAGAGCATCCAGGCTTCATAGTATATCAATCACTAAGTAGACCCAATTTCAACGACATCATCACCTACGTTAACCACATCATCAAGTACCATAAAAAAGGATTCAAACAGTGGGATGTAAATGTTAAAAATAACACAGCTAAGAGTCAAAACAGTAAAACAATACAGTTAAAAACAACACAGATAAAAAAAAGAATCAAAACATAAAAAAAGTTAAGAAAAAAATCGAAAAACAATACAGCACAAGAAAAGAATGAAAAACAAATAACATTGTTAAAAAAACATAGTAAAGGAAGAAAAATAATTAAAGAATGAATAAAACACAGTTAAAAAAAATAAAAAAAATGTATCCAAAACATATCCTAATGTATCCCCCAGCGTATCCCCAACGTATCCTAGCGTATCCCTGCCATTTAACAAATAAAAAAATTAGGATACTCTAGGATTCGCGTATCCTAACGTATCCCGTATCCTATACGTGTCCAACAAAAATTCGCGACCTCCCGAGAGTATCCGTGCTTTATAGGCTGCGCTTCCTACTCTTATAAACTAGGGATCTGTAATTAAAAATTTTGAATGAGAAAATGGGTTGGCCGTTAATCCAACCCAAATTCGACCCGCAATAACCATCAACCCGCTATTAGCCCGCCATATTTGACCCTAACCCATTAACGACCCAACCAAATCTTCCCACACCCACCCATTTGCTGACCCTAGTAAAAATCGAATATACAAACCTGCAAAATCAATACACAACAATAAATCAATACATGTAAAACATCGAGACATAAATACTAAATTAGATACATTAAGTACCAAATAGTGAGAGATCTAAATAATGTTAAATCCCCCAAGTTACATTAAACCTTCAAAATATGAAAGCAAAAAGCATATTTTGTGTCCAAAAATAAAAAACCCCATTAACAAATGGAACCCGGAAAATCAAATTGTGAAATACCTAAACCAATATGAATATGATGTTGTGAAGAGAGTAGATATATGTTAAAAACACAGATTATACCTGAGATATAAAAGTTTTATGAGGGTACGGTTCGATGTGAGGGTATTATTCATCGAGATGAGAGAGAAAATGGGATGTGTGTGTGTGTGTGTGCGAGAGAGAGAGAGAGAGAGAGGCCAGAAATATCCTGGAGTGAGAGAAAGTGGGTGGTTAACTGAATTAAGGGGGAAATAATAGGTGAGAAAAACAGTTTGAAATTGGAATGAAAAGGTATAGAAAAAATTTTGAGCGGCAAAATGAAATTGGGTAAGCAGATCTCGTCATCTCAACCTTTCATTTTTCTTCGGATATGTGGCCAAATCTCGGCCCTCATTGTGCTTTTATATTTTGGAATTTCAAACACTTCCCTACTTTATTTTATGGGTGTGAGACATGTATGACGATCCCGCACTTGGTTGTCTATCTTCTGTCTCCTCTCTCTCCCAATCCGCCATTCTGAAAACACTACTGTTTTTACTTGGTAGAAAATTCCCTGAAGCATATAGTGTATGCGCTTTCTCTATTTCAGGTCCTGCATATGCAAAACTAGTCGCTCAAAAGTCAAAAGGAATGCCACTAATTTCTCTCCATCTTACTAAACTTCTTGGCACTGCTGCCAGCGATGCCACAACAAATATTTCGCTGGAGCTCTACAAGGCATTCAATGGCGTGAACAAGTTACTCATCAATGGTTGTATTTCTCATCTTTGTCGACATTCATGTTCTTCTTATATTTGTCTAGTTGAAGAAAGTCTCTTTTAGGGTGTGTTTGATAAATTGATAAGAGGGGGTGGGGAAAAATTTCAAGGAAAATTTTTCCATGATTTTTTTCCCATGGAAAATGTCCAAAACATGCATTTTAGGCAAAAACCTGGAAAAAAATTTCAAGCAAATTTTGTGCAATCAAACACACCAAGCAATGGGAAATAAATCTTTCAAATTTTCTATGGCAAAATTTCACCTATCAAACAGCCATTTTATTTTTTAACGGAATGCCTATCTTTTCTTTTTATATTTACCAGATATTTTATTCAGCTAGTTTGTTGTTGTAGTTTTGTCAGTTCACATTCTTGTAGAATCACATGCCCAATAGAGTTTAATGGTTCTTGTGCGATTGGGTTGCTTCATGAAATTGCATTATAGCAATGAAGGAGCGAAAGGATGCTCTTTGAAGTGTTTTCTACAGTAACAAAAATTTAGAAGCTGCATATATGAGAACACCACCTTACGAAGCAGGGACATGGACACAAGATCGCCTAGACATGCTGACATTACATATCCTAGAAAATAACACCATACAATAAGGACATGCCAATAAATATATAGTTTGTCTTTCAAATTTATGTATATACATCTTCACAAAAAATTCATGACAAATCATTTAGACGACTAGTAAATCTTCTAACATGGCAAACATGTGAAATATCTAAATTAAATTCAATAAACCTCATTGCTACGTAAATGTAAATATAATAAGGATTTTTGTGTGTATTTTGTTGTGGACCTGCACAAGGATATTAGTCACACATGTCTATTAGTAATTATATGAAATACTTCTTCACCGGTTACATGTAAATATAGTAGTGTAAACTGGTGGACTGGCATTTGGCTATCCTTTTCTCACCCCTGCCTTCATAATTTCTTTTTTTGCTCATGTTTTGAAATTTATTTGTTTAATTATTCTTTTTGCTGTGATGTTTGTTGGAGTTAATTTCTCAATTTGAACAAAACGTGAGATATCTAATTTAAATCAGTTTTGCTAACAGTTTGGGGTTACATCCCCCCCCCCCCCAATCCCCCACCGCCACAATGTTTAAAAATTAGACATAACCTCCTAGGATTGGACGGGCTTTTATCTCCATTAGAAAACCCTCAATAACATGTGTTTTGATCTACCCCCTGAATACTTGGGTTCGGTCATAACCTCATCTCCTTCCCCCTTCACCTTCTTCTCCCAAACCCCTAATTTCTCTTTATTATTAACTCTAATACTCCACACAAACCATACAAAACACACAAATCCACTCTAATACTCCACACAACCCATGCATAACACAAATCCAAACCAAATTAGCACTTGTTAATTTCTGTAGATGAAACTGTGAAGATTTTTAATTTGCTTCGTTTTGCTAATAAATTTGAGGATTGTATACATGTGTGTGTGTGTAGAACATAGATGGTGTGTAATTTTTGCAGTAAAATTTAAGGATACTTTTGAGTGTTAAGTCCCACACGTTCACATCCTATTGTGTTGTGGTGTATATTATATTATGTGTGTCCTCTCCTTTATGATGTATGTCTTTCAAGTATCATGTTTGCTTAATCTCTTTAATCTATACTATATATTAAGCGTCACCAAGAGCTGGAAGTTACTTTTAAGTCCACTCCTAAAAAGTCCATTATTCCCTTAATTTACATAATTAAAAAGTACCCACTTATTTTATATATCTCTAATTACATAAAAAACCTCAACACAGTAATATTGACACACATATATATATATATATATATTTTCTTTTGCCCTTAACTTTTTAATAGTTATGTAAATAGTGTTTCTTATATGTTATGCCTTTTAGTTGATGACTGTATGTCACAATAGCATTATATGGAAATTAACTATCACTTTATCATTGACTGTTTCTTCATAGCAAGAGCGCAGTTGTCAGTTGACGAGAGTTATATCAGCTGAACAGGTATGTGTTTGTCTCATTTGCTGAAATTATGCATCATGCTTATGGTACTCGCACTCGTAGACTAACTGCCATTTAAGAAGAGGAAGGCATAATATTTTTTTTCCTTGATATTTATAGACAAATGATGCATGATTGAATTCGAGTTTGAGGTAATCTTTTTGGTGCAGAACATGTTGAAACTTCATGTCCTTAAAGAGGTGTTTTCTTACAGTTTTTAGTGGAACCCCACAAACCGATGCCCCTAATATCGTAGTTGTCAAAAGCGCGCCTAGGCACTAGGCAAGCGCCTCAAGAGGGGTCAGACGAGGCGAGTTGAGAGAGGCGCACGCCTATTGGACGAAGGCGCTAGGCGCAATTAAGCTCCGGGCGCTCGCCCAGGCGCGCTTTTCCATTTTTATTTTTTTTAACAGGTATCTTGGTATATTTTGGTAAAAGCCCGGTTCTTTTATTTGTAAAACATAACCGCACTATTTTTTTTTAACCAAACAAACCAAACTCTTATTTCGTAACAAAAAAAAAAAAAAAAGAACCCTAGTCTGAGAAAAAACTCCAAACTCTTCTCTCTGTATTCCGGCAGCTAGTCTCTTCTCTCCTTCATCGGGCGGCTCTTATTTCTTCTCCGGCGGCTCTTAACAGGTATCTATTTTTTTTCTGTTCTCTTTTCTTTTTTCCTGCTTTCTTTTAATTTTTCCTGCTTTCTTTTCTTCTTTCTTTTTTATTTCCTTTTTCCTGCCCATCTCTTTTTTCTTTCTTTTCTTTTTTTCCTTCATTTTATCCTGTTTTCGACAACTTTTTTCCCTTTCCTCCCTGTTTTTTCTTCCATTTTCTGACTTGTTTTATTGTTTTCTGTAAAAAAAAATATCAGTTCAAAAAATATTAGTTGAATTAATAAGAAAAAACAAAGACCGACTTTTTTTTTTATTTTAAAACTGTTTTGCAATTTAATTAACTACTGTTTTTTGTAAAAAGAAAGAATAAATATCAGTTGAAATGAAAAGAAAAAAAAGACTGGTTTTTCTTTGTTTTGCAATTTATTTAATTACTGTTTTGCAATTTAACCATTTAACTCTTTGTTTTGTAATTTAATTACTATTTTTATAGTAAATTTCATATTGTTTGCTGGATTTAAATTAGTTTTTGTATTGTCCCCTTTTATGTTTATTGGTTAAAGTTTAGCTTTACATGATAATATGTTATATATTTGGAATCTTAATTATGCCATTAAGTTTATCATTGATGTCATGATATTATTATAACATCAATATATTGCTTCAATTTAAAAAAAAAAAAAAGTGCGTCTAGCTTGAATCAGGCGCGCGCCTCGCCTTGCGCCTAGCTCCTAGGCTCCAGAGTCACCTTTGCGCCTGGGTGTGCCTTGCGCCTTAAACAACAATGCCTAATATATAGAGTTATAAATTGACCAGATGGTCTAGCTAAATTGCTGACGTAATGCATTTATGTCGGGTCTCAATCCTATATTAGTTTTCTCCAAACAGATAAAACTATTGGTGGACCCATGTCCAAATAACATATTCTAATTATTTATTTTTAAACTAAAAGGATCCAGCAAGGTTGTTTTGTGGGTTGGTTCAAGTTGCTAGTTAATTTAGAACCACAGTTCAATTAGGTCACTTTTCACGTTTCCAGTCCAATTGATTGATTAGGCTAGTTTAAGTTGATACTATATACAATTTTATAAAGTTCTATTTTTCTTTCTTTTATAATTTTTTTGGGTAAATTACACCAAACCCCCTTAACTATCTTTGACGTAACCTACATGTCAATGGCCTAAAAATAAAAACAAATATGATTTCTAGAGAGAGGAACAAAGAATTTCTTATATTTCAAGAATGGAAGCTGTTTTCAAATGAAGACTACAAAGTTATTTTTAGGTGGGTTATTACTTGCTAATCAAATAATTACCTAAAATGACCAAAAATGACTAATACTAGTAAAAGCATACTTAATTAGTCCCAAACAAGCTTGGAGACCAATTAAAAGGCTAAAAAGAAAATAAAAGAACTAAAATAAAAGAAAGACTAATACAAAATATTAAAAATGACAATTAACCCTTATATGACCCATTTCCATCACTCTCCCCATCTTCCAAAAAGTTCGTCCTCAAACTTGAAGGGTAAGCAGTCAACATGGTTAGGCGTCCTTCCAAGAATTCTTCAATTTGATGCGGGAGGCCCCCTCGTATGCGACTTGCGTACCTACTTTCAAGAAACCTAATTTTTTTTGGCAAGAAATGCAAGGGTTTAGGCTTTCTTGATTTTCCGGGAATTCTGAGGGTTTCGGAGTGCTCTGTTATTCTGGTGAGACTTGGGGCTTCAACGGGGGCATGATTTACGACGTTGAAGAGTCCGAGAGTCTCGAAATTTAGGTCGGGACCTCCCTGAGTGTGATTGTTGGCTGGAGTTATTGCAGCGCGGGTCGGCATGTACACCATAACCAAAATTTCCAGGCAGAATTGATCTCCCGGTGGATTGTTCGAGGTGTTCAGCGATCTGGACAAGGTCGAGGGGTTCTCCTGTGATGGTCTCTTTTCCGAGCCTTTTAGGGGTAGGTTCCGGTGACTCGTTCGTGGTGTTAGGGTTTTGAAACTCGGAGAATTGTTCCATTAGGGCTTCAAATCTCTCTTGTTGCTTTTGTAACATCTCTTCCATTATCCAATCGTTCTTCTCTTCCATTCTTGATATTTGCTCTCTCAATTCTTGGTTTATTTCTCTTGCCTTGAAATCGATTCATCTTCTTCGGGGCCATCGAAAAGTAGGGTATGATTTTTTATTATCTACACACCAATACACCAATTAGGGAACGACACTTCGCTCTGATACCAATTTGACGTAAACTACACTTTAATGGCCTAAAAATCAAAACAAATATGATTTCGAGAGATAGAAACATAGAATTTCTTATATTTCAAGAATGGAAGCTATTTTCAAATGTAGACTACAAAGTTATTTATAGGTGGGTTATTACTTGCTAGTCAATTAATTACCTAAAATGGCCAAAATGACAAATACTAATAAAAGAATACCTAATTAGTTCCAAACATGCTTGGAGACCAACTAAAAGGCTAAAAAGAAAATAAAAGAACTAAAATAAAAGAAAGACTAATACAAAATATTGAAAATGACAATTAACCCTAATATGACCCATTTCCATCAATTTTGGGTTTATGGGTTACCCCCTTGAATTATTTTACCCCACACACTCACACCCTAAACTATCAACCCGTTACAAATAACCTCCAAAACCAAGTTCCCGCTTTTTTTTGTTGTTGTAAATGGACAAAAATACTCCTCAGCCCAAATTTAAAAATCCAAAACTAAAACAAAAAAAAAGAAGAAGAAAAAAACTCACCCCCCTTTCTCTCTCTCTCTCTCTCTCTCCACACATCCGTTTCGATCAAAACCCAAAACCCACCTCCCACCACCACCTCCGACTAACACAAACCAACATACTCACCTCCCCCACCTAAAAATAATAATTCTCGATTGACCTCTAATTCACGTGTTAGTCCAAATTGGTTTGATTTCACCCAGCAATATTGTCGTATAGGACACCGACAACATGTTCAGTTTGATCATCTAACAAAAATCTAGGCCCTTTTTTTTGCAATTGTATCAACATCAAAATGTGATTGTCATGAGGTTTCAAGCCTTACTCACTGTTTAGCTAGCCATAATGGGCATAAGCTAGCTCATTCTTAGATCTTATAGGTATTTGGTGAATGGGTTGAGATCTAGAGAGAGTGAGGTGCAATTGGGGTTTGGAGATTTAGGGTTTGTTTGTGTGGACCGAAGGGAAATGGGGAATGGCTTATTCGATACATATGCAACACTATTTTCGGTGGCTGAGGTGGGGAGGCGGTGGTGGGAGGTGGGTGTGTTGGTTTATGTTGGTGGGGGGGAGGTGGTGAAACGGGTGTGTAGAGAGATTTTTTTTCCTTTTTAGTTGTGGGTTTTTAAATTTGGCCTGAGGTGCATTTTTGTCCATTTATGCCCTAAAAAAGCGGTAACCCGTTTTTTGGGGCTATTTGTAACGGGTTGATAGTTTAGGGGGTGAATTTTTTGGGTAAAATAATTCAGGGGGTGACCCCTAAACATGATATAGTTCAGGGGGTTTGGTGTAATTTATCTTTTCTTCTTACCAATAAAGGTCAAACACTATTCACTTCAATTTTTATCACGAAGAGGAAACTTTAACAATTTAATTATTACTTAAGAAAAGTTATCATCATGTGCTCTATTATTTTGAATATCTTTTTAGGGATAGTAAAGTTTTTCTAATAAATCCTTAAAAGGAACTTGTTCTAAGTGAGAAAAAATAAAGCTTTCACTAGTGTACTTCGTTGCCCTTCCTAAAACCTTTAGATTACCTAACCCAAACTTTAGGTTGATTACAAAATAAATTAAACTTCATATCTAATTCGTTTTTCAAACAAAATGTTTTAATTCGTGGGCTTCATGGGTTGCACTGAATAAGTCATGGACAAGATTATAGGATAGATAAAATTATGAATCCTAAAAATTAGTCTTCACTCCTACAAGCTTGACAATCCATCTTTAATTAGTCCCTCAATATTTGTGTGCAATATGTTTCAAATGATTAATGAGTGCTCTAGTAGCCTTTTTTTAAAACCAAGGACTAGCAAACACTAGTAAATAATCAATGTCTTTTTATCACCAAAATTTTGGTTATGAGACGTTTGGGCCATTGATGAGTTTAATGGTTATTTTCAAAGACTTTTTTTCCCTTTATATCTCTTGTTCTAATATTATAATCATAAGTACATGTATATTCTCACTGCAAATCATCAGTACCATTGGTAACGCAGGATTCATGATGATCTGGCAGTTCACACTTTGACAAGCCCCTAGACAGTAATTTAGGTATTACCCCAAGTTCTCATGCCATCGGGATGCCATTTAAAACTAGTCACATCTTGCCCACAATACTACTAGTTATATCTTGCCCACAATAATCTCCATATAATAGATCAACAAATATATCGTCTTCTTCTTTTGTAAGCACGACGGATTAAAACTCACACATAATAATTAGAGGAAATGATGTGACGTATCTGATGGGTATTGCTGGGGGTATTTGTGTCACTTTCCTGATGAGCTATTTTGTCCCTTTTATGGTCATTCTTTTGTTTTTACCAAATCAGAATTAGATTTACTCTTCCTTTACCTTTTAGTATGATGTAAAACCTATTCTATAAAGGGATAAATTCTAGAGTTTTTTTTTGTCCTTTTGTGTCGTGTCCGCCTATTTTAGTATGTTGTCCTAAGTACTCCTCGATGCTATATAAAAACTTGTACTCACCCCATTTTGGGATCATCATATATATATATATATATATATATATATATATATGGTTTATCCAAATTTGTGCTTACTCTTGTGTGTCAATTGTCGAGTTATGTCAAATTGAAATTAGAGTTATAAGCACCTCCTGATGCTGTTGTTGTAAAACAAAAATCGTAACAACTTCAAATGGCACTCACGAAATTGTTTCAAATTGAATGGAACGTCGCTCTAGCAGCCCTAGAGTCTAGAGAATACCATGAACTACTTCATTGCTGAGATGAGACAATCTCTATACTAGATAATCGCTACAACTCCACTAACATCGCTTTCATCTTCGACCACTGATCCTCTTGTTCCCTTGTAGCTGTCGTGACCCTTCTTAAGGGATCACAAACCACCCTCGACCTATACGACGTCCTATGGTTTGTTGTGGAGACCTTAACCAAGGAAGACAACCCCCGAGGTTTCATTGAGAGAAGTCGACAAAGGGAAGGGGCCCCTTGACCCTCACGATGAGACCAAAAGCTATGGAATAAGTCCAATAGACTATCTGAAGATACCTTGCGACCTGCAATCCATTTGTGATTCCCAATAGAGGGACCAACGTATGACCTTCATAAGCGCCGAATAGACCATACCTCTAGTTTCGGGTGCCAACATCATTTTAATAAGGGCCGAAAACCAATTAAGCTACCTAGGGTTCCTCTCGACACTTAATTTACATTTTCAGCACCTTCAAATTGGAAAAGAGAACCCTAGTGTGGGTTCAATAAGCATCATCCCTTTAGATTGTGTTTTATGGTTTTGTGAATATCTAGTCTGGTGATGATATCTGACCCAATGTAGATATGGTGCCTTTGACATGCCATTTTACCCAAACCATGAGGATATCGAGCAGATGGAGAGAGAAAAGTGAAGGACGAACCTCTCTTTTTGGAGGACTTGAGTCTTAAAGTACGAACCTGCATTCCTGTTAGAGAAACGTACATATTTATGTGTTATGAGGTTGGTCGTAAGATGGATGATTGTTCTTTGCTCGACGTTCGGGACCGTAGGCCTCCCTTGAAGCCTTGTGTCCCCATTTGAGTGGGAGGAGTCCATGTGTTTTGGGATGATGGTTGATGAGGATGATCTTCGAGAGTTGGGCTAGGATAATTTCGACCAAGCCTTTGGCTATTAGCCAATGATCATTCACGGCGGTATTCAAGTAGAGGTGTCCGCGTTTGATGATTGGACGACACCTCCATAGATGACTCGATTCGATCGAGAAGATCTTTGAGTTCAATGACTCGAGGGGAGTATATTGTGTGTGACTAGTGACAACGGAATTCCAAGGCTATGCTATGGTGTGGTGGGATGAGTTAACAAGGAGAAAAAGAGGTTGAGGGTTTGGAGCTAGTGCATTCGTGGGAGGTGGTGGGATAATTACTCCAAGAGGCCAGTATTCCATGCTCTTATCGTCGAGACATATTCCTTCTTCGTAATTGATTATGCAAAGAAGTATTAGTTACTTTGCTCCCTCTCGAGTTAGTTTAAACAAGGAGGAGTAGCTATGCTACCTTTAGGGCATATAGCCTTGCATTAGTCGGAATCTTTTGCTTAAAGATACTCCATTTATGGGGTAAGCCTTCAATTACACCCTTCGTTTGGTAGAGTATTTTAAATCAGGCGTGCTTCCATATTCTCTCAATGTACCCTCAAATGGCACAAGAGGGGCATACGAAGGCCACATTCAAATGTTATGAGTATGGTCCGACTAAAGAAGAAGAGGTTGGTCCTAGAGAGAGAGAGAGTATGAGACAGAGACCTAAAGGGTAGATTATCGAGGCAATAGTGACTTTCCCGATCAGGATGCCTCCATCCTTTTTGAGCTCGTGGTTGAGCTCTTTTTTAGTGCGTGGGGGAAGAGTGATGTGTCTGATAGGTGTGGGGTATTTGTGTAATTTTCCTTGTGAGCTATTTTGTGTAATTTTTTAATTTTCCTTGTAATTTTCCTTGGATGTACGCAGTTTTACCCCTACATAAACAGAGAGGTTGTTTTCGCGACTCAAACCTGTGACCTCTAGGTCACAATGGGGCAACCTTACCATTGCTCCAGGTTCAATAGATAAAGATGAACAAGATAGATTACGACATGAATACCCTCAACATAACATAACTAAAAGTGGAATGGAAATGCGAACAATTGATAAAGATGAACAAGATAGATTATGACATGAATACCCTCAACATAAACAAAAATGAATGAAAATCAATCACCACCGCTAACTATAATAATGGAAGGATAAGGTCTGATATAATAACCCAAAACAATACCGCCAAAATACATGCCAAAACTGATGTCTCAAAACATCCAACATAAAATATAAACCGAGTACAACATCTAATGAGATAGAAGATGAACCTCACATCACTCAAATGCATAAAAATAAAAGATGGAGTTAACACCTATATCTCTGACCGGTGGTGAGTGGGATGATAACTTGGTGCTCACGAGAGAGGAAGCTAAGTCTAATGTGCCACTGGAGCACCTGGAAACAACGCGATGGGTCAGGCCCACTGCAAGATAAAAAGCCACGCAACCAAAATAATAGAGCTAACAACCTACTAGTTCCAATTAATTGAGAGATCTCTAGTATATCCAATAACCCATCATAATATCGTCATAAATAAACTAATACTAGCCCCCAACTAACTACGGGGTCACTAGTACACCAAATCATAAGTTGGGTTAGTCCTCAACTAACGGGGTCATAATACACCAAAATAACAAGTGACTAGCCCCAACTAACTAACGGGGTCACTAACATGTAAGTCTACCATTTTTATCAGGCACGGACTAAATTAATTGCAAATAGCCCCCAATTAATTATCGAGGTCACTAGTGCAGATGTCCGCCATTTTTATCTGGCACGGATCAAAAACCAATCCAACAACTCCACCCCCATTCATGATAATATCTAAATAGTCATAAAACCATGACTCCATAGGGAGACATGCTAAACCATAATTATCCATTCCTGTCCCTCTTTGTCATATTAGCCCAATGGAAAACTTTAATTATCCATTCTCGTCCCTCTTTATCATATGAGCCCAATGGAATAATTAATATTTTATGAAGTTTATGTCTTTTATTCCACGTAGTTACATATAAAAGAATTTGTATGGCATTACAATATTTACAAAGGGGCAATATTGCTTAGACCACGTTTGGGAAGTTTAATCCAATACAAAATATTCAATTTTAGCATTTACTAGTTTATGTAGGGGGTGCACAATATAGGCAAACCAACACTGTGAACGAGTTTGATGGGTTTGGTGAAGAAACTTTGTTTCTAATACTGTCCAACATCCTTGTGATTTGCAGGAACCATGAATGCAACCATTCAGTATTGATAATTAATAGTAAGAATTTACCTGTTCTTGCTTCCAATTGTTTCAACGAGGGAATAATTTGCACATTATTTTCATGCTCTCTTATTTTTTGTGAACGAAAACCTCTCATTAATATGGACTTTTGGAATGTCCACTTGGTTAATTTAAGTCCTTGAACTCAAATAATCTATGAATGCATCTTTAGTTCACATCATCTCCTCCGTTTTTTATTAGTATATGATCATTGGGCAAAAGTTACATTGCAGATCTTATGGACACTTGATGGGAACTTCCCTTTCCAAATCTGACAACTAAAAAAAGAAAAAGTATCTCACTATTGCCGATTAATATGGCCGGGTGTGGTTTATCATCGTTCATACGTCTTTTATAATGATCACCAATCAGCTCTATGCATTTATATTTATCAGGAAAAGAATGAAAATATCCAGCGGCAACTTGATACAATTATGAGTTCAAAAAGGCATAATTCACAGGTGATGACTGATAAAGCGACTTCTGATTTTTCTACTGTCACCAATCCTCCAGGTTTGCGGTGTATTATGTTTTGTGTGTAGTGTTTTCTAATTGGTAAAAATGGGTATTACCTTGCCATGATCTAATTATTGGTCAAGATATAATCGAATTACACTGGGAGAGAAAACTTGCATAATGATGTTCACAGTTGAAGCTTGATACTCTATCAATCTCAAATTAAGAGGCACATTTTAAGGGTCGTGGATTGAAAACGATGTACTAAATTTTGCGGCACATAAATAACTTTAGATCTTGATCATATATTAATTTGAAATTAATGTTCTATTAAAGAGATTGTGATGTATGTTGTGCAACATTAATAAATTGCAACCACAACCTAACTTGGATGAAATCCAACAACCCAAGTTTTTGGTAGTTGCCTTTGAAAAGAAACAAAAATCGCTTATGTTCATTCTTCTGCGTATTTATGTCAAGCTCTTGGGGCAGTATTAGTATAGTGTGTGGTATGGATTTGATTGAGGATTACAATTAGGATCTTGTTGAGACAAGGTGGAAACTGTAGATCAGTCACAACCTGCATCCTCGACCCCTGTCGCTCCAACTTGATTTGTAATCGTTATTTCATTTTAGTATTTTTATACGCTAGTAGAACAAGGAATATTTCATCCATCATTATATTGGCTAGTTTGGTATTTTATTCAAACTAGGGTGACTTGGCCACCAAGTTCATTAAGCCTAGTTAATATATTGTATTCTTCCCATTGTATTAAACTTGATATATTGAATGAGATTTTTTTAGAGAGGAAAGTCTTGTTTCTTGATTTGTGTGAACGTGCTTCCACATATTTTCTCATAATAAGAAGTGAAAATTAGCAAAACGAATAAAGTATTCAATCCTAATCTTCTTATAAGCTTACCCAAAACAAAAGATAATGCAAAAAAAAATAAAAATGCATGTTCCTCTCTCTTCAGTCGATCCATGTAGATTCTCCTTCGTCTCCATACACATCCTCCCCCATCCCCACCCCACCCATACGAAAGCTTGCCCTCAAGCTCAAAGGTGTAATACTTCAGCTTCAAGTGGGCTTCAAGTGGAATCAGAACAACTTTGGCCTTGAGCACATCCCAAGTCTATTTTGACCTTGTAGCCTTCTTATGTAGTGGCTTGTTCACTGTTCCCTCGATTCTGTTAGGTATTCCCAGATGCACAAAGGAGAAAGTGGTCAGTGTATTAGGTCACCGCATCAAGTTTTACTAAAGAGTTTTCACCCTAGCAAAGAGATCATAGTCAGTTCTTTGGGATGACTGAATGCTAGATATTCTTCGACATATCCAAGTTTGCACTGGTACCTCCCAATTTTCACCTCTTTTGATTACATTCCACCACGCCTTAGCGTAGCCTTGGACTCGACAATTACTAGTCTCACATTTGATGTGTAGTTGGGAGCGAAAGCCATTTTAATGAAACTATACAACAAAAACAACAACATTTAGAGAGCAATGACCCAATTTAGCTTTTGTCATTCATCTCTCAAAATAAAGTAGTCATTACAATAGGAATGGAGCCCCTATTTATGGGGTGGAATAATGGAGAGGCTTCTAGAAGGATGTTGTCACAGTGGTCCTCACAACAACAACATCATCATCATTTATAGGCCAAGGGCCTAATTTTCTTTTTCTCATTAATCTCTCAAAATAAAGCAGTCATTACAACAAGTATGAACCGCCTATTTATAGAGTATAATGGAATGATGGAGAGGCTTCTAGAGGATGATGTCACAAGATAGTGGTCCTCATGGGTGACATCATCATTCTAGAAGTTTCTCAAAATATCCAAGGACAGAAGTATAAAAATATCCCTCAAAGCTCATGCTCCTACATCACATTTCACTTTGGTCACGCCCTTATACTCAAACATCTTTTCCATAGAATCAAGCCTATTAATGAATGTCTGTATCCATCTTCCCATTACAGTTCGGGTCATCTGCACGTCTATTGTTGCCCATCCGCTTCTCAAGCAAAAGAAGATTTGTGAGTGGGTTATCTTCATCATCCACCTATAAGAAGGTACAATAATATTAATCTTTCGAGGAATCATCATCAATGTCAACATGGCTTAGAGTACAAGTCATTGCGGTCATGGATTGCAATGGGGGGCACACACACGACACCATTCGAACAACCTTTGCCATTATCAATTAGAACGAATTATGGGTTGTTTGTACTTTTTTCATTCCTCATGTTGGGGCTTCTGAAGATCCCCCCATCGTTTGAAAGTTGTGTAATGACAAAGCGAAGGGTTGTGTCACCGACCAAATCAAAAAAAATAACCTGAAACCAATGCGGAGGTGTGGTTTGTTGAACCAACTTACATAGCCCTCATCTAATTGACGGTGTGTTTGGGAACTCAAGTTACATGCTTTGGAATTGGAATATTTCACCCGGAATGGATATAAATGAAAGCAAAGCCTATATTTATAAGAGAGGCAGAGAGATACTCCGATAAGGAACTTACAAGAAAGGAAATAAGAAGATATTTGATGTTAATGAGGGTGCATCATGATCATGCTGTCCATGGCAGATTTATTTAGAGAAAAATTCAAGAACTTTTTTTGAGAAGGAAGAGCTGTGGGAGAAAATCAAATTCATTGTGTCTCATTGGGAATTTATATTTCCAAAGAATTTAAAGGGACTGAAAGATTCAGATATTGTAAACAATTGGAGGGTTGTTATCTATGTTTGAAAATATTTCGTGGGAGACGTGTATACTCCAGGTTTTGTAATCCTTAATCATGTATTTTTTATGTATAAACAATAAGAGTTTGGTTCTTATTAAAAAAAGAAGAAATAAGGTAAGGAAATAAAGATAAAAAAGATGGATAAAAATTTATATCGTAACATACTTTGAAGCTCTCCCGAAATAAAGATTATGCTGAAAATGGAAGGAAATAAATATATAGATAAAAAGACTACATTTTTCTCTCTCGTGTGCCAACCCTGTGGGTCCCCTTACCCTCATACGTGTCTGGTGACTTTCAAATAATGACTGAGAGCATCTCTTGTAGGAGTAGTGAACTTTACAGTAAGTGCATGTATGTTTTTTCTCCAACAACAGTGTAAACAACTCTGCCAAGTGTAAATGACAGTGCCAACTCAACTAAGTGTAAATTAAATGCGCAAAATGCACCTTGAATATACAAAGCACTATCAGCTATTATACATCTTTTCTTTTAGATGTTCGATTAGTTTGAAAGTTCGGACATGTCAAATGTAGACCAATAGATATTCCCGTAATGAAGAGTAATTTAGTTAGTATTGATGGTAATGCTAAGGGTAGAGGTATACCTAAATAGGGATATTGTAAAAAGGGACATGATATCATGTAGTTTAACCGAGGATATTGCGTTGAATAGTAGAATAGAAAAATAGGATTCATATAGCCCCAAATAATTGGGAAAAGGCTTTATTGAGCTGAGTTTAGATTAGTATGAAAGTAATATTTGTTAGCAAATGAGATCCACTTTTAATAATTTATTCTTGAAAAAAATTGTTATTAAGTTTACCCATTTTGGATATGTTGGTATCTTATTGGTCCTTTTCAATTTTGACACCAAAAGTTGAAAGAAAACCATTGGAGTACAAACTGAAGTAGTGTATATTTTTAGTGCAAAACCTACTTTACCCAAGATTTAAACCAAAATTGTACACTACCACTGAAGATGCTCGTAATTTGACACGAATGGGTATATATGAAGAAATAATTACAATTAAGTCCCTTAGAAGCAATTTTATTGCTCTAAAAAACTTTAAACACCTAGGTCCCTCAAACACTAATTTACATAATACCCTTTTATTTTTAAAAATCCACGCTAGCAGCACCCACCCCACTGTCGGAGCTCCGGCGACTATTACTAGAGCTTCGACGAGGCTTCTCGGAGCTCCGAAAGGGGGGGGGGGGGGGGCTAGCGCAGACTTTTGAAAATAAAAGTATATTGGGTAAATGTTGTTTAAGACACCTACGCATTTAAAGAAAAATACTCCGGTTTGAGTAATAAAATTGCTTGCGAGGAACCCAAGTGTAAATTCCCCATATATGAATTGCATAAATCATGTGATGAGTTATATGTTAAACTTGAAAGCATTATTAAATTAATACACCTCTCATTCATATTGCTCTAAAAAAATCATTAGTTGGCTTCCTAACAGACTCTTAAATGTGTATAGTTAAAATAATTTGGCACATTATCATTTGATTTTTCTATATAAAATCGAAGCAAGTATGGGCCTGGGATCCAGTTGGTAGATTCAAGCGTGGTTCAAACTAACTTAGCTTATTAACTCAAAAAATCAAACAGACGAACAAAAAACACAAGTGAGGGTTGCGTTAGAAACACCTGTCTCGTTTCCGAAACTCTCATGCCTAAACTGTTAAACTGTTTTTTAATTTCTCTTAGGTGGCACAACAACAAAAAAAATATTGTCATGTTTTGCAGCCGCAGACAATCAAGTAGGTCCGAACCCCAAGGCCATTAATCGTGTTGTACCAGCATATCGCAGGTTAGTAAGATTTTCCAAAATCGTATTAACTAAATCAATTCATTATTTTTTGTTCTCATTTTGACAAAAAAATGATACTTTGGCAGGGCAAAAGTTCGAGGGGTTCTTTTGCAAGATACGAAAGATGATATCGATAATTAGAAGCCTTTGTCGCCACCATATTCCATGGGGGATATACATATCAGTTACAATAGCTCACGGGGTTAGTTATAGCTTATAAATGTCATAGCAAAAGGGTTGTTTCCAACAAATTATCTCTACACTAGGTACATTGAATTATTGTGCATGAATGTACCAAAACTGTTACTAATATAACTGCAGTATTCACATATTTTAGATGCACTGTTATTTTGATAATAGATTTTTGGATGATAGTTCTAGGATTGTGGCTCAGTTACAATATGGAAGGGTTCTAATTGAATGGGATTGACGAAATATTCGGTTTCACAACGAGATTTATCCATTTGGGAAATAGTTCGCAATGGCGAAACTAGCATTTTCATCAAATCTTTTTAAATATTATTGTTTAAAGGACTTAGTCTTGGATGAAATGTTTTGAATCTTGGATATTCTCCTCTTGAACAGGGGTGGGCCTATGTATATGTAGGGCCTTTGGGGGTGGGGTGGGTGGGTTATGTGAGCATTTGTGTTTTTGGTGGTATTTTCTAACAGGCAATGCCCGTGTTCTAAATTGTCACAATTTAAATCCGTGATGAAATATGTTCTTAGAATTCTGCTTGTCACATATATCACGTTTTTCGACCCGTGACAATTATTGTCCATTGATTTCTAACTGATTCATTCGCGACATTTTTTTATGATTTATCTCTAACGTTAGAAAAATTCATTTTAGTTTTATTGCTCTAAGAAATTCGTTTTGGTTTCTAGTAATGATAAATCTCGTCACGGATATGAAGTATGATAATAATAAATTCAACAATTTTTGTGACAATATGTCTGTTAGTCCTTAGCAAAATTCTAAAAGTTACAAATGCCTGGTGGTGACATGGCCCATATTACTCTCTAAATACTTCCTCCCATAATACCTTATTTGCTTACCTATATTCTACTTTATTGCCTCATTTGTACTTAATCGAGAAAACCATAGAAGAAATACAATTTCTACCTTTATGAAAATATTGTTGGAAAAAAAGGGTGTGAACATAATTACATATTTGCTTTAAACAAATACTTCTTAACATAATAACATATTTGCAACCACACTATTAATGCTGGTTAGGATTTAAAATAATTACATGTTTGCCAAATCTCAGGCTTTGGCAAGTGCTTTATTTTTCAAAATAGTTTATCATTTACAAGAAGAAACAACTTTTACTGCAGGAAGTTTCTATACATTTAAAGATTTTTCAATTTTTCATAATCGCCAAATTTATAAGATAGTTATATATAGTTGAGATATGAATGTTAAGATTGATTTGTGGTCAAATTCTTAAGGATAAAGTTAGAATTGAAAAAATTCGTGAAACGACAAAAGTAGCTACGATAGAAGATAAATTGAGAGAAAATCGATTTAGATGGTTTGGACACGTTAAGTATAGATCGACGGATGTTCCCGTAAGGAAGAGTGATTTGATTAGTATTAATGGTAGCGCACGAGATAGAGGTATGTCTAAATTTACTTGGTGGAATATTGTCAAAAATGATATGATATCATGTGATTTAACCGAAAATATTGCGTCGAATAGCGCTGTTGAGAAAATGTTTTGTTAACTTGAATTGCGTAGATTGTTATATATATAAAAAATGAAATATATACGGGTTGTGATGAACTTACATCTTTTTGTATCTTCCATCGTCGTGTCACTTCTTAAACACTGTATAGTGTATTTTAAAGCAAGACGTGGTGATAAAGATAAAAATAAGGGGTACTTTTTAACACAACTCAATCTTTCTCCCCCCTTAAAAAACAAGCCTCTTTGTGAGCTATTAACAACTCACTATTCAGCCCCATTTTACCCCCGCATCAAGGTATTTAAACCATCTCCAAGGCATTTGACCATTTTGGTCAAATAAAATGTTTTAATGTTATTTTGTTCCATTAAAAAATTAGTGCAATTCCACAACATTAAGTAAAAAAATGACAAAAGATAATGAAACATATGACCACCCCTATTTTTCACAAATTACATGGTAAATTTTAGACACAAAATATAAGAGTTATCTAACATTATATCATTTATAGCATGCAAGAAAAATTTCGAAGACAATAATGGAAATATGATAAAAGATAATGTAACAATAATTTGAAAATGTCCCAATAGGATATACAAAACCCACAAAACACAGGTGTCCCCAAATTTAACTTGAAACCCACCGGATGATCCATAAACAAAAGTCCAAACCTAAGCTTTTGAAAGCTAACCCTGCTTAGATTAACGACCTCGAACCTATTGAGACTATTAAAATGTTGTATAGCTCAAGTGCAAGCTAATCCCAAAAGAGTTGTGCGGATCTTCTTTACCACATATGGCCTCGTCCAGTTGGGACGGAACTTGCCTCGGGGATCCCATATGGGTTAAAAGAACTCTTTAACACTAGGTATCCTTCTTTGATTCCTTTGTCTTTAACTTTCTTACTAAATGCCTCGACGATCCATCCGTGGTAGCATTGCATGTGATAATGTGCCAGTGATCTTTGTTCGTCAATCGGCCTCGGAGATTTAGTTTTCCAACAGTACCCTTATTGAGGGAATTTCCATCTCAATTGGTAACATTGTTTCCATTAGGGGTGCACACCGTTCGGTTTGGATCGGTTTTGAGACTAATCCGAGAACCGAATCGAGATGGATCAGTTCCAAATTTTTGGAACCGGAATTGAACCGACAGTTATGTAGAACCGAACCAACAGTTCTCAGATCGGATCGGATTGGTTTTTGGTTCCAAAGTCATATTTCAAACTTAGTGAAATCTTAAGATTAATGTATTTCATAAATTATTTTTTTAAGATCAAAATTAATTTTGATACTCAGTAACATAAGTTAGAAACTAAGGTAATCACAAAAATATAAATTACAAGTGTTAAATATATAAAATAAATATATATGTAATTATAAATCAGTTCGGTTGTCGGGTTGGATTGGTTGTTTTTCCCTAGAACCGAGAACCTAACCGAAGTATCGGTTTTTTTTTTTAGAATCGGAACCGAACCATTGAGCAAAAAAATCTATCCAAACCGAATCAATGCAGTCGGTTTGGTTCGGTTTATCGAATTTTCGATTTCGTTGTGCACCCCTAGTTTCCATCCCATATACAAGAGAGAATGACGTGGCTCTGGTAGTTATTCTGATAGTAGTTCGATATCCCCATAACACATAGGGATTACGGTTAGCCCAATCTCGATACCCTCGAAACATCTTGCTCAGTATTACTTTCAAGTTCTTATTTTCCGACTTTACGATGCCATTGGTCTGCGCGCAATATGGAGATAACTTGTGTCTTTGAATTCCGTATTCTTCGACAAGCTCGATAACCTCTGGCTTGAAGTGCATTTTGTTATAGGAGATTAGCTTAAATGGTACACCATATTTGCAAATGATATTCTTTTGTATTAATTGGGCCCTTTTTTTGGCATTCAGTACAATATATGATTCTTCTTCAACCCGCTTAGTGAACCAATCTAAAGGCTACCAGGATGAACTCGTGGCCATTGGATGCTTTCAGATTTACCTTCATAATGATATCAATTCCCCAAGTTGAAAATAGCCAAAGTGATGTTATGTTGTACTATATGCTGTAAATTTATGAATCCTTGGCATTTCGAATACTTTTGGATGTATTTGTTGCAATCATGCTGAAGGGTGATCTCGTAATACCATTAGTGAATAATCTTTTTGGCTAGCATGTGACCACTCATGTGAGGGACACACTCTCTCATTCATGGATTTATTCCATCACTTTTTCTGCTTCGCTCTCATCGAGACATCATAAACGGGTGATAGGATTAACATGCACAAACCTATCCTCAATTTATTTAATATCATTATCACTACACCAAAAATTGGAAACTAGCACAGTTTAAAACAGTGCCAGACGCAATCTGGCTCAGTTAAAAATCGGGCCCAAATTAGGGATGCCAGATTTTCTGGCGCGGTTTAAAACTGTGCCAGATTTCCCAAACTGGCACGCTTTTGACACGCTTTTAAACTGTGCCAGTTTTAAATCTGGCACGCTTTTGGCACGCTTTTGGCACGTTTATAAACCGTGCTAGATGTCAAATCTGGCACGCTTTCGGCACATGTTGAAACCGTGTCAAATTATCTATTTTCTGGCATGCTTTTGGCACGATTATAAAGTGTGCCAGATTATTTTATAAGCGTGCTCATTTTTATTAATTGTTACTATTTTGGCACAATTTTAAACCGTGCCAGATTTTTCCGTTGATAAAAAAAATAATAATAGAAAACAAATCTGGAAAATCTGCAAATTCCAAATCCGGTAGGAAAAATATTTATTATTTGAAAAAAAAATAAGAAAATTCACAAATTATGAATATCGCAGGTTGATAAATTAATGTGCATACAAGCTTCAAAAAATTACAAGAGTTAATACCAATATAAAGTCCGCACGGCCATAAAAGTCGACAATAACTTCAAAAATTACAAGAGTTAATAGTTCCCGAATAAAAAAAAAATGGGACAAAATTTCCTTTATTTTTTGAGCATTCCAAAACCTGCTAACATAAAATCTGCCAATACAAAGCCCGCACGGTCATAAAAGTCAACAATAAAACTACTACAGCCAGCACGACCATAAAAGTAAACAATAAAACTACTAAAGCCTGCTCGGCCATAACACAAAAAATTGAATCCTGAATATTAACGACACTAAATAAATAATCCCCCTGTTGTGAAGCATTGACTTCTTCGTGTGTTCCAAGTGGATAAAAGCTAGCGATTGAATGTCATCCTACAAAAAAATAGGACACAAAAGATACAATATTAGTAACCAAGTCATTTAAAAAAAATCGTATTCAAGCAGAAAAATTGCATATACGAGTTACAATTATTATTATATTCTCAAATTGAAAGTCTTGTGAGTACGTGGTTAGTTCATACGAGTTACATTAATCTCATACGATGTGTTAGTACCTCTTACGGGGTCGATTGGAGTCTGGTTTGGATTTTCACCCTTTAACGGCTTGTTTTTAAGCCTAATCTAAAAAATTTCAAATTATCATCATATGTTCAAACCGGGAGACCCGTGACCTATGAAGAACGGACTGGACATGTAATACGTGTTTCGACATGGCACGCGACACCTGATTTTTCCAAAAACTAGAATACGACACGCTAGGATACGTATAATATATAATCTATGTTCAAATATATAATACAAATTTAAATATATATATTAATTAAATAAAACAGATTTTTTTCCATAAAATACATTATTAAAGCATTATTAACATGAAATTAAGAAAATGGATCATATAAAACAAAATTCAAACACACTTCAACATTAAAAATCATAAATAAGGCAGAATCATAATCACATAAAAAATTATTTTAAAAAAAATAAAAAATAAAAGTGTCATTTTTACGTGTCCCAACGTGTCGGCAACGTGTCAGAGCATGTCGCGTGTCGGACTCATGTCAAAGCTGACTCATGGCTTCCGAGAGAGTGTCGGTGCTTCATAGCCCGTGACTACGCGGTCAGTTCCTACGAGTTACATTGATCCCGTGTGAGGTGTTCATGCCTCTTACGAGGCCGTTTGGGAGCTGGTTTGGGTTTTCCCCCTTTAACGGCTTGTTTTTAAGTTTAATCTAGATATTTTCAAATTATCGTCATATTCTCAAATCGGGAGACCCGTGACTACGCGGTCAGTTTCTACGAGTTACATTGGTCCCGTGGGAGGTGTCCATGCCTCTTACGGGACCGTTTGGGGGCTGGTTTGGATTTTCACCCTTTAACGACTTGTTTTTAAGTTTAATCTAGATATTTTCAAATTATCGTCATATTCATAAACCGGGAGACCCGTGACTACACGGTCAGTTCCTACGAGTTACATTGGTCCCGTGCGAGGTGTTAGTGCCTCTTACGGGGCCGTTTGGGGGTTGGTTTGGGTTTTCACCCTTTAACGGCTTGTTTTTAAGTTTAATATAAATATTTTCAAATTATTGTCATATTCATAAATCGGGAGACCCGTGACTACACGGTCAGTTCCTACGAGTTACATTGGTCCCGTGGGAGGTGTTCTTGCCTCTTACGGGACCGTTTGGGGGTTGGTTTGAGTTTTCACCCTTTAACGGCTTGTTTTTAAGTTTAATCTTGATATTTTCCAATTATCATCATATTCTCTAATCGGAAGACCCGTGACTACGTGGTCAGTTCCTACGAGTTACATTCGTCCCGTGAGAGGTGTTTGTGCCTCTTACGGGGCCATTTGGGGATTGGTTGGGTTTTCACCCTTTAACGGCTTATTTTTAAGTTTAATCTAGATATTTTCAAATTATCGTCATATTCATAAATCGGGAGACCCGTGACTACGCGGTCCGTTCCTACGAGCTACACTGGTCCCATGCGAGGTGTTCGTGCCTCTTACAAGGCCGTTTGGGGACTGAATTGGGTTTTCACCCTTTAACGACTTGTTTGTAAGTTTAATCTAGATATTTTCAAATTATCGTCATATTCATAAACCGGAGACCCGTGACTACGCGGTCAGTTCCTATGAGTTACATTGGTCTCGTGGGAGGTGTTCATGCCTCTTACGGGACAGTTTGGGGGCTGAATTGGGTTTTCACCCTTTAACGGCTTGTTTTTAAGTTTAATCTAGATATTTTCATATATCTAGATTATTCATAAATAGGGAGACTCATGAATAAACGGTCAGTTTCTACGAGTTACATTGGTCCCGTGCGAGGTGTTAGTGCCTCTTACGAGGCCGTTTGTGGGTTGGTTTGGGTTTTCACCCTTTAACGTCTTGTTTTCAAGCAAGTGTTAATTTTGAGTAATGTTACAAGTCAAATTCCTTGCAAAGTTTCTCTGATGTGGATTCTTAATTCGGAAGGGACTGTGGTGGGAGTAAGCCAAGCGTGTGGTGGACAATTTGGATAGTATAAGGAAATATCTATGCAAGTACATATATGCATGCACAGACATGCATAAAATACAATTAAAGAATGATCACTACTTTGCACAGTAATTACACAAATAACAATACGATCCAATTCTTCGCACAGTGAGACAATCACTTTACATTTATGTCATGTCAAGAGCATGACCACGGCAGTGATGTTCAATACGAAGGATACCTAAAAACCTCAAATACACACACATATCCACCCAGAACCAAGCAGCAGCAGCAATAAATTTAAACATTATCCTACGGTCCTAACCATTAAAATCTTCATTGTTATAAATGTTATAGCAGAATTTTAGAATGCTAAAGTTTCTGAACCAAGTAATTTAGATTTTCAATACTCCAAATGGTAGAATACTAGTATTTAGCCCAACTCAAATGCCTGTATCATGTATTGATATAAACATATATAGATACGGAGAAGGACTTACTTCATTAGCTACAATATTAAAAAGGCTGGACCTTTTCTTTCTCCTGGACATATTGCATTGGCTGATGAAATATTTATGGGAATAGCTCACTACTTGAGTGGGTGTTCTTGCAATTACGTAATTGCGTGCTATTCTACACCAATCACCTTTCCTGAGATTTTTCAAACCTAGTAGAGACAGCATATGCTCCTCTTCAGTCCATCGAACACCTGCATATAATAAGACACCATTGAGAAAATATATGGGGCATGCCGCACACGTTGTACGTGTAATAGCAGACGCATCACAATAGAATAGATCATCGACAGTATTTAACTAGATTAACTGTAGTATTTAACAAAACAAAAGTTTAAAATCATTTTAGTCAAAATCCAGAACAACCCATTCCTTTGCCTTTTTTGCCAGATTGATTTGAAGGATGCGATAAATGCGTTAGAAGATGTGACATTAGAGGCTAACTACTTTAAATTTTAACTAATCTACTGGTGCAAATTTCAAGATATAATATCAAACATTTTCTTCACAACATAGTGAATATTGAGGTTGCATCGTGTTCCTAAGCGAACTTCTTTAACTAATCATGTCAAGTGTCCCGACATGTTTATTAACCATGCGTGTTCGTGTTACATGCATATTTCGCAAACCAATGCATACCATACAACATCAAAGAAATGGCATCCTAGGTGCTGAGTCAACAAGCTTCGAATAAGTACAACAAGCTAGGTAAGAAACAAGGATACCTCACTAAGAGGTGTAACACAGAATATATAACAACGACAAACTAATAGGAAAACAACACACACACAAGAATTATAAGAGCTGAATAAACAACAACCATTCTTAGTTCTCACCAATGCAGATCATCGGTAAGGCAGTGAACAAATTGAGTTGGAGTATGAACTGTTGGTTCAAGATTGTACCCAATGTTGCATTGTTACTGGTGTCATCTGCCATGGAAGTACCCTTGATACCAATAAGCGCCAGATATACTTGCTTCCCATTTCTTCTTGCAACTTTGGCTTTGAACATGGATATTTATTTCAACCCGACATCCCTTCCCTTGCTGACTTGAATATATTAATGGTGAGCCACATTCCCACCTCGCAATGTGCAATTGAAGCCCGCAAAAATTTCCTCACTAATGTTAATAATAATAGTGTTTTAATTCCTCTAATAGATTACGCATTTTGAGAACCCGCAGAAATAGTTTTCTTAGTCAATATCAGTTTCCTGAACAAAATCTCCTCATGTGAAGCTAAGGGCGTGGTTCTGATTCTCCATCTTTCCCTCCCCGAGATTTAAGTGACCCTACAATCTAACGTGATAGATCTCCACCTCCTTCTCCGATTGCTACTCGTACTTCAGGAGAACATAATAGTACTTTGACTCATCCTCCCGTCGATATCTCATCAAGGTAAACAGCTGGGAGGGTTTTGTTGTCTTTTATACAAAATGTCTTCAGCGCCTTGGTCCTTTTTAGCCTTCTGGGTCCCGTATATCTGGAAGGTGACGAAATAAGGGTATTTAATCAAAGACGTTCCACACTAGTGGCCTTTGAACAACATTTTCCTCAAGCATTGGAAATCCTGAGACAATATAGAAATTATTGAGCTTAGAAGAACATATATGCAGTCATAAACATACATAAATTACACCTAAAGGTTGATAGTAGAGTAGTCAATTACTGAGAGTAATCAACAATCGGTTTTTGAAAGAATTTAAAATCAAGGTACTATAGGTATGAGTTTAGAGTAGTTTACGTGGTAATAAATGTTCCTTCACTATGTCGAGTTCCTCTCTATTCTTTCCCATAAAATAAATTATCAATTCATTAACCAATCCATTTAAAAAATATTCTAGGAACAAAATATGTGCTATTAAAGCCAAAAACTGAATTCGAATAACTTTCCTTCCCAATGACATCGCCATAAGGCAATGAATTCCAGAGTGTGCATAAGATCAGAGGGCTTGAGAATGTTTTATTTGATTATTGCTATAATGCCAAAACAAAGCAAATAATTAAAATGACATCTGCTGCTAGAGATTTGCTCTCATATAACATTCAAGCAAAATAACAAAAGGTCATTCACCAAAAGTTTTAACTGAATAAAGCTTCTTACATTGAGGTTTTTCTTTCTCTCAATCGATTCTTCCTTCTCCTTTAGATTCACAGAAAATAGTAGCCTCCTAGAATTTCTATCAGCCAACATCACAATGACTTTGATTTTCTGTAAACAGAATTATGATCAGTATTTTCTAAACAAAATCCCGTAACACTTAACTCTAAATGGAGTTATCCAAACCTAACCAACAAATGATACAACAAATCCTCGAGTGCTATAGCTTATAATTTCCACTTCCTCTCTTCCTCCTGTCTGAAACAGATCTTCTGCCCTCTTCCAGTAAATATTTTCACGTTCCTCGGGTACTTATGAATGCCACATTTTCTAATTCAACCTCATGTATGACAACCTAAAATTGCAAATGTCACACCTACATAGGCACATAGTTCAAAATATTTCTCAACTCAAAACAATATGCAATTGAAGGTTAACTATTTTTCATTCGCCATCTCCCAAATCCTAATGGCCCTTGTGACATTAAAATTTAAAATTAAAAAAAAACATAATGAATTGCTTTATTTTTTAGTGAAAAAATGAATTAGTGTATAAGTGGTAAAAAATATTAAAAACTAACAGCTTTATCTATTCAGGCATTTTATCAATCATTTGAAGGACCCTTAGTTTTTTTGTGTCAAAGTCATTACAAGACCCATATAATTGGGTTTTTGAAGAAAGTTCCCAACACGTGTAAATGCCAAATTTAGCCAAGACAAAACCTATGAAGCTCAAATATTTGAAACATGCTATTCATACAACATAAAAGCATATTAAGCTAGGCAAGAGTTATCAACTGAGTAAGCTACAATGAGTTAACATGTACTAAATAAAGCACCAAATTATACCTCCAATACAAATGTGTTGGATTAATGATGAAATGAATCTTGGTAAAGAAAAAATAGATTTCTCACCCACATAGAGCTAGAAAGAAACAACCTCCCCTGCATCTCGACACAATACATGGAAGATATAAAAACCCTCCAAGTCATATACCAAAAAAAACCCTATCTTGGTTACCCAGCGATATCACCACGACAGATGAAACCATTAAATCCAACTAGATTAATCCCAAAATTGTATGGGATTAATCTCAAAGAGACGACAATGGAGTGTGACCTAAGGAGAGAGAGGGTTTTGGTATAGAGAGAATTTTTGGTAGAGAGAGCGGGAGAATGGTTGTCCCTCCAAAATAAAAATTGGAATTAATTGTAGTATTTTTTTTAGAAATAAATTTTAGCACGTTTTTGGCACGCTTTTAAACCGTGTCAGATTCAGACACCGTTTTAAACCGTGCCAAATTGAGACTAAACCGTGCCAGAATCTGGCACAGTTTAGAACCGTGCCAGATTCTCCTTATCCAAGCGTGTCAGATTAGCATTTTTAGTGTAGTGTATTATGCTTTATTAATTCGCATGAGTCATGTATTGACACCTTATGCACGATAGGAATTATACATGCGTAATTGTTAAAAGTTAAATGACTCAATAAATTTAAAGATGTATATATGTACCTACCATACCATGTAAGCTTTGTGTTCTCTTACCTATGCTGAGTGATGTATACACTTATTCATTATTCTTTTAAAAAATATTTTAAGTCATTGATAATCTCAATATCTTTGTTTTGACCGACTAAAGAATGCTAATATGATCTTTTACGAAACAAAAATAAAAATTCATGTTTTAACCTAACTTTTAATCAAATGAAATTCATTTCATCATTTCATTTTTTTCACCAACATCCTGAAAATTGATTCGAAAAATAAATGCAATGTGAAATAAGGACGAAAAAAAATAAAAGAAGAGAAGAAAATATAGAAAAAAATGAAAAGAAAAATATAAATAAGGAATTAAAAAGAGAAAATAATTCCAATAAAAAGAAGAGAGAAAAAAAAGTAACTCTTCAAAGTTCATCATTTTTTCAAAACTACAAAATCATTTTGAGGTGACGACCGTTACCACCTGTTCATACATTTTCCATTCTGAAAAGTCCTTAAAAGATCACGAGGATAACATAATTTTATATATTGAAAAGATAACATTTTCACATTATTTTGAAACCACTATCCTTTCACGAGATTACGTTTTATCGTTTTATATAAGCGTCTTTCATCACTGACATGTGTAAGGCTTTGTTTTCAAGTACAATTACTCTTTATGCCTACATATCCTACATATCCTGAGTGACTCAAACTAATTTCATAGTGCTTTCATTTTTTTAGCATAATGATCGGCGAGAATTGAACTAGTGCGCTTCATTATAAATATCGAGTCATTAAAAACTATCATACAATTTCACTTATCAATTTTTGTGATGCACACCACACACTCGATCAATATTTGAATATCATGAATTGATTTAATATAATTGTCATAGTAAATAAACTATTAGAGAAATCTCCTATACCTGAGCTAGTGTATATATAAGAGGTATTTGATGAGATTAATCTTCAAAACAACTTTAAAACAACTCCCGCTTCCTGCAAAAAATATAATAACCCACTATTACACTTTCATCCTCAAGCATCTCGATAGTAATATAAAAATAAAATTTTAAGACTATAGTTTAATTTACTGATAAAAAAGGCCTAAATTTTAATGAACTGGTGTGTGTGTGTGTGTGTGTGTGTGTGTGTGTGTGTGAGAGAGAGAGAGAGAGAGAGAGAGAGAGAGAGAGATTAAATCATTAGATTAATTCCCATGTGTTGGATCATTAGAACAAAAAACACATATAAGTGCTCCTTATAGGAGACTCTATGCATATTAGGCCGTCAATTTTTAAAAATAGTAAAAAATAAAATTTTGAATGTATTGTTTGAAGATGCTCTACTTAATGAGGTGATCATCTACAAAAAAAAAATCATCAAAAAATTCAATCCAAAGGTGGGTTTACATGATCATTAAAAGTTTCGATGGTTAAAAATACATATATTCATTTATTTTGCATATCATTTTTCTAAAATAGTAAAAAAAAAATAATTTTTGTATTGAAACATTTTGTAGATGATATCCACTGTGAGATCATTTACAAAAAGTTGTATCGAAAAATCTATTATTTGTTATTTTAAAAAAACAATTTGAACCAAGGTATGTATATAAGAGGTTGTTACAAAAAACTCTTTTATGTGTACGTGTGTGTATATATATATATATATATATATATATATTATACAACACAGACACAATTGCGAGGGTTGAAAAACTATTAATATATAACTATACTAATGTGTCCATAGTTGAAAGTTAAATGTTTTTTAATTTAAAACTGTGCGTGATAAATGCACTCCTTAAAAAATGTTGATGAAACAACTTTTACACGGTGACTTTATGAGTAATGAAAAAATTGGTTAGCTAAGGGTCAAGTTTCCATATCGTGCGCATCCGCAATTTTGGTCCAAAATTTATTAGGTGTTGCATGTTAAACCGACTGGCCATTTACTCTCCTCCAAATCCTAATCCTTGTGGATCAAGCCAGCACCTCTGGGATCCTTATATATACATAATGGAAATGAATCCCTAGCTTGTTCAAACATCTGTTAAAAAATAAACTTATGTGATACACATAAACGACGATGGCATCACAATATGTTTACATTCCTCATGTGGTCGTTGCCAACATACTCAAGCTCCTTCCCTGTAAGTCGTTGCTTCGGTTTAAGTCCGTATGCCAGTTGTGGCATTTTACAATCTCCGATCCAGGATTCTGCACTAGAGAATCCGTCCTTGTGTTGGCAGATCCCGAACGATTTTGGTCCTTTTACTTTATTAATGATCAAGCATCTCTCCAAGCTGTTCCCAAACCCTCCACACCAATGACATCTCATTACAACAAAGGCTTCAGTCATCTCTTTTTTCCAACTCGTGTAATTGCTTGATTCTTGTAGGTTGTGACAACTCTCTCTTTTAGTCTAACCCACCAACTAGATACTTTTAAAAAGTGCTGACACTTGATCGCTTGCTTGAAGATGGATACATCGTCTTATCGGAACTTTGTTATGACCCCTCCATTGTTGATTATAAGGCCCTAATATGGCTTTCACATTACGGTGGGGAGTTTCTCATAGTAGCTACTTTGAAGGGAAAACGATGAACTGAGATCAACTTCCCTTTGGGCTTCGACTTTTCAATCAATGGTCCAGTAATCAATGGACACCTTCATTGGGTTGTTAGTAAGGAACATGTTACATACATATCACTTTTCTATAGATAGAATAAGAATAATTGTACGTTTTGATCCAGTGGATTCAAAGTTTGAGCAGTTTCCAATCCCAAAACCCAAGTACGGGGAAGACAATGCAATTGTTGGTTTGGGAGTTTTAGACAGATGCCTTTGTTTGTCATGCTCCAACAATCACCAAAAACAGCAAATTGGCACACCCTGATATTAAAAATCTGGCACAGTTTAAAACTGTGCCAGATTCTGGCACGGTTTAATGAAAATCTGGCACACTTTAAAGCAGTGCCAAAATTTGGCACTGTTTTAAAGTGTGCCAAAATAAAGCACACTTACTAAAATATAAATAGTCTAAAAAAATAATACGGTTCCTTCCAAATTTTTATCTCTCCCTCTCTCTCCTCTCTAAATTAGATCTCCCGCTCCCGCTCGTCTCTCCTCCCTCTCGTCTCTATCCCTCACTCACACGACCTATATTTTTGGTCTCGTCACTCTCTCTCAAGATGAACCTCAACTATCAGATTTCTGATCTTTTTGATCAAACAGATTTGATTTGGTGTCTTTTGTTGAAGGAGATCTTAGTTTCAAAGTGTTTGGAATTTTTTTTTGGTTTTTCCGATTTGGCTTTTTTGTTCCGGCGATTTTTGTGACCAGCGCGCTTTCTTTTTCGGTGATGGTTCCGGTTCCGGTGTGGTGACTGGGTTTCTGGTATTGAGATTCCAGTGTGGGAGGGTTTTTCCGGTGGTACAAGTTCCTCCGACGGTGATTTCGGTGGCCTGTATTTGGGTAAGTTTTTTTTTAATTTATTCATATATATATATATATATATATATATATATATATATATATATATATATATATAATCTGTTGTTGCTGCGTAAGATTGAAACTTTTGGGGCTGGTGTGTTTTAAATCTCAAACTGATCTGCTAACAAAGACTTTTAAGTTTGAATCTGTGTTGAATTTTTTTGTTTTGTTTGAGTTTCTTTTTGGGTTTAATTTATTAACAATCTGCTTAATTAATTTAGATATTAAATTCTGGACTGATTTTTGTTGTTGGTTTGTTGAAAAGTTTGGGACTGATTTGTTGTCGTTTTTTTTTAAATATTAATCTATTGGGTTTAATTTATTAACAATCTGTTGGATTTGATTTTTGAAGGGTTTCTTCTTTCGATTTTGGCTTGGTGTTTATTTAGTGCGATTTGGGGTTAGTTGTTTGTATAGAGGGTGAGAGCATTGTGGTGGTGGAGGTTAGAGCCGACAAAATTCAATCCGTAGTCAGGCAAAATTTTCCTCCAAACACTTGAGATAGGCGTGCATATAACATTTTTCCACCGAGCCAAATGGCCTCCACCTCCGCCTCTTGCAACAGTAACGTTTCCGAAAGAATCGAATCCGCCGCTTCAGTTATTTACTTGGACAATCAATTTGTTGTCGCTGTAAATTTCCTATTCCTTAAACCCTCAAACTAAATTTTTATGCTGATTAAGTTTTGATTGTGTGTTTCAGGAAATCCGAAAACCTCTAATGGCGATGAAGGAAATTGGGATTGATTTGGAGAGAGACAATCAATCTCAAATGGTAACCATTAATTCATAACCTTTGGAACTTAGGAAACTTATTCTATTTTAGTTTTTTTCTCAAGGTAATGACTCTACTACATTCCTAATATAAAAGGGTTTACTTAGAATGTATGTAACTATAATATATATGCTCTATTAATAAGATGAGTAATTCTAGAGCGATACTTGATTACCACACATTTTGGGCTTTACGTGTCGCGTCCCTATTAGTTATGTAACTATAAATTTTTATGTGTCGTAATCATGCGCCGCTCTAGAGTTACTTTAATTAATTATATATACACATTATTCTTATATATATATATTTGGTTGAGAAGTTTTTTTCCCCTCCACTTATTTCTTTTTTTAAATCAAAAGCTGCATCATAATCATGAAGAGAATTTGGATCTTACTTTAGTGACTTGATGCAGGTTGCAACTACTGTAAAAGTATGATTTCTAGATCATCAAAAGACATTGATCCAGGCTCGAAAAAGAAGTTGAAAAGTTTGGACGGGCATGCTGTGCCAGTAGGCGAAGACAGAGCTGCGCGCCGCCCTTGTTTCCTGCAGCAGAGGACATCATTCAGCCCGTGTCTCTCCTCCCGTGCACTGCCCCTAGCAGAGGTAAACTTATTTTTGTTTTGTTTTTTTAGTTCGTTTTTTATTTTGTATGACTTTGATGTATTGTTACAAACTTTATAAATTCAATATGATTTCAATGTGAATTCAATATTCTTTTGTAAATGTACAACTGCTGTAGGTACTATATCTATGTGAATTCATTGTAACTTTGGTATTGAATATTGTAAGTTAAAATAGGCATTGAATATTGAATATTGTTAAGGTATATTGTTAACTAACAGTTTCAATATACCTTATATGAATAGTTAACAATATTCAATACCTTATATATTCAATACCTTATACAATATCCAATATACAATATTGATATGAATAGTTAACAATATTCAATATGAATGTTCATACCGTATATTGAATATTCAATACCTTATACATTTGAACTGACCGCGTAGTCCCGGGTCTCCCGATTTGAGAATACGACGATAATTTGAAAAAATCACACTTAGACTTAAAAACAAGCCGTTAAAGGGTGAAAACCAAAACCAGCCCCCAAACGACCCCGTAGGAGGCACGAACACATCGAACGGGACCAATGTAACTTGTAGGAACTGATCGCGTAGTCCCGGGTCTCTCGGTTTGAGAGTATGACGATAATTTGCAAAAATCAGCACTTAAACTTAAAAACAAGCCGTTAAAGGGTGAAAGCCCAAACCACCCCCCAAACGACCTCGTAGGGGACACGAACACCTCGCACGGGACCAATGTAATTTGTAGGAACTGACTGCGTAGTCCCGGGTCTCATGGTTTGTGAATATGACGATAATTTGCAAAAATCACACTTAGTTAAAAACAAGCCGTCAAAGGGTGAAAACCCAAACCACCCCCCAAACAACCCCGTAGGAGGCACAAACACCTCGTACGGGACCAATGTAACTTGTAGGAACTGACCGCGTAGTCCCGGGTCTCCCGGTTTGATAGTATGACAATAATTTGCAAAAATCAGCAGTTAAACTTAAAAACAAGCCGTTAAAGGGTGAAAACCCAAACCACCCCCCAAACGACCCCGTAGGGGGCACGAACACCTCGTACGGGACCAATGTAACTTGTAGGAACTGACCGCGTAGTCCCGGGTCTCCCGGTTTGAGAGTATGACGATAATTTGCAAAAATCAGCACTTAAACTTAAAAACAAGCCGTCAAAGTGTGAAAACCCAAACCACCCCCCAATCGACCCCGTAGGGGGCACGAACACCTCGAACGGGACCAATGTAACTTGTAGGAACTGACCGCGTAGTCCCGGGTCTCCCGGTTTCTGAATATGACGATAATTTGCAAAAATCAACACTTAAACTTAAAAACAAGCAGTTAAAGGGTACAAACCCAAACCACCCCCCAAACGACCCGTAGGGGGCACGTACACCTCGCACGGGACAAATGTAACTTGTAGAAACTGACCGCGTAGTCCCGGGTCTCCCGGTTTGAGAGTATGACGATAATTTGCAAAAATCAGCACTTAAACTTAAAAACAAGCCGTCAAAGGGTGAAAACTGAAACCACCCCCCAAACGACCCCGTAGGGGGCATGAACACCTCGCACGGGACCAATGTAACTTGTAGGAACTGACCGCGTAGTCCCGGGTCTCCCGGTTTGAGAGTATGATGATAATTTTTAAAAATCACAAGTAGACTTAAAAACATGCCGTTAAAGGGTGAAACTCCAAACCAGCCCTCAAACGACCCCATAGGAGGCACGAACACCTCGCACGGGACAAATGTAACATGTACGAATAGACCGCTTAGTCCCGGGTCTCCCAGTTTGAGTGTATGGCGATAATTTTTAAAAATCACACTTAGTTACAAACATGTCGTTCAAGGGTGAAAACCCAAATCGGCCCCCAAATGACCCCGTAGGAGGAACGAACACCTCGCACGGGACCAATGTAACTTGTAGGAACGGACCGCGTAGTCCCCGGTCTCCCGGTTTGTGAATATGACGATAATTTGCAAAAATCAGCACTTAAACTTAAAAACAAGCCGTTAAAGGGTGAAAACCCAAACCACCCCCCAAACGACCCCGTAGGGGGCACGAACACCTCGTACAGGACCAATGTAACTTGTAGGAACTGATCGCGTAGTCCCGGGTCTCCCGGTTTGTGAATATGACGATAATTTGCAAAAATCACACTTAGTTAAAAACAAGCCGTCAAAGGGTGAAAACCAAACCACCCCCCAAATGACCCCGTAGGAGGCACGAACACCTCGCACGGGACCAATGTAAGTTGTAGGAACTGATCGCGTAGTCCCGGGTCTCTCGGTTTGAGAGTATGACGATAATTTGCCAAAATTAGCACTTAAACTTAAAAACAAGCCGTTAAAGGGTGAAAACCCAAACCACCCCCCAAACGACCCCGTAGGGGGCACAAACACCTTGCACGGGACCAATGTAACTTGTAGGAACTGACCGCATAGTCCCGGGTCTCCCGGTTTGTGAATATGACGATAATTTGCAAAAATTACACTTAGTTAAAAACAAGCCGTCAAAGGGTGAAAACCCAAACCACCCACCAAACGACCCCGTAGGAGGCACAAACACCTCGCACGGGACCAATGTAATTTGTAGGAACTGACCGAGTAGTCCCGGGTCTCCCGGTTCGATAGTATGACGATAATTTGCAAAAATCAGCACTTAAACTTAAAAATAAGCCGTCAAACGTTGAAAACCCAAACCATCCCACAAACGACCCCGTAGGGGGCACGAACACCTCGCACGGGACCAATGTAACTTGTAGGAACTGACCGCGTAGTCCCGGGTCTCCCGGTTTGTGAATATGACGATAATTTGCAAAAATCACACTTAGTTAAAAACAAGCCGTCAAAGGGTGAAAACCCAAACCACCCACCAAACGACCCCGTAGGAGGCACAAACACCTCGCACGGGACCAATGTAACTGGTAGGAACTGACCGCGTTGTCCCGGGTTTCCCGGTTTGATAGTATGACGATAATTTGCAAAAATCAGCACTTAATCTTAAAAACAAGCCGTCAAAGGGTGAAAAACCAAACCATCCCACAAACGACCCCGTAGGGGGCACGAACACCTCGTACGGGACCAATGTAACTTGTAGGAACTGACCGCGTAGTCCCGGGTCTCCCGGTTTGAGAGTATGGCGAAAATTTGCAAAAATCAGTACTTAAACTTAAAAACAAGCCGTCAATGGGTGAAAACCCAAACCACCCCCCAATCGACCTCGTAGGGGGCACGAACACCTCGCACGGGACCAATGTAACTTGTAAGAACTGACCGCTTAGTCCCGGGTCTCCCGGTTTGAGAGTATGGCGATAATATGCAAAAATCAGCACTTAAACTTAAAAATAAGTCGTCAAAGGGTGAAAACCCAAACCACCCCCCAATCGACCTCGTAGGGGGCACGAACACCTCGCACGGGACCAATGTAACTTGTAGAAACTTACCGCGTAGTCCCGGGTCTCCTGGTTTCTGAATATGACAATAATTTGCAAAAATTTGCACTTAAAGGGTGAAAACCCAAACCACCCGCCAAACGACCCCGTAGGGGGCACTTACACCTCGTACGGGACCAATGTAACTTGTAGGAACTGACCGCGTAGTCCCGGGTCTCCCGGTTTGTGAATATGATGATAATTTGCAAAAATCACACTTAGTTAAAAGCATGCCGTCAAAGGGTGAAAACCCAAACCAACCCCCAAGCGACCCCGTAGGAGGCACGAACACCTCGCATGGGACCAATGTAACTTGTAGGAACTGATCGCGTAGTCCCGGGTCTCTCGGTTTGAGAGTACGACGATAATTTGCAAAAATCAGCACTTAAACTTTAAAACAAGCCGTTAAAGGGTGAAAACCCAAACCACCTTCCAAACGATCCCGTAGGGGGCACGAACACCTCGCAAGGGACCAATGTAACTTGTAGGAACTGACTGCGTAGTCCCGGATCTCCCGATTTTTGAATAGGATTATAATTTGAAAAAATCAACACTTTTAACTTAAAAACATGCCGTTAAAGGGTGAAAACCAAACCACCCCCCAAACGACCCCGTAGGGGGCACGGACATCTCGCACGGGACCAATGTAACTTGGAGGAACTGACCGCGTAGTCCCGGGTCTCCCGGTTTGTGAATATGACGATAATTTGCAAAAATCACACTTAGTTAAAAACATGCCGTCAAAGGGTGAAAACCCAAACCAACCCCCAAACGACCCCGTAGGAGGCACGAACACCTCGCACGGGACCAATGTAACTTGTAGGAACTGATCGCGTAGTCCCGAGACTCTCGGTTTTGAGCGTATGACGATAATTTGCAAAAATCAGCACTTAAACTTAAAAATAAGGCGTTAAAGGGTGAAAGCCCAAACGACCCCTTAGGGGGCACGAACACCTCGCACGGGACCAATGTAACTTGTAGGAACTGACCGCGTAGTACCGGGTCTCCCGGTTTGTGAATATGACGATAATTTGCAAAAATCACACTTACTTAAAAACAAGCCGTCAAAGGGTGAAAACCCAAACCACCCACCAAACGACCCCGTAGGAGGCAGGAACACCTCGCACGGGACCAATGTAACTTGTAGGAACTGATCGCGTAGTCCCGGGTCTCTCGGTTTGAGAGTATGACGATAATTTGCAAAAATCAGCACGTAAACTTAAAAACAAGCCGTTAAAGTGTGAAAGCCCAAACCACCCCCCAAACGACCTCGTAGGGGGCACGAACACCTCGTACGGGACCAATGTAACTTGTAGGAACTGACCGCGTAGTCCCGGGTCTCCCCGTTTGTGAATATGACGATAATTTGCAAAAATCACACTTAGTTAAAAATAAGCCGTCAAAGGGTGAAAACCCAAACCACCTCCCAAACGACCCCGTAGGAGGCACAAACACCTCGCATGGGCCCAATGTAACTTGTAGGAACTGATCGCGTAGTCTCGGGTCTCCCGGTTTGATAGTATGACGATAATTTGCAAAAATCAGCACTTAAACTTAAAAATAAGCCGTTAAAGGGTGAAAACCCAAACAACCCACCAAACGACCCCGTAGGGGGAACGAACACCTCGCACGAGACCAATGTAACTTGTAGGAACTGACCGCGTAGTCCCGGGTCTCCCGGTTTGAGAGTATGACGATAATTTGAAAAAATCAGCACTTAAACTTAAAAACAAGCCGTCAAAGTGTGAAAACCCAAACCACCCCCCAATCGACTCCGTAGGGGGCACGAACACCTTGAACGGGACCAATGTAACTTGTAGGAACTGACCGCATAGTCCCGGGTCTCCCGGTTTCTGAATTTGACGATAATTTGCAAAAATCAACACTTAAACTTAAAAACAAGAAGTTAAAGGGTGCAAACCCAAACCACCCCCCAAACGACCCCGTAGGGGGCACGTACACCTCGCACGGGACAAATGTAACTTGTAGAAACTGACCGCGTAGTCCCGGGTCTCCCGGTTTGTGAGTATGGAGATAATTTGCAAAAATCACACTTAGTTAAAAACATGCCGTCAAAGGGTGAAAACCCAAACCAGCCCCCAAGCGACCCCGTAGGAGGCACGAACACCTCGCACGGGACCAATGTAACTTGTAGGAACTGACCGCGTAGTCCCGGGTCTCCCGGTTTGAGAGTATGATGATAATTTGTAAAAATCACAAGTAGACTTAAAAACATGCCGTTAAAGGGTGAAAATCCAAACCGGCCCTCTAACGACCCCATAGGAGGCACGAACACCTCGCACGGGACAAATGTAACGTGTAGGAATAGACCGCTTAGTCCCGGGTCTCCCGGTTTGAGTGTATGGCGATAATTTTTAAAAATCACACTTAGTTACAAACATGTCGTTCAAGGGTGAAAACCCAAATCGGCCCCCAAACGACCCCGTAGGAGGAACGAACACCTCGCACGGGACCAATGTAACTTGTAGGAACGGACCGCGTAGTCCCGGGTCCCCCGGTTTGTGAATATGACGATAATTTGCAAAAATCAGCACTTAAACTTAAAAACAAGCCGTTAAAGGGTGAAAACCCAAACCACCCCTCAAACGACCCCGTAGGGGGCACGAACACCTCGCACGGGACCAATATAACTTGTAGGAACTGATCGCATAGTCCCGGGTTTCCCGGTTTGTGAATATGACGATAATTTGCAAAAATCACACTTAGTTAAAAACAAGCCGTCAAAGGGTGAAAAACCAAACCACCCCCCAAATGACCCCGTAGGAGGCACGAACACCTCGCACGGGACCAGTATAATTTGTAGGAACTGATCGCGTAGTCCCGGGTCTCTCGGTTTGAGAGTATGACGATAATTTGCAAAAATCAGCACTTAAACTTAAAAACAAGCCGTTAAAGGGTGAAAACCCAAACCACCCCCCAAACGACCCCGTAGGGGGCACAAACACCTCGTACGGGACCAATGTAACTTGTTGGAACTGACCGCGTAGTCCCGGGTCTCCCGGTTGGATAGTATGACGATAATTTGCAAAAATCAACACTTAAAATAAAAACAAGCCGTCAAAGGGTGAAAACCCAAACCATCCCACACACGACCCCGTAGGGGGCACAAACACCTCGCACGGGACCAATGTAACTTGTAGGAACTGACCGCGTAGTCCCGGGTCTCCCGGTTTGTGAATATGACGATAATTTGCAAAAATCACACTTAGTTAAAAACAAGCCGTCAAAGGGTGAAAACCCAAACCACCCACCAAACGACCCCGTAGGAGGCACAAACACCTCGCACGGGACCAATGTAACTTGTAGGAACTGACCGTGTAGTCCCGGGTTTCCCGGTTTGATAGTATGGCGATAATTTACACAAATCAGCACTTAAACTTAAAAATAAGCCGTCAAAGGGTGAAAACCCAAACCATCCCACAAACGACCCCGTAGGGGGCACGAACACCTCGCACGGGACCAATGTAACTTGTAGGAACTGACCGCGCAGTCCCGGGTCTACCGGTTTGAGAGTATGGCGATAATATGCAAAAATCAACACTTAAACTTAAAAACAAGCCGTCAAAGGGTGAAAACCCAAACCACCCCCCAATCGACCCCGTAGGGGGCACGAACACCTCGCACGGGACCAATGTAACTTGTAGGAACTGACCGCGTAGTCCCGGGTCTCCTGGTTTCTGAATATGACGATAATTTGCAAAAATCAGCGCTTAAAGGGTGAAAACCCAAACCACCCCCCAAACGACCCTGTAGGGGGCACTTACACCTCCTACGGGACCAATGTAACTTGTAGGAACTGATCGCGTAGTCCCGGGTCTCCCGGTTTGTGAATATGACGATAATTTGCAAAAATCACACTTAGTTAACAACATGCCGTCAAAGGGTGAAAACCCAAACCAACCCCCAAGCGACCCCGTAGGAGGCACGAACACCTCGCACGGGACCAATGTAACTTGTAGGAACTGATCGCGTAGTCCCGGGTCTCTCGGTTTGAGAGTACGACGATAATTTGCAAAAATCAGCACTTAAACTTAAAAACAAGCCGTTAAAGGGTGAAAACCCAAACCACCCTCCAAACGATCCCGTAGGGGGCACGAACACCTCGCACGGGACCAATGTAACTTGTAGGAACTGACTGCGTAGTCCCGGATCTCCCGATTTTTTAATAGGATTATAATTTGAAAAAATCAACACTTTTAACTTAAAAACATGCCGTTAAAGGGTGAAAACCCAAACCAACTCCCAAACGACCCCGTAGGAGGCACGAACACCTCGCACGGGACCAATGTAACTTATAGGAACTGATCGCGTAGTCCCGGGTCTCTCAGTTTGAGAGTATGACGGTAATTTGCAAAAATCAGCAATTAAACTTAAAAATAAGGCGTTAAAGGGTGAAAGCCCAAACGACCCCTAAGCGGGCACTAACACCTCGCACGGGACCAATGTCACTTGTAGGAACTGACCGCGTAGTCCCGGGTCTCCCGGTTTGTGAATATGACGATAATTTGCAAAAATCACACTTAGTTAAAAACAAGCCGTCAAAGGGTGAAAACCCAAACCACCCATCAAACGACCCCGTAGGAGGCAGGAATACCTCGCACGGGACCAATGTAACTTGTAGGAACTGATCGCGTTGTCCCGGGTCACTCGGTTTGAGAGTGTGACGATAATTTGCAAAAATCAGCACTTAAACTTAAAAACAAGCCGTTAAAGGGTGAAAGCCCAAACCACCCCCCAAACGACCCCGTAGGGGGCACGAACACCTCGCACGGGACCAATGTAACTTGTAGGAACTGACCGCGTAGTCCCGGGTCTCCCGGTTTGTGAATATGACGATTATTTACAAAAATCTAACTTAGTTAAAAACAAGCCGTCAAAGGGTGAAAACCCAAACCACCCCCCAAACGACCCCGTAGGAGGCACAAACACCTCGCACGGGACCAATGTAACTTATAGGAACTGACCGCGTAGTCCCAGTCTCCCAGTTTGATAGTATGACAATAATTTGCAAAAATCAGCAGTTAAACTTAAAAACAAGCCGTTAAAGGGTGAAAACCCAAACCACCCCCCAAACGACCCCGTAGGGGGAACAACACCTCGCACGGGACCAATGTAACTTGTAGGAACTGACCGTGTAGTCCCGGGTCTCCCGGTTTGAGAGTATGACGATAATTTTTGCAAAAATCAGCACTTAAACTTAAATACAAGCCGTCAAAGTGTGAAAACCCAAACCACCCCGCAATCGACCCCGTAGGGGGCACGAACACCTCGAACGGGACCAATGTAACTTGTAGGAACTGACTGCGTATCCAGGGTCTCTCGGTTTCTGAATATGACGATAATTTGCAAAAATCAACACTTAAACTTAAAAACAAGCAGTTAAAGGGTGCAAACCCAAACCACCCCCCAAACGACCCCGTAGGGGGCACGTACACCTCGCACGGGACAAATGTAACTTGTAGAAACTGACCGCGTAGTCCCGGGTCTCCCGGTTTGAGAGTATGACGATAATTTGCAAAAATCAGCACTTAAACTTAAAAACAAGCCGTCAAAGGGTGAAAACTGAAACCACCCCCCAAACGACCCCGTAGGGGGCATGAACACCTCGCACGGGACCAATGTAACTTGTAGGAACTGACCGCGTAGTCCCGGGTCTCCCGGTTTGAGAGTATGATGATAATTTTTAAAAATCACAAGTAGACTTAAAAACATGCCGTTAAAGGGTGAAACTCCAAACCAGCCCTCAAACGACCCCATAGGAGGCACGAACACCTCGCACGGGACAAATGTAACATGTACGAATAGACCGCTTAGTCCCGGGTCTCCCAGTTTGAGTGTATGGCGATAATTTTTAAAAATCACACTTAGTTACAAACATGTCGTTCAAGGGTGAAAACCCAAATCGGCCCCCAAATGACCCCGTAGGAGGAACGAACACCTCGCACGGGACCAATGTAACTTGTAGGAACGGACCGCGTAGTCCCCGGTCTCCCGGTTTGTGAATATGACGATAATTTGAAAAAATCAGCACTTAAACTTAAAAACAAGCCGTTAAAGGGTGAAAACCCAAACCACCCCCCAAACGACCCCGTAGGGGGCACGAACACCTCGCACAGGACCAATGTAACTTGTAGGAACTGATCGCGTAGTCCCGGGTCTCCCGGTTTGTGAATATGACGATAATTTGCAAAAATCACACTTAGTTAAAAACAAGCCGTCAAAGGGTGAAAACCAAACCACCCCCCAAATGACCCCGTAGGAGGCACGAACACCTCGCACGGGACCAATGTAAGTTGTAGGAACTGATCGCGTAGTCCCGGGTCTCTCGGTTTGAGAGTATGACGATAATTTGCCAAAATTAGCACTTAAACTTAAAAACAAGCCGTTAAAGGGTGAAAACCCAAACCACCCCCCAAACGACCCCGTAGGGGGCACAAACACCTTGCACGGGACCAATGTAACTTGTAGGAACTGACCGCATAGTCCCGGGTCTCCCGGTTTGTGAATATGACGATAATTTGCAAAAATTACACTTAGTTAAAAACAAGCCGTCAAAGGGTGAAAACCCAAACCACCCACCAAACGACCCCGTAGGAGGCACAAACACCTCGCACGGGACCAATGTAATTTGTAGGAACTGACCGAGTAGTCCCGGGTCTCCCGGTTCGATAGTATGACGATAATTTGCAAAAATCAGCACTTAAACTTAAAAATAAGCCGTCAAACGTTGAAAACCCAAACCATCCCACAAACGACCCCGTAGGGGGCACGAACACCTCGCACGGGACCAATGTAACTTGTAAGAACTGACCGCGTAGTCCCGGGTCTCCCGGTTTGTGAATATGACGATAATTTGCAAAAATCACACTTAGTTAAAAACAAGCCGTCAAAGGGTGAAAACCCAAACCACCCACCAAACGACCCCGTAGGAGGCACAAACACCTCGCACGGGACCAATGTAACTGGTAGGAACTGACCGCGTTGTCCCGGGTTTCCCGGTTTGATAGTATGACGATAATTTGCAAAAATCAGCACTTAATCTTAAAAACAAGCCGTCAAAGGGTGAAAAACCAAACCATCCCACAAACGACCCCGTAGGGGGCACGAACACCTCGTACGGGACCAATGTAACTTGTAGGAACTGACCGCGTAGTCCCGGGTCTCCCGGTTTGAGAGTATGGCGAAAATTTGCAAAAATCAGTACTTAAACTTAAAAACAAGCCGTCAATGGGTGAAAACCCAAACCACCCCCCAATCGACCTCGTAGGGGGCACGAACACCTCGCACGGGACCAATGTAACTTGTAAGAACTGACCGCTTAGTCCCGGGTCTCCCGGTTTGAGAGTATGGCGATAATATGCAAAAATCAGCACTTAAACTTAAAAATAAGTCGTCAAAGGGTGAAAACCCAAACCACCCCCCAATCGACCTCGTAGGGGGCACGAACACCTCGCACGGGACCAATGTAACTTGTAGAAACTTACCGCGTAGTCCCGGGTCTCCTGGTTTCTGAATATGACAATAATTTGCAAAAATTTGCACTTAAAGGGTGAAAACCCAAACCACCCGCCAAACGACCCCGTAGGGGGCACTTACACCTCGTACGGGACCAATGTAACTTGTAGGAACTGACCGCGTAGTCCCGGGTCTCCCGGTTTGTGAATATGATGATAATTTGCAAAAATCACACTTAGTTAAAAGCATGCCGTCAAAGGGTGAAAACCCAAACCAACCCCCAAGCGACCCCGTAGGAGGCACGAACACCTCGCATGGGACCAATGTAACTTGTAGGAACTGATCGCGTAGTCCCGGGTCTCTCGGTTTGAGAGTACGACGATAATTTGCAAAAATCAGCACTTAAACTTTAAAACAAGCCGTTAAAGGGTGAAAACCCAAACCACCTTCCAAACGATCCCGTAGGGGGCACGAACACCTCGCAAGGGACCAATGTAACTTGTAGGAACTGACTGCGTAGTCCCGGATCTCCCGATTTTTGAATAGGATTATAATTTGAAAAAATCAACACTTTTAACTTAAAAACATGCCGTTAAAGGGTGAAAACCAAACCACCCCCCAAACGACCCCGTTGGGGGCACGGACATCTCGCACGGGACCAATGTAACTTGGAGGAACTGACTGCGTAGTCCCGGGTCTCCCGGTTTGTGAATATGACGATAATTTGCAAAAATCACACTTAGTTAAAACCATGCCGTCAAAGGGTGAAAACCCAAACCAACCCCCAAACGACCCCGTAGGAGGCACGAACACCTCGCACGGGACCAATGTAACTTGTAGGAACTGATCGCGTAGTCCCGAGACTCTCGGTTTTGAGCGTATGACGATAATTTGCAAAAATCAGCACTTAAACTTAAAAATAAGGCGTTAAAGGGTGAAAGCCCAAACGACCCCTTAGGGGGCACGAACACCTCGCACGGGACCAATGTAACTTGTAGGAACTGACCGCGTAGTACCGGGTCTCCCGGTTTGTGAATATGACGATAATTTGCAAAAATCACACTTACTTAAAAACAAGCCGTCAAAGGGTGAAAACCCAAACCACCCACCAAACGACCCCGTAGGAGGCAGGAACACCTCGCACGGGACCAATGTAACTTGTAGGAACTGATCGCGTAGTCCCGGGTCTCTCGGTTTGAGAGTATGACGATAATTTGCAAAAATCAGCACGTAAACTTAAAAACAAGCCGTTAAAGTGTGAAAGCCCAAACCACCCCCCAAACGACCTCGTAGGGGGCACGAACACCTCGTACGGGACCAATGTAACTTGTAGGAACTGACCGCGTAGTCCCGGGTCTCCCCGTTTGTGAATATGACGATAATTTGCAAAAATCACACTTAGTTAAAAATAAGCCGTCAAAGGGTGAAAACCCAAACCACCTCCCAAACGACCCCGTAGGAGGCACAAACACCTCGCATGGGCCCAATGTAACTTGTAGGAACTGATCGCGTAGTCTCGGGTCTCCCGGTTTGATAGTATGACGATAATTTGCAAAAATCAGCACTTAAACTTAAAAATAAGCCGTTAAAGGGTGAAAACCCAAACAACCCACCAAACGACCCCGTAGGGGGAACGAACACCTCGCACGAGACCAATGTAACTTGTAGGAACTGACCGCGTAGTCCCGGGTCTCCCGGTTTGAGAGTATGACGATAATTTGAAAAAATCAGCACTTAAACTTAAAAACAAGCCGTCAAAGTGTGAAAACCCAAACCACCCCCCAATCAACTCCGTAGGGGGCACGAACACCTTGAACGGGACCAATGTAACTTGTAGGAACTGACCGCATAGTCCCGGGTCTCCCGGTTTCTGAATTTGACGATAATTTGCAAAAATCAACACTTAAACTTAAAAACAAGAAGTTAAAGGGTGCAAACCCAAACCACCCCCCAAACGACCCCGTAGGGGGCACGTACACCTCGCACGGGACAAATGTAACTTGTAGAAACTGACCGCGTAGTCCCGGGTCTCCCGGTTTGTGAGTATGGCGATAATTTGCAAAAATCACACTTAGTTAAAAACATGCCGTCAAAGGGTGAAAACCCAAACCAGCCCCCAAGCGACCCCGTAGGAGGCACGAACACCTCGCACGGGACCAATGTAACTTGTAGGAACTGACCGCGTAGTCCCGGGTCTCCCGGTTTGAGAGTATGATGATAATTTGTAAAAATCACAAGTAGACTTAAAAACATGCCGTTAAAGGGTGAAAATCCAAACCGGCCCTCTAACGACCCCATAGGAGGCACGAACACCTCGCACGGGACAAATGTAACGTGTAGGAATAGACCGCTTAGTCCCGGGTCTCCCGGTTTGAGTGTATGGCGATAATTTTTAAAAATCACACTTAGTTACAAACATGTCGTTCAAGGGTGAAAACCCAAATCGGCCCCCAAACGACCCCGTAGGAGGAACGAACACCTCGCACGGGACCAATGTAACTTGTAGGAACGGACCGCGTAGTCCCGGGTCCCCCGGTTTGTGAATATGACGATAATTTGCAAAAATCAGCACTTAAACTTAAAAACAAGCCGTTAAAGGGTGAAAACCCAAACCACCCCTCAAACGACCCCGTAGGGGGCACGAACACCTCGCACGGGACCAATATAACTTGTAGGAACTGATCGCATAGTCCCGGGTTTCCCGGTTTGTGAATATGACGATAATTTGCAAAAATCACACTTAGTTAAAAACAAGCCGTCAAAGGGTGAAAAACCAAACCACCCCCCAAATGACCCCGTAGGAGGCACGAACACCTCGCACGGGACCAGTATAATTTGTAGGAACTGATCGCGTAGTCCCGGGTCTCTCGGTTTGAGAGTATGACGATAATTTGCAAAAATCAGCACTTAAACTTAAAAACAAGCCGTTAAAGGGTGAAAACCCAAACCACCCCCCAAACGACCCCGTAGGGGGCACAAACACCTCGTACGGGACCAATGTAACTTGTTGGAACTGACCGCGTAGTCCCGGGTCTCCCGGTTGGATAGTATGACGATAATTTGCAAAAATCAACACTTAAAATAAAAACAAGCCGTCAAAGGGTGAAAACCCAAACCATCCCACACACGACCCCGTAGGGGGCACAAACACCTCGCACGGGACCAATGTAACTTGTAGGAACTGACCGCGTAGTCCCGGGTCTCCCGGTTTGTGAATATGACGATAATTTGCAAAAATCACACTTAGTTAAAAACAAGCCGTCAAAGGGTGAAAACCCAAACCACCCACCAAACGACCCCGTAGGAGGCACAAACACCTCGCACGGGACCAATGTAACTTGTAGGAACTGACCGTGTAGTCCCGGGTTTCCCGGTTTGATAGTATGGCGATAATTTACACAAATCAGCACTTAAACTTAAAAATAAGCCGTCAAAGGGTGAAAACCCAAACCATCCCACAAACGACCCCGTAGGGGGCACGAACACCTCGCACGGGACCAATGTAACTTGTAGGAACTGACCGCGCAGTCCCGGGTCTACCGGTTTGAGAGTATGGCGATAATATGCAAAAATCAACACTTAAACTTAAAAACAAGCCGTCAAAGGGTGAAAACCCAAACCACCCCCCAATCGACCCCGTAGGGGGCACGAACACCTCGCACGGGACCAATGTAACTTGTAGGAACTGACCGCGTAGTCCCGGGTCTCCTGGTTTCTGAATATGACGATAATTTGCAAAAATCAGCGCTTAAAGGGTGAAAACCCAAACCACCCCCCAAACGACCCTGTAGGGGGCACTTACACCTCCTACGGGACCAATGTAACTTGTAGGAACTGATCGCGTAGTCCCGCGTCTCCCGGTTTGTGAATATGACGATAATTTGCAAAAATCACACTTAGTTAACAACATGCCGTCAAAGGGTGAAAACCCAAACCAACCCCCAAGCGACCCCGTAGGAGGCACGAACACCTCGCACGGGACCAATGTAACTTGTAGGAACTGATCGCGTAGTCCCGGGTCTCTCGGTTTGAGAGTACGACGATAATTTGCAAAAATCAGCACTTAAACTTAAAAACAAGCCGTTAAAGGGTGAAAACCCAAACCACCCTCCAAACGATCCCGTAGGGGGCACGAACACCTCGCACGGGACCAATGTAACTTGTAGGAACTGACTGCGTAGTCCCGGATCTCCCGATTTTTTAATAGGATTATAATTTGAAAAAATCAACACTTTTAACTTAAAAACATGCCGTTAAAGGGTGAAAACCCAAACCAACTCCCAAACGACCCCGTAGGAGGCACGAACACCTCGCACGGGACCAATGTAACTTATAGGAACTGATCGCGTAGTCCCGGGTCTCTCAGTTTGAGAGTATGACGGTAATTTGCAAAAATCAGCAATTAAACTTAAAAATAAGGCGTTAAAGGGTGAAAGCCCAAACGACCCCTAAGCGGGCACGAACACCTCGCACGGGACCAATGTCACTTGTAGGAACTGACCGCGTAGTCCCGGGTCTCCCGGTTTGTGAATATGACGATAATTTGCAAAAATCACACTTAGTTAAAAACAAGCCGTCAAAGGGTGAAAACCCAAACCACCCATCAAACGACCCCGTAGGAGGCAGGAATACCTCGCACGGGACCAATGTAACTTGTAGGAACTGATCGCGTTGTCCTGGGTCTCTCGGTTTGAGAGTGTGACGATAATTTGCAAAAATCAGCACTTAAACTTAAAAACAAGCCGTTAAAGGGTGAAAGCCTAAACCACCCCACAAACGACCCCGTAGGGGGCACGAACACCTCGCACGGGACCAATGTAACTTGTAGGAACTGACCGCGTAGTCCCGGGTCTCCCGGTTTGTGAATATGACGATTATTTGCAAAAATCTAACTTAGTTAAAAACAAGCCGTCAAAGGGTGAAAACCCAAACCACCCCCCAAACGACCCCGTAGGAGGCACAAACACCTCGCACGGGACCAATGTAACTTATAGGAACTGACCGCGTAGTCCCAGTCTCCCAGTTTGATAGTATGACAATAATTTGCAAAAATCAGCAGTTAAACTTAAAAACAAGCCGTTAAAGGGTGAAAACCCAAACCACCCCCCAAACGACCCCGTAGGGGGAACAACACCTCGCACGGGACCAATGTAACTTGTAGGAACTGACCGTGTAGTCCCGGGTCTCCCAGTTTGAGAGTATGACGATAATTTTTGCAAAAATCAGCACTTAAACTTAAATACAAGCCGTCAAAGTGTGAAAACCCAAACCACTCCGCAATCGACCCCGTAGGGGGCACGAACACCTCGAACGGGACCAATGTAACTTGTAGGAACTGACTGCGTATCCAGGGTCTCCCGGTTTCTGAATATGACGATAATTTGCAAAAATCAACACTTAAACTTAAAAACAAGCAGTTAAAGGGTGCAAACCCAAACCACCCCCCAAACGACCCCGTAGGGGGCACGTACACCTCGCACGGGACAAATGTAACTTGTAGAAACTGACCGCGTAGTCCCGGGTCTCCCGGTTTGAGAGTATGACGATAATTTGCAAAAATCAGCACTTAAACTTAAAAACAAGCCGTCAAAGGGTGAAAACTGAAACCACCCCCCAAACGACCCCGTAGGGGTAACGAACACCTCGCACGAGACCAATGTAACTTGTAGGAACTGACCGCGTAGTCCCGGGTCTCCCGGTTTGAGAGTATGACGATAATTTGAAAAAATCAGCACTTAAACTTAAAAACAAGCCGTCAAAGTGTGAAAACCCAAACCACCCCCCAATCGACTCCGTAGGGGGCACGAACACCTTGAACGGGACCAATGTAACTTGTAGGAACTGACCGCATAGTCCCGGGTCTCCCGGTTTCTGAATTTGACGATAATTTGCAAAAATCAACACTTAAACTTAAAAACAAGAAGTTAAAGGGTGCAAACCCAAACCACCCCCCAAACGACCCCGTATGGGGCACGTACACCTCGCACGGGACAAATGTTACTTGTAGAAACTGACCGCGTAGTCCCGGGTCTCCCGGTTTGTGAGTATGGCGATAATTTGCAAAAATCACACTTAGTTAAAAACATGCCGTCAAAGGGTGAAAACCCAAACCAGCCCCCAAGCGACTCCGTAGGAGGCACGAACACCTCGCACGGGACCAATGTAACTTGTAGGAACTGACCGCGTAGTCCCGGGTCTCCCGATTTGAGAGTATGATGATAATTTGTAAAAATCACAAGTAGACTTAAAAACATGCCGTTAAAGGGTGAAAATCCAAACCGGCCCTCTAACGACCCCATAGGAGGCACGAACACCTCGCACGGGACAAATGTAACGTGTAGGAATAGACCGCTTAGTCCCGGGTCTCCCGGTTTGAGTGTATGGCGATAATTTTTAAAAATCACACTTAGTTACAAACATGTCGTTCAAGGGTGAAAACCCAAATCGGCCCCCAAACGACCCCGTAGGAGGAACGAACACCTCGCACGGGACCAATGTAACTTGTAGGAACGGACCGCGTAGTCCCGGGTCCCCCGGTTTGTGAATATGACGATAATTTGCAAAAATCAGCACTTAAACTTAAAAACAAGCCGTTAAAGGGTGAAAACCCAAACCACCCCTCAAACGACCCCGTAGGGGGCACGAACACCTCGCACGGGACCAATATAACTTGTAGGAACTGATCGCATAGTCCCGGGTTTCCCGGTTTGTGAATATGACGATAATTTGCAAAAATCACACTTAGTTAAAAACAAGCCGTCAAAGGGTGAAAAACCAAACCACCCCCCAAATGACCCCGTAGGAGGCACGAACACCTCGCACGGGACCAGTATAATTTGTAGGAACTGATCGCGTAGTCCCGGGTCTCTCGGTTTGAGAGTATGACGATAATTTGCAAAAATCAGCACTTAAACTTAAAAACAAGCCGTTAAAGGGTGAAAACCCAAACCACCCCCCAAACGACCCCGTAGGGGGCACAAACACCTCGTACGGGACCAATGTAACTTGTTGGAACTGACCGCGTAGTCCCGGGTCTCCCGGTTGGATAGTATGACGATAATTTGCAAAAATCAACACTTAAAATAAAAACAAGCCGTCAAAGGGTGAAAACCCAAACCATCCCACACACGACCCCGTAGGGGGCACAAACACCTCGCACGGGACCAATGTAACTTGTAGGAACTGACCGCGTAGTCCCGGGTCTCCCGGTTTGTGAATATGACGATAATTTGCAAAAATCACACTTAGTTAAAAACAAGCCGTCAAAGGGTGAAAACCCAAACCACCCACCAAACGACCCCGTAGGAGGCACAAACACCTCGCACGGGACCAATGTAACTTGTAGGAACTGACCGTGTAGTCCCGGGTTTCCCGGTTTGATAGTATGGCGATAATTTACACAAATCAGCACTTAAACTTAAAAATAAGCCGTCAAAGGGTGAAAACCCAAACCATCCCAGAAACGACCCCGTAGGGGGCACGAACACCTCGCACGGGACCAATGTAACTTGTAGGAACTGACCGCGTAGTCCCGGGTCTCCCGGTTTGTGAATATGACGATAATTTGCAAAAATCACACTTAGTTAAAAACAAGCCGTCAAAGGGTGAAAACCCAAACCACCCATCAAACGACCCCGTAGGAGGCAGGAATACCTCGCACGGGACCAATGTAACTTGTAGGAACTGATCGCGTTGTCCCGGGTCTCTCGGTTTGAGAGTGTGACGATAATTTGCAAAAATCAGCACTTAAACTTAAAAACAAGCCGTTAAAGGGTGAAAGCCCAAACCACCCCCCAAACGACCCCGTAGGGGGCACGAACACCTCGCACGGGACCAATGTAACTTGTAGGAACTGACCGCGTAGTCCCGGGTCTCCCGGTTTGTGAATATGACGATTATTTGCAAAAATCTAACTTAGTTAAAAACAAGCCGTCAAAGGGTGAAAACCCAAACCACCCCCCAAACGACCCCGTAGGAGGCACAAACACCTCGCACGGGACCAATGTAACTTATAGGAACTGACCGCGTAGTCCCAGTCTCCCAGTTTGATAGTATGACAATAATTTGCAAAAATCAGCAGTTAAACTTAAAAACAAGCCGTTAAAGGGTGAAAACCCAAACCACCCCCCAAACGACCCCGTAGGGGGAACAACACCTCGCACGGGACCAATGTAACTTGTAGGAACTGACCGTGTAGTCCCGGGTCTCCCGGTTTGAGAGTATGACGATAATTTTTTGCAAAAATCAGCACTTAAACTTAAATACAAGCCGTCAAAGTGTGAAAACCCAAACCACCCCGCAATCGACCCCGTAGGGGGCACGAACACCTCGAACGGGACCAATGTAACTTGTAGGAACTGACTGCGTATCCAGGGTCTCCCGGTTTCTGAATATGACGATAATTTGCAAAAATCAACACTTAAACTTAAAAACAAGCAGTTAAAGGGTGCAAACCCAAACCACCCCCCAAACGACCCCGTAGGGGGCACGTACACCTCGCACGGGACAAATGTAACTTGTAGAAACTGACCGCGTAGTCCCGGGTCTCCCGGTTTGAGAGTATGACGATAATTTGCAAAAATCAGCACTTAAACTTAAAAACAAGCCGTCAAAGGGTGAAAACTGAAACCACCCCCCAAACGACCCCGTAGGGGGAACGAACACCTCGCACGAGACCAATGTAACTTGTAGGAACTAACCGCGTAGTCCCGGGTCTCCCGGTTTGAGAGTATGACGATAATTTGAAAAAATCAGCACTTAAACTTAAAAACAAGCCGTCAAAGTGTGAAAACCCAAACCACCCCCCAATCGACTCCGTAGGGGGCACGAACACCTTGAACGGGACCAATGTAACTTGTAGGAACTGACCGCATAGTCCCGGGTCTCCCGGTTTCTGAATTTGACGATAATTTGCAAAAATCAACACTTAAACTTAAAAACAAGAAGTTAAAGGGTGCAAACCCAAACCACCCCCCAAACGACCCCGTAGGGGGCACGTACACCTCGCACGGGACAAATGTAACTTGTAGAAACTGACCGCGTAGTCCCGGGTCTCCCGGTTTGTGAGTATGGCGATAATTTGCAAAAATCACACTTAGTTAAAAACATGCCGTCAAAGGGTGAAAACCCAAACCAGCCCCCAAGCGACCCCGTAGGAGGCACGAACACCTCGCACGGGACCAATGTAACTTGTAGGAACTGACCGCGTAGTCCCGGGTCTCCCGGTTTGAGAGTATGATGATAATTTGTAAAAATCACAAGTAGACTTAAAAACATGCCGTTAAAGGGTGAAAATCCAAACCGGCCCTCTAACGACCCCATAGGAGGCACGAACACCTCGCACGGGACAAATGTAACGTGTAGGAATAGACCGCTTAGTCCCGGGTCTCCCGGTTTGAGTGTATGGCGATAATTTTTAAAAATCACACTTAGTTACAAACATGTCGTTCAAGGGTGAAAACCCAAATCGGCCCCCAAACGACCCCGTAGGAGGAACGAACACCTCGCACGGGACCAATGTAACTTGTAGGAACGGACCGCGTAGTCCCGGGTCCCCCGGTTTGTGAATATGACGATAATTTGCAAAAATCAGCACTTAAACTTAAAAACAAGCCGTTAAAGGGTGAAAACCCAAACCACCCCTCAAACGACCCCGTAGGGGGCACGAACACCTCGCACGGGACCAATATAACTTGTAGGAACTGATCGCATAGTCCCGGGTTTCCCGGTTTGTGAATATGACGATAATTTGCAAAAATCACACTTAGTTAAAAACAAGCCGTCAAAGGGTGAAAAACCAAACCACCCCCCAAATGACCCCGTAGGAGGCACGAACACCTCGCACGGGACCAGTATAATTTGTAGGAACTGATCGCGTAGTCCCGGGTCTCTCAGTTTGAGAGTATGACGATAATTTGCAAAAATCAGCACTTAAACTTAAAAACAAGCCGTTTAAAGGGTGAAAACCCAAACCACCCCCCAAACGACCCGTAGGGGGCACAAACACCTCGTACGGGACCAATGTAACTTGTTGGAACTGACCGCGTAGTCCCGGGTCTCCCGGTTGGATAGTATGACGATAATTTGCAAAAATCAACACTTAAAATAAAAACAAGCCGTCAAAGGGTGAAAACCCAAACCATCCCACACACGACCCCGTAGGGGGCACAAACACCTCGCACGGGACCAATGTAACTTGTAGGAACTGACCGCGTAGTCCCGGGTCTCCCGGTTTGTGAATATGACGATAATTTGCAAAAATCACACTTAGTTAAAAACAAGCCGTCAAAGGGTGAAAACCCAAACGACCCCGTAGGAGGCACAAACACCTCGCACGGGACCAATGTAACTTGTAGGAACTGACCGTGTAGTCCCAGGTTTCCCGGTTTGATAGTATGGCGATAATTTACACAAATCAGCACTTAAACTTAAAAATAAGCCGTCAAAGGGTGAAAACCCAAACCATCCCACAAACGACCCCGTAGGGGGCACGAACACCTCGCACGGGACCAATGTAACTTGTAGGAACTGACCGCGCAGTCCCGGGTCTACCGGTTTGAGAGTATGGCGATAATATGCAAAAATCAACACTTAAACTTAAAAACAAGCCGTCAAAGGGTGAAAACCCAAACCACCCCCCAATCGACCCCGTAGGGGGCACGAACACCTCGCACGGGACCAATGTAACTTGTAGGAACTGACCGCGTAGTCCCGGGTCTCCTGGTTTCTGAATATGACGATAATTTGCAAAAATCAGCGCTTAAAGGGTGAAAACCCAAACCACCCCCCAAACGACCCTGTAGGGGGCACTTACACCTCCTACGGGACCAATGTAACTTGTAGGAACTGATCGCGTAGTCCCGGGTCTCCCGGTTTGTGAATATGACGATAATTTGCAAAAATCACACTTAGTTAACAACATGCCGTCAAAGCGTGAAAACCCAAACCAACCCCCAAGCGACCCCGTAGGAGGCACGAACACCTCGCACGGGACCAATGTAACTTGTAGGAACTGATCGCGTAGTCCCGGGTCTCTCGGTTTGAGAGTACGACGATAATTTGCAAAAATCAGCACTTAAACTTAAAAACAAGCCGTTAAAGGGTGAAAACCCAAACCACCCTCCAAACTATCCCGTAGGGGGCACGAACACCTCGCACGGGACCAATGTAACTTGTAGGAACTGACTGCGTAGTCCCGGATCTCCCGATTTTTTAATAGGATTATAATTTGAAAAAATCAACACTTTTAACTTAAAAACATGCCGTTAAAGGGTGAAAACCCAAACCAACTCCCAAACAACCCCGTAGGAGGCACGAACACCTCGCACGGGACCAATGTAACTTATAGGAACTGATCGCGTAGTCCCGGGTCTCTCAGTTTGAGAGTGTGACGGTAATTTGCAAAAATCAGCAATTAAACTTAAAAATAAGGCGTTAAAGGGTGAAAGCCCAAACGACCCCTAAGCGGGCACGAACACCTCGCACGGGACCAATGTCACTTGTAGGAACTGACCGCGTAGTCCCGGGTCTCCCGGTTTGTGAATATGACGATAATTTGCAAAAATCACACTTAGTTAAAAACAAGCCGTCAAAGGGTGAAAACCCAAACCACCCATCAAACGACCCCGTAGGAGGCAGGAATAGCTCGCACGGGACCAATGTAACTTGTAGGAACTGATCGCGTTGTCCCGGGTCTCTCGGTTTGAGAGTGTGACGATAATTTGCAAAAATCAGCACTTAAACTTAAAAACAAGCCGTTAAAGGGTGAAAGCCCAAACCACCCCCCAAACGACCCCGTAGGGGGCACGAACACCTCGCACGGGACCAATGTAACTTGTAGGAACTGACCGCGTAGTCCCGGGTCTCCCGGTTTGTGAATATGACGATTATTTGCAAAAATCTAACTTAGTTAAAAACAAGCCGTCAAAGGGTGAAAACCCAAACCACCCCCCAAACGACCCCGTAGGAGGCACAAACACCTCGCACGGGACCAATGTAACTTATAGGAACTGACCGCGTAGTCCCAGTCTCCCAGTTTGATAGTATGACAATAATTTGCAAAAATCAGCAGTTAAACTTAAAAACAAGCCGTTAAAGGGTGAAAACCCAAACCACCCCCCAAACGACCCCGTAGGGGGAATAACACCTCGCACGGGACCAATGTAACTTGTAGGAACAGACCGTGTAGTCCCGGGTCTCCCGGTTTGAGAGTATGACGATAATTTTTGCAAAAATCAGCACTTAAACTTAAATACAAGCCGTCAAAGTGTGAAAACCCAAACCACCCCGCAATCGACCCCGTAGGGGGCACGAACACCTCGAACGGGACCAATGTAACTTGTAGGAACTGACTGCGTATCCAGGGTCTCCCGGTTTCTGAATATGACGATAATTTGCAAAAATCAACACTTAAACTTAAAAACAAGCAGTTAAAGGGTGCAAACCCAAACCACCCCCCAAACGACCCCGTAGGGGGCACGTACACCTCGCACGGGACAAATGTAACTTGTAGAAACTGACCGCGTAGTCCCGGGTCTCCCGGTTTGAGAGTATGACGATAATTTGCAAAAATCAGCACTTAAACTTAAAAACAAGCCGTCAAAGGGTGAAAACTGAAACCACCCCCCAAACGACCCCGTAGGGGGTATGAACACCTCGCACGGGACCAATGTAACTTGTAGGAACTGACCGCGTAGTCCCGGGTCTCCCGGTTTGAGAGTATGATGATAATTTTTAAAAATCACAAGTAGACTTAAAAACATGCCATTAAAGGGTGAAACTCCAAACCAGCCCTCAAACGACCCCATAGGAGGCACGAACACCTCGCACGGGACAAATGTAACATGTACGAATAGACCGCTTAGTCCCGGGTCTCCCAGTTTGAGTGTATGGCGATAATTTTTAAAAATCACACTTAGTTACAAACATGTCGTTCAAGGGTGAAAACCCAAATCGGCCCCCAAATGACCCCGTAGGAGGAACGAACACCTCGCACGGGACCAATGTAACTTGTAGGAACGGACCGCGTAGTCCCCGGTCTCCCGGTTTGTGAATATGACGATAATTTGCAAAAATCAGCACTTAAACATAAAAACAAGCCGTTAAAGGGTGAAAACCCAAACCACCCCCCAAACGACCCCGTAGGGGGCACGAACACCTCGCACAGGACCAATGTAACTTGTAGGAACTGATCGCGTAGTCCCGGGTCTCCCGGTTTGTGAATATGACGATAATTGGCAAAAATCACACTTAGTTAAAAACAAGCCGTCAAAGGGTGAAAACCAAACCACCCCCCAAATGACCCCGTAGGAGGCACGAACACCTCGCACGGGACCAATGTAAGTTGTAGGAACTGATCGCGTAGTCCCGGGTCTCTCGGTTTGAGAGTATGACGATAATTTGCCAAAATTAGCACTTAAACTTAAAAACAAGCCGTTAAAGGGTGAAAACCCAAACCACCCCCCAAACGACCCCGTAGGGGGCACAAACACCTTGCACGGGACCAATGTAATTTGTAGGAACTGACCGCATAGTCCCGGGTCTCCCGGTTTGTGAATATGACGATAATTTGCAAAAATTACACTTAGTTAAAAACAAGCCGTCAAAGGGTGAAAACCCAAACCACCCACCAAACGACCCCGTAGGAGGCACAAACACCTCGCACGGGACCAATGTAATTTGTAGGAACTGACCGAGTAGTCCCGGGTCTCCCGGTTCGATAGTATGACGATAATTTGCAAAAATCAGCACTTAAACTTAAAAATAAGCCGTCAAACGTTGAAAACCCAAACCATCCCACAAACGACCCCGTAGGGGGCACGAACACCTCGCACGGGACCAATGTAACTTGTAGGAACTGACCGCGTAGTCCCGGGTCTCCCGGTTTGTGAATATGACGATAATTTGCAAAAATCACACTTAGTTAAAAACAAGCCGTCAAAGGGTGAAAACCCAAACCACCCACCAAACGACCCCGTAGGAGGCACAAACACCTCGCACGGGACCAATGTAACTGGTAGGAACTGACCGCGTTGTCCCGGGTTTCCCGGTTTGATAGTATGACGATAATTTGCAAAAATCAGCACTTAATCTTAAAAACAAGCCGTCAAAGGGTGAAAAACCAAACCATCCCACAAACGACCCCGTAGGGGGCACGAACACCTCGTACGGGACCAATGTAACTTGTAGGAACTGACCGCGTAGTCCCGGGTCTCCCGGTTTGAGAGTATGGCGAAAATTTGCAAAAATCAGTACTTAAACTTAAAAACAAGCCGTCAATGGGTGAAAACCCAAACCACCCCCCAATCGACCTCGTAGGGGGCACGAACACCTCGCACGGGACCAATGTAACTTGTAAGAACTAACCGCTTAGTCCCGGGTCTCCCGGTTTGAGAGTATGGCGATAATATGCAAAAATCAGCACTTAAACTTAAAAATAAGTCGTCAAAGGGTGAAAACCCAAACCACCCCCCAATCGACCTCGTAGGGGGCACGAACACCTCGCACGGGACCAATGTAACTTGTAGAAACTTACCGCGTAGTCCCGGGTCTCCTGGTTTCTGAATATGACAATAATTTGCAAAAATTTGCACTTAAAGGGTGAAAACCCAAACCACCCGCCAAACGACCCCGTAGGGGGCACTTACACCTCGTACGGGACCAATGTAACTTGTAGGAACTGACCGCGTAGTCCCGGGTCTCCCGGTTTGTGAATATGATGATAATTTGCAAAAATCACACTTAGTTAAAAGCATGCCGTCAAAGGGTGAAAACCCAAACCAACCCCCGAGCGACCCCGTAGGAGGCACGAACACCTCGCATGGGACCAATGTAACTTGTAGGAACTGATCGCGTAGTCCCGGGTCTCTCGGTTTGAGAGTACGACGATAATTTGCAAAAATCAGCACTTAAACTTTAAAACAAGCCGTTAAAGGGTGAAAACCCAAACCACCTTCCAAACGATCCCGTAGGGGGCACGAACACCTCGCAAGGGACCAATGTAACTTGTAGGAACTGACTGCGTACTCCCGGATCTCCCGATTTTTGAATAGGATTATAATTTGAAAAAATCAACACTTTTAACTTAAAAACATGCCGTTAAAGGGTGAAAACCAAACCACCCCCCAAACGACCCCGTAGGGGGCACGGACATCTCGCACGGGACCAATGTAACTTGGAGGAACTGACCGCGTAGTCCCGGGTCTCCCGGTTTGTGAATATGACGATAATTTGCAAAAATCACACTTAGTTAAAAACATGCCGTCAAAGGGTGAAAACCCAAACCAACCCCCAAACGACCCCGTAGGAGGCACGAACACCTCGCACGGGACCAATGTAACTTGTAGGAACTGATCGCGTAGTCCCGAGACTCTCGGTTTTGAGCGTATGACGATAATTTGCAAAAATCAGCACTTAAACTTAAAAATAAGGCGTTAAAGGGTGAAAGCCCAAACGACCCCTTAGGGGGCACGAACACCTCGCACGGGACCAATGTAACTTGTAGGAACTGACCGCGTAGTACCGGGTCTCCCGGTTTGTGAATATGACGATAATTTGCAAAAATCACACTTACTTAAAAACAAGCCGTCAAAGGGTGAAAACCCAAACCACCCACCAAACGACCCCGTAGGAGGCAGGAACACCTCGCACGGGACCAATGTAACTTGTAGGAACTGATCGCGTAGTCCCGGGTCTCTCGGTTTGAGAGTATGACGATAATTTGCAAAAATCAGCACGTAAACTTAAAAACAAGCCGTTAAAGTGTGAAAGCCCAAACCACCCCCCAAACGACCTCGTAGGGGGCACGAACACCTCGTACGGGACCAATGTAACTTGTAGGAACTGACCGCGTAGTCCCGGGTCTCCCCGTTTGTGAATATGACGATAATTTGCAAAAATCACACTTAGTTAAAAATAAGCCGTCAAAGGGTGAAAACCCAAACCACCTCCCAAACGACCCCGTAGGAGGCACAAACACCTCGCATGGGCCCAATGTAACTTGTAGGAACTGATCGCGTAGTCTCGGGTCTCCCGCTTTGATAGTATGACGATAATTTGCAAAAATCAGCACTTAAACTTAAAAATAAGCCGTTAAAGGGTGAAAACCCAAACAACCCACCAAAAGACCCCGTAGGGGGAACGAACACCTCGCACGAGACCAATGTAACTTGTAGGAACTGACCGCGTAGTCCCGGGTCTCCCGGTTTGAGAGTATGACGATAATTTGAAAAAATCAGCACTTAAACTTAAAAACAAGCCGTCAAAGTGTGAAAACCCAAACCACCCCCCAATCGACTCCGTAGGGGGCACGAACACCTTGAACGGGACCAATGTAACTTGTAGGAACTGACCGCATAGTCCCGGGTCTCCCGGTTTCTGAATTTGACGATAATTTGCAAAAATCAACACTTAAACTTAAAAACAAGAAGTTAAAGGGTGCAAACCCAAACCACCCCCCAAACGACCCCGTAGGGGGCACGTACACCTCGCACGGGACAAATGTAACTTGTAGAAACTGACCGCGTAGTCCCGGGTCTCCCGGTTTGTGAGTATGGCGATAATTTGCAAAAATCACACTTAGTTAAAAACATGCCATCAAAGGGTGAAAACCCAAACCAGCCCCCAAGCGACCCCGTAGGAGGCACGAACACCTCGCACGGGACCAATGTAACTTGTAGGAACTGACCGCGTAGTCCCGGGTCTCCCGGTTTGAGAGTATGATGATAATTTTTAAAAATCACAAGTAGACTTAAAAACATGCCGTTAAAGGGTGAAAATCCAAACCGGCCCTCTAACGACCCCATAGGAGGCACGAACACCTCGCACGGGACAAATGTAACGTGTAGGAATAGACCGCTTAGTCCCGGGTCTCCCGGTTTGAGTGTATGGCGATAATTTTTAAAAATCACACTTAGTTACAAACATGTCGTTCAAGGGTGAAAACCCAAATCGGCCCCCAAACGACCCCGTAGGAGGAACGAACACCTCGCACGGGACCAATGTAACTTGTAGGAACGGACCGCGTAGTCCCGGGTCCCCCGGTTTGTGAATATGACGATAATTTGCAAAAATCAGCACTTAAACTTAAAAACAAGCCGTTAAAGGGTGAAAACCCAAACCACCCCTCAAACGACCCCGTAGGGGGCACGAACACCTCGCACGGGACCAATATAACTTGTAGGAACTGATCGCATAGTCCCGGGTTTCCCGGTTTGTGAATATGACGATAATTTGCAAAAATCACACTTTGTTAAAAACAAGCCGTCAAAGGGTGAAAAACCAAACCACCCCCCAAATGACCCCGTAGGAGGCACGAACACCTCGCACGGGACCAGTATAATTTGTAGGAACTGATCGCGTAGTCCCGGGTCTCTCGGTTTGAGAGTATGACGATAATTTGCAAAAATCAGCACTTAAACTTAAAAACAAGCCGTTAAAGGGTGAAAACCCAAACCACCCCCCAAACGACCCCGTAGGGGGCACAAACACCTCGTACGGGACCAATGTAACTTGTTGGAACTGACCGCGTAGTCCCGGGTCTCCCGGTTGGATAGTATGACGATAATTTGCAAAAATCAACACTTAAAATAAAAACAAGCCGTCAAAGGGTGAAAACCCAAACCATCCCACACACGACCCCGTAGGGGGCACAAACACCTCGCACGGGACCAATGTAACTTGTAGGAACTGACCGCGTAGTCCCGGGTCTCCCGGTTTGTGAATAAGACGATAATTTGCAAAAATCACACTTAGTTAAAAACAAGCCGTCAAAGGGTGAAAACCCAAACCACCCACCAAACGACCCCGTAGGAGGCACAAACACCTTGCACGGGACCAATGTAACTTGTAGGAACTGACCGTGTAGTCCCGGGTTTCCCGGTTTGATAGTATGGCGATAATTTACACAAATCAGCACTTAAACTTAAAAATAAGCCGTCAAAGGGTGAAAACCCAAACCATCCCACAAACGACCCCGTAGGGGGCACGAACACCTCGCACGGGACCAATGTAACTTGTAGGAACTGACCGCGCAGTCCCGGGTCTACCGGTTTGAGAGTATGGCGATAATATGCAAAAATCAACACTTAAACTTAAAAACAAGCCGTCAAAGGGTGAAAACCCAAACCACCCCCCAATCGACCCCGTAGGGGGCACGAACACCTCGCACGGGACCAATGTAACTTGTAGGAACTGACCGCGTAGTCCCGGGTCTCCTGGTTTCTGAATATGACGATAATTTGCAAAAATCAGCGCTTAAAGGGTGAAAACCCAAACCACCCCCCAAACGACCCTGTAGGGGGCACTTACACCTCCTACGGGACCAATGTAACTTGTAGGAACTGATCGCGTAGTCCCGGGTCTCCCGGTTTGTGAATATGACGATAATTTGCAAAAATCACACTTAGTTAACAACATGCCGTCAAAGGGTGAAAACCCAAACCAACCCCCAAGCGACCCCGTAGGAGGCACGAACACCTCGCACGGGACCAATGTAACTTGTAGGAACTGATCGCGTAGTCCCGGGTCTCTCGGTTTGAGAGTACGACGATAATTTGCAAAAATCAGCACTTAAACTTAAAAACAAGCCGTTAAAGGGTGAAAACCCAAACCACCCTCCAAACGATCCCGTAGGGGGCACGAACACCTCGCACGGGACCAATGTAACTTGTAGGAACTGACTGCGTAGTCCCGGATCTCCCGATTTTTTAATAGGATTATAATTTGAAAAAATCAACACTTTTAACTTAAAAACATGCCGTTAAAGGGTGAAAACCCAAACCAACTCCCAAACGACCCCGTAGGAGGCACGAACACCTCGCACGGGACCAATGTAACTTATAGGAACTGATCGCGTAGTCCCGGGTCTCTCAGTTTGAGAGTATGATGGTAATTTGCAAAAATCAGCAGTTAAACTTAAAAATAAGGCGTTAAAGGGTGAAAGCCCAAACGACCCCTAAGCGGGCACGAACACCTCGCACGGGACCAATGTCACTTGTAGGAACTGACCGCGTAGTCCCGGGTCTCCCGGTTTGTGAATATGACGATAATTTGCAAAAATCACACTTAGTTAAAAACAAGCCGTCAAAGGGTGAAAACCCAAACCACCCATCAAACGACCCCGTAGGAGGCAGGAATAGCTCGCACGGGACCAATGTAACTTGTAGGAACTGATCGCGTTGTCCCGGGTCTCTCGGTTTGAGAGTGTGACGATAATTTGCAAAAATCAGCACTTAAACTTAAAAACAAGCCGTTAAAGGGTGAAAGCCCAAACCACCCCCCAAACGACCCCGTAGGGGGCACGAACACCTCGCACGGGACCAATGTAACTTGTAGGAACTGACCGCGTAGTCCCGGGTCTCCCGGTTTGTGAATATGACGATTATTTGCAAAAATCTAACTTAGTTAAAAACAAGCCGTCAAAGGGTGAAAACCCAAAGCACCCCCCAAACGACCCCGTAGGAGGCACAAACACCTCGCACGGGACCAATGTAACTTATAGGAACTGACCGCGTAGTCCCAGTCTCCCAGTTTGATAGTATGACAATAATTTGCAAAAATCAGCAGTTAAACTTAAAAACAAGCCGTTAAAGGGTGAAAACCCAAACCACCCCCCAAACGACCCCGTAGGGGGAACAACACCTCGCACGGGACCAATGTAACTTATAGGAACTGACCGTGTAGTCCCGGGTCTCCCGGTTTGAGAGTATGACGATAATTTTTGCAAAAATCAGCACTTAAACTTAAATACAAGCCGTCAAAGTGTGAAAACCCAAACCACCCCGCAATCGACCCCGTAGGGGGCACGAACACCTCGAACGGGACCAATGTAACTTGTAGGAACTGACTGCGTATCCAGGGTCTCCCGGTTTCTGAATATGACGATAATTTGCAAAAATCAACACTTAAACTTAAAAACAAGCAGTTAAAGGGTGCAAACCCAAACCACCCCACAAACGACCCCGTAGGGGGCACGTACACCTCGTACGGGACAAATGTAACTCTTAGAAACTGAACGCGTAGTCCCGGGTCTCGCGGTTTGAGAGTATGATGATAATTTGCAAAAATCAGCACTTAAACTTAAAACCAAGCCGTCAAAGGGTGAAAACTGAAACCACCCCCCAAACGACCCCGTAGGGGGCACGAACACCTCGCACGGGACCAAAGTAACTTGTAGGAACTGACCGCGTAGCCCCGGGTCTCCCGGTTTGAGAGTATGATGATAATTTGTAAAAATCACAAGTAGACTTAAAAACATGCCGTTAAAGGGTGAAAATCCAAACCGGCCCTCTAACGACCTCATAGGAGGCACGAACACCTCGCACGGGACAAATGTAACGTGTAGGAATAGACCGCTTAGTCCCGGGTCTCCCGGTTTGAGTGTATGGCGATAATTTTTAAAAATCACACTTAGTTACAAACATGTCGTTCAAGGGTGAAAACCCAAATCGGCCCCCAAACGACCCCGTAGGAGGAACGAACACCTCGCACGGGACCAATGTAACTTGTAGGAAAGGACCGCGTAGTCCCGGGTCTCCCGGTTTGTGAATATGACGATAATTTGCAAAAATCAGCACTTAAACTTAAAAACAAGCCGTTAAAGGGTGAAAACCCAAACCACCCCCCAAACGACCCCGTAGGGGGCACGAACACCTCGCACGGGACCAATGTAACTTGTAGGAACTGATCGCGTAGTCCCGGCTCTCCCGGTTTGTGAATATGACGATAATTTGCAAAAATCACACTTAGTTAAAAACAAGCCGTCAAAGGGTGAAAACCCAAACCACCTCCCAAATGACCCCGTAGGAGGCACGAACACCTCGCACGGGACCAATGTAACTTGTAGGAACTGATAGCGTAGTCCCGGGTCTCCCGGTTTGTGAATATGACAATAATTTGCAAAAATCACACTTAGATAAAAACAAGCCGTCAAAGGGTGAAAAACCAAACCACCACCCAAATGACCCCGTAGGAGGCACGAACACCTCGCACGGGACCAATGTAATTTGTAGGAACTGATTGCATAGTCCTGGGTCTCTCGATTTGAGAGTATGACGATAATTTGCAAAAATCAGCACTTAAACTGAAAAACAAGCCGTTAAAGGGTGAAAACCCAAACCACCCCCCAAACGACCCCGTAGGGGGCACAAACACCTCGCACGGGACCAATGTAACTTGTAGGAACTGACCGTGTAGTCCCGGGTCTCCCGGTTTGATAGTATGACGATAATTTGCAAAAATCAACACTTAAACTTAAAAACAAGCCGTCAAAGGGTGAAAACCCAAACCATCCCACAAACGACCCCGTAGGGGGCACGAACACCTCGCACGGGACCATTGTAACTTGTAGGAACTGACCGCATAGTCCCGGGTCTCCCGGTTTGTGAATATGAAGATAATTTGCAAAAATCACACTTAGTTAAAAACAAGCCGTCAAAGGGTGAAAACCCAAACCACCCACCAAACGACCCCGTAGGAGGCACAAACACCTCGCACGGGACCAATGTAACTTGTAGGAACTGACCGCGTAGTCCCGGGTTTCCCGGTTTGATAGTATGACGATAATTTGCAAAAATCAGCACTTAAACTTAAAAACAAGCCGTCAAAGGGTGAAAACCCAAACCATCCCACAAACGACCCCGTAGGGGGCACGAACACCTCGCACGGGACCATTGTAACTTGTAGGAACTGACCGCATAGTCCCGGGTCTCCCGGTTTGTGAATATGACGATAATTTGCAAAAATCACACTTAGTTAAAAACAAGCCGTCAAAGGGTGAAAACCCAAACCACCCACCAAACGACCCCGTAGGAGGCACAAACACCTCGCACGGGACCAATGTAACTTGTAGGAACTGACCGTGTAGTCCCGGGTTTCCCGGTTTGATAGTATGACGATAATTTGCAAAAATCTGCACTTACACATAAAAACAAGCCGTCAAAGGGTGAAAACCCAAACCATCCCACAAACGACCCCGTAGGGGGCACGAACACCTCGCACGGGACCAATGTAACTTGTAGGGACTGACCGCGTAGTCCCGGGTCTCCCGGTTTGAGAGTATGGCGATAATTTGCAAAAATCAGCACTTAAACTTAAAAATAAGCCGTCAATGGGTGAAAACCCAAACCACCCCCCAATCGACCTTGTGGGGGGCACGAACACCTCGCACGGGACCAATGTAACTTGTAGGAACTGACCGCGTAGTCCCGGATCTCCCGGTTTGAGAGTATGGCGATAATATGCAAAAATTAGCACTTAAACTTAAAAACAAGCCGTCAAAGGGTGAAAACCCAAACCACCCCCCAATCGACCCCGTATGGGGCACGAACACCTCGCACGGGACCAATGTAACTCTTAGAAACTGACCGCGTAGTCCCGGGTCTCCGGGTTTCTGAATATGACGATAATTTGCAAAAATCAGCACTTAAACTTAAAAACAACCCGTTAAAGGGTAAAAACCCAAACCACCTCCCAAACGACCCCGTAGAGGGCACTTACACCTCGTACGGGACCAATGTAACTTGTAGGAACTGACCGCGTAGTCCCGGCTCTCCCGGTTCGTGAATATGACGATAATTTGCAAAAATCACACTTAGTTAAAAACATGCCGTCAAAGGGTGAAAACCCAAACCAACCCCCAAGCGACCCCGTAGGAGGCACGAACACCTCGCACGGGACCAATGTAACTTGTAGGAACTGATCGCGTAGTCCCGGGTCTCTCGGTTTGAGAGTACGACGATAATTTGCAAAAATCAGCACTTAAACTTAAAAACAAGCCATTAAAGGGTGAAAACCCAAACCACCCTCCAAACGATCCCGTAGGGGGCACGAACACCTCGCACGGGACCAATGTAATTTGTAGGAACAGACCGCGTAGTCCCGGATCTCCCGATTTTTGAATAGGATTATAATTTGAAAAAATAAACACTTTAAACTTAAAAAACATGCCGTTAAAGGGTGAAAACCAAACCACCCCCCAAACGACCCTGTAGGGGGCACGGACATCTCGCACGGGACCAATGTAACTTGGAGGAACTGACCGCGTAGTCCCGGGTCTCCCGGTTTGTGAATATGACGATAATTTGCAAAAATCACACTTAGTTAAAAACATGCCGTCAAAGGGTGAAAACACAAACCAACCCCCAAGCGACCCCGTAGGAGGCACGAACACCTCGCACGGGACCAATGTAACTTGTAGGAACTGATCGCGTAGTCTCGGGTCTCTCGGTTTGAGAGTACGACGATAATTTGCAAAAATCAGCACTTAAACTTAAAAACAAGTCTTAAAGGGTGAAAACCCAAACCACCCTCCAAACGATCCCGTAGGGGGCACGAACACCTCGCACGGGACCAATGTAACTTGTAGGAACTGACCGCGTAGTCCCGGGTCTCTCGGTTTGAGAGTATGACGATAATTTGCAAAAATCCGCACTTAAACTTAAAAATAAGCCGTTAAAGGGTGAAAGCCCAAACGACCCCTTAGGGGGCACGAACACCTCGCACGGGACCAATGTAACTTGTTGGAACTGATCGCGTAGTCCCGGGTCTCCCGGTTTGTGAATATGACGATAATTTGCAAAAATCACACTTAGTTAAAAACAAGCCGTCAAACGGTGAAAACCCAAACCACCCACCAAACGACCCCGTAGGAGGCACAAACACCTCGCACGGGACCATTGTAACTTGTAGGAACTGACCGTGTTGTCCCGGGTCTCCCGGTTTGATAGTATGCCGATAATTTGCAAAAATCAGCACTTAAACTTAAAAACAAGCCGTCAATGGGTGAAAACCCAAACCATCCCACAAACAACCCCGTAGGGGGCACGAACACCTCGCACGGGACCAATGTAACTTGTAGGAACTGACCGCGTAGTCCCGGGTCTCCCGGTTTGTGAATATGACGATAATTTGCAAAAATCACACTTAGTTAAAAACAAGCCGTCAAAGGGTGAAAACCCAAACCACCCACCAAACGACCCCGTAGGAGGCACAAACACCTCGCACGGGACCACTGTAACTTGTAGGAACTGACCGCGTAGTCCCGGGTTTCCCGGTTTGATAGTATGACGATAATTTGCAAAAATCAGCACTTAAACTTAAAAACAAGCCGTTAAAGGGTGAAAACCCAAACCACCCCCCAAACGACCCCGTAGGGGGCACGAACACCTCGCACGGGACCAATGTAACTTGTAGGAACTGATCGCGTAGTCCCGGCTCTCCCGGTTTGTGAATATGACGATAATTTGCAAAAATCACACTTAGTTAAAAACAAGCCGTCAAAGGGTGAAAACCCAAACCACCTCCCAAATGACCCCGTAGGAGGCACGAACACCTTGCACGGGACCAATGTAACTTGTAGGAACTGATAGCGTAGTCCCGGGTCTCCCGGTTTGTGAATATGACAATAATTTGCAAAAATCACACTTAGATAAAAATAAGCCGTCAAAGGGTGAAAAACCAAACCACCCCTCAAATGACCCCGTAGGAGGCACGAACACCTCGCACGGGACCAATGTAATTTGTAGGAACTGATTGCATAGTCCTGGGTCTCTCGATTTGAGAGTATGACGATAATTTGTAAAAATCAGCACTTAAACTGAAAAACAAGCCGTTAAAGGGTGAAAACCCAAACCACCCCCCAAACGACCCCGTAGGGGGCACAAACACCTCGCACGGGACCAATGTAACTTGTAGGAACTGACCGCGTAGTCCCGGGTCTCCCGGTTTGATAGTATGACGATAATTTGCAAAAATCAACACTTAAACTTAAAAACAAGCCGTCAAAGGGTGAAAACCCAAACCATCCCACAAACGACCCCGTAGGGGGCACGAACACCTCGCACGGGACCATTGTAACTTGTAGGAACTGACCGCATAGTCCCGGGTCTCCCGGTTTGTGAATATGAAGATAATTTGCAAAAATCACACTTAGTTAAAAACAAGCCGTCAAAGGGTGAAAACCCAAACCACCCACCAAACGACCCCGTAGGAGGCACAAACACCTCGCACGGGACCAATGTAACTTGTAGGAACTGACCGCGTAGTCCCGGGTTTCCCGGTTTGATAGTATGACGATAATTTGCAAAAATTAGCACTTAAACTTAAAAACAAGCCGTCAAAGGGTGAAAACCCAAACCATCCCACAAACGACCCCGTAGGGGGCACGAACACCTCGCACGGGACCATTGTAACTTGTAGGAACTGACCGCATAGTCCCGGGTCTCCCGGTTTGTGAATATGACGATAATTTGCAAAAATCACACTTAGTTAAAAACAAGCCGTCAAAGGGTGAAAACCCAAACCACCCACCAAACGACCCCGTAGGAGGCACAAACACCTCGCACGGGACCAATGTAACTTGTAGGAACTGACCGTGTAGTCCCGGGTTTCCCGGTTTGATAGTATGACGATAATTTGCAAAAATCAGCACTTACACATAAAAACAAGCCGTCAAAGGGTGAAAACCCAAACCATCCCACAAACGACCCCGTAGGGGGCACGAACACCTCGCACGGGACCAATGTAACTTGTAGGGACTGACCGCGTAGTCCCAGGTCTCCCGGTTTGAGAGTATGGCGATAATTTGCAAAAATCAGCACTTAAACTTAAAAACAAGCCGTCAATGGGTGAAAACCCAAACCACCCCCCAATCGACCTTGTGGGGGGCACGAACACCTCGCACGGGACCAATGTAACTTGTAGGAACTGACCGCGTAGTCCCGGGTCTCCCGGTTTGAGAGTATGGCGATAATATGCAAAAATTAGCACTTAAACTTAAAAACAAGCCGTCAAAGGGTGAAAACCCAAACCACCCCCCAATCGACCCCGTAGGGGGCACGAACACCTCGCACGGGACCAATGTAACTCTTAGAAACTGACCGCGTAGTCCCGGGTCTCCGGGTTTCTGAATATGACGATAATTTGCAAAAATCAGCACTTAAACTTAAAAACAACCCGTTAAAGGGTAAAAACCCAAACCACCTCCCAAACGACCCCGTAGAGGGCACTTACACCTCGTACGGGACCAATGTAACTTGTAGGAACTGACCGCGTAGTCCCGGCTCTCCCGGTTCGTGAATATGACGATAATTTGCAAAAATCACACTTAGTTAAAAACATGCCGTCAAAGGGTGAAAACCCAAACCACCTCCCAAATGACCCCGTAGGAGGCACGAACACCTTGCACGGGACCAATGTAACTTGTAGGAACTGATAGCGTAGTCCCGGGTCTCCCGGTTTGTGAATATGACAATAATTTGCAAAAATCACACTTAGATAAAAATAAGCCGTCAAAGGGTGAAAAACCAAACCACCCCCCAAATGACCCCGTAGGAGGCACGAACACCTCGCACGGGACCAATGTAATTTGTAGGAACTGATTGCATAGTCCTGGGTCTCTCGATTTGAGAGTATGACGATAATTTGTAAAAATCAGCACTTAAACTGAAAAACAAGCCGTTAAAGGGTGAAAACCCAAACCACCCCCCAAACGACCCCGTAGGGGGCACAAACACCTCGCACGGGACCAATGTAACTTGTAGGAACTGACCGCGTAGTCCCGGGTCTCCCGGTTTGATAGTATGACGATAATTTGTAAAAATCAACACTTAAACTTAAAAACAAGCCGTCAAAGGGTGAAAACCCAAACCATCCCACAAACGACCCCGTAGGGGGCACGAACACCTCGCACGGGACCAATGTAACTCTTAGAAACTGACCGCGTAGTCCCGGGTCTCCGGGTTTCTGAATATGACGATAATTTGCAAAAATCAGCACTTAAACTTAAAAACAACCCGTTAAAGGGTAAAAACCCAAACCACCTCCCAAACGACCCCGTAGAGGGCACTTACACCTCGTACGGGACCAATGTAACTTGTAGGAACTGACCGCGTAGTCCCGGCTCTCCCGGTTCGTGAATATGACGATAATTTGCAAAAATCACACTTAGTTAAAAACATGCCGTCAAAGGGTGAAAACCCAAACCAACCCCCAAGCGACCCCGTAGGAGGCACGAACACCTCGCACGGGACCAATGTAACTTGTAGGAACTGATCGCGTAGTCCCGGGTCTCTCGGTTTGAGAGTACGACGATAATTTGCAAAAATCAGCACTTAAACTTAAAAACAAGCCATTAAAGGGTGAAAACCCAAACCACCCTCCAAACGATCCCGTAGGGGGCACGAACACCTCGCACGGGACCAATGTAATTTGTAGGAACAGACCGCGTAGTCCCGGATCTCCCGATTTTTGAATAGGATTATAATTTGAAAAAATAAACACTTTAAACTTAAAAAACATGCCGTTAAAGGGTGAAAACCAAACCACCCCCCAAACGACCCTGTAGGGGGCACGGACATCTCGCACGGGACCAATGTAACTTGGAGGAACTGACCGCGTAGTCCCGGGTCTCCCGGTTTGTGAATATGACGATAATTTGCAAAAATCACACTTAGTTAAAAACATGCCGTCAAAGGGTGAAAACACAAACCAACCCCCAAACGACCCCGTAGGAGGAACGAACACCTCGCACGGGACCAATGTAACTTGTACGAACTGATCGCGTAGTCCCGGGTCTCTCGGTTTGAGAGTATGACGATAATTTGCAAAAATCCGCACTTAAACTTAAAAATAAGCCGTTAAAGGGTGAAAGCCCAAACGACCCCTTAGGGGGCACGAACACCTCGCACGGGACCAATGTAACTTGTTGGAACTGATCGCGTAGTCCCGGGTCTCCCGGTTTGTGAATATGACGATAATTTGCAAAAATCACACTTAGTTAAAAACAAGCCGTCAAAGGGTGAAAACCCAAACCACCCACCAAACGACCCCGTAGGAGGCACAAACACCTCGCACGGGACCATTGTAACTTGTAGGAACTGTCCGTGTTGTCCCGGGTCTCCCGGTTTGATAGTATGCCGATAATTTGCAAAAATCAGCACTTAAACTTAAAAACAAGCCGTCAAAGGGTGAAAACCCAAACCATCCCACAAACAACCCCGTAGGGGGCACGAACACCTCGCACGGGACCAATGTAACTTGTAGGAACTGACCGCGTAGTCCCGGGTCTCCCGGTTTGTGAATATGACGATAATTTGCAAAAATCACACTTAGTTAAAAACAAGCCGTCAAAGGGTGAAAACCCAAACCACCCACCAAACGACCCCGTAGGAGGCACAAACACCTCGCACGGGACCACTGTAACTTGTAGGAACTGACCGCGTAGTCCCGGGTTTCCCGGTTTGATAGTATGACGATAATTTGCAAAAATCAGCACTTAAACTTAAAAACAAGCCGTCAAAGGGTGAAAACCCAAACCATCCCACAAACGACCCCGTAGGGGGCACGAACACCTCGCACGGGACCAACGTAACTTGTAGGAACTGACCGCGTAGTACCGGGTCTCCCGGTTTGAGAGTATGGCGATAATTTGCGAAAATCAGCACTTAAACTTAAAAACAAGCCGTCAATGGGTGAAAATCCAAACCACCCCCCAATCGACCTTGTAGGGGGCACGAACACCTCGCACGGGACCAATGTAACTTGTAGGAACTGACCGCGTAGTCCCGGGTCTCCCGATTTGAGAGTATGGCGATAATATGCAAAAATTAGCACTTAAACTTAAAAACAAGCCATCAAAGGGTGAAAACCCAAACCACCCCTCAATCGACCCCGTAGGGGGCACGAACAACTCGCACGGGACCAATGTAACTTGTAGAAACTGACCGCGTAGTCCCGGGTCTCCGGGTTTCTGAATATGACGATAATTTGCAAAAATCAGCACTTAAACTTAAAAACAACCCGTTAAAGGGTGAAAACCCAAACCACCCCCCAAACGACCCCGTAGAGGGCACTTACACCTCGTACGGGACCAATGTAACTAGTAGGAACTGACCGCGTAGTCCCGGGTCTCCCGGTTTGTGAATATGACGATAATTTGCAAAAATCACACTTAGTTAAAAACATGCCGTCAAAGGGTGAAAACCCAAACCAACCCCCAAGCGACCCCGTAGGAAGCACGAACACCTCGTACGGGACCAATGTAACTTGTAGGAACTGATCGCGTAGTCCCGGGTCTCTCGGTTTGAGAGTACGACGATAATTTGCAAAAATCAGCACTTAAACTTAAAAACAAGCCGTTAAAGGGTGAAAACCCAAACCACCCTCCAAACGATCACGTAGGGGGCACAAACACCTCGTACGGGACCAATGTAACTTGTAGGAACTGACCGCGTAGTCCCGGATCACCCGATTTTTGAATAGGATTATAATTTGAAAAAATCAACACTTTTAACTTAAAAAACATGCCGTTAAAGGGTGAAAACCAAACCACCCCCCATACGACCCCGTAGGGGGCACGGACATCTCGCACGGGACCAATGTAACTTGGAGGAACTTACCGCGTACTCCCGGGTCTCCCGGTTTGTGAATATGACGATAATTTGCGAAAATCACACTTAGTTAAAAACATGCCGTCAAAGGGTGAAAACCCAAACCAACCCCCAAACGACCCCGTAGGAGGGAGGAACACCTCGCACGGGACCAATGTAACTTGTAGGAACTGATCGCGTAGTCCCGGGTCTCTCGGTTTGAGAGTATGACGATAATTTGCAAAAATCAGCACTTAAACTTAAAAATAAGCCGTTAAAGGGTGAAAGCCCAAACGACCCCTTAGGGGGCACGAACACCTCGCACGGAACCAATGTAACTAGTTGGAAGTGATCGCGTAGTCCCGGGTCTCCCGGTTTTTGAATATGACGATAATTTGCAAAAATCACACTTAGTTAAAAACAAGCCGTCAAAGGGTGAAAACCCAAACCACCCACCAAACGACCCCGTATGAGGCACAAACACCTCGCACGGGACCAATGTAACTTGTAGGAACTGACCGTGTAGTCCCGGGTCTCCCGGTTTGATAGTATGACGATAATTTGCAAAAATCAGCACTTAAACTTAAAAACAAGCCGTCAAAGGGTGAAAACCCAAACCATCCCACAAACAACCCCGTAGGGGGCACGAACACCTCGCACGGGACCAATGTAACTTGTAACAACTGACCGCGTAGTCTCGGGTCTCCCGGTTTGAGAGTATGGCGATAATTTGCAAAAATCAGCACTTAAACTTAAAAACAAGCCGTCAATGGGTGAAAACCCAAACCACCCCCCAATCGACCCCGTAGGGGGCACGAACACCTCGCACGGGATCAATGTATCTTGTAGGAACTGACCGCCTAGTCCCGGGTCTCCCGGTTTGAGAGTATGGCGATAATTTGCAAAAATCAGCACTTAAACTTAAAAACAAGCCGTCAAATGGTGAAAACCCAAACCACCCCCCAATCGACCCCGTAGGGGGCACGAACACCTCGCACGGTACCAATGTAACTTGTAGGAACTGACCGCGTAGTCCCGGGTCTCCCGGTTTGTGAATATGACGTTAATTTGCAAAAATCAGCACATAAAATTAAAAACAAGCCGTTAAAGGCTGAAAACCCAAATGACCCCTTAGGGGGCACGAACACCTCGCACGGGACCAATGTAACTTGTTGGAACTGATCGCGTAGTCCCGGGTCTCCCGGTTTGTGAATATGACGATAATTTGCAAAAATCACACTTAGTTAAAAAGAAGCCGTCAAAGGGTGAAAACCCAAACCACCCACCAAACGACCCCGTAGGAGGCACAAACACCTCACACGGGACCAATGTAACTTGTAGGAACTGACCGTGTAGTCCCGGGTCTCCCGTTTTGAGAGTATGTCGATAATTTTTGGAAAAATCAGCACTTAAACTTAAAAACAATCCGTCAAAGTGTGAAAACCCAAACCACCCCCCAATCGACCCCGTAGGGGGCACGAACACCTCGAACAGGACCAATGTAAGTTGTAGGAGCTGACCGCGTATCCCGGTTTCTGAATATGACGATAATTTGCAAAAATCAACACTTGAACTTAAAAACAAGCAGTTAAAGGGTGCAAACCCAAACCACCCCCCAAACGACCCCGAAAGGGGGCACGTACACCTCGCACGGGACAAATGTAACTTGTAGAAACTGACCGCATAGTCCCGGGTCTCCCTGTTTGAGAGTATGACGATAATTTGCAGAAATCAGCACTTAAACTTAAAAACAAGCCGTCAAAGGGTGAAAACTGAAACCACCCCCCAAACGACCCCGTAGGGGGCACCAACACCTCGCACGGGACCAAAGTAACTTGTCGGAACTGACCGCGTAGCCCCGGGTCTCCCGGTTTGAGAGTATGATGATAATTTGTAAAAATCACAAGTAGACTTAAAAACATGTCGTTAAAGGGTGAAAATCCAAACCGGCCCTCTAACGACCCCATAGGAGGCACGAACACCCCGCACGGGACAAATGTAACGTGTAGGAATAGACCGCTTAGTCCCGGGTCTCCCGGTTTGAGTGTATGGCGATAATTTTTAAAAATCACACTTAGTTACAAACATGTCGTTCAAGGGTGAAAACCCAAATCGGCCCCCAAACGACCCCGTAGGAGGAACGAACACCTCGCACGGGACCAATGTAACTTGTAGGAACGGACCGCGTAGTCCCGGGTCTCCCAGTTTGTGAATATAACGATAATTTGCAAAAATCAGCACTTAAACTTAAAAACAAGCCGTTAAAGGGTGAAAACCCAAACCACCCCCCAAACGACCCCGTAGGGGGCACGAACACCTCGCACGGGACCAATGTAACTTGTAGGAACTGATCGCGTAGTCCCGGGTCTCCCGGTTTGTGAATATGACGATAATTTGCAAAAATCACACTTAGTTAAAAACAAGCCGTCAAAGGGTGAAAAACCAAACCACCCCCCAAATGACCCCGTAAGAGGCACGAACACCTCGCACGGGACCAATGTAATTTGTAGGAACTGATTGCGTAGTCCTGGGTCTCTCCGTTTGAGAGTATGACGATAATTTGCAAAAATCAGCACTTAAACTTAAAAACAAGCCGTTAAAGGGTGAAAACCCAAACCACCCCCCAAACGACCCCGTAGGGGGCACAAACACCTCGCACGGGACCAATGTAACTTGTAGGAACTGACCGCGTAGTCCCGGGTCTCCCGGTTTGATAGTATGACGATAATTTGCAAAAATCAGCACTTAAACTTAAAAACAAGCCGTCAAAGGGTGAAAACCCAAACCATCCCACAAACGACCCCGTAGGGGGCACGAACACCTCGCACGGGACCATTGTAACTTGTAGGAACTGACCGCGTAGTCCCGGGTCTCCCGGTTTGTGAATATGACGATAATTTGCAAAAATCACACTTAGTTAAAAACAAGCCGTCAAAGGGTGAAAACCCAAACCACCCACCAAACGACCCCGTAGGAGGCACAAACACCTCGCACGGGACCAATGTAACTTGTAGGAACTGACCGCGTAGTCCCGGGTTTCCCGGTTTGATAGTATGATGATAATTTGCAAAAATCAGCACTTAAACTTAAAAACAAGCCGTCAAAGGGTGAAAACCCAAACCATCCCACAAACGACCCCGTAGGGGGCACGAACACCTCGCACGGGACCAATGTAACTTGTAGGAACTGACCGCGTAGTCCTGGGTCTCCCGGTTTTAGAGTATGGCGATAATTTGCAAAAATCAGCACTTAAACTTAAAAACAAGCCGTCAATGGATGAAAACCCAAACCACCCCCCAATCGACCTTGTAGGGGGCACGAACACCTCGCACGGGACCAATGTAACTTGTAGGAACTGACCGCGTAGTCCCGGGTCTCCCGGTTTGAGAGTATGGCGATAATATGCAAAAATTAGAACTTAAACTTAAAAACAAGCCGTCAAAGGGTGAAAACCCAAACCATCCCCCAATCGACCCCGTAGGGGGCACGAACACCTCGCACGGGACCAATGTAACTTGTAGAAAGTGACCGCGTAGTCTCGGGTCTCCGGGTTTCTGAATATGACGATAATTTGCAAAAATCAGCACTTAAACTTAAAAATAACCCGTTAAAGGGTGAAAACCCAAACCACCCCCCAAACGACCCCGTAGAGGGCACTTACACCTCGTACGGGACCAATGTAACTTGTAGGAACTGACCGCGTAGTCCCGGGTCTCCCGGTTTGTGAATATGATGATAATTTGCAAAAATCACACTTAGTTAAAAACATGCCGTCAAAGGGTGAAAACCCAAACCAACCCCCAAGCGACCCCGTAGGAGGCACGAACACCTCGCACGGGACCAATGTAACTTGTAGGAACTGATCGCGTAGTCTCGGGTCTCTCGGTTTGAGAGTACGACGATAATTTGCAAAAATCAGCACTTAAACTTAAAAACAAGTCGTTAAAGGGTGAAAACCCAAACCACCCTCCAAACGATCCCGTAGGGGGCACGAACACCTCGCACGGGACCAATGTAACTTGTAGGAACTGACCGCGTAGTCCCGAATCTCCCGATTTTTGAATAGGATTATAATTTGAAAAAATCAACACTTTTAACTTAAAAAACATGCCGTTAAAGGGTGAAAACCAAACCACCCCCCAAACGACCCCGTAGGGGGCACGGACATCTCGCACGGGACCAATGTAACTTGGAGGAACTGACCGCGTAGTCCCGGGTCTCCCGGTTTGTGAATATGACGATAATTTGCAAAAATCACACTTAGTTAAAAACATGCCGTCAAAGGGTGAAAACCCAAACCAACCCCCAAACGACCCCGTAGGAGGGACGAACACCTCGCACGGGACCAATGTAACTTGTAGGAACTGATCGCGTGGTCCCGGGTCTCTCGGTTTGAGAGTATGACGATAATTTGCAAAAATCAGCACTTAAACTTAAAAATAAGCCGTTAAAGGGTGAAAGCCCAAACGACCCTTTAGGGGGCACGAACACCTCGCACGGGACCAATGTAACTTGTTGGAACTGATCGCGTAGTCCCGGGTTCCCGGTTTGTGAATATGAGATAATTTGCAAAAATCACACTTAGTTAAAAACAAGCCGTCAAAGGGTGAAAACCCAAACCACCCACCAAACGACCCCGTAGGAGGCACAAACACCTCGTACGGGACCAATGTAACTTGTAGGAACTGACCGCGTAGTCCCGGGTCTCCCGGTTTGATAGTATGACGATAATTTGCAAAAATCAGCACTTAAACTTAAAAACAAGTCGTGAAAGGGTGAAAACCCAAACCATCCCACACACAACCCCGTAGGGGGCACGAACACCTCGCACGAGATCAATGTATCTTGTAGGAACTGACCGCCTAGTCCAGGGTCTCCCGGTTTGAAAGTATGGCGATAATTTGCAAAAATCAGCACTTAAACTTAAAAACAAGCTGTCAAATGGTGAAAACCCAAACCACCCCCCAATCGACCCCATAGGGGGCACGAACACCTCGCACGGTACCAATGTAACTTGTAGGAACTGACCGCGTAGTCCCGGGTCTCCCGGTTTGAGAGTATGGCGATAATATGCAAAAATTAGCACTTAAACTTAAAAACAAGCCGTCAAAGGGTGAAAACCCAAACCACCGCCCAATCGACCCCGTAGGGGGCACGAACACCTCGCACGGTACCAACGTAACTTGTAGAAACTGACCGCGTAGTCCCGGGTCTCCGGGTTTCTGAATATGACGATAATTTGCAAAAATCAGCACTTAAACTTAAAAATAACCCGTTAAAGGGTGAAAACCCAAACCACCCCCCAAACGACCCCGTAGAGGGCACTTACACCTCGTACGGGACCAATGTAACTTGTAGGAACTGACCGCATAGTCCCGGGTCTCCCGGTTTGTGAATATGATGATAATTTGCAAAAATCACACTTAGTTAAAAACATGCCGTCAAAGGGTGAAAACCCAAACCAACCCCCAAGCGACCCCGTAGGAGGCACGAACACCTCGCACGGGAGCAATGTAACTTGTAGGAACTGATCGCGTAGTCCTGGGTCTCTCGGTTTGAGAGTACGACGATAATTTGCAAAAATCAGCCCTTAAACTTAAAAACAAGTCGTCAAAGGGTGAAAACCCAAACCATCCCACAAACAACCCCGTAGGGGGCACGAACACCTCGCACGGGACCAATGTAACTTGTAGAAACTGACCGCGTAGTCCCGGGTCTCCGGGTTTCTGAATATGACGATAATTTGCAAAAATCAGCACTTAAACTTAAAAATAACCCGTTAAAGGGTGAAAACCCAAACCACCCCCCAAACGACCCCGTAGAGGGCACTTACACCTCGTACGGGACCAATGTAACTTGTAGGAACTGACCGCGTAGTCCCGGGTCTCCCGGTTTGTGAATATGATGATAATTTGCAAAAATCACACTTAGTTAAAAACATGCCGTCAAAGGGTGAAAACCCAAACCAACCCCCAAGCGACCCCGTAGGAGGCACGAACACCTCGCACGGGAGCAATGTAACTTGTAGGAACTGATCGCGTAGTCCTGGGTCTCTCGGTTTGAGAGTACGACGATAATTTGCAAAAATCAGCACTTAAACTTAAAAACAAGTCGTCAAAGGGTGAAAACCCAAACCATCCCACAAACAACCCCGTAGGGGGCACGAACACCTCGTACGGGACCAATGTAACTTGTAGCAACTGACCGCGTAGTCCCGGGTCTCCCGGTTTGAGAGTATGGCGATAATATGCAAAAATTAGAACTTAAACTTAAAAACAAGCCGTCAAAGGGTGAAAACCCAAACCACCCCCCAATCGACCCCGTAGGGGGCACGAACACCTCGCACGGGACCAATGTAACTTGTAGAAACTGACCGCGTAGTCCCGGGTCTCCGGGTTTCTGAATATGACGATAATTTGCAAAAATCAGCACTTAAACTTAAAAATAACCCGTTAAAGGGTGAAAACCCAAACCACCCCCCAAACGACCCCGTAGAGGGCACTTACACCTCGTACGGGACCAATGTAACTTGTAGGAACTGACCGCGTAGTCCCGGGTCTCCCGGTTTGTGAATATGATGATAATTTGCAAAAATCACACTTAGTTAAAAACATGCCGTCAAAGGGTGAAAACCCAAACCAACCCCCAAGCGACCCCGTAGGAGGCACGAACACCTCGCACGGGAGCAATGTAACTTGTAGGAACTGATCGCGTAGTCCCGGGTCTCTCGGTTTGAGAGTACGACGATAATTTGCAAAAATCAGCACTTAAACTTAAAAACAAGTCATTAAAGGGTGAAAACCCAAACCACCCTCCAAACGATCCCGTAGGGGGCACGAACACCTCGCACGGGACCAATGTAACTTGTAGGAACTGACCGCGTAGTCCCGGATCTCCCGATTTTTGAATAGGATTATAATTTGAAAAAATCAACACTTTTAACTTAAAAAACATGCCGTTAAATGGTGAAAACCAAACCACCCCCCAAACGACCCCGTAGGGGGCACGGACATCTCGCACGGGACCATTGTATCTTGGAGGAACTGACCGCGTAGTCCCGGGTCTCCCGATTTGTGAATATGACGATAATTTGCAAAAATCACACTTAGTTAAAAGCATGCCGTCAAAGGGTGAAAACCCAAACCAACCTCCAAACGACCCCGTAGGAGGGACGAACACCTCGCACGGGACCAATGTAACTTGTAGGAACTGATCGCGTAGTCCCGGGTCTCTCGGTTTGAGAGTATGACGATAATTTGCAAAAATCAACACTTAAACTTAAAAATAAGCCGTTAAAGGGTGAAAGCCCAAACGACCCCTTAGGGGGCACGAACACCTCGCACGGGACCAATGTAACTTGTTGGAACTGATCGCGTAGTCCCGGGTCTCCCGGTTTGTGAATATTAGATAATTTGCAAAAATCACACTTCGTTAAAAACAAGCCGTCAAAGGGTGAAAACCCAAACCACCCACCAAACGACCCCGTAGGAGGCATAAACACCTCGTACGGGCCCAATGTAATTTGTAGGAACTGACCGCGTAGTCCCGTTTCTCCCGGTTTGATAGTATGACGATAATTTGCAAAAATCAGCACTTAAACTTAAAAACAAGCCGTCAAAGGGTGAAAACCCAAACCATCCCACACACAACCCCGTAGGGGGCACGAACACCTCGCACGGGACCAATGTAACCTGTAGCAACTGACCGCGTAGTCCCGGGTCTCCCGGTTTGAGAGTATGGCGATAATTTGCAAAAAATAGCACTTAAACTTAAAAACAAGCCGTCAATGGGTGAAAACCCAAACCACCCCCCAATCGACCCCGTAGGGGGCACGAACACCTCGCACGAGATCAATGTATCTTGTAGGAACTGACCGCCTAGTCCCGGGTCTCCTGGTTTGAAAGTATGGCGATAATTTGCAAAAATCAGCACTTAAACTTAAAAACAAGCTGTCAAATGGTGAAAACCCAAACCACCCCCCAATCGACCCCATAGGGGGCACGAACACCTCGCACGGTACCAATGTAACTTGTAGGAACTGACCGCGTAGTCCCGGGTCTCCCGGTTTGAGAGTATGGCGATAATATGCAAAAATTAGCACTTAAACTTAAAAACAAGCCGTCAAAGGGTGAAAACCCAAACCACCGCCCAATCGACCCCGTAGGGGGCACGAACACCTCGCACGGTACCAATGTAACTTGTAGGAACTGACCGCGTAGTCCCGGGTCTCCCGGTTTGTGAATATGATGATAATTTGCAAAAATCAGCACTTAAACTTAAAAACAAGCCGTTAAAGGGTGAAAACCCAAACGACCCCTTAGGGGGCACGAACACCTCGCACGGGACCAATGTAACTTGTTGGAACTGATCGCGTAGTCTCGGGTCTCCCGGTTTGTGAATATGACGATAATTTGCAAAAATCACACTTAGTTAAAAACAAGCCGTCAAAGGGTGAAAACCCAAACCACCCACCAAACGACCCCGTAGGAGGCACAAACACCTCGCACGGGACCAATGTAACTTGTAGGAACTGACCGTGTAGTTCCGGGTCTCCCGGTTTGAGAGTATGACGATAATTTTTGCAAAAATCAGCACTTAAACTTAAAAACAAGCCGTCAAAGTGTGAAAACCCAAACCACCCCCCAATCGACCCCGTAGGGGGCACGAACACCTCGAACGGGACCAATGTAACTTGTAGGAACTGACCGCATATCCAGGGTCTCCCGGTTTCTGAATATGACGATAATTTGCAAAAATCAACACTTAAACTTAAAAACAAGCAGTTAAAGGGTGCAAACCCAAACCACCCCCCAAAGGACCCCGTAGGGGGCACGTACACCTCGCACGGGACAAATGTAACTTGTAGAAACTGACCGCGTAGTCCCGGGTCTCCCGGTTTGAGAGTATGACAATAATTTGCAAAAATCAGCACTTAAACTTAAAAACAAGCCGTCAAAGGGTGAAAACTGAAACCACCCCCCAAACGACCCCGTAGGGGGCACGAACACCTCGCACGGGACCAAAGTAACTTGTAGGAACTGACCGCGTAGCCCCGGGTCTCCCGGTTTGAGAGTATGATGATAATTTGAAAAAATCACAAGTAGACTTAAAAACATGCCGTTAAAGGGTGAAAATCCAAACCGGCCCTCTAACGACCCCATAGGAGGCACGAACACCTCGCACGGGACAAATGTAACGTGTAGGAATAGACCGCTTAGTCCCGGGTCTCCCGGTTTGAGTGTATGGCGATAATTTTTAAAAATCACACTTAGTTACAAACATGTCGTTCAAGGGTGAAAACCCAAATCGGCCCCCAAACGACCCCGTAGGAGGAACGAACACCTCGCACGGGACCAATGTAACTTGTAGGAACGGACCGCGTAGTCCCGGGTCTCCCAGTTTGTGAATATGACGATAATTTGCAAAAATCAGCACTTAAACTTAAAAACAAGCCGTTAAAGGGTGAAAACCCAAACCACCCCCCAAACGACCCTGTAGGGGGCACGAACACCTCGCACGGGACCAATGTAACTTGTAGGAACTGATCGCGTAGTCCCGGGTCTCCCGGTTTGTGAATATGACGATAATTTGCAAAAATCACACTTAGTTAAAAACAAGCCGTCAAAGGGTGAAAAACCAAACCACCCCCCAAATGACCCCGTAAGAGGCACGAACACCTCGCACGGGACCAATGTAATTTGTAGGAACTGATTGCGTAGTCCTGGGTCTCTCCGTTTGAGAGTATGACGATAATTTGCAAAAATCAGCACTTAAACTTAAAAACAAGCCGTTAAAGGGTGAAAACCCAAACCACCCCCCAAACGACCACGTAGGGGGCACAAACACCTCGCACGGGACCAATGTAACTTGTAGGAACGGACCGCGTAGTCCCGGGTCTCCCGGTTTGTGAATATGACGATAATTTGCAAAAATCAGCACTTAAACTTAAAAACAAGCCGTCAAAGGGTGAAAACCCAAACCATCCCACAAACGACCCCGTAGGGGGCACGAACACCTCGCACGGGACCATTGTAACTTGTAGGAACTGAGCGCGTAGTCCCGGGTCTCCCGGTTTGTGAATATGACGATAATTTGCAAAAATCACACTTAGTTAAAAACAAGCCGTCAAAGGGTGAAAACCAAAACCACCCACCAAACGACCCCGTAGGAGGCACAAACAACTCGCACGGGACCAATGTAACTTGTAGGAACTGACCGCGTAGTCCCGGGTTTCCCGGTTTGATAGTATGATGATAATTTGCAAAAATCAGCACTTAAACTTAAAAACAAGCCGTCAAAGGGTGAAAACCCAAACCATCCCACAAACGACCCCGTAGGGGGCACGAACACCTCGCACGGGACCAATGTAACTTGTAGGAACTGACCGCGTAGTCCCGGGTCTCCCGGTTTGAGAGTATGGCGATAATTTGCAAAAATCAGCACTTAAACTTAAAAACAAGCCGTCAATGGGTGAAAACCCAAACCACCCCCCAATCGACCTGGTAGGGGGCACGAACACCTCGCACGGGACCAATGTAACTTGTAGGAACTGACCGCGTAGTCTCGGGTCTCCCGGTTTGACAGTATGGCGATAATATGCAAAAATTAGCACTTAACCTTAAAAACAAGCCGTCAAAGGGTGAAAACCCAAACCACCCCCCAATCGACCCCGTAGGGGGCACGAACACCTCGCACGGGACCAATGTAACTTGTAGAAACTGACCGCGTAGTCCCGGGTCTCCCGGTTTGTGAATATGACGATAATTTGCAAAAATCAGCACTTAAACTTAAAAATAACCCGTTAAAGGGTGAAAACCCAAACCACCCCCCAAACGACCCCGTAGAGGGCACTTACACCTCGTACGGGACCAATGTAACTTGTAGGAACTGATCGCGTAGTCCCCGGTCTCTCGGTTTGAGAGTACGACGATAATTTGCAAAAATCAGCACTTAAACTTAAAAACAAGCCGTTAAAGGGTGAAAATCCAAACCAACCCCCAAGCGACCCCGTAGGAGGCACGAACACCTCGCACGGGACCAATGTAACATGTAGGAACTGACCGCGTAGTCCCGGATCTCCCGATTTTTGAATAGGATTATAATTTGAAAAAATCAACACTTTTAACTTAAAAAACATGCCGTTAAAGGGTGAAAACCAAACCACCCCCCAAACGACCCCGTAGGGGGCACAGACATCTCGCACGGGACCAATGTAACTTGGAGGAACTGACCGCGTAGTCCCGGGTCTCCCGGTTTGTGAATATGACGATAATTTGCAAAAATCACACTTAGTTAAAAACATGCCGTCAAAGGGTGAAAACCCAAACCAACCCCCAAACGACCCCGTAGGAGGGACGAACACCTCGCACGGGACCAATGTAACTTGTAGGAACTGATCGCGTAGTCCTGGGTATCTCGGTTTGAGAGTATGACGATAATTTGCAAAAATCAGCACTTAAACTTAAAAATAAGCCATTAAAGGGTGAAAGCCCAAACGACCCCTTAGGGGGCACGAACACCTCGCACGGGACCAATGTAACTTGTTGGAACTGATCGTGTAGTCCCGGGTCTCCCGGTTTGTGAATATGACGATAATTTGCAAAAATCACACTTAGTTAAAAACAAGCCGTCAAAGGGTGAAAACCCAAACCACCCACCAAACGACCCCGTAGGAGGCACAAACACCTCGCACGGGACCAATGTAACTTGTAGGAACTGACCGCGTAGTCCCGGGTCTCCAGGTTTGATAGTATGACGATAATTTGCAAAAATCAGCACTTAAACTTAAAAACAAGCCGTCAAAGGGTGAAAACCCAAACCATCCGACAAACAACCCCGTAGGGGGCACGAACACCTCGCACGGGACCAATGTAACTTGTAGCAACTGACCGCGTAGTCCCGGGTCTCCCGGTTTGAGAGTACGGCGATAAGTTGCAAAAATCAACACTTAAACTTAAAAACAAGCCATCAATGGGTGAAAACCCAAACCACCCCCCAATCGACCCCATAGGGGGCACGAACACCTCGCACGGGATCAATGTATCTTGTAGGAACTGACCGCCTAGTCCCGGGTCTCCCGGTTTGAGAGTATGGCGATAATTTGCAAAAATCAGCACTTAAACTTAAAAACAAGACGTCGAATGGTGAAAACCCAAACCACCCCCCAATCGACCCCGTAGGGGGCACGAACACCTCGCACGGTACCAATGTAACTTGTAGGAACTGACCGCGTAGTCCCGGGTCTCCTGGTTTGTGAATATGACGATAATTTGCAAAAATCAGCACTTAAACTTAAAAACAAGCCGTTAAAGGGTGAAAACCCAAACGACCCCTTAGGGGGCACGAACACCTCGCACGGGACCAATGTAACTTGTTGGAACTGATCGCGTAGTCCCGGGTGTCCCGGTTTGTGAATATGACAATAATTTTGCAAAAATCACACTTAGTTAAAAACAAGCCGTCAAAGGGTGAAAACCCAAACCATCCCACAAACGACCCCGTAGGAGGCACAAACACCTCGCACGGGATCAATGTATCTTGTAGGGACTGACCGCGTAGTCCCGGGTCTCCCGGTTTGAGAGTATGGCGATAATTTGCAAAAATCAGCACTTAAACTTAAAAACAAGCCGTCAAAAGGTGAAAACCCAAACCACCCCCCAATCGACCCCGTAGGGGGCACGAACACCTCGCACGGTACCAATGTAACTTGTAGTAACTGACCGCGTAGTCCCGGGTCTCCCAGTTTGATAGTATGACGATAATTTACAAAAATCAGCACTTAAACTTAAAAACAAGCCGTCAAAGGGTGAAAACCCAAACCATCCCACAAACGACCCCGTAGGGGGCACGAACACCTCTCACGGGACCAATGTAACTTGTAGGAACTGACCGCGTAGTCCCGGGTCTCCCGGTTTGAGAGTATGGCGATAATTTGCAAAAATCAGCACTTAAACTTAAAAACAAGCCGTCAGTGGGTGAAAACCAAAAACCACCCCCCAATCGACCCCGTAGGGGGCACGAACACCTCGCTCGGGACCAATGTTACTTTTAGGAACTGACCGCGTAGTCCCGGGTCTCCCGGTTTGAGAGTATGGCGATAATATGCAAAAATCAGCACTTAAACTTAAAAACAAGCCGTCAAAGGGTGAAAACCCAAACCATCCCACAAACGACCCCGTAAGGAACACGAACACCTCGCACGGGACCAATGTAACTTGTAGGAACTGACTGCGTAGTCCCGGGTCTCCCGATTTGAGAGTATGGCGATAATTTGCAAAAATCAGCACTTAAACTTAAAAACAAGCCGTCAATGGGTGAAAACCCAAAGCACCCCCCAATCGACCCCGTAGGGGGAACGAACACCTCGCACGGGATCAATGTATCTTGTAGGAACTGACCGCGTAGTCTCGGGTCTCCCGGTTTGAGAGTATGGCGATATTTTGCAAAAATCAGCACTTAAACTTAAAAACAAGCCGTCAAAAGGTGAAAGCCCAAACCACCCCCCAATCGACCCCGTAGGGGGCACGAACACCTCGCACGGTACCAATGTAACTTGTAGGAACTGACCGCGTAGTCCCGGGTCTCCCGGTTTGTGAATATGACGATAATTTGCAAAAATCAGCACTTAACCTTAAAAACAAGCCGTTAAAGGGGGAAAACCCAAACCATCCCCCAAACGTCCCCGTAGGGGGCACGAACACCTCCCACGGGACCAATGTAACTTGTAGGAACTGATCGCGTAGTCCCGGGTCTCTCGGTTTCTGAATATGACGATAATTTGCAAAAATCACACTTAGTTAAAAACAAGCTGTCAAAGGGTGAAAACCCAAACCACCCCCCAAATGACCCCGTAGGAGGCACGAACACCTCGCACGGGACCAATGTAACTTGTAGGAACTGATCGCGTAGTCCCGGGTCTATCGGTTTCAGAGTATGACGATAATTTGCAAAAATCAACACTTAAACTTAAAAACAAGTCGTTAAAGGGTGAAAACCCAAACCACCCCCCAAACGACCCCGTAGGAGGCACAAACACCTCGCACGGGACCAATGTAACTTGTAGGAACTGACCGCGTAGTCTCGGGTCTCCCGGTTTGATAGTATGACGATAATTTGCAAAAATTAGCACCTAAACTTAAAAACAAGCCGTCAAAGGGTGAAAAACCAAACCATCCCACAAACTACCCCGTAGGGGGCACGAACACCTCGCACGGGACCAATGTAACTTGTAGGAACTGACCGCGTAGTCCCGGGTCTCCCGGTTTGTGAATATGACGATAATTTGCAAAAATCACACTTAGTTAAAAACAAGCCTTCAAAGGGTGAAAACCCAAACCACCCACCAAACGACCCCGTAGGAGGCACAAACACCTCGCACGGGACCAATGTAACCTGTAGGAACTGACCGCGTAATCCCGGGTCTCCCGGTTTGATAGTATGACGATAATTTGCAAAAATCAGCACTTAAACTTAAAAACAAGCCGTCAAAGGGTGAAAACCCAAACCATCCCACAAACGACCCCGTAGGGGGCACGAACACCTCGCACGGGACCAATGTAACTTGTAGGAACTGACCGCGTAGTACCGGGTCTCCCGGTTTGAGAGTATGGCGATAATTTTCAAAAATCAGCACTTAAACTTAAAAACAAGTCGTCAGTGGGTCAAAACCCAAACCACCCCCCAATCGACCCCGTAGGGGGCACGAACACCTCGCTCGGGACCAATGTAACTTGTAGGAACTGACCGCGTAGTCCCGGGTTTCCCGGTTTGATAGTATGACGATAATTTGCAAAAATTAGCACTTAATCTTAAAAACAAGCCGTCAAAGGGTGAAAACCCAAACCATCCCACAAACGACCCCGTAGGGGGCACGAACACCTCGCACGGGACCAATGTAACTTGTAGGAACTGACCGCGTAGTCCTGGGTCTCCCAGTTTGAGAGTATGGCAATAATTTGCAAAAATCAGCACTTAAACTTAAAAACAAGCCGTCAATGGGTGAAAACCCAAACCACCCCCCAATCGACCTTGTAGGGGGCACGAACACCTCGCACGGGACCAATGTAACTTGTAGGAACTGACCGCGTAGTCCCGAGTCTCCCGGTTTGACAGTATGGCGATAATATGCAAAAATTAGCACTTAAACTTAAAAACAAGCCGTCAAAGGGTGAAAACCCAAACCACCCCCCAATCGACCCCGTAGGGGGCACGAACACCTCGCACGGGACCAATGTAACTTGTAGAAACTGACCGCATAGTCCCGGGTCTCCGGGTTTCTGAATATGACGATAATTTGCAAAAATCAGCACTTAAACTTAAAATCAAGCCGTTAAAGGGTGAAAACCCAAACCACCCTCCAAACGATCCCGTAGGCGGCACGAACACCTCGCACGGGACCAATGTAACATGTAGGAACTGACCGCGTAGTCCCGGATCTCCCGATTTTTGAATAGGATTATAATTTGAAAAAATCAACACTTTTAACTTAAAAAACATGCCGTTAAAGGGTGAAAGCCAAACCACCCCCCAAACGACCCCGTAGGGGGCACGGACATCTCGCACGGGACCAATGTAACTTGGAGGAACTGACCGCGTAGTCCCTGGTCTCCCGGTTTGTGAATATGACGATAATTTGCAAAAATCACACTTAGTTAAAAACATGCCGTCAAAGGGTGAAAAACCAAACGAACCCCCAAACGACCCCGTAGGAGGCACGAACACCTCGCACGGGACCAATGTAACTTGTAGGAACTGATCGCGTAGTCCCGGGTATCTCGATTTGAGAGTATGACGATAATTTGCAAAAATCAGCACTTAAACTTAAAAATAAGCCGTTAAAGGGTGAAAGCCCAAACGACCCCTTAGGGGGCACGAACACCTCGCACGGGACCAATGTAACTTGTTGGAACTGATCGCGTAGTCCCGGGTCTCCCGGTTTGTGAATATGACGATAATTTGCAAAAATCACACTTAGTGAAAAACAAGCCGTCAAAGGGTGAAAACCCAAACCACCCACCAAACGACCCCGTAGGAGGCACAAACACCTCGCACGGGACCAATGTAACTTGTAGGAACTGACCGCGTAGTCCCGGGTCTCCAGGTTTGATAGTATGACGATAATTAGCAAAAATCAGCACTTAAACTTAAAAATAAGCCGTCAAAGGGTGAAAACCCAAACCATCCCACAAACAACCCCGTAGGGGGCACGAACACCTCGTACGGGACCAATGTAACTTGTAGGAACTGACCGCGTAGTCCCGGGTCTCCCGGTTTGAGAGTATGGTGATAATTTACAAATATCAACACTTAAACTTAAAAACAAGCCATCAATGGGTGAAAACCCAAACCACCCCCCAATCGACCCCGTAGGGGGCACGAACACCTCGCACGGGATCAATGTATCTTGTAGGAACTGACCGCCTAGTCCCGGGTCTCCCGGTTTGAGAGTATGGCGATAATTTGCAAAAATCAGCACTTAAACTTAAAAACAAGCCGTCGAATGGTGAAAACCCAAACCACCCCCCAATGGACCCCGTAGGGGGCACGAACACCTCGCACGGGACCAATGTAACTTGTAGGAACTTATCGCGTAGTCCCGGGTCTCCCGGTTTGTGAATATGACGATAATTTGCAAAAATCACACTTAGTTAAAAACAAACCATCAAAGGGTGAAAACCCAAACCATCCCACAAACGACCCCGTAGGAGGCACAAACACCTCGCACGGGATCAATGTATTTTGTAGGAACTGACCGCGTAGTCCCGGGTCTCCCGGTTTGAGAGTATGGCGATAATTTGCAAAAATCAGCACTTAAACTTAAAAACAAGCCGTCAAAAGGTGAAAACCCAAACCACCCCCCAATCGACCCCGTAGGGGGCACGAACACCTCGCACGGTACCAATGTAACTTGTAGTAACTGACCGCGTAGTCCCGGGTCTCCCAGTTTGATAGTATGACGATAATTTACAAAAATCAGCACTTAAACTTAAAAAGAAGCCGTCAAAGGGTGAAAACCCAAACCATCCCACAAACGACCCCGTAGGGGGCACGAACACCTCTCACGGGACCAATGTAACTTGTAGGAACTGACCGCGTAGTCCCGGGTCTCCCGGTTTGAGAGTATGGCGATAATTTGCAAAAATCAGCACTTAAACTTAAAAACAAGCCGTCAGTGGGTGAAATCCCAAACCACCCCCCAATCGACCCCGTAGGGGGCACGAACACCTCGCTCGGGACCAATGTAACTTTTAGGAACTGACCGCGTAGTCCCGGGTCTCCCGGTTTGAGAGTATGGCGATAATATGCAAAAATCAGCACTTAAACTTGAAAACAAGCCGTCAAAGGGTGAAAACCCAAACCATCCCACAAACGACCCCGTAGGGGACACGAACACCTCGCACGGGACCAATGTAACTTGTAGGAACTGACTGCGTAGTCCCGGGTCTCCCGATTTGAGAGTATGGCGATAATTTGCAAAAATCAACACTTAAACTTAAAAACAAGCCGTCAATGGGTGAAAACCCAAACCACACCCCAATCGACCCCGTAGGGGGAACGAACACCTCGCACGGGATCAATGTATCTTGTAGGAACTGACCGCGTAGTCTCGGGTCTCCCGGTTTGAGAGTATGGCGATAATTTGCAAAAATCAGCACTTAAACTTAAAAACAAGCCGTCAAAAGGTGAAAACCCAAACCACCCCCCAATCGACCCCGTAGGGGGCACGAACACCTCGCACGGTACCAATGTAACTTGTAGGAATTGACCGCGTAGTCCCGGGCCTCCCGGTTTGTGAATATGACGATAATTTGAAAAATCAGCACTTAAACTTAAAAACAAGCCGTTAAAGGGTGAAAACCCAAACCACCCCCCAAACGTCCCCGTAGGGGGCACGAACACCTCGCACGGGACCAATGTAACTTGTAGGAACTGATCGCGTAGTCCCGGGTCTCCCGGTTTCTGAATACGACGATAATTTGCAAAAATCACACTTAGTTAAAAACAAGCTGTCAAAGGGTGAAAACCCAAACCACCCCCCAAATGACCCCGTAGGAGGCACGAACACCTCGCACGGGACCAATGTAACTTGTAGGAACTGATCGCGTAGTCCCGAGTCTCCCGGTTTCTGAATATGACGATAATTTGCAAAAATCACACTTAGTTGAAAACAAGCTGTCAAAGGGTGAAAACCCAAACCACCCCCCAAATGACCCCGTAGGAGGCACGAACACCTCGCACGGGACCAATGTAACTTGTAGGAACTGATCGCGTAGTCCCGGGTCTATCGGTTTTAGAGTATGACGATAATTTGCAAAAATCAGCACTTAAACTTAAAAACAAGCCGTTAAAGGGTGAAAACCCAAACCACCCCCCAAACGACCCCGTAGGAGGCACAAACACCTCGCACGGGACCAATGTAATTTGTAGGAACTGACCGCGTAGTCTCGGGTCTCCCGGTTTGATAGTATGACGATAATTTGCAAAAATTAGCACCTAAACTTAAAAACAAGCCGTCAAAGGGTGAAAACCCAAACCATCCCGCAAACGACCCCGTAGGGGGCACGAACACCTCGCACGGGACCAATGTAACTTGTAGGAACTGACCGCGTAGTCCCGGGTCTCCCGGTTTGTGAATATGACGAAAATTTGCAAAAATCACACTTAGTTAAAAACAAGCCTTCAAAGGGTGAAAACCCAAACCACCCACCAAACGACCCCGTAGGAGGCACAAACACCTCGCACGGGACCAATGTAACTTGTAGGAACTGACCGCATAGTCCCGGGTCTCCCGGTTTGATAGTATGACGATAATTTACAAAAATCAGCACTTAAACTTAAAAACAAGCCGTCAAAGGGTGAAAACCCAAACCATCCCACAAACGACCCCGTAGGGGGCACGAACACCTCGCACGGGACCAATGTAACTTGTAGGAACTGACCGCGTAGTACCGGGTCTCCCGGTTTGAGAGTATGGCGATAATTTTCAAAAATCAGCACTTAAACTTAAAAACAAGTCGTCAGTGGGTCAAAACCCAAACCACCCCCCAATCGACCCCGTAGGGGGCACGAACACCTCGCTCGGGACCAATGTAACTTGTAGGAACTGACCGCGTAGTCCCGGGTTTCCCGGTTTGATAGTATGACGATAATTTGCAAAAATCAGCACTTAATCTTAAAACACAAGCCGTCAAAGGGTGAAAACCCAAACCATCCCACAAACGACCCCGTAGGGGGCATGAACACCTCGCACGGGACCAATGTAACTTGTAGGAACTGACCGCGTAGTCCCGGGTCTCCCAGTTTGAGAGTATGGCAATAATTTGCAAAAATCAGCACTTAAACTTAAAAACAAGCCGTCAATGGGTGAAAACCCAAACCACCCCCCAATCGACCTTGTAGGGGGCACGAACACCTCGCACGGGACCAATGTAACTTGTAGGAACTGACCGCGTAGTCCCGGGTCTCCCGATTTGACAGTATGGCGATAATATGCAAAAATTAGCACTTAAACTTAAAAACAAGCCGTCAAAGGGTGAAAACCCAAACCACCCCCCAATCGACCCCGTAGGGGGCACGAACACCTCGCACGGGACCAATGTAACTTGTAGAAACTGACCGCGTAGTCCCGGGTCTCCGGGTTTCTGAATATGACGATAATTTGCAAAAATCAGCACTTAAACTTAAAAACAACCCGTTAAAGGGTGAAAACCCAAACCACCCCCCAAACGACCCCGTAGAGGGCACTTACACCTCGTACGGGACCAATGTAACTTGTAGGAACTGACCGCGTAGTCCCGGGTCTCCCGGTTTGTGAATATGACGATAATTTGCAAAAATCACACTTAGTTAAAAACATGCTGTCAAAGGGTGAAAACCCAAACCAACCCCCAAGCGACCCCGTAGGAGGCACAAACACCTCGCACGGGACCAATGTAACTTGTAGGAACTGATCGCGTAGTCCCGGGTCTCTCGGTTTGAGAGTACGACGATAATTTGCAAAAATCAGCACTTAAACTTAAAATCAAGCCGTTAAAGGGTGAAAACCCAAACCACCCTCCAAACGATCCCGTAGGCGGCACGAACACCTCGCACGGGACCAATGTAACATGTAGGAACTGACCGCGTAGTCCCGGATCTCCCGATTTTTGAATAGGATTATAATTTGAAAAAATCAACACTTTTAACTTAAAAAACATGCCGTTAAAGGGTGAAAACCAAACCACCCCCCAAACGACCCCGTAGGGGGCACGGACATCTCTCACGGGACCAATGTAACTTGGAGGAACTGACCGCGTAGTCCCGGGTCTCCCGGTTTGTGAATATGACGATAATTTACAAAAATCACACTTAGTTAAAAACATGCGATCAAAGGGTGAAAACCCAAACCAAACCCCAAACGACCCCGTAGGAGGCACGAACACCTCGCACGGGACCAATGTAACTTGTAGGAACTGATCGCGTAGTCCCGGGTATCTCGGTTTGAGAGTATGACGATAATTTGCAAAAATCAGCACTTAAACTTAAAAATAAGCCGTTAAAGGGTGAAAGCCCAAACGACCCCTTAGGGGGCACGAACACCTCGCACGGGACCAATGTAACTTGTTGGAACTGATCGCGTAGTCCCGGGTCTCCCGGTTTGTGAATATGGCGATAATTTGCAAAAATCACACTTAGTTAAAAACAAGCCGTCAAAGGGTGAAAACCCAAACCACCCACCAAACGACCCCGTAGGAGGCACAAACACCTCGCACGGGACCAATGTAACTTGTAGGAACTGACCGCGTAGTCCCGGGTCTCCAGGTTTGATAGTATGACGATAATTTGCAAAAATCATCACTTAAACTTAAAAACAAGCCGTCAAAGGGTGAAAACCCAAACCATCCCACAAACAACCCCGTAGGGGGCACGAACACCTCGCACGGGACCAATGTAACTTGTAGGAACTGACCGCGTAGTCCCGGGTCTCCCGGTTTGACAGTATGGCGATAATATGCAAAAATTAGCACTTAAACTTAAAAACAAGCCGTCAAAGGGTGAAAACCCAAACCACCCCCCAATCGACCTCGTAGGGGGCACGAACACCTCGCACGGGACCAATGTAACTTGTAGAAACTGACCGCGTAGTCCCGGGTCTCCGGGTTTCTGAATATGACGATAATTTGCAAAAATCAGCACTTAAACTTAAAAACAACCCGTTAAAGGGTGAAAACCCAAACCACCCCCCAAACGACCCCGTAGAGGGCACTTACACCTCGTACGGGACCAATGTAACTTGTAGGAACTGACCGCGTAGTCCCGGGTCTCCCGGTTTGTGAATATGACGATAATTTGCAAAAATCACACTTAGTTAAAAACATGCTGTCAAAGGGTGAAAACCCAAACCAACCCCCAAGCGACCCCGTAGGAGGCACGAACACCTCGCACGGGACCAATGTAACTTGTAGGAACTGATCGCGTAGTCCCGGGTCTCTCGGTTTGAGAGTACGACGATAATTTGCAAAAATCAGCAGTTAAACTTAAAATCAAGCCGTTAAAGGGTGAAAACCCAAACCACCCTCCAAACGATCCCGTAGGCGGCACGAACACCTCGCACGGGACCAATGTAACATGTAGGAACTGACCGCGTAGTCCCGGATCTCCCGATTTTTGAATAGGATTATAATTTGAAAAAATCAACACTTTTAACTTAAAAAACATGCCGTTAAAGGGTGAAAACCAAACCACCCCCCAAACGACCCCGTAGGGGGCACGGACATCTCGCACGGGACCAATGTAACTTGGAGGAACTGAGTCCCGGGTCTCCCGGTTTGTGAATATGACGATAATTTGCAAAAATCACACTTAGTTAAAAACATGCGGTCAAAGGGTGAAAACCCAAACCAACCCCCAAATGACCCCGTAGGAGGCACGAACACCTCGCACGGGACCAATGTAACTTGTAGGAACTGATCGCGTAGTTCCGGGTATCTCGGTTTGAGAGTATGACGATAATTTGCAAAAATCAGCACTTAAACTTAAAAATAAGCCGTTAAAGGGTGAAAGCCCAAACGACCCCTTAGGGGGCACGAACACCTCGCACGGGACCAATGTAACGTGTTGGAACTGATCGCGTAGTCCCGGGTCTCCCGGTTTGTGAATATGGCGATAATTTGCAAAAATCACACTTAGTTAAAAACAAGCCGTCAAAGGGTGAAAACCCAAACCACCCACCAAACGACCCCGTAGGAGGCACAAACACCTCGCACGGGACCAATGTAACTTGTAGGAACTGACCGCGTAGTCCCGGGTCTCCAGGTTTGATAGTATGACGATAATTTGCAAAAATCAGCACTTAAACTTAAAAACAAGCCGTCAAAGGGTGAAAACCCAAACCATCCCACAAACAACCCCGTAGGGGGCACGAACACCTCGTACGGGACCAATGTAACTTGTAGCAACTGACCGCGTAGTCCCGGGTCTCCCGGTTTGAGAGTATGGCGATAATTTGCAAAAATCAACACTTAAACTTAAAAACAAGCCATCAATGGGTGAAAACCCAAACCACCCCCCAATCGACCCCGTAGGGGGCACGAACACCTCGCACGGGATCAATGTATCTTGTAGGAACTGACCGCCTAGTCCCGGGTCTCCCGATTTGAGAGTATGGCGATAATTTGCAAAAATCAGCACTTAAACTTAAAAACAAGCCGTCGAATGGTGAAAACCCAAACCACCCCCCAATCGACCCCGTAGGGGGCACGAACACCTCGCACGGTACCATTGTAACTTGTAGGAACTGACCGCGTAGTCCCGGGTCTCCCGGTTTGTGAATATGACAATAATTTGCAAAAATCAGCACTTAAACTTAAAAACAAGCCGTTAAAGGGTGAAAACCCAAACGACCCCTTAGGGGGCACGAACACCTCGCACGGGACCAATGTAACTTGTTGGAACTTATCGCGTAGTCCCGGGTCTCCCGGTTTGTGAATATGACGATAATTTGCAAAAATCACACTTAGTTAAAAACAAACCATCAAAGGGTGAAAACCCAAACCATCCCACAAACGACCCCGTAGGAGGCACAAACACCTCGCACGGGATCAATGTATCTTGTAGGGACTGACCGCGTAGTCCCGGGTCTCCCGGTTTGAGAGTATGGCGATAATTTGCAAAAATCAGCACTTAAACTTAAAAACAAGCCGTCAAAAGGTGAAAACCCAAACCACCCTCCAATCGACCCCGTAGGGGGCACGAACACCTCGCACGGTACCAATGTAACTTGTAGTAACTGACCGCGTCGTCCCGGGTCTCCCAGTTTGATAGTATGACGATAATTTACAAAAATCAGCACTTAACTTAAAAACAAGCCGTCAAAGGGTGAAAACCCAAACCATCCCACAAACGACCCCGTAGGGGGCACGAACACCTCTCACGGGACCAATGTAACTTGTAGGAACTGACCGCGTAGTCCCGGGTCTCCCGGTTTGAGAGTATGGTGATAATTTGCAAAAATCAGCACTTAAACTTAAAAACAAGCCGTCAGTGGGTGAAATCCCAAACCACCCCCCAATCGACCCCGTAGGGGGCACGAACACCTCGCTCGGGACCAATGTAACTTTTAGGAACTGGCCGCGTAGTCCCGGGTCTCCCGGTTTGAGAGTATGGCGATAATATGCAAAAATCAGCACTTAAACTTAAAAACAAGCCGTCAAAGGGTGAAAACCCAAACCATCCCACAAACGACCCCGTAGGGGACACGAACACCTCGCACGGGACCAATGTAACTTGTAGGAACTGACTGCGTAGTCCCGGGTCTCCCGATTTGAGAGTATGGCGATAATTTGCAAAAATCAGCCCTTAAACTTAAAAACAAGCCGTCAATGGGTGAAAACCCGAACCACCCCCCAATCGACCCCGTAGGGGGAACGAACACCTCGCACGGGATCAATGTATCTTGTAGGAACTGACCGCGTAGTCTCGGGTCTCCCGGTTTGAGAGTATGGCGATAATTTGCAAAAATCAGCACTTAAACTTAAAAACAAGCTGTCAAAAGGTGAAAACCCAAACCACCCCCCAATCGACCCCGTAGGGGGCACGAACACCTCGCACGGTACCAATGTAACTTGTAGGAATTGACCGCGTAGTCCCGGGTCTCCCGGTTTCTGAATATGACGTTAATTTGCAAAAATCAGCACTTAAACTTAAAAACAAGCCGTTAAAGGGTGAAAACCCAAACCACCCCCCAAACGTCCCCGTAGGGGGCACGGACACCTCGCACGGGACAAATGTAACTTGTAGGAACTGATCGCGTAGTCCCGGGTCTCCCGGTTTCTGAATATGACGATAATTTGCAAAAATCACACTTAGTTAAAAACAAGCTGTCAAAGGGTGAAAACCCAAACCACCCCCCAAATGACCCCGTAGGAGGCACGAACACCTCGCGCGGGACCAATGTAACTTGTAGGAACTGATCGCGTAGTCCCGGGTCTATCGGTTTCAGAGTATGACGATAATTTGCAAAAATCAGCACTTAAACTTAAAAACAAGCCGTTAAAGGGTGAAAACCCAAACCACCCCCCAAACGACCCCGTAGGAGGCACAAACACCTCGCACGGGACCAATGTAACTTGTAGGAACTGACCGCGTAGTCTCGGGTCTCCCGGTTTGATAGTATGACGATAATTTGGAAAAATTAGCACCTAAACTTAAAAACAAGCCGTCAAAGGGTGAAAACCCAAACCATCCCACAAACGACCCCGTAGGGGGCACGAACACCTCGCACGGGACCAATAAAACTTGTAGGAACTGACCGCGTAGTCCCGGGTCTCCCGGTTTGTGAATATGACGATAATTTGCAAAAATCACACTTAGTTAAAAACAAGCCTTCAAAGGGTGAAAACCCAAACCACCCACCAAACGACCCCGTAGGAGGCACAAACACCTCGCACGGGACCAATGTAAGTTGTAGGAACTGACCGCGTAGTCCCGGGTCTCCCGGTTTGATAGTATGACGATAATTTACAAAAATCAGCACTTAAACTTAAAAACAAGCCGTCAAAGGGTCAAAACCCAAACCATCCCACAAACGACCCCGTAGGGGACACGAACACCTCGCACGGGACCAATGTAACTTGTAGGAACTAACCGCGTAGTCCCGGGTCTCCCGGTTTGAGAGTATGGCGATAATTTGCAAAAATCAGCACTTAAACTTAAAAACAAGCCGTCAATGGGTGAAAACCCAAACCACCCCCCAATCGACCCCGTAGGGGGAACGAACACCTCGTACGGTACCAATGTAACTTGTAGGAACTGACCGCTTAGTCCCGGGTCTCCCGGTTTGTGAATATGATGATAATTTGCAAAAATCAGCACTTAAACTTAAAAACAAGCCGTTAAAGGGTGAAAACCCAAACCACCCCCCAAACGTCCCCGTAGGGGGCACGAACACCTCGCACGGGACCAATGTAACTTGTAGGAACTGATCGCGTAGTCCCGGGTATCCCGGTTTCTGAATATGACGATAATTTGCAAAAATCACACTTAGTTAAAAACAAGCTGTCAAAGGGTGAAAACCCAAACCACCCCCCAAATGACCCCGTAGGAGGCACGAACACCTCGCACGGGACCAATGTAACTTGTAGGAACTTATCGCGTAGTCCCGGGTCTATCGGTTTCAGAGTATGACGATAATTTGCAAAAATCAGCACTTAAACTTAAAAGAAAAGCCGTTAAAGGGTGAAAACCCAAACCACCCCCCAAACGACCCCGTAAGAGGCACAAACACCTCGCACGGGACCAATGTAACTTGTAGGAACTGATCGCGTAGTCCCGGCTCTCCCGGTTTGTGAATATGACGATAATTTGCAAAAATCACACTTAGTTAAAAACAAGCCGTCAAAGGGTGAAAATCCAAACCACCCACCAAACGACCCCGTAGGAGGCACAAACACCTCGCACTGGACCAATGTAACTTGTAGGAACTGATCGCGTAGTCCCGGGTCTATCGGTTTCAGAGTATGACGATAATTTGCAAAAATCAGCACTTAAACTTAAAAACAAGCCGTTAAAGGGTGAAAACCCAAACCACCCCCCAAACGACCCCGTAGGAGGCACAAACACCTCGCACGGGACCAATGTAACTTGTAGGAACTGATCGCGTAGTCCCGGGTCTATCGGTTTCAGAGTATGACGATAATTTGCAAAAATCAGCACTTAAACTTAAAACCAAGCCGTTAAAGTTTGAAAACCCAAACCACCCCCCAAACGACCCCGTAGGAGGCACAAACACCTCGCACGGGACCAATGTAACTTGTAGGAACTGACCGCGTAGTCCTGGGTCTCCCGGTTTGATAGTATGACGATAATTTGCAAAAATTAGCACCTAAATTTAAAAACAAGCCGTCAAAGGGTGAAAACCCAAACCATCCCACAAACGACCCCGTAGGGGGCACGAACACCTCGCACGGGACCAATGTAACTTGTAGGAACTGACCGCGTAGTCCCGGGTCTCCCGGTTTGTGAATATGACGATAATTTGCAAAAATCACACTTAGTTAAAAACAAGCCTTCAAAGGGTGAAAACCCAAACCACCCACCAAACGACCCCGTAGGAGGCACAAACACCTCGCACGGGACCAATGTAACTTGTAGGAACTGACCGCGTAGTCCCGGGTCTCCCGGTTTGAGAGTATGACGATAATTTGCAAAAATCAGCACTTAAACTTAAAAACAAGCCGTCGAAAGGTGAAAACCCAAACCATCCCCCAATCGACCCCGTAGGGGGCACGAACACCTCGTACGGTACCAATGTAACTTGTAGGAACTGACCGCGTAGTCCTGGTTCTCCCGGTTTGTGAATATGACGATAATTTGCAAAAATCAGGACTTAAACTTAAAAACAAGCCGTTAAAGGGTGAAAACCCAAACCACCCCCCAAACGTCCCCGTAGGGGGCACGAACACCTCGCACGGGACCAATGTAACTTGTAGGAACTGATCGCGTAGTCCCGGGTCTCCCGGTTTCTGAATATGACGATAATTTGCAAAAATCACACTTAGTTAAAAACAAGCTGTCAAAGGGTGAAAACCCAAACCACACCCCAAATGACCCCGTAGGAGGCACGAACACCTCGCACGGGACCAATGTAACTTGTAGGAACTGATCGCGTAGTCCCGGGTCTATCGGTTTCAGAGTATGACGATAATTTGCAAAAATCAGCACTTAAACTTAAAAACAAGCCGTTAAAGGGTGAAAACCCAAACCACCCCCCAAACGACCCCGTAGGAGGCACAAACACCTCGCACGGGACCAATGTAACTTGTAGGAACTGATCGCGTAGTCCCGGCTCTCCCGGTTTGTGAATATGACGATAATTTGCAAAAATCACACTTAGTTAAAAACAAGCCGTCAAAGGGTGAAAATCCAAACCACCCACCAAACGACCCCGTAGGAGGCACAAACACCTCGCACTAGACCAATGTAACTTGTAGGAACTGATCGCGTAGTCCCGGGTCTATCGGTTTCAGAGTATGACGATAATTTGCAAAAATCAGCACTTAAACTTAAAAACAAGCCGTTAAAGGGTGAAAACCCAAACCACCCCCCAAACGACCCCGTAGGAGGCACAAACACCTCGCACTGGACCAATGTAACTTGTAGGAACTGATCGCGTAGTCCCGGGTCTATCGGTTTCAGAGTATGACGATAATTTGCAAAAATCAGCACTTAAACTTAAAACCAAGCCGTTAAAGTTTGAAAACCCAAACCACCCCCCAAACGACCCCGTAGGAGGCACAAACACCTCGCACGGGACCAATGTAACTTGTAGGAACTGACCGCGTAGTCCTGGGTCTCCCGGTTAGATAGTATGACGATAATTTGCAAAAATTAGCACCTAAATTTAAAAACAAGACGTAAAAGGGTGAAAACCCAAACCATCCCACCAACGACCCCGTAAGGGGCACGAACACCTCGCACGGGACCAATGTAACTTGTAGGAACTGACCGCGTAGTCCGGGGTCTCCCGGTTTGTGACTATGACGATAATTTGCAAAAATCACACTTAGTTAAAAACAAGCCTTCAAAGGGTGAAAACCCAAACCACCCACCAAACGACCCCGTAGGAGGCACAAACACCTCGCACGGGACCAATGTAACTTGTAGGAACTGACCGCGTAGTCCCGGGTCTCCCGGTTTGATAGTATGACGATAATTTGCAAAAATCAGCACTTAAACTTAAAAACAAGCCGTCAAAGGGTGAAAACCCAAACCATCCCACAAACGACCCCGTAGGGGGCACGAACACCTCGTACGGGACCAATGTAACTTGTAGGAACTGACCGCGTAGTCCCGGGTCTCCCGGTTTGAGAGTATGGCGATAATTTGCAAAAATCAGCACTTAAACTTAAAAACAAGCCGTCAATGGGTGAAAACCCAAACCACCCCCCAATCGACCCCGTAGGGGGCACGAACACCTCGCTCGGGACCAATGTAACTTGTAGGAACTGACCGCGTAGTCCCGGGTCTCCCAGTTTGAGAGTATGGCGATAATATGCAAAAATCAGCACTTAAACTTAAAAACAAGCCTTTAAAGGGTGAAAACCCAAGCCACCCACCAAACGACCCCGTAGGAGGCACAAACACCTCACACGGGACCAATGTAACTTGTAGGAACTGACCGCGTAGTCCCGGGTTTCTCGGTTTGATAGTATGACGATAATTTGCTAAAATCAGCACTTAAACTTAAAAACAAGCCGTCAAAGGGTGAAAACCCAAACCATCCCACAAACGACCCCGTAGGGGGCACGAACACCTCGCACGGGACCAATGTAACTTGTAGGAACTGACCGCCTACTCCCGGGTCTCCCGGTTTGAGAGTATGGCGATAATATGCAAAAAATAGCACTTAAACTTAAAAATAAGTCGTCAAAGGGTGAAAACCCAAACCACCCCCCAATCGACCCCGTAGGGGGCACGAACACCTCGCACGGTACCAATGTAACTTGTAGGAACTGACCGCGTAGTATGGCGATAATATGCAAAAATCAGCACTTAAACTTAAAAACAAGTCGTCAAAGGGTGAAAACCCAAACCACCCCCCAGTCGACCCCGTAGGGGGAACGAACACCTCGCACGGTACCAATGTAACTTGTTGGAACTGACCGCGGAGTCCCCGGTCTCCCGGTTTGTGAATATGACGATAATTTGCAAAAATCAGCACTTAAACTTAAAAACAACCCGTTAAAGGGTGAAAACGCAAACCACCCCCCAAACGACCCCGTAGGGGGCACTTACACCTTGTAAGGGACCAATGTAACTTGTAAGAACTGACCGCGTAGTCCCGGGTCTCCCAGTTTGTGAATATGACGATAATTTGCAAAAATCACACTTAGTTAAAAACAAGCCGTCAAAGGGTGAAAACCCAAACCACCCACCAAACGACCCCGTAGGAGGCACAAACACCTCGCACGGGACCAATGTAACTTGTAGGAACTGACCGCGTAGTCCCGGGTCTCCCGGTTTGATAGTATGACGATAATTTGCAAAAATCAGCACTTAAACTTAAAAACAAGCCGTCAAAGGGTGAAAACCCAAACCATCCCACAAACGACCCCGTAGGGGGCACGAACACCTCGTACGGGACCAATGTAACTTGTAGGAACTGACCGCGTAGTCCCGGGTCTCCCGGTTTGAGAGTATGGCGATAATTTGCAAAAATCAGCACTTAAACTTAAAAATAAGCCGTCAGTGGGTGAAAACCCAAACCACCCCCCAATCGACCCCGTAGGGGGCACGAACACCTCGCTCGGGACCAATGTAACTTGTAGGAACTGACCGCGTAGTCCCGGGTCTCCCAGTTTGAGAGTATGGCGATAATATGCAAAAATCAGCACTTAAACTTAAAAACAAGCCTATAAAGGGTGAAAACCCAAGCCACCCACCAAACGACCCCGTAGGAGGCACAAACACCTCGCACGGGACCAATGTAACTTGTAGGAACTGACCGCGTAGTCCCGGGTTTCCCGGTTTGATAGTATGACGATAATTTGCAAAAATCAGCACTTAAACTTAAAAACAAGCCGTCAAAGGGTGAAAACCCAAACCATCCCACAAACGACCCCGTAGGTGGCACGAACACCTCGCACGGGACCAATGTAACTTGTAGGAACTGACCGCCTACTCCCGGGTCTCCCGGTTTGAGAGTATGGCGATAATATGCAAAAAATAGCACTTAAACTTAAAAATAAGTCGTCAAAGGGTGAAAACCCAAACCACCCCCCAATCGACCCCGTAGGGGGCACGAACACCTCGCACGGTACCAATGTAACTTGTAGGAACTGACCGCGTAGTATGGCGATAATATGCAAAAATCAGCACTTAAACTTAAAAACAAGTCGTCAAAGGGTGAAAACCCAAACCACCCCCCAGTCGACCCCGTAGGGGGAACGAACACCTCGCACGGTACCAATGTAACTTGTTGGAACTGACCGCGGAGTCCCCGGTCTCCCGGTTTGTGAATATGACGATAATTTGCAAAAATCAGCACTTAAACTTAAAAACAACCCGTTAAAGGGTGAAAACGCAAACCACCCCCCAAACGACCCCGTAGGGGGCACTTACACCTCGTAAGGGACCAATGTAACTTGTAAGAACTGACCGCGTAGTCCCGGGTCTCCCAGTTTGTGAATATGACGATAATTTGCAAAAATCACACTTAGTTAAAAACAAGCCGTCAAAGGGTGAAAACCCAAACCACCCACCAAACGACCCCGTAGGAGGCACGAACACCTCGCACGGGACCAATGTAACTTGTAGGAACTGACCGCGTAGTCCCGGGTTTCCCGGTTTGATAGTATGATGATAATTTGCAAAAATCAGCACTTAATCTTAAAAACAAGCCGTCAAAGGGTGAAAACCCAAACCATCCCACAAACGACCCCGTAGGGGGCACAACACCTCGAACGGGACCAATGTAACTTGTAGGAACTGACCGCGTAGTCCCGGGTCTCCCGGTTTGAGAGTATGACGATAATTTGCAAAAATCAGCACTTAAACTTAAAAACAAGCCGTCAAAGTGTGAAAGCCCAAACCACCCCCCAATCGACCCCGTAGGGGGCACGAACACCTCGAACGGGACCAATGTAACTTGTAGGAACTGACCGCGTATCCCGGGTCTCCCGGTTTCTGAATATGACGATAATTTGCAAAAATCAACACTTAAACTTAAAAACAAGCAGTTAAAGGGTGCAAACCCAAACCACCCCCCAAACGACCCCGTAGGGGGCACGTACACCTCGCACGGGACAAATGTAACTTGTAGAAACTGACCGCGTAGTCCCGGGTCTCCCGGTTTGAGAGTATGACCATAATTTGCAAAAATCAGCACTTAAACTTAAAAACAAGCCGTCAAAGGGTGAAAACTGAAACCACCCCCCAAACGACCCCGTAGGGAGCTCGAACACCTCGCACGGGACCAAAGTAACTTGTAGGAACTGACCGCGTAGCCCCGGGTCTCCCGGTTTGAGAGTATGATGATAATTTGTAAAAATCACAAGTAGACTTAAAAACAAGCCGTTAAAGGGTGAAAATCCAAACCGGCCCTCTAACGACCCCATAGGAGGCACGAACACCTCGCACGGGACAAATGTAACGTGTAGGAATAGACCGCTTTGTCCCGGGTCTCCCGGTTTGAGTGTATGGCGATAAATTTTAAAAATCACACTTAGTTACAAACATGTCGTTCAAGGGTGAAAACCCAAATCGGCCCCCAAACGACCCCGTAGGAGGAACGAACACCTCGCACGGGACCAATGTAACTTGTAGGAACGGACCGCGTAGTCCCGGGTCTCCCGGTTTGTGAATATGACGATAATTTGCAAAAATCAGCACTTAAAGTTAAAAACAAGCCGTTAAAGGGTGAAAACCCAAACCACCCCCAAACGACCCCGTAGGGGGCACGAACACCTCGCACGGGACCAATGTAACTTGTAGGAACTGATCGCCTAGTCCCGGGTCTCCCGGTTTGTGAATATGACGATAATTTGCAAAAATCAACATTAGTTAAAAACAAGCCGTCAAAGGGTGAAAAACCAAACCACCCCCCAAATGACCCCGTAGGAGGAACGAACACCTCGCACGGGACCAATGTAATCTGTAGGAACTGATCGCGTAGTCCTGGGTCTCTCGGTTTGAGAGTATGATGATAATTTGCAAAAATCAGCACTTAAACTTAAAAACAAGCCGTTAAAGGGTGAAAACCCAAACCACCCCCCAAACGACCCCGTAGGGGGCACAAACAACTCGCACGTGACCAATGTAACTTGTAGGAACTGACCGCGTAGTCCCAGGTCTCCCGGTTTGATAGTATGACGATAATTTGCAAAAATCAGCACTTAAACTTAAAACAAGCCGTCAAAGGGTGAAAACCCAAACCATCCCACAAACGACCCCGTAGGGGGCACGAACACCTCGCACGGGACCATTGTAACTTGTAGGAACTAACCGCGTAGTCCCGGGTCTCCCGGTTTGTGAATATGACGATAATTTGCAAAAAATCACACTTAGTTAAAAACAAGCCGTCAAAGGGTGAAAACCCAAACCACCCACCAAACGACCCCGTAGGAGGCACAAACACCTCGCACGGGACCAATGTAACTTGTAGGAACTGACCGCGTAGTCCCGGGTTTCCCGGTTTGATAGTATGACGATAATTTGTAAAAATCAGCACTTAAACTTAAAAACAAGCCGTCAAAGGGTCAAAACCCAAACCATCCCACAAACGACACCGTAGGGGGCACGAACACCTCGCACGGGACCAATGTAACTTGTAGGAACTGACCGCGTAGTCCCGGGTCTCCCGGTTTGAGAGTATGGCGATAATTTGCAAAAATCAGCACTTAAACTTAAAAACAAGCCGTCAATGGGTGAAAACCCAAACCACCCCCCAATCGTCCTTGTAGGGGGCACGAACACCTCGCACGGGACCAATGTAACTTGTAGGAACTGACCGCGTAGTCCCGGGTCTCCCGGTTTGAGAGTATGGCGATAATATGCAAAAATTAGCACTAAAACTTAAAAACAAGCCGTCAAAGGGTGAAAACCCAAACCACCCCCCAATCGACCCCGTAGGGGGCACGAACACCTCGCATGGGACCAATGTAACTTGTAGAAACTGACCGCTTAGTCCCGGGTCTCCGGGTTTCTGAATATGACGATAATTTGCAAAAATTAGCACTTAAACTAAAAAACAACCCGTTAAAGGGTGAAAACCCAAACCACCCCCCAAACGACCCCGTAGAGGGAACTTACACCTCGTACGGGACCAATGTAACTTGTAGGAACTGACCGCGTAGTTCCGGGTCTCCCGGTTTGTGAATATGACGATAATTTGCAAAAATCACACTTAGTTAAAAACATGCCGTCAAAGGGTGAAAACCCAAACCAACCCCCAAGCGACCCCGTAGGAGGCACGAACACCTCGCACGGGACCAATGTAACTTGTAGGAACTGATCGCGTAGTCCCGGGTCTCTCGGTTTGAGAGTACGACGATAATTTGCAAAAATCAGCACTTAAACTTAAAAACAAGCCGTTAAAGGGTGAAAACCCAAACCACCCTCCAAACGATCCCGTAGGGGGCACGAACACCTAGCACGGGACCAATATCACTTGTAGCAACTGACCGCGTAGTCCCGGGTCTCCCGGTTTGAGAGTATGGCGATAATTTGCAAAAATCAGCACTTAAACTTAAAAACAAGCCGTCAATGGGTGAAAACCCAAACCCCCCCCCCAATCGACCTCGTAGGGGGCACGAACACCTCGCACGGGATCAATGTTTCTTGTAGGAACTGACCGCCTAGTCCCGGGTCTCCCGGTTTGAGAGTATGGCGATAATTTGCAAAAATCAGCACTTAAACTTAAAAACATGCCGTCAAAGTGTGAAAACCCAAACCAACCCCCAAACGACCCCGTAGGAGGCACGAACACCTCGCACGGGACCAATGTAACTTGTAGGAACTGATCGCGTAGTCCCGGGTCTCTCGGTTTGAGAGTATGATGATAATTTGCAAAAATCAGCACTTAAACTAAAAAATAAGCCGTTAAAGGGTGAAAGCCCAAACGACCCCTTAGGGGGCACGAACACCTCGCACGGGACCAATGTAACTTGTTGGAACTGATCGCGTAGTCCTGGGTCTCCCGGTTTGTGAATATGACGATAATTTGCAAAAATCACACTTAGTTAAAAACAAGTCGTCAAAGGGTGAAAACCCAAACCAGCCACCAAACGACCCCGTAGGAGGCACAAACACCTCGCACGGGACCAATGTAACTTGTAAGAACTGACCGCGTAGTCCCGGGTCTCCCGGTTTGATAGTATGACAATAATTTGAAAAAATCAGCACTTAAACTTAAAAACAAGCGGTCAAAGGGTGAAAACCCAAACCATCCCACAAACAACCCCATAGGGGGCACGAACACCTCGCACGGGACCAATGTAACTTGTAGCAACTGATCGGGTAGTCCCGGGTCTCCCGGTTTGAGAGTATGGCGATAATTTGCAAAAATCAGCACTTAAACTTAAAAACAAGCCGTCAATGGGTGAAAACCCAAACCACCCCCCAATCGACCCCGTAGGGGGCACGAACACCTCGAACGGGATCAATGTATCTTGTAGGAACTGACAGCGTAGTCCCAGGTCTCCTGGTTTGAGAGTATGGCGATAATTTGCAAAAATCAGCACTTAAACTTAAAAACAAGCTGTCAAAGGGTGAAAACCCAAACCACCCCCCAATCGACCCCGTAGGGGGTACGAACACCTCGCACGGTACCAATGTAACTTGTAGGAACTGACCGCGTAGTCCCGGGTCTCCCGGTTTGTGAATATGACGATAATTTGCAAAAATCAGCACTTAAACTTAAAAACAAGCCGTTAAAGGGTGAAAACCCAAACGACCCCTTAGGGGGCACGAACACCTCGCACGGGACCAATGTAACTTGTTGGAACTGATCGCGTAGTCCCGGGTCTCCCGGTTTGTGAATATGACGATAATTTGCACAAATCACACTTAGTTAAAAACAAGCCGTCAAAGGGTGAAAACCCAAACCACCCACCAAACGACCCCGTAGGAGGCACAAACACCTCGCACGGGACCAATGTAACTTGTAGGAACTGACCGCGTAGTCCCGGGTCTCCCGGTTTGATAGTATGACGATAATTTGCAAAAATCAGCACTTAAACTTAAAAACAAGCCGTCAAAGGGTGAAAACCCAAACCATCCCACAAACAACCCCGTAGGGGGCACGAACACCTCGCACGAGACCAATGTAACTTGTAGCAACTGACCGCGTAGTCCCGGGTCTCCCGGTTTGAGAGTATGGCGATAATTTGCAAAAATCAGCACTTAAACTTAAAAACAAGCCGTCAATGGGTCAAAACCCAAACCACCCCCCAATCGACCCCGTAGGGGGCACGAACACCTCGCACGGGATCAATGTATCTTGTAGGAACTGACCGCGTAGTCCCGGGTCTCCCGATTTGAGAGTATGGCGATAATTTGCAAAAATCAGCACTTAAACTTAAAAAGAAGCCGTCAATGGGTGAAAACCCAAACCACCCCCCCAATCGACCCCGTAGGGTGCACGAACACCTCGCACGGTACCAATGTAACTTGTAGGAACTGACCGCGTAGTCCCGGGTCTCCCGGTTTGTGAATATGACGATAATTTGCAAAAATCATCACTTAAACTTAAAAACAAGCCGTTAAAGGGTGAAAACCCAAACCACCCCCCAAACGTCCCCGTAGGGGGCACGAACACCTCGCACGGGACCAATGTAACTTGTAGGAACTGATCGCGTAGTCCCGGGTCTCCCGATTTGTGAATATGACGATAATTTGCAAAAATCACACTTAGTTAAAAACAAGCTGTCAAAGGGTGAAAACCCAAACCACCCCCCAAATGACCCTGTAGGAGGCACGAACACCTCGCACGGGACCAATGTAACTTGTAGGAACTGATCGCGTTGTCCCGGGTCTATCGGTTTGAGAGTATGACGATAATTTGCAAAAATCAGCACTTAAACTTAAAAACAAGCCGTTAAAGGGTGAAAACCCAAACCACCCCCCATAAGACCCCGTAGGAGGCACAAACACCTCGCACGGGACCAATGTAACTTGTAGGAACTGACCGCGTAGTCCCGGGTCTCCCGGTTTGATAGTATGACGATAATTTGCAAAAATCCGCACTTAAACTTAAAAACAAGCCGTCAAAGGGTGAAAACCCAAACCATCCCACAAACGACCCCGTAGGGGGCACGAACACCTCGCACGGGACCAATGTAACTTGTAGGAACAGACCGCGTAGTCCCCGGTCGCCCGCTTTGTGAATATGACGATAATTTGCAAAAATCAGCACTTAAACTTAAAAACAACCCGTTAAAGGGTGAAAACCCAAACCACCCCCCAAACGACCCCGTAGGGGGCACTTACACCTCGTAAGGGACCAATGTAACTTGTAGGAACTGACCGAGTAGTCCCGGGTCTCCCGGTTTGTGAATATGACGATAATTTGCAAAAATCACACTTAGTTAAAAACAAGCCGTCAAAGGGTGAAAACCCAAACCACCCCCCAAACGACCCCGTAGGAGGCACAAACACCTCGCATGGGACCAATGTAACTTGTAGGAACTGATCGCGTAGTCCCGGGTCTCCCGGTTTGATAGTATGACGATAATTTGCAAAAATCAGCACTTAAACTTAAAAATAAGCCGTTAAAGGGTGAAAACCCAAACCACCCCCCAAACGACCCCGTAGGCGGCACGAACACCTCGCACGAGACCAATGTAACTTGTAAGAACTGACCGCGTAGTCTCGGGTCTCCCGGTTTGATAGTATGACGATAATTTGCAAAAATCAGCGCTTAAACTTAAAAACAAGCCGTCAAAGGGTGAAAAACCAAACCACCCCTCAAACGACCCCGTAGGGGGCACGAACACCTCGCACGGGACCAATGTAACTTGTAGAAACTGACCGCGTAGTCCCGGGTCTCCTGGTTTCTGAATATGACGATAATTTGCAAAAATTAGCACTTAGTTAAAAACAAGCCGTCAAAGGGTGAAAACCCAAACCACCCCCCAAATGACCCCGTAGGAGGCACGAACACCTCGCACGGGACCAATGTAACTTGTAGGAACTGATCGCATAGTCCCGGGTCTCTCGGTTTGGGAGTATGACAATAATTTGCAAAAATCAGCACTTAAACTTAAAAACAAGCCGTTAAAGGGTGAAAACCCAAACCACCCCCCAAACGACCCCGTAGGGGGCACATACACCTCGCACGGGACCAATGTAACTTGTAGGAACTGACCGCGTAGTCTCGGGTCTCCCGGTTTTTGAATATGATGATAATTTGCAAAAATTACACTTAGTAAAAAACAAGCCGTCAAAGGGTGAAAACCCAAACCACCCACCAAACGACCCCGTAGGAGGCACAAACACCTCGCACGGGACCAATGTAACTTGTAGGAACTGACCGCGTAGTCCCGGGTCTCCCGGTTTGATAGTATGACGATAATTTGCAAAAATCAGCACTTAAACTTAAAAAAAGCCGTTAAAGGGTGAAAGCCCAAACCACCCCCCAAACGAACCCGTAGGGGGTACAAACACCTCGCACGGGACCAATGTAACTTGTAGGAACTGACCGCGTAGTCCCGGGTCTCCCGGTTTGTGAATATGACGATAATTTGCAAAAATCACACTTAGTTAAAAACAAGCCGTCAAAGGGTGAAAACCCAAACCACCCCCCAAACGACCCCGTAGGAGGCACAAACACCTCGCACGGGACCAATGTAACTTGTAGGAACTGACCGCGTAGTCCCGGGTTTCCCGGTTTGATAGTATGATGATAATTTGCAAAAATTAGCACTTAAACTTAAAAACAAGCCGTCAAAGGATGAAAACCCAAACCACCCCCGAATCGACCCCGTAGGGGGCACGAACACCTCTCACGGTACCAATGTAACTTGTAGGAACTGACCGCGTAGTCCCGGGTCTCCCGGTTTGAGAGTATGGCGATAATATGCAAAAATCAGCACTTAAACTTAAAAACAAGCCGTCAAAGGGTGAAAACCCAAACCACCCCCCAATCGACCCCGTAGGGGGCACAAACACCTCGCACGGTATCAATGTAACTTGTAGGAACTGACTGCGTAGTCCCGGGTCTCCCGGTTTGTGAATATGACGATAATTTGCAAAAATCAGCACTTAAACTTAAAAACAACCCGTTAAAGGGTGAAAACCCAAACCACCCCCCAAACGACCCCGTAGGGGGCACTTACACCTCGTACGGGACCAATGTAACTTGTAGGAACTGACCGCGTAGTCTTGGGTCTCCCGGTTTGTGAATATGACGATAATTTGCAAAAATCACACTTAGTTAAAAACATGCCGTCAAAGGGTGAAAACCCAAACCAACCCCCAAACGACCCCGTAGGAGGCATGAACACCTCGCACGGGATTAATGTAACTTGTAGGAACTGACCGCGTAGTCCCGGGTCTCTCGGTTTGTGAGTATGACGATAATTTGCAAAAATTACACTTAGTAAAAAACAAGCCGTCAAAGGGTGAAAACCCAAACCACCCACCAAACGACCCCGTAGGAGGCACAAACACCTCGCACGGGACCAATGTAACTTGTAGGAACTGACCGCGTAGTCCCGGGTCTCCCGGTTTGATAGTATGACGATAATTTGCAAAAATCAGCACTTAAACTTAAAAAAAGCCGTTAAAGGGTGAAAGCCCAAACCACCCCCCAAACGAACCCGTAGGGGGTACAAACACCTCGCACGGGACCAATGTAACTTGTAGGAACTGACCGCGTAGTCCCGGGTCTCCCGGTTTGTGAATATGACGATAATTTGCAAAAATCACACTTAGTTAAAAACAAGCCGTCAAAGGGTGAAAACCCAAACCACCCCCCAAACGACCCCGTAGGAGGCACAAACACCTCGCACGGGACCAATGTAACTTGTAGGAACTGACCGCGTAGTCCCGGGTTTCCCGGTTTGATAGTATGATGATAATTTGTAAAAATTAGCACTTAAACTTAAAAACAAGCCGTCAAAGGATGAAAACCCAAACCACCCCCGAATCGACCCCGTAGGGGGCACGAACACCTCTCACGGTACCAATGTAACTTGTAGGAACTGACCGCGTAGTCCCGGGTCTCCCGGTTTGAGAGTATGGCGATAATATGCAAAAATCAGCACTTAAACTTAAAAACAAGCCGTCAAAGGGTGAAAACCCAAACCACCCCCCAATCGACCCCGTAGGGGGCACAAACACCTCGCACGGTATCAATGTAACTTGTAGGAACTGACCGCGTAGTCCCGGGTCTCCCGGTTTGTGAATATGACGATAATTTGCAAAAATCAGCACTTAAACTTAAAAACAACCCGTTAAAGGGTGAAAACCCAAACCACCCCCCAAACGACCCCGTAGGGGGCACTTACACCTCGTACGGGACCAATGTAACTTGTAGGAACTGACCGCGTAGTCTTGGGTCTCCCGGTTTGTGAATATGACGATAATTTGCAAAAATCACACTTAGTTAAAAACATGCCGTCAAAGGGTGAAAACCCAAACCAACCCCCAAACGACCCCGTAGGAGGCATGAACACCTCGCACGGGATTAATGTAACTTGTAGGAACTGACCGCGTAGTCCCGGGTCTCTCGGTTTGTGAGTATGACGATAATTTGCAAAAATCAGCACTTAAACTTAAAAACAAGCCGTTAAAGGGTGAAAACCCAAACCACCCTCCAAATGATCCGGTAGGGGGCACGAACACCTCGCACGGGACCAATGTAAATTGTAGGAACTGACCGCGTAGTCCCTGATCTCCCGATTTGTGAATAGGACGATAATTTGAAAAAATCAACACTTTAACTTAAAAACATGCCTTTAAAGGGTGAAAACCCAAACCTCCCCCCAAACGACCACGTAGGAGGCACGAACACCTCGCACGGGACCAATGTAACTTGTAGGAACTGACCGCGTAGTCCCGGGTCTCCCGGTTTGTGAGTATGACGATAATTTCCATTCATATATGTAATTTTTTTGTTTTGAGTGTTTTTTTTTGTAAATTATTGGGTTACTAATATCATATCTTTTTTGTATTTTATTTTTTTTGCAGGATAACAGTTTATCGTTGGCTTTTATTCACGTGGAACACACAAAGAACTCAATGGTTTACAACAAGGGGTTTATTAGTGAATTCATTTTTTTGTGTCATGACCGTACGGTCTTTTGTTGTTTTATTATTGACTTTTATGGCCATAGGGCTTTTGTAAGTTAATTGTTATATTTTTTGGCCGTGCCGGCTTTATGTTAGGCAGGTTTTGGAATGTCCAGAAAATAGAGGACACTCTGCCCAATTTTTTTTTGGGGCTGTGATCAGTTAAAGACTTGTAATATTTTGAAGTTTGTATGTACATTAGTTTATTAATAACGCGCAATATTATTAATTTGTGAATTTTGTGCTTTCAAATATTTTTTTTAATTAAAAAATTGACACAGTTCAAAACCGTGGCAAAAGTGTATCATATTTTGTCACGGTTTTAAACTGTGCTAATTTTTTTTAAACTATGCTGAATCTGGCACAGTTAAAAACTGTGCCAAAAGTGTGCCAGAAATATATAATTCTGGCACGATTTAAAAGTGTGCCAAAAGTGTTCCTATTTTGCTGAATCTGGCACAGTTAAAAACTGTGCCAAAAGTGTGCCAGAAATATCAAATTCTGGCACGGTTTAAAAGTGTGCAAGAAGTGTTCCTGTTCGGCTGATTCTGGCACACTTTTAAACCGTGCCAGAAAAAAATTCCCATTTTGGACTTTTAAACCGTGCCAGAAAAAAATTCCCATTTTGGAACACCTGATTCTGGCACAGTTCAAAACCGTGCCAGATTTGATCTGGCACGGTTTGGAACTGTGCCAGAATCCTGTTTTTGGTGTAGTGAAAAAGTGATTTTGAATGTAACTTTGAGATACTCGTAATGAAGGAGTATGGTGTGGTGGAATCCTGGACTACTATGTTCGTCATATCAAATTTGAACCTAAATCCTTATTATGGATTCTTAATTCCATTGATTCTTTCAAGGAATGGAGAAATTTTATTTTGTATTAACAACGAGGAAATATTGTCTTATGACCCTTCAAAATTTTCGTATAGGAATGTTCCATTCCCAGAAAGTTTCGACCATCTCTATCTATCTGCAACTTCATTGGTGCAAAGTCTAGTTTCCCCAGTAGGATACTCCTGAAATAGTACGAAACACCGAAAATATGGTGACTTTTAGCAGATAGGGATAAATTTGGTATACATCAAAGCTCTACATTTGACTCTTTTTCGTCTGATTTGTTTGATAGTGCATTAGTTATATCTGACTTTTACACATTTGAGATACTACGCAGCGTTTCTTTGTTAATAATTAAAAAGAAAATGGACTTAAAGTTTGAGACTCACGTTTTAGAATTTGATTTCTGTTTGAAATTCTACTTCCAACTGAAAATTATTGCTTTACAAGTTATATTCACTGTTATGTTTGTGCAGACTATTTCTCTGATTGAAAAGAAACCTCATCACGCTATATGTACTTTGTTTTTCTATGAGATAGGGTTCATATTTATGATTGGGTGGCACTAATAAACGTTAGACTTTTTCTTGGGTCATTGTGTGACTTCGGTGCCTTGTATGGATGTGTCTTTTTGATGAGTTTATTCTAATGATTTTCTAGCCCCTGGAAAAGATTTAATTCCAGAAACAATAGACATAGTTTAGTTCCAAATGGTGCTACTATCATATAGTAAAACTTTTAAGAGGACTACCAGTTGTTGTCTTAAAAACTGTGATCAATTTAAACCACGCCTAATGTTTGTAGGTATAAGTATTTCAATCTATATCCTGCATTGTGAGAGAGAAGTTACAAAATAATACAGAACACGAGAAACGTAAAAACACAACTAGGGTGTGAAATATTAAACCATTGGTCTCTCTAAATTCTAAGCTCTCGTTCATGAGTTTTTGTGAATCACAGGTGTTTGAATCACAGGTGTCAATTCAATCTATATCCTGTAAGTGTTTGAATCACAAGTGTCAATTCTATTCCTAAATTTTAGACTTTTTTTTTGTGAATTTAACAATTTGAGATCCTAGGAATACACAAAAACTTCAACCAAATAAACAATACTTTGCAAAATTTGTCTGCCAAAGCAACAACTAATTCTCTGTAGATGGACAGGCGCCTGGGTCTATGACAACAACGAGAATTCTATAAATGGTCAAACATCTGTTGGGCGTTCTTAATTGTACTAGCAGATGGGAATTAATGAGGTTTTTTAGGTGGTTTTAATATGTAATCTTAGGGTATAAACATGACATTATGGTTTATTTTGACCCAACTTCTTTAGATTTTTATTGACATTGAATGAGCATCTTCAATGAAAGAGGCATTGAGGAAAAAGCATTAGAGTTTTCTAACTTTTATTTCACATAAGAGATTGAGTGGACTGGGTGAGTGTGCGTAACTCGTGCGCATTCTAACCAATGTACCTGACATCCTCGTGTATTGGACTATGTTAGGTGTATTTAAGAAAATGTTATTTTACTGAATCACATTAGAGCTCGTGTTCATTTTTTATGTTTTTGGATTTTTATGGACTCGTAGTATAAGTTAGGTACACACAATGAAGAGGATAATATACAGAAGCTTCTGAAACCGAGGGAAAGAAACAAAAACTTGATTTTATCAAGTGTAAGAAGGATCACTACAACTACAAGAATTAACTAATAATTCTAGTGGAAAAAATATGTGGATCTTATAGATTCTCAATCAAGTCACCTAGCTGAAATGGAAAATTGATACAAAGATTGAACAATTGATCCATAAAAAGAATGGGTTTTCAACAAAATAGTAAAATTAGACAAACAATGCAAAGATAGAAATCGATCCATACAAACCGGGATTTTCAATTAAATAAAACAACTAAATAATGTTCATATAGTTAAGTATATATTTGTTAGGTGTAACTCTCATTATTGTCCCATACGCTCTTGCTCACATAAAATCAAAGCCCCAATTGTTGTGGCTCGAATTGCTAAGGGTACGAAATCTATCTCAAATTTTCACCACCCTTGAAGACTTCAATAAGAGGATGATTGTTACTTGTGGGATTACAAATCCATTGGGAAAGCTTCTTTAAATCAACTTTAAACTTTAGGCATGTATAAAGATTTTGAGGATCCTTCGCCTGGTCAATTTTGGCTACAAATAAAGGCAATTGACATTAAGGGAAGATCGAATTTCAAAAAAGGAAAACAAGACTTAATTTATGATTGGGAGTATATTAGTATGATATGATACATTTAGCATGAGAGAGTTTCCATGCAGATCCTACTATATATGATCAAGTCCTAATCCATTGTCAGACGTACCCCCACGGTAGTAGAGGTTTGATGCTAGATGGAAATGCTACGAGGATGGGTTAAACTACATTTGGGTTGAGCTAAAAGAATTTACACTTTTCTCTATAGACAACTCCATTATAAATGCGATTAAATTCAAATGACAGTTACCAAATCCAGTGCTGACTAAACCCACAAATCAAGGTGCCAAAGCCATTACGCTTTTCTCTACAGTGTTGATGAAATCCACAAATCAAGGCAATCAAATTTTCCAGCTTAAATTTAACTCAGTCAGGTACCAATGATTTGGAATACTTCAATTGACTTGGTAGCAGTTTGATGGTCTAGTCGTTGTTCTACAACATCTGGAAAATATAACCCTCTAAGCATATAGACCTAAGTACAAGGATTGAAAAGAAGAATAAAATTATAATGGAGTTATACACAATTGATGTCCCCTGCCTTGTGAGAGTGGCAAGTAGAGGTGATAGCCAAGGCAATGGTAAGAGTCTCAGTAGGTGTTTTGTTAACACATCGATGTTCAAATAAGTCCATGCAGTAAATAAGGCAGTCATCTCTATTTATATTGAGAAACACTAAAAATCATGTTGGAAAAATATTAAGTGTAACACTATTTGGTGACATAGTAGTATCACAAACCAATACAATTTCTGAAAATGTGTGAAATTGTGAGTCAGAGAGAAAATAACAATTTATGTTTGTATGTCATACAATTTAACAAAAACAACCATTACACTTGATATTTTCTCGTCACTGATCGCGTTAAACCCCTATATGTCATAAGAATTTTGAAAAAAGAACTACAGTTCTTATCATGGGAATTGAGGAAGAGTGGCTCTTGGTAGACTACCTATGAAATTAATTACCAATGAATTAGTGGCCACGGTCGTTTAGTATTCTGGCAGCTCATGTTAGTGTAGGTTTACATTTAGACCATTTATAAAAGATTGTGGTGTGTACAGTTGTGGGTTTTTTGAGGATATGGATCAAGAGTTTATATATGAGAAGTCTGATGACCTTGATGTTTTCAAGGGTTCGAAGATTAATGTGTTGCTTCTCTTTGCTCACGATCTATCGCCCATTTTCATAAAAAAAGGTCAAATATTTGCATCAATACAGTATGGACACATATCTAAATAATGAGTCATGCTTATATGTAAAAGAAAACTAAAAAATCAAATTACTACCTATTGAAAATTGTACTCTCTAATATGAAGAAGCGTAAAGCAAAATTTAATACAAACCTCTTTTCCAAGTTATACCATGTTATCATAAAGCTTCAAGATTTTCTTTTGCCTAAAATTTGACAAAAATAAACATGATTCAATTATATATATACAATTGCAAACTAAGACATGCGCCCACACACCAGGACATGTTTAAACCGCAAGAATGGTAATAATGTCAACCCCCGTGTATGCGCACACAAGCCTACAAACCAAGTCACCTAAAACAAAAATAAAAATATAATTTGACTTAATATCATGTGATGGTCCGAATTACAAATCGACATTTAAACAAACATCTCTAGTGACCAAATTACCATAAATCCTCAAACTATAACATACATAAAAACACACTGTAGACCATGTATGCTTGTATATTGTTCCATATATATATGCAACGACAAAAAACGAAAATACAATAAGTAAAAACTGACTTTTCACCCAAAGCCTCATAAAAGCTTGTTAATGTCGCCACTCAAAAGCATTTGTAAAATGATTACGTTATAGATTATCACGTCGTACTAAAATAAAATAGTAGATAAAAAGTGAAAGTGATAGGACTGAGAGTTATGAAAAGATTGGTATCATACCATATGCTACCTTTGAATCCCAATAGTCTCAAATGTTCAACGAATTTGTGTTATCTGAATCCCAATTGCTTGATTACTCCCCGTTTGGTTGTTCCAAAATTGTAAATTGGATCATTAATAAATTGATCCATTTACAAATTGATCCATTAATTGTGTTTGGTTTCATTAATGAAATGATTCATTAATTGCCCCATTTTAACTCATGTGCAAAATCTGAAATTGGATCATATCACAAAAAAATTGAAATGAATCCATTTGAAATAGGAATCGCATAAAGTGCATGTCCATTCTCCCTCCTCCTCTCCCTCTCTCTTTCCCTCCCCCTCCCTCTCCCCCTCCCCCTCTTGATTTGTTTTTATCTTTTTTTCATAGAACCTTAACATCAATTTCAAATTATCAAACATTGTGTAAAATTGGATTTAACTCATTTCAAATTCACTCATTTACAATTCAATAATTCACAATGAACCAATTTACATAATCAAATAATTTGCGCAACCTAACTGGACCTAAATAAATCGCCCAAAAACTGTCATCATAACCCTGTGAAGAAACCTTCTGCAATTGAGCCCTAGAAAAACAAAAAGTAATTTCATACCACAAGTCAGTAAACAAAATTGACATATCAAAAATTTGTATTAAGAAGTAATTACTTTCGATTGTCGTTAAAGTCATCAAAAGAAAGAGTATTTTTGTTCCAAATCATTTTCATCACCCTACAACCAAACAAATACAAAAATTCCATACCTTGTAAATTTTTACCAGTGAGACAATACATATATTAAAGAAATCACAATACAAATAAAAAGGAAGTTTTAACTACCTAAATATTCTTCATAACAAAGCTAAAATTAATATCTAGAGTGAACCCCATCTGATACCATAGAATCAAATACAAAGTTAACCGTCGACGAGCCTATAGAGATGTAGAAAAAATTAATTAACGAGTGTTTCGGGTTTGATGAGGATTTTGGGTTGCCGCCAATCGAGAGAGAAAGCTTGCGGTTATGGAGACAGAAAATCCAGAGAGAGGTAGAGAGCTTGCGGCAATGGAGCCAGCAAATCGAGAGAGTGAAGGAGTTTGCGGGTATGGAGGAAGAGGTGGAGAAAGAAAATGGGTAATCATGATTTTGAGGGGGAAATTAATTTGGGGATGGGAGGGAACTTTATAAATGAATTGGAAAGGAAAAAAGAAATAGTCCCTTAAAAGTTTAAAGGACCAACTTTTAAGGGAAAAACAACCGTTCCTTATAATCACTTTTTTAGGTGACATTTGGGACGGGTGAACCAAACTGTCCCTAATAATACACTTATATAGAACGGATGATTTGGCCGTTCCAAATAATTATTTTTAGGGACGGCTACTCAAAATCGTCCCTAATATACCAGTCCCAATAGAGCATTTTTTTGTAGTGAATTCAATATTGCAAGAAATATCCCATGTTAGTAATGAATATTACATATGATCATTAAATATCCTAATGTCAATTAGAATTACAAATATTTCAATATTCTTGCGAATATTCCATCTAGATGAGCACTATCCAATCTCTCAAAGATATATCCTAATCTAGTAACAATATCCCATACAACAAAGACATATCCGATATCGTGAAGGATCTCATTTTAACGTAAATATACCAATGAAGAGGAATATCGCAAAAAACATAAAGTATCCCTTAGTCCAAAGAAATATCTAATTCATTATACAAATATTCCTTCTTTGAAATATCCCACTATAGAAAGAAATATCTTATACTTTAAATAAATATCCCATGTGAAAATAAATATCCCGAATTGAAACAAATATCACATTGCTAAATGCCTAAGATAAGTTACAAAGTGACATAAATAATCATCTATAATATACTTGTAATACGATAGTATTGGCGAACTTAATAAGTATTTTATAAACAAAAGTAAATCTAAACAAAGATAAAAAAATGTTTAAACAAAAAGTTTAATTACACTTCCAAAAGTTAATTAAAAAGATGCAATTATGTCGTTTACAAAAAGAATATAATTGTGTTTAACGTTGTTCTTAATTCGATACATTCGAATTCAAATTAGAATATTTGAAATATTTTAAAATATTCTAAATTCAATTCCAATGTATGAAATTGGACTAACACCATACACAACTTCAGCTAACTCCAAGTTTCATATTGGAGTCCAAATAAAAAATTGGCTTCTTACAAGGAGATGGTGATAATACTTCCAAATACTCTTTCACATCAGACATTGGTGCAATACCCACGATCGCAATTTCTCCCGAAAAAACATCATATTAACATAATAGGTATTAAAAAATCTTTACTGGTTTCCTTTGTAAATAACTAATATAGTAGACTAAAATCAGACAACTTGAAAAATACTTCTCACACTTAGAGAGATAATTGAATCACTGAATGATATAATTAATCATCAAACTATAATGGTATCACGGCTGCTTTGTGTTGGGTGCATTTTTTATAGAGGTGGTAAGTAGGTTATGAAGGATGGGTATCTACTTCTGTATGGAACGCAACAAACGGGAGAATAGGCATAAGGTTTTTTAAAATAGTCCAAAGAACAATATAATCATTAATTTAAAAATGAAGAAAAAGAAGTTAACTAAGTAAAAGAAGAGGCTTGTGCATTTAATTGAGAAACTAAATTGGTATGATACAAGTATGAACATCTTTATTTTCTAAATACATATTTGTTTGTTTCATCCTCTAAATTTATTTTATAATTTTTTTAAAACAATTACACATTGTATTAGAAATTAGTATAATACTCATCAAATTTTATTTTTCTTTATTATTTAACAATTTGGTATAATGCCAGTATAATTTTTTTAATATTATACTAGTACTAAGATATATATGTGGCCACTAGTGAAAATTATAATACTAAGTAAATGTAATGATAATTACAATTTAATATAGGACATCCGAATATATGCAGTATCTAGGTAAATCTATGTTATTTGTATAATTTTGATGTGTTAATTAGAATTTATTTGTTCTTTGGTTATATTAGAAAATCATATAATACTCATCAAAATTTATTTTTATTTGTATATTTCAGAATTTTGATAAAATACTCATAGTTTTATATATTTTTATTTTTTTAAATAATGTTTTAAATTTTAATTGCGGTGAGGTGGAGTGGGTTGGGCTCTAAATGTAGGGGGTGGGGATGGTTTTTCTTTTTTATATTTATGCATTATTCTTTAAATTTTATTTGGTGTGGGGTTGGGTGGGTTGGACAAGATTTATTTATATTTTATTATTGAAATGGATCAAGTTGTATTTTCAAAAGGATCAAATACCCAAAAGTCCCTCAAACATTTTTTAATACTCATTTAGTCAAAGTATTTTATTTTGTACCAAAATGTCCCTCAAACATCCATTTAACTAATATTCTCTTGTTTTTAAAGTTTCGCGCCAGGGACATGGTAAGGACTTTTTGGAGCAAAATAAAAAAGGTTTGGATAGAATGTGTATTAAAAAATGCTCTAGGAACTATTTGGTATATGCCCTTTTTAAAATTCATAATTTCTAATATGGAAAAATAGGCGTTATACTAGAAATAATTTTTTTAATAATTTTTTTTAAAAGCTTGACGTGTTATTTAGATTTTATTTTTTTATTAGATTGTATTAGAAATTCGTATAATATTAATCAAACTTTATTTTTCTTTATTATTTAAAATTTTGGTAAAATGCTTTAATAATATACTAGTGCTTAATAAGACTATGATACACCCTATCTCACCTAAACCCACACTCAACGTAACAGCTCCTGATATTCTGGAACACTCAACCTAACAGCTCCTGATCCTACGCATGCTACTGTATATATACAAGTACAAAGACTTAAACTAGTAAACATGGAAATCTGTAACTGATAAAGATCTCCCAAGATATCAGATAGACTGATAAAGGGCTATTCAAGCGTTGGACCTATTCAGCCATATGGTATGTGAGAAATTCTAAACGTCCCGCTCTTGGACCGCCTAGAAACCAAAATAGTCCAGGTGGACAGCATTATCTCTTTTGCTGGCTGGACCCATGTGTATGCACAAACCAAAAAAAAAAAAGGAAATTCTTTCACGCCCAAAACCAAAGAAAAATCCAAAAACTCTACTACCACTTTACTCTTTCTTTCCTGTTACGTTACCTCTTTCTCTCTCTACTTCGATCTTCTAACTCAAGTTCTTTTATGGGATCAAGCTTCTCTTAAGGTATGTACTCTCTATTAATTATTTATAGCATTATTGATAATGTAATCTAAATTTTTTGATATTTTATTTTAGGTTGAAAATTAAAGATTTTATTTTATGTTAACATACTAATTTTTATTGCATTTTTTATATTTATTAACTAGGATGGAATCAGAAATTTAAGAAAAATCTCTTGACATTAATTTGAATATTAGCTTGGTTGAAGATGAAATAGAAGATATAGGAGATGGGGATGGTTGTAATGAAAATGAAAAATGTATTGTAGAGAAAATAAATGACCCTCGATTGGGAATGGAATTTGATAATGTTGATAATTTATATGAGTATTATAAAAAATATGGTAATGACAAAGGATTTCCCGTGAAGAAGAGGACATAAAAAAAAGGGATTGATGGTGCAATACAATATGTGTCCATTGCATGTGGTCGAGAGGGCAAACCTTTAAGCCAAGCCAAAAATTCTTTCAAAATGCAACCCATTCAAAAGGTTAATTGCAAGGCTATGGTTAGGGCGATTGTAGATGCTAATATAAAAGTGAAGATTTCGTCAATTAACCTTAATCACAACCATGAGTTAAGCCCAGGAAAATCCCGATTTTATAAAACTAATCGGAAAATAAGTTCAGTAACTAAAAGGAGGCTAGAGATGAATGATAGGGCCGGCATAAGACCAAATAAAAGTTTTAGTGCGTGTGTAGTTGAAGCCGGTGGTAATGAGAATGTGCCATTCCTATTGAAAGATTGCTATAACTACATTGACAAATCTAGAAAGTTAAGACTTGAGGGTGGTGATGCTTTAGCTATCCAAAATTATTTTCTAAAAATGCAAGCTAATAATGCTAAATTCTTTTATTTGATGGATTGGGATGATGATGGTAGGTTGAAAATTTTATTTTGGGTGGATGCAAGGAGTAGGGCTGCATATGTAGAGTATGGTGATTTTATCACTTTTGACACGACATACTTAACGAACAAGTACGACATGCCATTTGGTCTTTTTGTAGGGATGAATCATCATGGGCATTCAATACTATTGGGGTGTGGTTTGATATCAAATGAGGAGACTCATACATTTACTTGGATTTTTAAGACATGGCTTATGTGCATGAATGATAAAGCTCCTAATGCAATTATCACTGACCAAGATAGAGCGATGAAAAATGCTATTGAAATTGTATTCCCTAATACACGTCATAAGTGGTGCTTGTGGTACATTATGAAAAAATTACCTGAAAAGTTAAGGGGGTATGAGCACTATGAGTCAATAAAGAGTGGTATACATTCTATTGTTTATGATTCTCTAAATGCCATAGAATTTGAAGACAAATGGAGTAGGTTAATTGGAAAATTTATCCTTAAAAAGAATGAGTGGTTGAATGGGCGATATCATGAGAGATTTCGTTGGGCTCCTGCTTTTGCGGAAGATACATTTTGGGCCGGAATGTCAACTACTCAAAGAAGTGAGAGTATGAATGCATTTTTTGATGGCTATGTTAATTCTAAGACTAGCTTAAAAAATTTGTTGAACAATACGAGAATGCATTGCGCAGTAAGGTTGCCAAAGAGAGTGAAACAGATTATGATTCTTTCAAGGGTGCGATTCCATGTATTACAAAATATCATGTGGAGAAACAATTTCAGATTTGTTATACAACAACAAAATTGAAGGAGATTCAAGATGAGTTAACGGGGAAGATTTATTGTCGTTTGTATTTGGTTAGTAACGATGGTAACATTGAGGTGTACAAAGTGACAGAAGATTTAGCTGGAGCGATTGAGCGAGATACCAATTTTGTAGTTTCATTCGACCTCACCTACTGTGATATTAAGTGTAATTGTCGATTATTTGAGTTTCGCGGTATTATTTGTAGACATTGTCTTACAGTCTTGATTGAGAAAAAGATTCAAACTATTACAGAAAAATATATTTTGAGGCGATGGAGAAAGGATGTGAAGAGATGCCATACAAAGGTTAAAATTATTTACTCTGATTGGGCCATGAATCCCGAGAATGAACGGAACGATAGGATGTATAATGTATTTTCTAAGATCGCAGATTTGGCAACGGACAATGAAGATAAGACCAAAATGGTGATGGATTGGGGTGAAAAATTATTCAATGCTTTAAAGAATAGTGAAGATACTTGTATAAGTAGTGAAGCAACTCCAAGTGGGGAGGTAACTAATGTCAATTCATCAGGATGTGCAATTGTTCGTTCTCCATTGGCCACTCGTCGTAGTAAAGGTCAACCACCTTATAAGAGGCAACAAAGCAAGACCGAGAAATATATTCAAAATAAAGCAAAAAAGACAAAGGTAAGTCCTTTTATTTTTTTATTTGACATTATTTTTTTATTCTTTTAATTGATATATATTTATTATTTTGTAAATGTGTAGTTGGATAAAGATACACCTCAAAGGTCACGAGCTATATGTTCTTCATTTGATGTTTCACAAGCCTCCGAAAGTGGATCTTATGTTCCAAACATTCAAAACTATCATTCTCATTCTCAAATTCGGGTAATTATTTTTATTTTAATTTATTTGAAGATCAATTATTTATTTAGTAACAATTCTTATTTTTTTCATTATGTGCAGGATTATTATCATCCATTTTTCAGTGGTGCAAATCAGTTAAACAATGACATAAATAATTTTAACCCATTTTGAAAGCCAAAGGAGAATTGATTATCATATGTAATATATGGTGTTAGTTTATTATATGATATTTAGATATTACTATTTTTGTATTTAATTACATGGGTTGAAGTTGATATTGTAATATTTTGTGTTGTAATATCTGGTGTTGTAATATCTGTAATATTTTTTTGTGTACTGAACTTTGTTTACTGTAAGCCTACTGAATGAAAGTTGTTTAGTGGAGTAATTGGTTTTGGGCGTGAAAGAATTTCCTTTTTTTTTTTGGTTTGTGCATACACATGGGTCCAGCCAGTAAAAGAGATAATGCTGCCCAGCTGGACTATTTTGGTTTCTAGGTGGTCCAAGAGCGGGACGTTTAGAATTTCTCATGGTATGTGCGCTGGACTTATTCAGCCATATGGCATGTGATAAATGATAGACGGCTAGTCTTCTAGAATATCAGGAGCTGTTCGGTTTAGTGTTCCAGAATACCAGGAGCTGTTAGGTTGAGTGTGGGTTCAGGTGAGATAGGGTGTATCATAGTCTTAATAGTGCTAAGATATATATGGGTTAGCTAGTGAAAATTATGATATTTAGTAGATGTAATGGTAATTACAATTTATTATAGCATCTAGTTGTATACCTATAATATCTATGAATATATATATGGAATCTAGGTAAACCTACGTTCTTTGTAATCCATAATTTATTAATGTTTTACTAACATGAACGTGACGCACTATCATATTTTTTTTTACCATATACGATCACAAATCAAATAAGAGTAACACGAAATAAAATTGTTTTCAACTTTAAAAGAAATATTTATAACGTTTTCGAATAAAAAAACATCATGAATATTTTAGAAAAAAAATATGTAAAAAAGTTGTTTAAGAAAAACTAAGAAAAACGATGTCTTTTTATTAAAACATTTCTTCAACTCTTTTATCTAAATAACAACTTTTAATAAATAGTTAAACCAATTTTTCTAAAGAACACCTAATTCAGTTTTTTATCAAAAAACAATTTATTTAGAAAACATTTTTTATTTATCCAATAATGTTTTATTAACAATTATTTTTTTTAAATTTCAATTTTTTTTATTAAAAAAATATTATTTAGAAAACATTTTATATTTATCTAATACAGTTTTTTTAATAATTATATTTTTTTAAATTTTAAAGCAGTTTAAAAAGTTTTTTATACATTTATACATCAATTATCTTTTATAATAAGAGTTATGGCAGTTCTTTATTTTTTAAAAGAGTTGAAAGAGAAAATAATTATATGAGATGTAATTTTATTTTGGTAATTTTTTAGTTGTCTTTGATGTTCTGGTTTGCTCTTTTGTTTTTTGTTCAGATTAGATATTAATGAATGTTTGTTTATTTGCATAAATTTGTCGTTATCCATATACACTTCATTGTCTAACTACTTCAAGTCCCCTAATCGATCAGTGTAGAAACACTCTTTGGGGTCACACCTAGGTTCAAAAGATATTGTAAAATGAGACCTCATATGGAAACAAATAAAAAAGAACTCAGTTGCTTCCATATAAACTTTTAAAAGAAGACAATGAAGAGAGATAAATTAAAGAACAAATCGAATACAATATTTAATGTACACAACCAAAAAATGAATTGCAATCACGCAAGCATTAAACTTCAATTCACCATTGTCACACTCTTAAACCGAATGAATGTTCAATCCAAAAAACATATTCGTTCATTACTTGTAACCCTAAATTGCAACAAATCAATTCAGTACACAAATAAAGACTTCAAACAAGGTTCACAAATAAATTTTAATATTTTTCAAAACACGACAGTAAACAAAGGGAAAAGGGTTTACAAAACTGAAAGTGTGAAAATGCCACAAAAATTATTGAGCATAACCTATTGTACATTACAAACTTTTGAGTGAAATAGTGAGATTATATTATAACATAAATAGTGAAATAAAAGACAATATCCTTACACAAAATAACTATTGCGAGACTTATTTTAGAGATTGATTAATCCATGTCGTAACATAATATTATTGCATTACAAACAACACATTCTTACAATATTTAAGTACTTCAAAAAATATCCGATTGCATGCTTGTCATATCATGATATAAACAAGCAAGCCTAGTAATAGTTAACAAAGACATTGGGCACATCATTAGTGTAGTTTTGATCGTGTGAAAGGGTAGTTCGCAGTGATTTGCTATATTATCTTGGCGAGGGAATGGTGTAGTGGTGGTGTTCGCTACACCCAAATATGTGATTAGGGGTGGTTCGTGCCTCAGCATGAAAGTTATCGAGAGTGGATACGCGAACATTATAAGGATTAGGGCCTTTATCCATTTGATGACAAGAGAGGGTTATATTTTTCAGGGAAAAGTTTTTGTTGGGGTGGGTGGGTGAGAACTACAAGAGTTAGTTTTGTATTCATTCCAAAACTGATTAGATGTATAGTATTTAAGGAGTTCGTACTTTTGATACGATGGAGTAATTATTGGGGTAGTTAGTGTCAAGAGGGTGTTCTTGTCAATCGACATGGTAGAACAAACAAATTGATTTTGATATTAATCGAGAGTTCCAAATAGGGCATGGGACTATTTGGGGTCTTTTGAGTAAGATTCACCATGCTGCTTAGGACAAAGAGTAAGCTACTACTTCATTTGGGGATGTGTTCAGGAACTTCAAGGGAAGTGGTGTCCATTATTAAACTTGTGAAAATTACCGGAGCTGGCAAACGAAAGTGAAGACGAGCTAAGGCTTGGTTTGGAGTTTTGGGAAAGGGAGAAGGTAATGTTATTGATCGCTCTGGTGTGAAATACTGTTGTTCTCGGGTTCCAAAAGTGGGTTGATAGCCCAACGTGAAGTATTTTTTGCCATTTTGGATTTGGTTAGGGCTAGTGATGTTTGAATTTCACAATCACCATTAACATGTGCACAATTATGTGTAGTGTTACTACTGTAGCGCTACCAAAAAAATTACTAACACTAAATTACCATTAGAAAAAAGGCGTGGGGAACTAAATTACTAACACTTTTCTACCGTTACTAAATTATGTGTTACTAACACATCCCTACCGTGACTAAAGTGTTACAAATTTATTCAAATCCTAACATATATCAAGAATTAGTAAAAGTATAAGTCGATTACTAATATTGATGAATTTTCAAAAAACAAATAATATATGTTTTATTAACCACAACAATGAAAAAATTAATAAATATCAATCACCAATAAGATGACATTCAAAATTCTGTGATGCTAATAAAACAAGTTCTTTACGATCACAAATCATAACATAAAGTTTGTGTTATTCTAAAATGTTTGTTTCCACCATGACAACCCAAACAACATTTCAAGTGCAGTGGATCAATAAAGAAACTTATAGTGTAACCAAAAAAGAAAATAAAGAATACAGAAGCCTCATTGGGCTACCCTCTCATCTCCGCTAGTCATGTTTCTCAACTCCATTTGTTGACTTTCAATCCAGCTCATCACTCGCGAAAAATCTTCTCCTGCTAAAGACACCGATGAGGTGTCTTCTTCCAGATGCAGTAACTGTGATGGTTCATCATATCTCAAGTTGTTTTCTAACACCTGATCCTGTGGATATTTTCCCGCCATTTCCGACCGGGGCAAGGTATTCATTACCGCTGATGCCAGCAAGAAACTCTTCATCTGAATATCATTAAAAAGAGGTTTAGTAACAGGAGATTGTCAGGAAGTGGAGGGAATAAGTGAATGAAGCATACTTGTGTTTGGCAACCTATATACCGATGGACAACACATCCAATTTGAAAATATGGACTACATGCAACCAGATCCGCAACTGTTGAGATGTTGGCAATGGCGGATGCATACTTTCTGCGCCGTGCCCGCATCATTGACAACAAGCTATATTTAACACTGAAGAAACGTATCTGCAAGTTCTCCTGGTTCAGTGACGACAAATACGTCATTCTGCCAACTACAAAAGTATCCCGGCAGCTTAGAATTGAGCTAAACAATAACTAAATGTGAACCCGATAGAGAAGAGGAATAAGAGAGGGAAAAGTTGACCTTAATATCGAGCCACTCGTGTCATTTTGGAGAGCCAAATGTACAATTCCAACCTGCGGGGAATTCATTAATTTCTCGTGCAATGATCGTACAGGCAAAGAAAGTTTCCTGTGTATGGAAGGGTGCTGGGGTGGTGAAGTAGCTGCTTTTCCAGATTGATAACCATCCAAGCTTAATGGCAGGACTAATTCGATTCTACCAACCCTATGAGCAGTTATATCAGGACTATATAGTCTATAGAAGTGGGCTAGATAGGAAACTCCCAGTGAACAAAGGTGATATAAATGATGTTGGGAATGCTGTTCCTAATACTGCCCTTATAGGTTCCCGATATCCCATTAATTAGAGATAATCTTATTCCATTACGAGCAAAAAATGTCTCAAGAGACCGAGCATGGTGAAAAACTCTTCCAGAATCTGGACTATGAGAAGCTTCCACAAGTAGCACATTACGTCTCCAACCTAATGAGGGGACACTATAGTCTAGCAAAGAAAAATGCAAAGTGACATTAAAATTAAAATAAAACGATATTCAAGAGAAAAAAACGTATGTCAAGCATTTAAAGAGGTATTCAGTAGCTCCCCTACCAGCATTGGAACCCTTTACCTTGAAGAACTGCTGAGACTTCAAATGGTCAGACAATTTCTCATCATTCTGGTTCTGCACCAACTTTTCGCAGACAACCTTGAATGAAGAAGAGTTGTTTTGAAAATATTCGTCTGTTGCGGCCTCTAACTTCATCCAAACTGTGGGATCAGTCTCATCCAGCTCCATATCATGACATTCATCAACTGCAGATGCGATGTAATATAGATCAACAACTTAGAGGTGGCTATAACAATTTAGCTCTGTTTAGGTGAAGCAAATCTTCCCTAGATACTCAAAACCCAATGAAACATACCATGATCCCAACTAAAAGTGCATTTTCTTGTAGTGCCTTTGGAATAATACCTGTAAGCAGAATAATCCGGTTTAAATTCATGATGAAAGGAAATACAAGTTCATTGCCAAATGTATAACAACTTACCAAGATTTCAATTTTCTTTATTCTGACGTATTTGGATTTACCACTATGACACTTGTACTTAATGCAGACAAAGACACGCCTGAAACAACAAGCAATATACACTTCAATGTTAATCATATACAAATGAATCAATCTGTCAAAAGTAACCAAAGAAACTTAAAACTACCTCGAAAATCTCCAACTTTTAGAGATTTGATTGCAACAACAGGAGATTTGTCACAATATCTAGCAATTCTTGTCCTACACTGGTGGCAAGACAGAGACATCACAACAGTTTTCTTCCTATAGATAATGTGATGCTCAATTTATCACAAGAGAACAATAAATGGAGAATCTAACATGAAAATACATTAAATGAAGCTTACATCTCATTTTCAATAGTTATGTCACGCTTTGGGATGGTTTCATTATTTAGCTTCAATCGAACTCATTGTAGGAGATACACTTTTCACCACACCAATAACATCTACAGTTTATAAGCATTCAAATAGTCTTATTTTACCGAAAAGAGAACAAAAAATAGTGTAATGACTTTTTGTCATTGAATTTTAATATAAGAGAGATGGTTGTGCTGAAAGTAACTATATGGGTGTTCAAAGCTCCAGTGTTTACACAATAGTGAGTCATATTGATCAGATATAGGACATAATATGCCTAATAACAGTGACCAAAATTGTAAGGAATACTAGTAGTAACAAATATATCTTACCTCCAAATGGATTTCCACCTCCACCAAAGAAAGATTGAAAGATGTCATACGGGTCATGCATGCCACCGCCGTCTCATATTCCTTCCTTTAGTGCATCTTCACCATATTGATCACATATATCACACTTCTCAGGGTCACCGAGAACCTCATAAGCTTGGGCAAGCTCCTTAAACTGCAAGGATATTCAATGTAAGAACTTATTCCTCGACTAGATTAATATCCAAAGTGAGCAGATATATATTCATAATAAGTTTAATGCAACAGATTAATGTCCACATATAAATTCTCAGAATTAAATCCAATACCTAATCAAATGTAACAACTTAAATCTCCAGGTATAAAATCTGAAAACGTTTTCAAAATCCACAAAATCCAATACTGGTGCTTCTTGGTGGGCTTCCATTTTGTTTTTATTTTTCCTTGATGGAAATCTCATTTGCAGTTGAAAATATTGATTCATCTGCTCGTTTCAGCCTTGCCAATTGTGTGCAATTGTAGCAATATTTCTTGCGTTCAACCAAACGATGACTCATAAGGCACCATACAGAAAATTTGGGAGAAAGCAGAAGATTTAATAATGATTCACAACATTGATCTCTCTCTTCTAGTGAGAGAAAGTTCTCTCGTCTTCTGAGAGTTTTTCTGAGGCGATCTCAGCTTTTTTCTTCTCCTCCTTACTCTTCCTTTTCATCCATTCTACAATTTATTTATCCCTCTTCCCCTTCTCTCCTTATCACCCTTTTTTAAATCATTTCATCATAAAGATCTTCTCCTCTGCTTGATAATGCCAAGATCGGAAGGGCAGCAATTAATGGATGAAGGAGTGTCTCTGGAGGACTGTCAGGACCATATTGAAGATGTACACAAGAGACAAATTATTGGCAAAGTTACGAGTAACCAGATTTTTAATGTGATGGGAGTTAACAGCATGGTTAGAAAGGCATGGAAAACAAGGAAAAGTTTTGCTGTCCATCCATGGGGCCCGAATATTTTTGTCTTCAAATTTGAAGATGAGAATGATGAGTCAAAAATTCTGAAAGGACCTTGGTCCATCTCAAACAATCTAATATCTATTCAAAGATGGAATCCGGATAACGTCTTAGCAGAAATCGATTTCTCTCATGTCTCTTTTTGGATCCAGTTTCATAATCTTCCCCTATCAAAAAAATCAAAGGCAAATGTCAAGAGTGGTTGAGTTATTTGGGGTGTTTGAAGAGTATGACTGTGAAGATGAGCTCAATCCCTCTAGAAGAAATTTTGTGAGGGTGCGTGCTAGGATCAACATTAACCAACCACTGCAACGTGGTTTCAACCTTAAAAGATTGAATCCCTTCAATTTGGATTCCATTCAGGTATGAGAGGCTTACAAATCTGTGCTATAAATGTGGAGTGATTGGTCATGATAACGGGTGTGCAATGTTGAGCAATTCGAGGATGAACAGGAAAGCTATGGGCCTTGGCTAAGAGCATCATGAAACAGAGGCAAATTAGATGGGTCACTGTCGCCAGAAAAGATGAAACAACCAGAAAAGGAATGGAGTGCCCCCAGCGCAACAAGGGAATGTGACAGGCTGGAAAGCATGACAGAGCATGGGAAAGGAGAAAAAGTGGCTCCATGTTTTGAGGAAGGCTGTCATTCATCAGAAAACTTGCATGAAACAGGTACACCCTCTACAATATTGGAGAAATCAACTGCTGAGAATACTACAGACCAACCCTTTACCAAGTGGGCCCAGCCAAACACAGAGTCCTCTCCCCACAATTTACCTCAAAATAAATACTTAAGCATATCCCCAGCCCAAGAGACCAACTCCTCTGTTTTGACATTTGACCCCACAAACCACCAAACATTGATATTATCACTCTAAACCCATCCCTTCCTCTTAGTAATAAACAAAATAATGGGGGACACCCTCCTCAAACCATGGATTACTACGTCACTGAACCCCCCCGAGTACTATAAAAATCCAAAAAATAGTGATCTCAGTTTCATTTCTGCAAATATACCCCAAATTGACTGTAAATCCATTGAGTACACCACCAAAGAGAGCCCCAACCAAAACATTAGTTCAGAAACCACCATTACTAGCACAAACCCAAACCTCTTGGACATAGGCATGGCGTCTATGATTGGGTCTTTGGCAATAAAGAGGAAAAATGATGGGGACAATGACGATTTCAAACAGCAAAAGTTTCCCCGCACTAATCTGTTTGATGTCTCACATGCTAACCACAAGGTGAAGGAGCAGGTTAGGCAAAAGTTTACAGCGTCTAATACTGACATAGTGGATGTTTCAATGTACAAGTGTGAGAAATTCAATGAGGGCATCCAACTGAAAGGGAAGTTCAGATCAGTCAAGCACAGAGCCACCGTGGATTCAAGTTATAAGGAATGGGTGGTGGTGGCTGACCTCAATAGACACACGCACAATGTTAGCTATGGGCTGGAATTGCCAGGGAGTGGGACGGCCCCTGACAATTCGCGTATTGAGGGATTCGATAAAGGCCCACCGTCCAAACATTGTCTTCTTGATGGAGACAAAAAAATAAAACATCAAAGCTGGAAAAACTGAGAAGAAACTGTGGTTTCTTACAATGGACAAACATATGTCATAGGGGTACCGCAGGAGGCATGTGCTTGTGGTGGGATGAAACCGTTGCGATTGAAATCATTGATAAAGGAGTGGATTATATTTTTGTTAAATGCACTGATGATAAAATTCCTGCTGTTCGGTATGCCACTTTTATCCACGCAAAGACCACAGAGGAAGATAGTAAAAGCCTCTGGAACCTTACAGGCTCTCGTGAGGCTCTGTTAAATGCTCCATGGATTATCTTAGTTGATCTGAATAGTTACGGGGATGCTTCGGATAAAATTGGAGGGCGTGGCGCCGATGAAAAGAAAATTGAAGAGTTTCACACTTTGTTGTCTTCCTGTAATTTACTTGACTTGAAAACTCCGGAAAACAACTTTACTTGGAATAACAAAAGGCGTGGGGAGCATAACATTAAGGAGAAGATTGATTGGGTTCTTTCTAACCCGGAAAAGATGGAGCTTTACCCAAAAGCCTCGGTCCTTTACGATCCAGCTTGTGGATCGGATCATTCCTCCATTATCCTCAAGCTGGACAGAATTGAAAAGAAAATGAGGAATATTTTCAGATTTGAACCAAGCTGGCTAGAAAATGAGGAATATCTTCGATTACGGAAGGATGGAATGCAGATGTTCAAGGAAGGCCTATGTTTAGAGTGGCGCAAAAATTAAAGAATTGCAGAAAGTCATTATTGTCTTGGCCCAAGTCTCAGGGGGGGAAATAACCAGTTGAAGATCGCAGCGCTCAAAGATCAGCTAAGCGTTATTCATTTGCAGCCTTATACGGAGGAGGTTAAACAAACCGAAGATGAAATAGTTAATCGAATTGATGATATGCTGAAAAAAGAGGCGGCATATTGGCACGTTAGAGCGAAAGTTAAGTGGTTAAATGCGGGAGATAAAAACTCTCGATTTTTATACTCGGTGGTCTCGAAATGGAGAATGAAAAATCACATTAGAAGGCTAAAAGACTCCGAGGGTAATTGGGTGGAGGATGATGGAAGGGTGGCTGACCTTATAGCCAACCATTTCCGAACTCTGTATGATTCCAGTGGGCAGAATGACTTCACGCAGATCTTAAACGAGGTGAATCGGGTGGATCTGAAGACATGAATAGTGACCTCAGTAGGGAAGTGTCCAATGATGAAATCTACCGAGCGGTAAAGCAGTTAGGAACTCATAAAGCTCCCGGACCTGACGGATTTTCTGGTATGTTTTTCCACAACTATTGGAACATAATTGAGGGTGGTGTGTATAGCAGTGAAAAGTTTTTTTCAAGGATCCTTTTAATTCTTTTAAAAGAATTAAATAATACGCACATCACACTCATCCTAAAGGTAAAACATCCTGACACTTTAAATGGCTTCCGACCTATTAGCCTATGCAATTTCGCCTCTGGCACCCTCGGCTTCCATTGGATTGGTGGGTATAGGATTGGGGTTTATTGGGACAACATTTTTTGGGGGAAAAGGCATGAAATGGGTTGTGGAAGCGTAGGTAGAGGAATTTTGGGGGCTAGGGTTAGGGTTTTGGGTGGTGGTGGGAGGGAGACGAGCCTCAAGATCCTTAAGTCGCGTTAAGAGGTAGTCCAAGACTCCCACGAATCGATCATAACGAGTTTCAACGGGAGAATATCTCCTCTTAAAACCCATTTGTCGTTGTTTACGATTTTTGTGCCTACACAACAACAACAACAACAACAACAACAAACGAGGCTCTGATACCAATTGACGTAAATGGCGCCAAATGGGAAATAAGAGGAAGATATCACACACGCCTTAATCCTCAATCAATAACTCTCCAAAATGTAGAATGTCCCAAATGAGACTATAATAGGGGAATTTATAGGTGGGAAGTAACTTAGGCTCCAAGCTATGTTCTAATTACAAGAACATCCCGATTAGCCTTTGCCACTTCCTTCCTATAATACCAAGCAAACAACTACTAAAAGAAAATACATCAAAATAAGGAAAATAACAGAAATGCCACTAATGCCTAAAAATATTAAAAATACTAAAAATAACCCCTAAATCTTCATTCACATCATTTTCATGTATAAAATAATCTCAAAGTTTATGGATAATACATTGAAACCATTTATGCCTTCTCTTATTTCTCTTAATCAATCTGCCTTTGTCTTGAGACGGTTAGCTCAGGATAGTATCATTATTGCTCATGGGGCTTTCCATTATTTGAAGCATAAAAGAATGGGGAAAGAAGGGGAAATAGCAATCAAACTTGACCTCAATAAAGCATACGATGGAGTAGAGTGGAATATCCTTTTTTCTACTATGGAAAAAATGGGTTTTTTGCAAATATTGGGTAAATCTTATAAAACAATGTGCGAGTACGGTGCATTTCAATATACTTTTTAATAGAAATTCCATTTGTACATTCTATCCTAAACGTGGCCTTCGACAAGGCGACCTACTTTCCCCATACCTCTTTTTATTTGTTCAAGGCGTGTTATCCAGGCAGATCTCTAAAGCCACGTATAATAAGGTCCTTAATGGTATAAAGATGAGAAGATCGAGTCCCCAACTTACTAATATTTTCTTTGCCGATGACTCGATTATTTTTCTCAAAAATAACGTAGAGCAAGCCTCTATTTTTCTCAACTTGATTTCCTTATATTCTAATGCTTCGGGGCAGCTTGTAAATCTGGATAAGTCAAGTGTTTATTTCACCCCTAACACCCCCCCAAGTTGAAAAATAGCATTCTATTGATTTTGGGCATGCATGAGATGGACCCCAATTCGAACTATTTGGGCCTCCCCTCCTTTCTGGGGTCGGTCAAAAAAAGAGGCTTGTAATTTTTTGGTTTCTAAAATTCATAATAAAATTAACTTGTGGTAATTATGTTCTTTCTCATGCGGGGAGGGACGTCCTTATTAAATCCGTGATTAAGGCCCTCCCTACTTATGCTATGTTTTGTTTTAAGCTCCCGAAAAGTTTTTGTGAAAAAGTTAACTCTATAGTGAGTCGGTTTTGGTGGGGTTGTAATGATGAAAGGTCTAAAATTCACCGGAGGAAGTGGAGCGATGTCTCTAAACCTAAAAGTTTTGGTGGCCTTGGTTTTCGTGACTATATGAAGTTTAATCTAAGTCTCTTGGCCAAACAATGTTGGAGGTTGATTAAGGAGCCTTATTCTATGTGGGCTCTCACTCTCAAGGCTAGATATTTTCCAAATTGTACCTTTTTGGAGGCTTCTAAGGGTTCTAGACCCTCTTGGGTTTGGTCTAGCCTTATTGAAGGGCGTAATCTTCTTTTAAAGGGCCTGTTATGGAGAGTTGGCAACAATAATTTCATTGATATCTACGCCTAAACCTCATCAGTCACACCTCTCTTCGGTCGCGGACCTTTTTCTCAACTTCGGTAGAGGTTGGAATGAGAGTTTAATTAAAAATACCTTTTCTGAGAGTGAGTTGAAGGCCATTTTGGCTACTCCTTTAAGTAGGCTTGGGGGGAGGATTGCTTAATATGGAAATACACTTGGGGTGGGACTAACTCGGTGAGGTCGGGGTACATTGAGAGCTGTAAGGGGGATCTTTCTTTAAGGACTCCTTCATCTTCTTTTACCCTACACCCTTCTGTGTGGAAAGTTATTTGGGGTATGAATACCCTGCCTAAATATAAATACTTGTGGTGGAGAGTTTGTAACAATGCCCTTGACACTAGAGAGAACATGTTTAATCGCAAGTGCGCTCCTTCCCCGATCTGTAGTGAGTGTAACAAAGAGGTGGAATCCATCGATTATATTCTGTTCAGGTGTAAAAAAGCTAAAAAGGCTTGGGCCATTTATGATAATACGGGTGCGATTGATGTTACAAATGTTGTTTCTGCACTTTTGTGGACTAATGATATTTTATCTTGCAGTAATTTGGCGGGGGCTATTGATACGCTTACTCACTACGTGTGGTTGGTTTGGTCAATTTGGAATGCACGCAATCAAAGATTTTTTTATGGCCGTTACTCTACCTGCCATTCGATGGTGGACCGCGCAAAAGGGGCAAAGGAGGATTTTGATGCTGTCATAGCTGGTTCTGTGAACTCTTCTGTTCGTAATGTAAACCTCCCTCCTTCTGGCTGCCCAAGGTGGTGTCCCCACCCCACCCACCCACCCCCACCGGAAGATTTAAAGTCAATGCTGATTGCTCCTTTAGGATGGGGTCTCATAAAGCTGCTGTAGGCGGGGTGTGCAGGACTGTTTTGGGATTCTGAAAAGTGGTTTTGCTCATGAGGCACACATACCGAATGTCTGTGTGGGCGAAGCTGAAGCGGTTAGAGCTGAAGTGGTTTTGGGATTCTTTCTTGCTTTCAACCAAACGACGACTTATACGGCACCATACAGAAAATGGGGGTGAAAGCAGAAGATTTAATAATGACTCACAGATGTTAAAAAGACAGAGAATGCAATGTTTCATTCATAAGTATCATATCCTATAATTTCAAAAGCAAGAGAGAATGTTGAGTGTAAGATAATATATGATAGCATCACAAATCCCGAAAGCACGTCATTTGAAACAAAAAGACAATATGGAATAAGGCTAAAGCACATAGAATCTAATGTGATTCTTTTTCAACCCAACAGAATTTGTTTGTATACATGTACATACCTAACTGATGACTTCGTTAACCAACTGTTTTGCAGCCTCAATCTGTTCACTAGGCCCATCTATCTGTACTATTCGCTTCATTGATGGGAAATATGAATGAGTATATAATATGCATCCAGTTGAAAACAAAGATAAAAAACACGTTACCAATATAAATCTCAGTTGTTCTTTACACAAGACATCAGTCATCAGTCAAGACGCTAACAATATTAATCTCAGTTGCATGAGTCACAGTATGGAGTCATCAGTCATGACGCTAACAAGAGTCCCAGAAGCTAGACAATTTTTATTATTAAGAAGCAATTACAAATAAATAATAACACTAATATTTAGCGTAAAATTCATGGATCAATGAATTGTGCAGTAAAACTCATACTTACAAGGACTTATCAGGGTACGGTGAAATGTGATCCGTTAACAAGGATGACGAGTGTCATGATATGCTCTCTGTGGCTTTTCTTGAATGCATGAAAGGTTCATTGTTATCTCCTTGCATATTCTGCCTTCAACAAGGTGAACAGGCAACCACATTTTGGGCTCCAAGTCAACAACATATGAAAGAGTTGTACGAAATTCTTCGCTATCCTCTGTTCGCCTTTTCCTGTACTGCACTGCAACATCCGAAGTTTTAGAAAAAAATCATAAAGTCTTATTTATGGATTACATATAAGTAACGGAATTAAACATATAGCCACATTTAGAAAGATCTATCGTGCATCCTCGATGTTGTGCAAACTCAAACTCAAAAAAAATATATTTTTACAAGTGTGCTAACATGTGTGGAGAACTGAAACAAAATCCATATTCACAAAATCAATTTCAAATACAAATTAAATGATCACATTCATGATGTTGTAGAAACACAGCAATAGGAAATGAAATTAAGAGAACAATGACAATTTGGCATGTGTAGTGAAGAGAAATAGCTGCACATGTGAGGAATGATGACATGATCAGTGATCACCATCGGGAGTTATATGCGGGCCTCGATAAAGGCCATAGTCAAGAAAGGCCTCCTGATTTCATTTTAAACTCATTCTTATTTTAAATCAATGATTCTAACTGAAACATTTACATTGAATAACTTCACCAAATGATCTAATGCTATATCAAATTTAGTACCTTACAGATTATAACTGGAAATTTCTCAATTTTAAACACTTAGCATGATCACATATGATTGCAATTATTAAAGAAACAAGATTAATTGAAGAAGCTGGTGGATTTGCTCGCCTTCAAATTATGCAGAAACAAACTTAATTTCTCAAATTGAAAAGTTATATAACGAAATCCAAAGACATCTTAATTTCTGAAAGTCATTTAAAATAGGATATTTAAATTTTATAAAATCCTAGCTTATAAGAGCCCATATAATTGGATTTTCTTATATGCTACATAGTCATATATCATAGCAAGAACAAAATCCAAACACACCAATGATGTGTAAACAATAACATCAATCTGGATAAAATTAAATTTACTGAAAGTCACTTAAAATGTGAAATTTAACGCTGAAACTATTCAAAATCAGGGGATTCGAAATGCTGGTGGGTTGATTTTCGTAAATAAAGTGAGTTCGTTTAACAATTATATTCAGAAGTCATGTATAGGGTGGCAATTCGGGTTAGTCGTGTCATTTTTGGGTCGCGTTGATTTTGATTTGAGTATAAATTTTAAGTACTCTTAAATCTATATAAGCTAATCGTGTCATGTTCGGGTCAGTTTCGGGTTATTACCGTAAACGGGTTATCGTGTTAAAAATTGCCAGCCTATAGTTAAGTCAGTTATAATAAAGGGTGAATTAGGAAGAAACAAACAAAGCTTATTAAAGGCAAGTGAAGAATTTATGGGAGCTATGACTAAATTGTGAATGGTTAACAAGACTACTAACTAAACAAAGAACATGAATAGACTAACAGGTAAAAGATTTTGCAAAATCGTTTATGAAAACATGAAATTTTGCAAAATATTTTGTCAAACTCCAGAAATTTTCTTGGGATTTTTAGATTCTCAATTTCATCTATCAATTTTTAGATGAGGGGAAATTTTCTTGGGTACACCTTCAAATTCATTTCACCCTAGATTTATATCCTTCAACCAAAAACTCCACAAGCATCAAATCTCCTCATCCCTGAAGCTGCTGAGAAACACTTCTACTATATCAATATCATGAAATCTTACTTAATAAAAAGTATGTCTTCTGGAAAAGTAAAATGACCAATTCTCTCCTCAAATTAACACAAATAACACCACTGGGGAAAAGAAGCAAACTTAGTGTCCTCTTTTAAAGTACGTTTATCTCAATTCTTAATTTGACAGTCAGTGTGGGCTGATATTTATTACATCACACACATCAACAATGCATGCGCTTTCTTGGGAGATGGCATGTCTAGAATTGAAGTCAGATATTTCATTTTCTTATTTAGACAGTATCTTCTAACGGCTATATTATGTATAGTACATAATATATTACATTACATATATTTATATATAAATATTATGCATCAGCGGTCTAAATTTGAAAGAATTTCTTGATATGATTGACAAAGTTTCATCAACGTCTTTGATATGGAGCAAGTAGATTTACGACGTACAAAAGGGAAGTGACGGATCCAGGATCTCGATCCAGCAGGGGTGGAAATTAGGGCTCGGGGATTTAAAAAAAAATATTTGGAGCATGAGAAACTAAACACAAATTCAACAACAATAATATTATATTTAAGCAAATCAGTCACAAAATACAATATGAGAACTAAATAATATTAGAGAAGCCGAGATAAGATGATGATATTGAGCCTTTGATTTCATAATAAATTTGGACTTCGGTGTGAATAAAAAGTAAATGAAAAGGGTTAAAATACATTGGATGGAAAAGTACAAAAGCAGTGAAAAAAAATCATTTTCTTCTTATTCTCATATCCTATCTCCATTTAACCGAGTGAAAAGAAGGGTCAAAAATTGTTAATATATGTTTGAATTCAGATGAAATGAAGGACGTGTCAGTTTTTAATTGGTTTAGACATATCACTTGAATTAATAATGCACGAGAACTTGAACAAAAATAGACTGTTAAGATTAAAATGTCAGGACAGCTGTGAGAAAATGAGTTCACAAAGATAGTACTCTATATTTTGGGCCTATATACCAAAAAATCTCACAGATTTCAGGATGGGCATTTTCCCCCCTCCCCCCCCCCCCCAGTCCTCACGTGTAAATCCTTGCAAAAGGGTGAATTATAATAAAACCAAAATTAATGCCCCAACTTAATGTGAAAATGATTCTAATGAAATTAACTAGAGAAATCACCCTGATACTAGTGACAATGATCTGTTGTTCAGTTGCCTGCTCAACGAAGGCCGAAGCTTCTCGATGGATGGGAAGAAAGTGATCGGTTTCTTTGATATGAAAGCAAAGAGAAAGAGAGAAAAGATGAAGACAAAGGGAAAAGGATTAAATAAAAACAATAAGAACACATGCATCGCAACAACGAATGAAAAAACAATAGAAAATTCTTACATACTTCCCCCCCTTCTTTAATAGCATCTCAAATAACATTAATACTATGACCCCTGCCAACAGGCACCTGCCAGTGCAAAGGAGTGCATAACATATAAACATGAAAAGCTAAAAAGCACCAAAAATATGAATCTAAAATTCAAAACAAGTAAAAAAGGATAAGATATATAAACTATAAAGATACGATAGCTATTACCCTCACAGAAGATCCAAATCATCCAAGGACAACCATAAAAATAGTGCTTAATTATATACACAAGTCAGGCTCAGCGTAAATACTTCTTAACATGGCATCAGTTTAACCACTACACGATGAAATTTGCAGTTTAGAAAACCATTACACCTTAAGACTAAGAATAGAAAATTAACACATTAAAATTAACTGAAGAAACCTAAAAAGAAGCAATTCTCATATTTTTTTACAAACAAAAGAAAGTCTTGGTTCTACTGAGCATCGAATCCTAATTAAAATATCAATTGTATATAAATATTAAAATATCCTAACACTAATAATCGAATATTGAACTTCCTCTTGGTTAGAAGAGAGTTTCACACACCTAAACATGGATTTAACTTTTCATTCAATCCTTTTGTTGATGAAAAACCACCTCGTTAAAGTTTTCTTGTCACTGCTGCTAGGTGTGAAGTCCATCAAGCACAGACAACCTGAAATCTGGTTACACATCTGTGTGCTGTGTTAAATGAAAATCTAATTAGCTTCAAGGTTGCATGAACGTGATTACATAGCTTCGTGTTGTGTTAGATAACTAAACCGCCTTTTTGTCTGAAACATAGCAAGTAAACTAAATAAAATAGTTTCTTCTACAAAATAAAAGGAAATTCTGGAAAAAAAATTCCCAACATAATCTAATCATTCATTCAATTAAAATTCTGGAATCTGGATTGCAAGAAAAAAAACGTGACAGGAAAGGTTGCGTGAACATAATTGCGAATATTTTTTGGTAAATTTCCAAACTTACTTTTAGAAATGAGAGAGCTGCTCAAGTTTACGATCCTGAAAAAATTTGCAGCAACCTTTAGCATTTAATTCAATTTCTTCGATTTTCCTTTTCATCCCTGTGAAACCGACACTACTCAGTTTCAATTGTCGCTTGCCAGTCCCATTAGTGGAACCATCATCATCCGTTTCATCAGATTCCTACACTACTTGAACAATGTTTTTGAAGTAGGGAGTGCATGTGCCCCAACCGAAGCGGACCAATGATAGGAATCCAAAAACCGAGTGTTTATGATCTTTCAACCAAGCCTTAGTTTTGAGATCCCCTGGATATCCAGATCCGAAGTTCCTATTAATGTTTTCAGCAGTTTCATCAAACACCCAATCTTTTATTGCTCGGTCTCTTGTGACCTTAGGAACTATGCTTGCGTCACTTATGACTGGATAAAGACTGTCGGCTTTCTTTGCAACCACGAATTTGATAGCTGGAAATCTTTCGGACAATTTAATTATGTAATTCTCTAAATCTCTCACAGTATCCACATATACCTCAGCTAATAGAACTCCCATGTCCAACACAGTCCTGACGAGGCCGATGGCTGATTCATGTGATATTTCGTTAAGGTTGATCTTATTTTTCTTTAACATTTTGGCCGAGAGTTACCTTGGATCTATCACATCAATAGCCCATCCGATGGATTCATCAGCCTTCAATTTTTTTAATAATTCCTCCCTTCTTCTTTTAAAGTCTTTGAATCTATAACGTTCAAAGAGGAGAGAGTTTTGAGGTATGGGGCTGCACAATACAATCAACCATAGACCATTGGCCCTAAATCAGGGTTGCGACCAGTTTCATCGATGACCATGAAGCAAAGCTTAGATGCCCATTTAGGGACAGGAGCTTCTGATTCCATGTCTCTCCAGCTCTTTCTTTCTTTCCCGCCGCAAACAAACCAATAGTAAACCGGATGCGGGTGTTGTGCTATGCTTGGACTCATGTTCGTCTCACCAAAAAGTAGGATAATAGATGCTTTGGATAGGATAAGTATGGGACGGATAAATCTAATCCGAAGGAAATTTTGAAAATCATAGAAGTAATTGCTGATGAATATGTTGTCAGTGACGCTAACGATTTTTCTATTAATAAGAACAAAACTTACTAATAAATATTAACTACAAAAGAGTATAAAAATAGGACAATAAGATTTCCACCTATTTAATATTAAAAAGAAAACAAGAACACCAAATATCATAATTATACAAAATCCATTTAACTTAAATTATTAAATAAATATTGAATGTTCCTAAAGTTCTTAGACAAAGAAGTCCACATGAACCCAATATTAATCCTTCCCCATAAACCCTACATCATCCACCTTCTCATAAAAAAATTGTTAGTTTTTTTCATCCAAACTGTTCCAAAATAGTAAAAAAATTTATATGTCCAAGTACAGGATTGTCGCGGCTTTCTTATTTGCTCCACTCCAAGTAGTCCACCACCGTTAGAGATACACAATTTCTAAGAAAAACTAAAATCAGACCAAACACTTAAAATGGCCTATATAGGGAATTGAAGGAAGGTGTGATATATAGTTTGAGTTGCTTATTAACAAAGAATATACAAAAATGGAAAGACAAACAACAATCGATCTTTCTGCAACGAAGTAGGTCACAAGCATCAAATTTCCCATGAGACATCAACCAAGCAAGTACCCACATTTACAAAGTCTCACCAGTTTTTCATACCATCAAATGCATGGCTAGAAAGCGAAGATCAAACCTAATTACCTGTTATCTTAGCCAAGTCCTGAAATATCATCTACATATTGGTCTTCACGGATGCTACATCCAACAGATGGAATTCTGTCCACATCTTCAAAACTAGTTCTCATTTATCTTCACCTCCTTGTTTTCAAACCCAACTGCATTATGGGCACCCTTACCGACTACATAAATAAGAGCACATGTAAGACAAAAAAATTATATCTAATATTTATACATATCAAGTTTACGTCAAAAAAATATAAAATGAGTTATTGCATAAATGAGCAATAATGACCTACTCTTTTATACCTTTATCGTAGGTGTCAGCGGTCATTCTTCTATTCCAGTACCTCCACTCTCTTCATATGTAATGAATTCACAATCATACATTTGGTTATCTATTATAAATATTAATTTATATATTTGTAACCTCACACAATTCTTTAAAAGTGAAGCAATGTTACAAATAATTTAAAAACAAACAAATAATAAGAAGAATTAAAAATCCTGTTGTCAATTCTACAAACACATACCAGCGATTTCAAATTCATTTTTTTTGTTCAATACAAATAGAGGACACCATGTATGAAGGTCAAACTAAAATAAGACAATCATATATTCAATAAATCTACAACAAAACTATGATAGTGAGCTATATAATTTGGGACTGAATTCAGAATTAACTTAGATTTTTCTATATTTTGGACAACTTATAAATGTAATCGTGCTAGAATATCGTATGGTGTGTTATACCATTCCAGATGTAAACCCCTCAATGCAAATCCAAAGAATGAACCAAAATACACACATCATTCTAAATGGAAGAATGACTATGACCAAACCTAAATCAAAGTCCAATAATTTAAAATAATGAATTGTACAAATTGAACTCAAAAAGATCAAGAAAATGAAATATATGTATAAAATGAAGTAAAAAACACATTATATCGAAGACACTACACTAACATAATCATTGAGTTCTAATTTATAATCGATGGTGAACTATATTAATAAACCCTACAAAGAAAATGAGATATTTGACCAGTTAAAAACTCTATGCTTCTCTAAATCATCCAAATCAGCCCAACGACTGGATTTCTTCTAGTGGTTGATTGTGGGGGTGATATTTGTATAAGGGTTGTGGTCGTGTATGAACAAGGGCGGTGGAAAGTGAGAGATCAAGGGTTGGGTTTTGAAAACTCAGAGAGAGAGAGAGAGAAATTGAAGCTTAGGGCTTTTTTTGGTAGAAGGGGATAAGTCGCGGGAGTCCAAAAAAAACAAGTGTGTTCCTATAGCGGGAAATGAAAATTACGTCAGTTTTTTTGGTGCAGTGCTTGTTCTTTTTTAGTCCCCGCTTTATTTTTTGTATTTTGTCAAATTTTTTTCCAAATTGAGAAAAATGTGAGGATACATATATAACATTTTTATATAATCAAACATAGAATATATTTTTTTTATCTCTTATTTATTACAATTGTGATAAATGATATTATGTATGTATCATTTATCTCATTTAAACCTTATGTGACATAAACTCAAATTTAAAACTGACATAAATGACTGTTTTTCTTGTAGTGAGAGAGATATTTAAGGAGATGCTTGTTCAAACTTATCCTTTATGGACGAGTGAGAGAAGTTAATATTCGGATCGGGTTGTGTAATTCGGACCCCCCGTGATCTGTCCACATGGGTGGTGGATCCTAATTCATGTATTGGGTTAGTGATATTAATATTTATATAATATATTATCTATATATAGTTAAAGAGACATATATCCAATTGGTTAGGATAAGATTACAGGGAGATTTGAATTTATCCCACAATATATCTCATATTAATATGATTCTCTCTCTAAATATCATTCACGAAAACATTCTCCCATCCTCTTGTAGTCCTGAAACTCTCTCTTTCTTTCTTTCATCCTTCTCTCTAAGCTATTTGTTTAGAGCCTTGGTTTTATGTTCGTTGATTAATCGGAGCAACTCTAGTAGCTAATTCGGAACACTCACGGGAACAAAGTCGTACACAAAAAAAGCTTTAGGGCTACCTTTCGGTTCAAGCATCATTTGGCTGGTAATAATAATACGAGTATCACAACAACAACGATACTGGAACTATTCTACAATCTGGTAAGTCCGAAACCCATTTTTTATAATCCCATAATATATATTTACATCAGTTTCTAACTTTTTCTGATTGAACCTCAATATCAATTTTAGATTACCAAAAAAAGCGTAAAATTAGATTTAAACTCACTTCAAATCCACTCATTTTTACACAATGAACCAATTTGCGCAACCAAACAAAGCATTAGTGATTTGACAAATTTATCTTCATTGATTTGTGAGGTTCAGGCGGATTTTGACCGATTGATCTCAAAATCTTTGAGTTTTTTGAACACGTTGGAACCACTAGAATGGTGGGATCGAAGATAGAGAGATAATGATTGAGGATTGTTTCTGGAGGTGCTACAAAATATGTTGTGATGAGAGTTGAATTTATTAGGGCTTTGTGATGGAATTTGCGATGTATCTATGGAGAGAAGTTGAAGGGTTGGGATTTGGTTAATGAGACGATCGTCAATGATATTTTGATGGGGTTTTGGCTTCCACTTTTCACATATGTCTATATATATATATATATATATATATATATATATATATATATATATATATATATATATATATATATATATATATATATATATATATATATATATATATATAATAATTTAAAAATGGGCTCGTCACCATTTTGTGACACATGTCAATCATAATTACTAAACTCCTTTCTCCACATATTAAGCCATTTCTCTATTGAACTCCTCCACAAAATTTGACTTATTTTATATTTCATTCCACTATTGCCTCTCCTTCTCCCTATCTGTCATATATTGATGGCCCTTCCCTTACCCTTTAGGGCCTTTGTAACTCCTAGAAACCCTACTCTCTCTCTCTCTCTCTCTCTATATATATATATATATATATATATATATATATATATATATATGTGTGTGTGTGTGTGTGTGTGTGTGTGTTTTATATTTTGTATTATCTCTGCTCTAAAATTTGGGAGTTCCCATTCAGGTGGAATGCAAGCAATATTGTATTAGGTTTTTTCCATATATGTTCTTGATGAATTAATCAAGATGTTGATTTTGATACATATGCTCTCCGTTCATTTATGTCTTTGAATTTGGTTTGAATTAAAACATGTCGTCTTTAAAGTATTTAATAGTGAGAGTTCATGAAGTGTTAGTGGTTTACAGGATTGAAAAGGATTCCCCACAACTTGGAGCAACCATTGTCGGGGTGTACCCCCACATTTCATGCCAAACAATTTGATAAGGTATATGATGTTAACAAATAGATAGATACGTAGTATGTTACTGTATAAGGTAATTCTACTCTTTTAGTTTGGTAAATTACATGTTGTCTCTACTTTAACTCTTCTAAAGTTTCAATGTTATGCTAGTTTTATATATATATATATATATATATATATATATATATGTGTGTGTGTGTGTGTGTGTGTGTGTGTGTGTGTGTGTGTATTTTATATGCACCAAATATTTGATGAATGGTATAAGTGAATATCTATATCATTTTTTTAGTAATCTCTTGGTTGCAATTAATATTTTGACTATTCACGTTGGTTACAGGGATCATTATCCAATTTTGTACATTTTTCAGTTATATTTTATAATAACAAAAAACCCTATTGGGAAGAATTGTATGCAACTTACTTTTAATTATTTTTTGTTCCTTTATGTTTATATTTTATATGTTATACATTCGATTTCAGCTTTGTTGGGTGGTTTAAGGATATGATTTTGAGGTAGTTTGGGTAGTTTTTGTCTCTAATTTTAAAGAGACTATAAATGTTTTTTTACGTCTTTCATTTTGATTTTGTGCAAGGTAAATCTTGAGTGGTAAATATGAATTAAGGGTCATGGATATCCTAGACTCTGTAATTTGTGGGGCACTTTAGGTAATGTAAAACGCCTATGAGTACGTTATCAAATTTCACATGGAATGAAATTTGTGTATCACAAATGATTTAAGGTATTACAAGGGAAGTTTAAAGGGTTCTTTAATCCTTTTAGAGGTATTAGACAAGGGGACCTGATTTCCCCAAGTCTAACAAACTCGTTTAGTAGAGGCCTTCATAAATTAGAATCTGAAGGTGAGATCAGTCCTTTTTCTCATCCTAGGGGATGTCCTCTAGTCAGCCATCTAAGATTTGCAGATGATGTCATCATTTTCTCCAATGGAAAGAAAAAAAGTATAAATGCCTTGAAAAATTTTCTGGCTACTTACTTATCAGCAATGATAAATGCAGCATAGCGTTCAGTTAAAGATGCCCCCGAGCTGACAGGTCTAAAATAGTATCCCAAACATGTTTCAAAATGGAGAATGGAACATTGAAATATTTGGGTAGTCCTCTTTTCAAAGGTAGAAGAAAGGCTTTTTACTTTGATTCCTTGGTTCAAGTTGTTTCTCAGAAGATTAGTAGTTGGAAAAATAAGTTTCTATCTATGGGTGGAAGAGTTACTTTGATTACATCAGTTCTTTCCTATATACCTTTTTATACTCTCTTTTCTTTAAACCCTCCGCAAAAACCATTAAGATTGTTAACAATTTGTTCAGTTGTTTCTTTAGGGGATTTCAATAGATTTGGAAAGAAATATCATTGGATAGGGTGGGAATTTTTGTGTTATCCTCCAACAGAAGAAGGTCTAGGTATTAGTAGAAGCAACGAATCTAAAACTATCTTGGAAGGTTCAGTCTGGGAAAGGTTAACGGGCTCTGTTTATGAACAAGAAGTATTCTACTAGGGATGGTATATATATGGTTCTTTGGATTTTAAAAGAATTTGTGCAGTTTGCTCTAAGTTAGAAAACAATACAGAAGTGTTAGATCATGAGTTAGTGTGGAAGCCATCTTCTAATGGTAAATTATCTTTTGCATCTGCTTATGAATTAATTAGAAAGTGTAAACGTTCTTCATAGTCATTTAAGGCTATTTGGGATACTAGAATCCCTCCCAAGATGTCAGTGTTCTCTTGAAAGCTTCTTACTAAGAGTGCTCCTTTAGATGAAGCCTTGAAAAGTGTGGGAATTAAGTTAGCTTCAAGATGTATCTGCTTTAAAGCTACTACAGAGACACAATTAGGCACCTTTTCGTTCAAGGTCCAATAGCTAAGAAGCTGTGGCTCTTTTTCTGTAGTTTAATGGACGGTCTCCTTATTGACAATTCCATTCATGGTATCTTGATCCATTGGTGGCTTCAATCAAGTCACTCTCAGTTATCTAAATGGCCTTTCAAAGTCATTTCAGTTGGAGATACGGATGAGTAGAAATAAGGGTCATTTTGAAGGAAAAAAGATGCTCTCTAATAATATTATTTCCAATGTTATTAACATAATTTTTGAATTGGCTCAATGTTATTACTTTACTGGTGATGGCCAGGATGTTAATCTAAACATTCTTAAAACAATAAATCTCAAGAAGTCTTTAGTTTACCCTTTCCTTGATCGGTTTGTTTGATGGCTGAAACCAGCAGTTGGTAGACTCAAAATATACTCTAAAGGTTGGATTTGGTAGACGCTTTAACAATCAAGAGGGCCCTGGAATACAGCCTAAGTAGAGGGGATAGCAATTTTGAAGTGGAAATCAGTTCAAGGCTTAATATGGAGGGTATTACAAACAATTTCAGTTACTGTTATTGGAAGCTCAGAAGACCTATCAAGGAAATTCAAAATCTGAGCCACAATCTTCAAGTCAAATTCAGCCTTTGTTCTCATAAAGTCAATCATGTTGCTTAACTCTTCTCTATGGAAGCAATAGTCTTAATAAAAATATCCAATTCAGTAATGCAAATGGTTTGGTATTTCTAAAAGGATTAGAGGTGCCTTATTTTTAGATTCTTTAAATTTTCCCTACATTTAATCTTTGTTTCCTTGTATGTCTTTAGATCTTGTAAGCCATCTAGAGAGGGATCTTCTCTCTATATGATTGAATAAATTTCATTATTTCTTAAAAAAAAGGTTATCCTCTAAATCAACATATGTTAACCATGATACCCAAGAATTCTATATTAGATAGTTGAAACTGAACCATTAGTTTTTAATTATTTTGGGACCTTGGGAAAGTGATTGTTGCATATAAGAAACTAGGAAGCGCGAACTTGACACATATTACAGGATACAACTCGATTCGGAATACGTGATGCATGATTTTTTCAAAATGTAGCATATGGATAAGTTAGGTATGTTAAATATTTATTATTTTATTTTATATATTAATTATTCATACAATTTTGTAAAGAAAAAAATGATTTAGACAGAGAAAAGCTCAAAAAGTCCGGAATACTAAAAAAAAATTAAAAAATATAACTAAAAATGAAACATTAAAAGATAGCATAACTCTTAAAAAAAACTCAGAATGAAAAGCAAATTAAAAATATGCTCTAAATGAAAAAATCACATGCCAAAGTTGCCACAATACTCAGATAGGAGCTGGAATGAGGCCAGAATGCGATCGGAATGATTCGGAATGGTGCCAAAGTTGCCACAATACTCGGATAGGAGCTAGAATGAGGCCAGAATGCGATCGGAATGATTCGGAATCGGGCGGAATAGGGATAGGACTGGATTGGAACGGGTAAGCTGGGAGTGAATAGCAAAGTGCAAGTTGGAAGTCGGGAAGTGGAAACCCTAGATGTAAAGTCGGAATAATTTTAGAAAGCAGTCTGGGCCTTTGTTTGTCTAAGGTGTTTTCTAATTGATTTATATTTCAAACATAAAATCTTTTCATTATTAAACATTTGACCAAAAATAATTATGTTTTAAAAAAATCACACATATTCCAACGTAACCTAAAACGAATCCAAAAATCTATCATGACGAATCTCAGCGTATCTCAACATATTCAGTGTATTTAAAAAATAAGAAAAAAATAGGATGCTTTTAGATTTGCGTATCCCAACGAATCTGAATTCGATATGACTTTAAAAAAATGTGACCTTCCAAGAGTAAACATGCATCATAACTAACAACTATACAATTTGCATTGCATAGTTGAATTTTTTCTTTTGTTATATCATAGGTTCTTAATGTGAAGTGGGAGGATATTGGTAGGATAAGGATTATTGATACTATTCAATTTAGGTTGGTTACAAAATTTTCCTCCACAACATTACTTGAAACCTTATTTCTCACTGAAATTGAAAAAATCTAAACATATGTCGTATTAAGAGGTCACATGGATGCACCTTCAATCGTTTAAGTGCCTCATGAAAGTTACAAGATTTCATGCATTACATATACGATTTGCCAATTATGCTTACTATAATATTAAAGGAGATCATTTACCTTTGCCAACATTTTTAAGTGTTTCTTCTTCTGCAGGGGGGATGGTTGATTTATCTCCCTTCTTAGCTTATGAGGAAAAAAGTTAAGCATCAGTTTTCTTGATTAAAGGTTGGTATCCTTATTCATTAAACTCACTTACTATAATATTTTAAGCATCCAAATGCTTTATCACTCTTAGTGACAGTTACAAATAATTTTGTTACTACTCCCGACAGTGATTAAGTTTGTCACTCCCATTAGCAGTTACAAGCAAGCAATTACAAAATTGGTGTTTTGGTATAGTATTAATTTTTTTTTTACTTTAAACTTTATGAATCATAATTCCACCCATATTTTCGTTTTGGACAAAATTATTGGCAAGGGGGTTGTTGTGGATTCAGTTAATAAGGTTCCACAATTCAACTTTGTTAACTTGTTGGACTCTCACATAAGTAGTTATACATATTTGTAAGATTTACTTTCTCCTACTATTTGAATGATTCTTATTGAACCATCAATTATGTATGCTTCGTTTGTTACACACTATTCTTTTCATAACGTTAAATTTGTACGATATTGGAGTTGATTAGTTTAGAATGAATCGGTTATGTTTGCAATTGTAATCTTTGTGTGGACCACAAACATATATTTTGCATATTCATTTCAGACTTGCAACTTTCAAGCAAATATTTTTTATTAATCCTTACGACTGTTATTTTAAATCACTACCTTAGTGGCTTGGAATTGGTCTCATGGTTTTTGCTAGATTTATATATGTAATGGATAATTTTTTTTTGGGCTACGAGTGTGTGCAATTGTGTTGATGAGAGGCTATGGTAAATACAATTTAACAACTATTGAATTGTAGAGTTGCATCTCTTTTTGTTTTCTTTAACTAATGACATCCATTTTGTATCTTTTCAAGGAATAATATTGTGGCCAGCTACAACAAATTAAAAGACTATTGTGAAATGCAGTACATACGTTTATGAACACTAGTTGTGCCCATGTGCGTTGCACGTGTGAGAGAATCCGGATATTCAACGTGTAGATACAAGTGAGAAATGCATTATAAGTATTCAAATTCATAATAACATCAAAAGTCCATACAATGATTATAACGAAAAGAAAATCATGATGTTCAAAATCAATTAAAATTACCTTCGAAATAAACGTGAATTTCCTTCGATCGCAGATTCACAATCCAAGTACTTACACCAAGTCTCTTATACACACAAATACATAATCTAATTACAGTAACCAAAAAAGAGATCACAAGTCCGGGAAAGGGAAAATTGAAATATTACTAAGATGTATACATCCGATATTACCCATGATATGGAAACATCAATATACAACAAGATGGTAATACAATACAACTAAACAAATTGTATTGTATTACCATTTAACAACTAAACAATACAACTAAACATTATGGACAGTTAACTATGCAAACATTTTTATTCTTCGAGTTAAAGGTCAATGAACTTTATTCCCTTTTATCAGGAAACAATTCACTAAATATGTTACTTTAAAGCAACAAATTGATAAGGATAAAAGATGTTATTAAGAAAATGAAAAAATAGAGGATATAATTATTAAGAAGAAAACGTAAATAAAAGGTATTATTATTAAGAACTGAATCAACAAAATCCAGGTGATAAAACATTCACTCACAAAGTTCCTTCGGCATTTCAAGGACATTAGGAAGGTCTCCAGTTGAAGTCTCTTCATAAATTAATAATCACATACACAAGAAGAAAAATAGAGAAGGTAACAAATGAGAATGAAAATAAAAAATTTATTACAATTAGGAATTGTAAATTACATTTTTCTCACAACGGTCACAGTTGACACCTTTTCAAGTATTACTCCAATGTACATGTAATCAACCCATGTTTCATCTACTATAAGTTTCCTCTAAGTTTGAGCTTTCATCTCGCTATGGGTTTTGATTACGCCACTTTTAGATCTATATTTTTCCCCTTCTTGATTTGGGTTATGGAAGAAGAGGCATGCAACTCAAACTTCCACACTAATGATACGGCGACAGTCTTGTAAGCAAGTGTTTAGAATAACATTTTAAGTATCTGTTCTTAAAAAACATAAGAATTTGTGTACCTTCATATTTATACAAATATTTTTTATATGTCAAATTTACACCTTTCTAATTTTTTGTGTGCTCTCTTCCACTTCCGATAATGCCTTGATGCCAAAAAATGTGAAACGGATAAAAGATGTTATTTTGTTTTAAATGAGATTGATAAAAACGTATCGTTGATCCAGTGCCTTTTGGATTGAAAGTGAAAGCCATAATTTGAGTAACATTTAGAGCGGAAAATTGAAAGTGAAAGTAGTAGTATAAGTGTAGATGGAAGAGTGCTTTTAGAGTAAACGAAGAGTGAGTTTGCGTGATTGGGGTGTAATTGTTCGAGTTATGATGTTCATGGTGATTCAGAAAGACCCACTTGGGAAATGGGGTTTAACGGAGAGGTGTTTGTATTTTGTTCATTTTTCTGGTAGAGAAATCGCTCAAAACCAAATCAAACTGGAAATACATATTCATCTCGCCAGGTGAAACCCATTCATAGTCATCCTTGGTACGAATCATTAAATTTGTCAAATAAAGAAGTCTTTTTGAATGGGTGTTGTTCGGGCAGAAGTCGGTAATTTTAGGAGAAGCAGTATCCTAGTCCAAGAAAAACCTAGCATAATCTTCCAATGCTTGTTCTCTTGTTGTGCAGTGCGCTTAACTTCATCAATTGTCATTTGCACTGCAGCAACAGTTTTCAAAGGTAAGGGTCTGACTAACAACAACATTGCTTTGAAAAAAAATGATAATTTGATCAACGAATTCTTCAAATAAGTAACATAATAGAGAGAAACTTTTGCAACCATACTCCAATCCACTATAGAATCAAAAGGCTTAAAGCTAAAGACACCAACTAACAAATCACAGACAGTTGCACTCTCGGCAAGAAAGACCATTTACCAATGACAAGAAATATGATCCCAATTTCATGTAGAAAAATTTGGCCTTTGAATAAAACTTTATTGAACAATCAATATTCTCTTAGGATAAATCTGCAAGGCAATCCTGTACATCAATAAGCTTTGATATATTATGCTTCATGTGAACCTCCGATGAAGTATGGAGGATATCTCCCTTGTCATGCATCGTAAGAAGTTGTTCATCATTACCTTCCTTATATCCAATGATTTTATTCAACTATTCCCAATCCTCTTCAGTTAAGTAAGTCTGTTCATTTTAATATATAAGATGTTGATTGTTCCATCCAAATGAACTCTTGGCTTTTATCTTAAGGAAAGCTTTGACTCCATCGACTTTTCAACAAACTTGTGGGAAAGAATCCTCCACTGAATAATGAGTTTTATATCAAGTTCCCGATCTAGTTCGTCAATGTATTTGTTATCATCAACTACTTCCCGGTAGGTCATATTTTAGCAGTGAAGTATAAAAGAGATATATATCTCTTACGTAATCCTACATACCTCAGGACCTGCTCCCAAGACAATTTACCACTCGCTTTCTTCATCTCGTCTGAAAAAACTTTGTATGAATACCTAGACTAATACCTCAGATAAAGTCTCACGGAGGCAAACGGGCGGTGATGAGTATATTACAACCGTTGATTAAAGACATAAAAATTATCACCTAATTTCAATACATCCCTATAACCATTATTTGACAAGCAGAGCGTAACATCTCATTTGGACGTTGTTTTGAGTACTTAGAATTTCCGATCAAGGGTAGCAGGACATAACCGTGTTATCCTAAACTTTTAAGACAAAAATATTATATTTTACCACATTCCAAACTCTTCTTACCGTTAGGGACCACCGTGGAAAATATTCGGTGTTACACGATCATGTTGGCCTCTGATACAATAAAGCAATAGTTTTAGGAAGATTTTATCACCTATATAATCTCTAAAGCTTTAAAGGATGTGGCCTACTCATTCAGCGGGGATTAGGAAGAAGAAAAATAACTGTCTAAAGACCTCAAAATTAATGTTGTTAAAGAAAGACAAAAGAAATGAAGAAGTATATTAGGATTTTTCGAGGACTGAGCAAAAGATTGAACGCAATTCTATAGGTCTTCTAGCACAATAAAACTAAGTAGGACTATTGATACCTTTGTCTCTCACTCAAGTTCAGTTAATGATTGACGGCTCAAAACTCAAGTCGTGATAAGGAAAATTATGGGATAATAAAATAGATTCCTTCTCTTCTATTTGGGTGTCAACATAAAACTAGTTCTTAGGCCTTGGGATTTTAGACATTGCCAATATCTTGTGGGATGTAGTATCTAGACAGTAGGATTGGGGATGCTTGGGGATACTAAATGTCAGGCTGGAGCCTGGATGTATTAGTCTGTTGGGGTGGAGCTGGAGCTGCAGCTTTGTTTCTCTTGATGTTGCTTTATTTATGCACATCAACATTTCGATTTTCTTTTTTGGCTTGTGTTTATTCGTTTTCTGATTTCCTGATTTCCTATGGACTCCTCATCCTCATGTCTTTTATGTACCTATTTTGTTATCTATAAAAGTGCATTTCAAATTATACAACTTACTTAAAACGACCATACTCAAGTGATAACCCTTGTTGCCGACAACATGAAAGGCTCCCTGTTCTAATCCTTTCCTCATCAATTTTGTCGAAGAGGTAGACTTTCTCAGGGCTGAAAATTTGAGAGTTATTCCAAACTTTCAATCGCAACAAATTCTAATGTTGCTGCTAGAAAATGTCAGGATTATCCAATCAGGGGACTTAAAAATACTTTTTTATAACATTATTAATTATTCGTCTCAAGCTTGAGGCCGAGCTTTGTTGGAGGAGGGGAAATGATGTTTATGGTCGGCCCAAGGGGCGGAATTAGAAAATGTGAGAGGATAATGGAATTCGAATCTTTTAGTAGTTAGTTACGTTAGGTGGCAATAAGTATCATTGATTTTCTACTTTTCCGTGCTTTCTTCAGTAGAGCAAACATTTTTCAACTTTTGCTATATAAAATAGCATGTAATCCTCTCTTGAAAGTCATTTATTATATTAAGAATTTTTTGAGATTGTGATAGTGTTTGTTTTATATCCCTACTTCACTTCCCAACATTGAATATCTTGCGTATATTAAACCTCAAAAGAGACGAACCAATTGTGAATATCATTCATATTCCAAACCTCAAAAGAGACGGGCCGAAGAATAACTCAAGACAATGTTGGCAAAAATTGTAAGATATTCTAAAAGAACCTTATTAATAATACCTTGGAGTTCCCAACCATCTTCTAGATCCCGTATTTTCTCTTACCTAATCACCGTAAGGAATATTAAATTTCTGAACCAGTTAAGAACTTAACAATTGCCAACACCCTTTTTTACTTATTTTGACACGCGACTCCGACTAACCAAGCGATATTTTCACCTTTTGACATAAAATGTCCTCATAACCAGGATAGTTTTGTACCTCCTCATACATATATATAACAGTAAATAATAATATGACCAAAATAATTTCACGATTGTCTACGAAAAGCACATGATTGTCTACGAAAGCCTTAAATAATATGGATTTCTGTCAATTTTTTTATTATCATGAACATATTCATAATTCGCAATGATTTCTCAATACAAATGATACCAATGAAACACAAATCAATTACAAAATAGTAAACATTATTTTACTTGACAATAATGAAACACAAATCAATTAAAATTACCTCCTAAACAAACGAGGAATTCCTTCAATCTCATAATCACAATTCACGCTTCTCGCACAAATTTCGGTAAGATTCTACTAATATTCAAAGTAAAGAAATGAGTGTCTAAACTATTACTTATCGAATGCACTTTAAATATGTTGTAAACGAAATCACATAAACCAACCATCAACTTTCTATTTCTCATCGTATAATGTATGTCAATAGTTGGCATACATAATGTGCCATTTGAAACGATCGGGAGAATATTGTATATCACCAAATTTTACATTGTCTAATTATACAGATGGAAGATCGAAGAATCGGGCACAACAAACATTTGTGTATTTTCATTCACTCGTAGGCTGTATACTCTAAAATTCAAACAGTTATAAAGAACATTTCCAGACTTGTATCCTTTTACGAACTACTGTTGGCATGTAATTATCCAAACACATAACCTCCAAATAACATTTACATAAACAAACAGAGATTGAACTGATAAAAAAATGAAACAAAGGAGTAAACTGAAATACATAGTTACAAAATATTCATCAATTAAGATATCATACTTGACAAAATCCAAAGAGTAGTGCTATGGGTACAAAGTAACTCCACAAAATCTCCACAAAAAGTAGTGTTATTGGTGCCCTGGCGGGACCCATTACCGCAAGGCAATGTTTAATAGGTAGGTGATAAACTAAGTGGAATCCATGTCAGATTTTGTGGAGGTTTTTGTAGAGATTTTTGTACTCATATCATTATTGAAATCCAAATGGGAATACATGAATAACAAAAAAAATCACCAATTGAGACATAATATTTAACAAAATTCAAACCACCGGAATTGACCATAATATTTAAAAACAAACCTTGAATTTTGAAGAACAAACCAGCGGCAGTGCAATAACAATATTATTTGGGGCTCTTGGTGTTTCAGCTCGACAGTTGCATCTTTGTTGATGTAGCTATTGGGAAGTACAATCATTCATACAGAGGAAGATAGAGGGTTGCATTTTTTGTATAAATAAATGTGGAAGTTGAAAGGGTGGATGCTTGGACAAAAATCAAAGGGTTCAAGCATATATTGGAGACAAATGTGTTTGTATATTGGGTTTGTATATTGAAGGGTATATTGAAACGGTGGATGCACTTTTTGTAATATTGGGTTTGTATATTGGAGACGAATGTGAAGAGATGAAGGGTAATTCAAGGGTAATATTTAAGGGTGGATTATTGACTCGGACATATGAATTAATCTCGCCAAGATACATACTTGCATTTTGGCAGTCAGCGCATTCCATATTCTCTAGTAACTTAAGAAGCTCCTCGAGTACCTACAAATATATAAGTAAAAATATCAGGGGAATTTTATTACGCTTGTAGTGCAGATGATTGGTGCTCATTTATCTTCTTTTTAGTATGCATGTCCTATTTACTCATAGATTACATTAGTATGATGTCTTCTATTTAGTATCCATGTCTCCTAATCACATTAAAACATAATTACTTAGTATGCATATGTCCTATTTACTTTGCATGTCTTCTCTTTAGTATGCACGTGTCTCCTATTTAGTATGCATAATTCTTTTATTTAGTATGAACATGTTTAGTGAAGCCGAATTGCAAGAACCAACTATGCAGTTGGTCTTCCAATCCAACGAGGATTGCACTCTAATTTATATGAGAACACAAACTAGTCATTTTAGGCACCTCACGTAGTAGGTTCCATCAGACATTACGACATCATGACCTTCAACGAACCTAATCCAAGAACCAAATACAATACATGACTGACTTCACCATTCCAAAATAGAGAGGGATTTAGAAGGGTAGTTAAATAATAGAGAATATTAGATGAAGAGTTATGCTACCGGCTTGACAAGGGCATCCATCATGGCTTCTCTATTTAATGTATCACACTGATTAATAAAACCACAATATATATATATATATATATATATATATATATATATATATATATATATATATATATACTAGGGTATGCCCGTGCCTGAAGGCACGCTGATAATTAGAAAACGATAAAACAAATTCATAGTACGTGCCTAAAGGCACGAAGAAAATTTTCAATGTGTTGAATATGTAAACAATTTAAGTCATAAAGTTTTTCTTTACAACACAAACGTGTAAACAATTTTTAAAACGTGGGCAAATTTTTCTTTATTTATAGGACTATCCACATTATTTGAGAAATAAAAAATACTTGAACAACAAATGTGTGAACACTAATTTACAAATAAAAACCAATTATGATAATTAGCTGGGCCACGAACTCATTTGAAAAACCAATTATGTAAAATTTGATGTTTTAGATTCATAATTGATTAGTGCCGCTGGCGTGGATCCACATCACATGAATTTTTTTATTTATCAATTATATTACATAGATAGCGGAAAATTGATGTCTTAGATTCGCGATTGGTTAGTTCGCTTGATCGGTACACATTCATTAAAATAAAGGGCTTAACTATAGTGGCTAATTCTCAAGCCCTTTATTTTAATGAATATGGGTCAGATCCAGCGAACTAACCAATCGCGAATCTAAGAAATCAATTTTCCACCTATCTATGTAATATAATTGATAAATAGAGATTTTTATATGATGTAGGTCCGCGTCAGCGGCACTAATCAATTTTGAATCTAAAACATCAAATTTTACATTTTAATTAAAATTAAAAAAAGAGTTTTTTATAAATAAAAAAAACTATGTTGACTATTAAAATTATAATTCAAGTTTTTTTTAAAGATTAAAAACAATTGGGATAGAATAAAAATAAAAACAATTTTTTTATTATTCTCGGCTACAAAACTTTTTTTATCCCCAAATAATAATAAAATAGCTTATTTTTCAAATTTATAATATTCATTATATTATTTTTTAATAAATAGGGGTAAAATAGTCAATTGTATCTAAAAAAAAAGTTAACAGATGGACTAAATTGAAACAAAATGAAATGTTGAGGATGAAATTGAAACAAAAAAAAGGACAGGGATGAAATTGAACCAATTTAAAAGGTAAGGGACTAAATTGAGACAATAAAAAGATAAGAGACTAAATTTAAACCAATAAAAAGATAAGGAACTATTGGGGTACTTCACTCAAAAAAATATTAGTTACTATTTTTGAGGCAAAAAAAATATACTTAAAATATGTATTTATAACATTCAATATGGGTATTAATAATTTTTGTCTGCGGAGTGTTTGTTAGGCAAAAAATAAATGAACAGTTGGTTTTAAAAGTTTAAAGTATCTCATGAAGCAGATCTACCCACATTGTAAAGCTTATCCTTTTAACTGTTCGTTTCAATAATTTTTAAGAATCAGTTATTTAAATAACTACAATCATTTTGTTTCAAAATTCTTTATAAGATATTATTACACAAAAGTATCTTTAAAAGTTTATTTTTTGTACAAAAAAATAATAATGAAATTCAGTACTCTTGCTAAAAAAATTATGTCAAAACTTTTATATGGAGCCTTGTGCCTCCATGTGCCCACCAGTTCATACTTACCTCGAGCCTTTTTCCCCAGGGCCTCCAAAGTACATGTTCAATCAAGCAAAAGAAAAAATTGGGATATACAATCTGGACACAAAAATATTCAAAATCATTCAATTCATATCTGGAAAAATAAATGACTCAAATCAACACCAACGCTGATAGAGACATAAAACAGGCCAAGGGAATTTGTGTACAATAGAATCAGAATTCCTCACAATTTACAAACCTAAACTATTCTAAACAAAAACTTAACACTTAACTAAATTAGAAATTCATGAAATAAACTATGTTACGAACAAAACACGCTACACATATAAATCAAGAAAAATTCGTGTAAACTACGTTATAAACGAACTGCATCGATTGATCGATGGAATTAAGAATCAGAAGATATAAATACCAAAATAACAAAACCAAAAAGTAGGGATCACAATCTGTTCAGAAGTTTAATGGACCATTTGATCTGCTTCATGAGATGGGTTGAAAACCATCATATGTCCTTTGTGCCTCCTCTTCTCAACATCATTTAGAAGAACCATTTTTGCAGATTAGAGTGAAAAATGGACCCTTTAGATCTGCTTCATGAGATGGGTTGAAAACAGAGTACAACAGAGTACCTGAACGCAAAAAAGAGACTGGGTTTCGTCAAAATGAAATAAAAACAAATTACATGATAAAACCAAAAAAGATGTAACGAACACCAAGTTTTTTTTACCCAACTAAGTGATAGGCTTAGATTCGTGAAAACTTCGTAACAATATGTGTGTGTGTGTGTGAGAGAGAGAGAGTGAGAGAGAGAAATTGAATTGTTTTAGATTTCATCAAACATGTGCCGCCAAAATGGCCAAGACCAAAATAATCTTCAACAGGCCTTCCATTTCTATGAATTTAGGAATTTACCATTTAATTTAGGAAATTAGCCCTACTTGCATACCACCACGTCCACATCCATATAAATCTCGAGCCATCTCAGCGCTTCTATATCATATGCTTAATCTGCAAAAAAAAACATCACTACCATATTATATTTACACCACATCCACATACGTATTGTTCCCAATAGAATAAAAAATATACCCGAGCTATTGGGATGAGGAAAGAAAAGATCCTTTCCCAGGAGGCCAACAAAAATTACCTCCCCTAAAGATCATCATTTGTCCAAATACATAAAATACAGTTCTAAATAAATAGATAAAACTCTAATACAGAGAAAAACAGGTGATCGTTTTGAATAACATGAGACGTAACTGATTTTGGAGATCTAAGATGATGGGGAGAAGGTGTCCGTCGGAGATGACAAATGAGACAGAGGGTGTCCGTAGATGTTTCATAGATCTAAGATGAGATGTAGCTATGATTTTGTTTTGGGTAAAAATGTAGATGAAAGAGAAAATTGTTCTTTTAGAGAATCAGAAACGTGAAATGGGGGTTGGGGCATAAAGGCAATTAGGTTGGGTTTGTGAGAAAACAAAGGTTTGAATTAAAGTAGAAAGAGAAAGAAGGCATCATTTTACTCTCATCTCTGCCATGGAGAAGTTTCGGAGAGTGCACCTAATTTACATTGTTACCTATGTTTTTGAATTTTGAAGTAAGAGGCAAATAGCGTAGAGAGTCTCAAAAGAAGGGGGAAATCAAAATTTTGAGGGGTAAAATGGGTATTGTAGGAAAAAAATTATATCATGACATCATCAACAAAGCTTATGACATACATAACTTTTATACTTTATTATATTTATATATATATATATATAATATATATATATAGAGAGAGAGAGAGGGATGTTTAAAGAGTATTATACTCTTTTGCTCATATGTTACATGCCATAGATCATAAATCAAGCATAGTCATATAGGTGTTATTTAAATTAATTGCGATGACACGAACAAACTGACACAGGATATCCTATAAGTAGGACACCAAGCACAAATCGATAAATAGATACTGCATTTTATAATTATATTAATTACTCACTGCTTCTCATGTCCCAGCCTTGAAAACTATTTTATTGTCTTATTTCTTATACTAAACCTCTTTTCAATTTTTCTATCCATTATACTTTTTTCACGTGCTAAAAGAAAGTTGTATCTTGATATTGAAGTAGGCCTTCTAACCCCTATGGTCAATATTGTTAAATACTAAGTAACTTTTTGACTTTATATCAGTGTCTTATATTATAACATGATAATGTTTTGCTATATCTATAACAGAGAAACAACAGATCGACTCAGGATCAGGTACATGCAGTGTTTGCCTAGAGTTGTAGGAATTGCTTTTGAATGCATTAAACGGATTAGCTAAGGTATGTGAAATAAACAGGGCATGCGTAACTATAAGTTTCAGCAATTATATATATATATATATATATATATATATATATATATATATATATATATATATATATATATATATATATATATATATATATATATATATAAACTGTCAGCTATATATACATGTTATATATATATAACAGTACATATATAGCTGACAGTTATATATAGCTATTATATATAACATAATTAAAGAAGGAAAACCATTACCTATTGTCTAGAAAAAGTCGGGAGACTTTGTTGAAGTCGAACTCGATTCATCGAATCCAAATGAATCAGATCGAACCACCAATAGTGGCGCTGCTTGAGCCTGTGATGATTTTGAATTAATACCGAGTAAAAAATGGGTAGAAGGGTGGTCATCGGCACCCGATCTGAAATCCACACCAATAAAAAAGCACCAACAAATATGAGATAGAACAAAAATTTTAATACTCAACATAACTACTTTTTAAAAGTAATGACAGTGTTGATTATGACTTAACTAAAATAAATAAATATATGGTGGGCCCATGTATCATGTAAATTTTTATATATAGCTGTTGTTATATATGGTAGGCCCATAAGTTGTAGTTAGTTGACCTCGTAAAGGTATCAAGAATTAATGATAATGCTAGCACCAGAGATAGGTAGGAGCTTTTTAAAGAGGTTGTACTCATCTCTTCTTACGTTTGTGGCATAATTAAAGATGATTTCATCGCAACAAATCCTGCCCGTGGTGAATTTTTGGGACAATACTCTTTGATGGCCTTTTCATTTTAATAGATCTATTAAAAGATTTATTAAGAAAGTAATTCACTATTGAAAAAACAAGAAGAACATTATAAGAATTGAACCTCATTACAGGTGTGCCAAAACTATGTGACCAGCTTCAAGTCTATTCTTTTCAAAAGATACCTATTATATAAATAACATCATAAGGACTAATGTAACGTTATTTGTATTTCAATCATTGTAATTGAATAAAAGGATTCGACTAACTACAATATATGGGAATTGGTACTCTTCAACATGGTCAAGAGTTCAAACTTAGAGTTGCCCAACTAACTAAACAAGATGGCCATGTTCATGCCCTGTACCATTGTAGGCACCGCTGTGACATATGGACAGCGCCTTAAAAACTCCCCTTTCCCAGATTTTTTCACCTTTATTTCTTGAACTTCTCATGACATTTCACGTTAGTCAAACCTGTAAAAAAATCATGAATGCAAGTCAATGATCGAGCAAAAGAAACATCAAATCGAGCAAAATCAGTTCTCAGAACAAACATTAGTCAAAAATTATATTATCCACAACTGTTTCGCTTTTTTGAGCAAGAGTTCATTGATAAAAAAGACGGAAGCTACCAAAAAAAGAGTGTACATATAGGTAACCTGGGCCTGTCCTCGTGCTCTCCCAACAGAGCTGGCCTTGGAATAAGCCAACTAGGTTGCCTTTTATGGCCATGGATTTTAAAGGCACCATAATTTCTAAGCTCTTATATTCCAATTATGAAAACTCACAAGAATATTAGCATTAAAAAATAACACACTAAATAGGAGTTTGGAATATACAATCCACTGAATTCAACCAAAAAGAGAGATCCACTTCCAATTCATCTCACTTAACAATCAAAGTAGGTCTAAAAAATCTTGCCAAAAGTATGCATAGTAAAAAAGTATCAAATCTGCACTCTGTTTTAAATCAAATCAAGTAATTCAGCTTGAGAGCAAACCCCCTTATTCATGTGTGTTCGAAGGGGGGTCACCATGTCAACTAAATGCAATGCATATTTGTCATTTAAATTTATCAAATAACAATACAGTATTCAAAAAATTGCATGTATTCAGAATTCAAATCAACCTTGTTTTGACAAGTAGTGTCTACGATTACTTTTACCATTAACTGAACATGAAATTCAGATACTAAAGGTTGAAAAACAAACAGCACCTAAAAACATATAGCCAGATCACCAAAATAATAATAGTAAAAAAAAGAATATACAAGCCAAGCAACCAACTTGAACAAAGAGTTATTAAATGTATTGAATCAGTCAAACCATTGATTTCCAACTTCATCCTTTAGAACTTGCATACAACCCATTGTTGCTTTGGTTAGTAGACTGTTTGATGTTCCGAGTTTTTCTTTCAACATTGCATAAAACAGTGGATTATTTGTCCAAGTCGAACTTTACCAGTTTTTCATTTCAGGGTAGTCTCCAAAAGTCAATCCATTAAAAATTGATGCGATTATATGCATCTTTTTTAAATCGTTATAAACTGAGATACTAAATGCACACATATGGTTATATAACAGCTATTTATATATATGTAAAATAAGATGGACCGGCTCATTTGAAATAGAAAAATCAGCTATTTTGTTGTCAGCGCAGATGGTCGATGGATTGCTTCATATACCAAAGAACAAAACCTGCGACCCAAACCAACAATCTGCATCAGGTATAAATATGCTTCAACTAAGTCAATATTGGCAAATAGTTTGACCACTTAAATCCGTGATAGATTAATCTGTCTAAAGCACATCAGCTTGTTGACTGCAAGTGCCAAGCACCAAGTAAGGAAATATAACCATACATGCCATGAACAGGGTGAACACGAGAGGCAGGGTCAAGAGGCTCCAAATTGGCCACAATGGAAAAAGGAAAACAAGAAAAAGGAAATGAAACCAAGTATTGTAACGAATGGTAGGGCAGCTGTATTAGATATTTCCCACTTCTCACTAGACTGGCGAAAACCCCATACTAACATACTTGTATACAAGAAGAAGATGGCATTCAAACTAACACCGATCATCCCAAGGTATAGGGGTATTCTTGGAATGCCTCTGCCTCATCCCCACTCGACACATATTCTCCCTGGCTGTGCCTCTGTCTCATGTATCCGTATCCACCCACCGCAACTGGTGACCCACCAGACATATTCAAACTATCCCTAATAATTCATCTATCAACCTCGGTCTACAAACACTCAAACCGTTGGGAAAATGAAAATATATCTTCACTCTCAGCGTGACTTAATCAGACCACATGACAACCTTATGGCGATTGAAGTAAATCATATCCAATGGGGTAACCAAAAACATCAAGTGGTAGTTTCTTGGGGTTTTGTTTTTCTATATATAGTAGCAGTAGTTTCTATTTTGATGTTTTCACATACTTATCGCTTGAAAACAAGGCTGCCAACACATATTTACAAAGTTTAGCCCATGGCAGTATTTATTACTGTTATTAGTATTATTATTATTATTATAAATATTTCGGTAGAACTTACTGCAGCGCGGTCCGCGCCGGCACCGAAATCAATAGCATAATCCTGAAAGCATATCAAATATACCTGCTTATAAATTTAAAAAGGTCAGCACAGGCTCTTTGATCATTTCTGATAAGGATTGACATGCAAGCAGCGACAGAAGATAAAACATAAGGATACTGCTATATCCTATGAGGGAACACCTCATGGCAGTGGATCATCCGAATCTTAATGGGTATGTTTACAATTTCAGAAAAGGCGTAAAGTATATGCAGTATGGGATATGCGGATATTGCTGCCATAGTCTCTCAAGAGTGCAAAATTATCCTACCCCTTGGGTGTATGAGAGAAATCTTGTGCTTTCTGATTTCAATCACAGTTTTTGTTGAAGATAATAAAATCAGAATTAATGGATGAATTATTGAGTGTTTATAGATAGGCCAATAACATAAAAGAAAGTATATAATGTGTACAACATCATCGGCTAAATTGGACTCATTGAGCTACAAAAAATCTCCCATTTGGGTTATACTTTAATTGTAAAGTAGAAATAAGATAATAAGAAACTTCCATCTGAGTAGCCTATGTCCCAAAATCTATTGTAGCGGAAATGGTCGCAGAACACCGTACAATATACGATACAGAATAGGGCAGCCTAGTGTCTTTTATTTAAGTTTCTATTTTACTTGAAATCATAATGTTTACCATAGTTGTCTAAACGATACGATATACGATACAACACAAAAAACATACATATCCCATAGATGTATAGCACGTAGCACTGAGTCGTAGTTGTACAGTATGGTACGCATATCTTCAAAAGCCATAATAATGCGTTCTCCACAAATTCTACAATTTATTATTGTATGCTTTACGTTTTGAACGATATCTTACTATATGATATATGAGATACACTCAATCATAATGCTGTTGTGTTTCATATTCGTTCTAGATGGTGTATGGGATATGTTGCATTATAATTGTGCATTGACATTATAAACGCAGCAGCCTTAACAACATTATTTCATGTTTAAAGAATTTGAATTAGCCAAAATGTAAAACAAAAGTAGTTCAGAATAATATTCCCAAAAAGTTGTGCGGGCCAAATTTTAAAATACAATCAAGAATGATGATTGTACTATCCAGTTACAGAATTCATGCAGTTACAAAATAATTACTACACAGTGGATGCAATTCCAATTTAAAGCGAACAGAATTCACGCAGTTACAGAATTCATGAACTTTTTAATATATTTTCTCGCATTGTGGAGGTATAGTAAGTTTCCTGCATATTAGATATATTCCAAAATAAATACTACAAGTATTCATGAAACTTACAAAGGGATTTGCAATGGTTCTAAACCGTCATAATTTATACAGTTACAAATAATGATCGAAAAACAATGCTTGAGGATCCAAATTCGCAATGGTTCAAACTATTCCCATATTAATTAGTAATCAATCATGTCTTCTTGTGTTTGGCACTTCATGGGATAGGATTCTAACCAAGGTATACACTATAGCCACAATTGATTTAGTATTATTAGGGATTCCAGAGTAGTCCTCATCCCCGTAGGTCTCAAGGAATAGAAAAACAAATTGATAAAAGAGGGCACTAATTGGTGAGTGTTTCAAATAACATAAGATACTTTTCACCGCTGGCCAATGTGTGGTAGTAGGTTGATGCATATACTGACATACATGATTCACATCAAAAGCAATATCTCGTCGAGTGAAATCAAGAATATAATAGCCTTAAGAATCTATGATGTGCCAATTGGTAGTATGCTTTACAACCGGTAGTATGGTAGTATGTTTTATAACTAGCCTAAAGAATCTCTTAATTATTTATTATAAGAGAATATGCTTATGTAGAAGAAAACTCTACTAAGTCTTCTGTCAATTCCCATGTCTCCCATGTCCTTATGTAAATGCACCATCAACTTAGGTACGAAAAATGACGTATTACCATTTCTAACTACTTCCGATGTCTATCTATTGTTCAAAACATCGAACGCAGTTTGCCATTAGTGTATGTAGAGTAGAATATATATATATATATGTGTGTGTGTGTGTGTGCGCGCGCGCGCGCGCGCGTGTTTCTTCTCTCACTCTTCTTCTCTTCCTCTCTTCTTCTCTTCTTCTCTCTCACTCACACTACTCTCTTTCTCTACTAACCAAAGCAAGAATAAACCCCTCCCTTATCCCCCCCCCCCCCCCCAAAAAAAAAAAAAAAAAAAAAACTTAGCCGCCGCTACCCCACCCCCCCAAAAAAATAATTTTCGGCAACCCCCCCCCCCCACCCCACCCCACAAAAAATCAAAATTAAATAAAAAAAACGAACACCCTCCCTCCCCCCCCCCCCCCCCCCCCCCCTTTTTTTTTCTTGAACTAACCTCATCAAAATAAGGGTTAAAAATCTAGGGTTTTAATTTATTCAAGTTAGGGCTTGATTGGAGATTGGTTGGAGCTTGTTTGTGTAAATATATATTATTCATTTGCTTTGTTATATGCCACTATATAAATTTGTTTGTGTTATTACTAATATTTGTGTTGTGTTTTATTTCCCCGTAGATTCCAATTTGTTATTTGGGCATTTACAAATTAAAATTTGAGATTGCTCTCAAATTGGCACTCAAATCAGGTTATATTGTTCCTCTTTAGCATTTTTCTTTAATATGGTTTGTCAATATTATTGAGAATCCTGTGGTTGTGTGATTAATTTATGTTTTTGAAAATTACACTTGTTGTCGTGTTCTCTGAATATTCCTACTAGCAAATTACATTTGTTGTGTTGTGTTGCGTGAATATGTTTATAGATTTTGCTAAAGAAATGAAAATTAAACCCGTATTTCGTGAAAAACGTAATATTTATAGAAAAACATTTTGATGCGAATTCTAGTGATGGGATTAGACATTAGTATATTAAAATTGATTTGCTATATAAAAATTGGTTTTGCATCGAAAAAATTTAATTTTTTTTATACAAAAGGGCCCCATTTTGGTTTTTCGCCTAAGGCCCCGAAAGCTATAGAGCCGGCCCTGTAAAGAGCATTTCCAGACTCGTATCCTTTTACGAACTACTATTGGCATGTAATTATCCAAACACATAAGCTCCAAATAACATTTACATAAATAAACAAACAGAGATTGAAGTAATAAAAAAATTGAAACAGAGGAGTGCATTGACCTTGAATTTTGAAGAACAAACCAGCAGGCGGCAGTGCAATAACAATAAATGTGGAAGTTGAAAGGGTGGATGCTTGGACAGAAATCAAAGGGCTCGGACATATGAGGATTCAAGGGGTTTGTATATTGGGTTTGTATATTGGAGAGGAATGTGAAGAGACCAAGGGTAATTTAAGGGTAATATTCAAGGGTGGATGATTCGACAGAAATCAAAGGGCTCGCTCGGACATATGAGGATTCTAAGGGTTTGTATATTGGAGACGAACATACGTATATTCAAACGTATATTCTAAGGGTGGATGATTGGAGACAAACAGACGAATGTGAAGAGACGAATCGAGCGTTCCATTTTCTCAATTTAATGGTGTGCGCGTCAATCCCCTCTTCTTATTTAATAGAATGTGAAGGGGACGAACACACGAAAAGTCCCAATTTGTCTATATAATGGTCTTTGCGTTATAAACAGTGCAACCCGTATCAAAAGTTCCCATTTTCTCATCTCAATAAACAAAATATGGATTTGAGTATGAAATTCGCTCGACTCATAACCATGCTTCTCATTTTTTTTTCATTAAAAGTATCCAATGCAGCTCTTTACGTGGTTGGAGATACTCAAGGTTGGACTCATCTAAACGTTAATTACACGAACTGGGTTGCTAATCGTCAATTTCACATTCATGATATCCTCCGTGAGTGTTTTCTACTTCTTTTATATATATCTTTGTGTGCGTATTATTTTACTTTTGTTTGTAGCTTGTGTTGAATTATTGGATTTTTTTCTATCGTGTCATGCATCAATAATTCTTGTTTTATTTAATTTAACACGTTATAATCTTCAATTTCATGCTTTAATAAAAAATTATTAGTTTATTAGTATTTAATACATTTTTCATCGCTATATGTGAAAATTTCATCACTAAAAGTGATCATTAGAATTTAATACATTTTTCATCGCTATATGTGAAAATTTCATCGTTAAAAAGTGATCATTGGTGATTTTTTGTCTAATAAACTGATAATATTGTACTAAAGTAAAAAAAATCGTAATTCTTATTGGTATTTATAAATAAATTGCTAGAGGTTGTGCAACAGTCTTTTGTAAATGGGACGTTTCTTTTGTTAGAAATAGATGTCTGTTAGAAAAAAATAGTTATGTTTCTTAAACTTTGAGTCTTAGTTGACTTTATTTTTGTATGGTTTTAGTTCCAAGACAAAGCATGGGTTTTAGAAACGGTGTTAAAATCTTAAAATTCACAAGGAATTGATGGTTGCGTTGTAAATTCTACTTGCTATATGACTCGTACAATTCAATTCCACTATGTTTAATTGATAGCTCGGTATATATATATATATATATATATATATATATATAATAAAGCAGGAGGGTGTTTTCACTATTCACGCCATGTCATACAATAAAGGAGGGAAGGTTCATGCCACATCATATAAAACTCATGACATGGCAAAGGAGGAGAGTACTCTTATTTTCAGCTAAACAAGGAGGTTTTTTTTATCTTTCTCAATTAACGGCTGAGATTAAAAATGGAAAGGTTTGGTCTTTATCAACTTACATCTTAATTTTGTCTCTAACGAACCACTGAGATTAAATAAAAATCATTCCAAGTACATCAACAGTTGATTCGTTAAATGTCTCTGTGCTTTTTCGTTTCGGGCTTGACACCACCCACTATCCAGCCCATGCCCATGTGCTTTTTGCAGACCTTTTTTTCCTTACCCATACTCCCGTACTCTGTATCATAGACTCACTGCACAGACTACTATTCATACTTTCCAACTTAAGCTTATACTGAAAAACCCACTTCTCAAAAGTATTTCACCTCTCTCACTAAACCAGCACAAAGGCCTCTCTTCCTCTTAACGGCGCACAACAAATGGCAGGAGGATCCCTAGACGGAGGGGGAAGAGGTGTTCTCACCTAAATCTTCGTAGATCTGCATTTGGTGTTACACGATTTTGGTTTTGGAACTCATAATTTGTGCGTGAAAATAGCAGCATATGAAATATTTTTTGTGCGTGAAAAAGATTTATAACGTGTAACTGGGTTATAATGTTTTTGTGCATTTGTGTGTCATAAACAACCTAAACAGCTGGAGTGCAGTGAAGAATGAACTGTGTAAAACACATAGGTATTCTATAATGATTGTTAACTGTGTAGTTGATAGCTTCATACATCTCCACTTCACACTGTCTATCCAGACACCGTCTCAACCATCAACACTACCAGCGAAGGCTGAAATCCAAAGAGTAGTTGTGGTTTTATAGTAGTAACATTTTTCTATTTCCCTTTTTCTCATGTGGGTTTCAAATTTTAAAATCCAGGTGCTGATTTGGTGAAAGTCAATGTCCTTTTAAGAGATGCCGATTTTGAACCAGTATTGCGCTCAGGTCTTGAGACTTAAGGAGGGGTTGAATAAGGTTGGTTCAATGTATGCCAAAATAGAGGAGATTATGATGGCGTGAACAAGGCTCAACATGCTTAATTTTGATATTCTCCATATCAGAGGTATATCTGTAGTCGGTATGCATCCAGATGGATCATTTTAGAGTTCTTCCTGTTTATACCTTAGGGGAAGAAGAAAAAAATTATAATAATACTTATGATGCACCTACCCATGTTTGCAACTCTATTACAAAGGGTCAAGATTTTTCTCAGCCTTCTCAGATCTTAAATCAAGATCTGAGTGATAAGTGTAAGACTCTCTAAGACCTTTGTTGTATTTTTCTTCTTTTGCTGCATATTCTAGAACAACTTGCAATCCACAACTTTATTATTGAAAACCAGTGTTATCTAAATGCTTGCCTTTGGTTTATATGTCTGCTTTGACCTGAAAAATTATTTTGTCTATGTTTAACTTTTGAGGTTTCTTTACCTTCATGATTTGGGTTAAAATGAACTAATATAAATTAACATAAGGATGAGGTCTAAACTCTTGATGTTGCAGGTGATGATGCCGTGTCCAAAGCAGGTGATGGCAGAAAGCGTATGTTAGTACTTAGTCCCTCTTAATCTGGACAAACCAAACCAACGCATATGGTTTGTAATTTCAGTCCGTATTCTCATTTAACTGTATGTGCTCTTAGTGTTCAAAATAAGGTTATGTAAGCATTTGTGTTTCAGGTCAAGTGGTGGTGGGTTTGAGGCCAAGAGTTTTTTTATTTACAGTTCTGTTTTGGCAAAAAAAAACTATAGAGTTTTCGAACAACATCATTAATTTTTCAGTACCCTTTGAGACCTGTTAAAGGGTGCATTTAATAACACCTATTTCAAAAGGGTTATTTATTTATTTATTTATTTATTTACATTTATTTATAATTTTTATACGATTTTTTTGTACTCATTCGTGAAAAGGTAATTTACAAAGTTTGACAGTTTTTTTATGAAAGTTAACGGTTCAAGTTGATCGTTTTTCTAAATTCTTGGTGGTGAAAATGTCTAATGGAGACAAGACAATGGTAATTCATGAATAATAAGTGCACAGGGCTCGAGCAAAAGATGGTACTAATTGCAAAAAAAAAGGTTTTAAGACAATTATTAAAGAAAAAATTGATCGTTAAAAAAAGTTTTATACTAAGAGCAGTTAAAAGAAGTTCCATAAAGAAAATGTAAACTGATTTTTATGTTAAAATGAAGTGTCAAAATCATTCAGCAGTTCACTTTCTCTCATATAGTTAAATAGAAGGCGCGTGGCCCGAGAAAGTGTATTCTTTTATGACCAAGTCACTTTCTCTGATATAGTTAAATAGATATGCTTAGATGCCAACTCCAAAGGTATTTTCAATATGTTAACTCACTTCAATGCGCGGGGCTAAAGAAAAAATGTATAAAGTCTTTTAAAAGGATTTAACTAATTTATCAATGTGTTTAATGTTTAAAACCCACATCATGAATGGTAAATAAGAATTGCACCTAAATTTTGTATCTTATGTTCGTATTTGGAATAAAATAAAAAAGTTTGAATTAAACGTGTATTAAAAAATATATGAAGGATTTTGTGTGTATGTCTCTTCTTTTGGGGGGGCTAAAATTCATTTTCCTTTGTGTTAAATGTGTGATGGGAAATATACTAATTGATTCTTTTGCACAACAAAAAATGTAAAGATGGAGTTGCGTCTTGAATCACTTTTTGTACTTATTTGATAATAGTAGGATGTATCTCCACAATCAATTTTACAATGCGTTACACACCAATTGAAATGACATTTTGTGATGGTTGAAATAAGTAAAATGGTCAAATATTAAATAAAAAGTAGTGTCTTACCATTAAGATTTTTTCTATCTAATTTGGCTTGACATTGCAGTTGTTATTATTAACATTATGTTACTCTTGGTGCATGTCTTTTTCAATATTTAGAGATACTTATCAAAATTTATTATTATTTTCTCCATAAGTCATGCATCATTCCTCTTCTTTTCCTCATAGCCATGTGAGTTATTTGTGTTCCATCTAAAAGGTAAAGTGATCGGAGTAGACAAACGAAAGGTATGGGGGCTCCCAAGTTCTCAATGTTGGTTTTAAAGTATTTATAGAGTATTTGCTTAATGGGAAGCGTTAAATGAGTCGAGAAAGCTTCCATATCAAGATGTAAAGGATGGATCCCTCAAAATGTGTGTAAAGTCGTTATTAAATAAGACAAAATTTAATTAGTATATTTAAGTCTTTCATAAAATGTTAAATACCATACCTAAGAGTGAGTGCCATAACAAAAAATCATCTGGAACAATTTTACACCGTGCCATCGGCACGGGTACACCCTAGTATATATATATATTCTTAAATTGTGTATGAAAGTATATGACCATTCATATTACGGGGTTACAACTTTACTAATCGAATAGAGAATATCAATTAATTTAGGCATTAATTGCGTTTTATTGTTTTTGTGTTTCAATGTTATATTATATTTAATACAAGTGAAAACTCAAAATAGTGTTAATGTGTCATAAAATGTCATGCAACACAACACGAAATCGACAATGTCTAATCAGATCAATCAAGAGATTTATAATATCTTATTACGCTCTTCTCTTGTATTTTAATATCATCTCATATTCTGCTCTTCTCTTGTATTTTAATTTTATTAAAAAAAAAGATTTTGAGAGAGAGTGAAAAAAATAGTCATTATATGTTATTTGCAAATGATCATTAATCAGTGAACTTCACTTTCAGTAGATTATGTTATGTTGAACTATAATACATGATATGTTAAAATAATTTGAGATTAGATATAAATAATAATATATCTTCTCTGTCATATCTCATAAATGTCATTGTGCACAATTTTTCGGTACTTGCTAACGCCTGACAGCGGTGTGGTGCAAGTTGGTACGAAAGAAAAGTATTTGTCATGCGATACGGGGTCCCCTCTTGCCACCTACGCAACAGGAAATGACTACGTCACTCTCAAGAATAGCGGATACAATTACTTCATTTCTGAAGACCTCGGTGGTTGCTTCGCCGAACAAAAGGTGGCAATCAATGTGGTACCGTCTCCTGAAGTTCCAGCAACTCCATCTTCAGGTCCACCTACTTTACCCTCTCCTCAAATTCAAACGACTCCATCATCTCCAACTGATATACCCTCTCCCCAAATCCTCTCTTTTTAGTTAATAGAATGTGAAGAGGTGAACAGACAAAAAGTCCCATTTTCTCAATTTAATGGTGTGTGCGTTATAAATAGTGCAATGTACATCAAGACCTTCCCATTTTCTCTCATCTCAACTTACAAAATAAATAAACAAAACATGGGTTTGGGTCTAAAATTGGCTGTGTTGATAACCATGCTGCTTAATTTTTCTTCACTAAAAGTATATAATGCAGTTGTTTACGTGGTTGGGGACACTGAAGGTTGGACCTCTATGAACGGTAATTACGAGGAATGGATTGGTCATCACCAATTTCACATTAATGATATCCTCCGTGAGTACTTTCTACTTCTCTTATATATATATATATATATATATATATATATATGTGTGTGTGTGTGTGTGTGTGTGTGTGTGTGTGTGTGTGTGTATGTGTGTGTGTGTTTATGTGTGTTATTTTACTTTTGTTTGTAGTTTGTGTTGGGTTATTGCGGTTTTTTCTATCATGTCATGCATCAATAATTCTTTTTTTTAAAAGCATAAAGTTTGGTGTACCCATTTTCCATACACATTGCATTAAAATTTTGTACCTTGTTGTTGTGAGTCCTGTCAGGGCATACGGTACAAGCTTTTATTGCCTTGTCTTATTAGGCGGGTACGAAAGTGGGTATAAAAGTGTGTAAGTGTGGTGATACTCTTTTTTTAATTTAACACATTATAATCTTTGATTTCATACTTTAATAAAAAAAATTATCAGTTTATTAGAATTTAATACATTTTTCATCGCTATATGTGAAAATTTCATCACTAAAAGTTATTATTGGTGACTTTTTGTCTAATAAACTAATAATATTGTACTAAAGTAAAAAAAAATCCATAATTCTTATTGGTATTTTAAATAAATTGCAAGAGGATGTGCAACAGTCTTTTGTAAATGGGACGTTTCTCTATTAGAAATAGATTTATGTTAGAAAGAAATAGTTATGTCTCTTAAACTTTGAGTCTTAGTTGACTTTATTTTTTTATGGTTTTAGTTCCCACACAAAACATGGGGTTTAGACATAGTGTTAAAATCTTAAAATTCATAATGATACTTGTTATTCATAGCACACATTGACACAATTGATAGGAATTGCGTTGTAAATTCTACTTACTATATGACTCGTACAATTAAATTTCACTACGTTTAATTGATAGCTCGGTATATATATATATATATTCTTAAATTGTGTATGAAAGTACATGACCATTCATATTACGGGTTTACAATTTTACTTATCGAATAGAGAATATCAATGAATTTAGGCTTTAATTGCGTTTTATTTTTTTGTGTTATGTTTCAATGTTATATTATATTTAATACTAGTGAAAACTCAAAATAGTGTTAACGTGTCATAAAATGTCATGCAACACAACACGAAATCGATAATGTCTAATCAGATCAATCAAGAGATTTATAATATCTTATTCTACTATTCTCTTGTATTTTAATATCATCTCATATTTTGCTCTTCTCTTGTATTTTAATTTTATTAAAAAAAGATTTTGAGAGAGAGTGAAGAAAATAGTTATTCTATGTTATTTGCAAATGATCATTAATCAGTGAGCTTCACTTTCAGCAGATTATGTTATGTTGAACTATAATATATGATATGTTAAAATAATTTGAGATTAGATATTAATAATAATATATCTTCTTTGTCATATCTCACAAATGTCATTGTGCACAGTTTTTCGGTACTCGCTAGAGGATGACAGCAATGTGGTGCTAGTTGATACGAAAGAACAATATTTATCATGCGATACGACGTCCCCTCTTGCCACTTACGCAACAGGAAATGACTCCGTCACTCTCGAGACTATAGGACACAATTACTTCATTTGTGGAAACCTCGAGAATTGCATGGTCGGACAAAAGGTGGAAATCAATGTGGTTGCTACATCTCCTCCTGAAGTTCCAACAACTCCACCTTCAGGTCCACCTCCTAAAATTCCAACGTCCCCATTATCTCCACTTGATCTACTGCCTCCTCAAGTTTCAATAACTCCATCTTCAGGTCCACCTACTTTACCCTCTCCTCAAATTCCAATGGCTCCATCATCTCCAACTGATATACCATCTCCTCAAGTTCCAATAACTCTATCTCCACCTTCTTTACCCTCCCCTCAAGCTTCGGTGGATAAAGGTTCACATAGTGAAGCATCTACATTGTATTATGTGGGTAGGATTTTTGGTGAGATTCTATTAGCTATGGTTGTTATTGCAGCTCATGTGTAATTTTTTAACAATCATTGATGTTTCCTTTCATGTACTCTAATAAACTAAAGTGTTTCTAGAGGTCGATATCTAGTTTACCATTAATGGTATTTTGGCTTTGTGAAAACATAATTAAGAACACCATATTATTGATAAAGAACACATTAATTTTATTAAACTTTAGCATACAATTTTTCTTAATAAAAGGATCTTAGATCTTCATTTTTTTCATAAATATGCCTAGATGATATAAATGAAGACTTACATTGATCAAATTCATTAATCAAGTATGTTGTAAAAATTTCTTTGAATCATCTTGATGATTGCTCCACTACCACTATAGACTTCATCAATTTTATAGAAAATAAATGTTGTTGTATCAAATTTTCCCCTTTTACCCAATATATCGTGTTTAATGCAAATTATTTGATAGAGAATAATCTACTATATATAAGGTGAGATAGGACCTAATTTCCTAGTTAGGCTATAATTCTACCATCCATCACAATAGGGTTTGATTAGGATTTAACCACCCATCAAAGTCGTTAATATTTAAATGATTTATCTAAAAGAATCTTATCAAATCCAAATTCTTATGTAGACAAAATTAAGTTAGACACTTATATTTAATTAAATAACTAATTTCGAATTATCTTCATTTCAAAATTAGATATTTATTAAATATTTCCAAAAGTCTTCCACTTGGTCCATATAATCATTTCACTTTATGATATTATTCAAGGAACATAAGACACATTATAAACTTTAGAATAATCATAATCAAGTATTTACCTTAATTAAATAATACACTAATGTGATTCATGGTAGTTTCAGACTTATTCAAGAGCATGGTTTCTTCCATGTACTACCCCACTAATGTCATATTCAATTAGGCCCAAAGTGTGGGTTGTCAATAATGGTCCTATAATATCTTTATAAAAGAACTATTCATGTCACATTCATTCATTCACATGCATGTATACAATAAAGACAAACATATTAAATTTCAAAACAGTTTATTGATATCATAATGTAGTGTAAAAAATAAGCACTAACAATTCATAACATCAAAACATTGTTGGCTACAATTAAGACCCATGTCTTAAGCATGCTTCATTAACGCCTATTGTGATAGCCTATTTATGTGAATTTTTTATGTTAACAATTGTACTAATGTCTTCAAGTGACACTAGTTGTTTTAGAATTTATTCTTTAATTAAAGGGTATTTACATTCAATGTGTTTAGTTACTCTTAAAATACCTAATATTTCTTCATAAAGAAGATAGCAATGACATTATCATAATATTTCAGCGGCTTGATAATAGTGTCGATAACTCTAAGTCCTGAAATGAAGTGACATTGCTATAATACATAAGTTATAGCATCAAAGCATGCTACAAACTAAGTTTTTATAATAGTTGATGGATTGTGTTGCACTCTTTCATTATATTGATCGTTAAATCAAAATAAATATACTTAAGCAAGGGTGAACTTCATACTATCCATACAACTAGTAACTCGAAGTCATAATAACCGTTCATATTTAAATGAAATGATATCCTAAATGTGAGCAGATAGTCTTTTAAGTATCTCACTACTTCATACATAACTCTTAAAACCCATATAAAATTATTTTATTTCTCTAATTTATAAATATGTGCTTGTATATAGAGAAAATATATAAACTTACTCCCACTGATCTTGAGGTGTATACCAATATAGAACAATTAAAGACATAATGGTATTGTTTCTTAAAATACCTTTTACGGGAAACTTATGATTATACAGTGATCTCTTAAACGTATATAGGTGATTTATTAAACTCCAAAAAGTAGTTTTCACACTCACTTAATGTAGCTCTCAATCATAATGAGTTACTAATTCCATAAGAATTACACGTTCTTAGATATAATCGAGAAGGTTCAATTATAACATTTTCCTCATTAATGGTAAAATATTTGACTACAATTAGCTTTATATCATTTAATTACCGTCAGCGTCGCATTTGGTCTTGATGACCCACTCATACCTGACTTTAGTGTATCAATTATGTAATTCAATGAGACCATAAACTTAATTGTAGTCCATTAGTTTCACTTATTACGACTTGTGAAAACAAAACTAAATCATTATGTATCCCTACACCAAATTCATGTTCATCTAGACCATCATCATCACCATTGCCTTAATCCCATCACATGGGGTTAGCCACATGGATTCTCCTTTTCCATTATAATCTATCATAAGCAATATCATCATTTAATTTTAAATCCTTAAGATCTCTCCTTATAATTTCTTCGTAAAATAGCTTAAGATGGCCCCTTTGTCTTTTACCCTTTATTTCCAATAGCCTTCCTCTTGTTATAGGTGCATCTGATGGTCTATGCAACAAATGTTCGTACCATCTGAGTCTACTTTCTCTTAATTTATCACGAATGGGAGCTAGTCCTAACTTATATCTCGCATACTGATGTTTAATCTTGTCTTTTCTATTAATTCATATCATCCATCGGAGCATTCTCATCTCACTAACAATGATATTTTGCTCATGTTTTTTCTTTAAATCTCAACACTCCACTCCATAGAGGGTCGGTGGCCTAACAACCGTTCTATAAATTTTCCTTTTAATTTATTAATTATTCTCTTATCACATATTACCCCACTCGCTTGTCTCCATTTCATCATCCAGTTGTTATTCTACTCATAACATCATCATCAATATCCCCATTACTCTATATCACTGAACCTAAATAACGAAAATTAGTAGTTTGGTCTAGCATTTTTTCTTCAATCTTTAACATTATGCTATCAGACGACTCATTATTAAATTTACATTCCATATATTCAATTTTATTTTTACTGATTTTCAGTCCCTTAGACTCTAAGGCATTTCTCTAAGTATCTACTCTCATTGTTAAGGCCTCATTTTAAGTGTATACTAAAACCATATCATCTGCAAATAACATGCATCATGGGACATCTACTCGTATGTCGTTAATAATCTCATCTAATATTACGACAAATAAGTAAGTACTTAAAGATGATCCTTGATGTATACTCACTTTAATCGTAAATTCATTAGTTTCTCCACAAATAGTTCTTACCCTAGTTTGTGTGTTATCATACATATCTTCAATAACTTTAATGTAATTAATAGGAATTTTTTTCCTCCTTAAAGTCCACTATATTATATCCCTAGGTACTTTATCATATGTCTTCTCTAAGTATATAAAGACCAAGTGTAAATTTTTATTCTTATTTCTATATTTTTCCATTAGTTGTCTTAATTAATAAATAGCTTCTGTGGTTCGTCCTAGCATATATCCAAATTAGTTGTCCGAAATAGTTGATTTATTTATTAACCTTTTCCTATAATTTCGTAGTGTGATTCATTAGTTTGATTCCTCTATTATCGCAACTTTTTATATCCCCCCCCCCCCCCCCCCCTTTATTTTTATACTAAGGTATTGTGATGCTTGTCCTCCACACATCTGGCATACTTCCTTATTTTAAAATTTTATTGAATAAACATGTTAACCACTATACCCCTAGACTTCTAAGGGTTCTCCACATCTTTATAGGTATTCTATCTGGGCCAACCGCTCTATTCCTTCCTAATTTTTTTATTAATATATCTACCTCATTTTCAGTGGCCGGACACACCATCCTTATATTTGGTCATATGTTCTCAACATATTTTTTGGGATATTCTTCATTCAATAATCCTTCAGAATAGTCTTCCCATCTATCTAGAACTTCTTTATTATTAATTAATTTATCTTGGTTTACGTCTTTCATACACTTAACTGGACCCATATCCTTTGTTAATCTATCCATATTCCTTGCCATTTTATATATCTCATTTTCACCTTCTTTGGTACCAAATTTATTATACAGATTATCTAGTGTGTATTCTTGCGCATTTCTAACAATATTTTTTTTCCCTTCTTAATTTCTTATACCTTTCTAAGTCTTCTTGGTTTTTACTCTTTTTCCATTCTTTAAAACTTATTTGTTTATTTTGTTTTATATTTTGAACTTCCTCATTCCACCACCAAGTTTCTTTTTAATGAATCTTTTCCCTTTAGTCTCACCTAAAATTTTCTTACCTATTTTCTCAATATCAGTCTTTGTTCTTTACCAAATGTCATTAACATTGTCATCCTAATTCCACTTCACGTTTAACAATAGCTTTTGTTTAAATTCTATCTCTTTTCATCCAATTAAATCATTCCATTTTATATGTTAATAACCTATTTTCTTTTTTCCATACTTAAATCCTTTAATGGCTAAATCTATGAGTAGTTGGCGATGTTGATTTGTTAAGCTTTCACCCGGTATAACCTTATAGTCTCTGCATGCCTTCAATTCTCTTCTTCTAAGTAAGCAATAATCTTTTTGAGTCTTATTCTCTCCGCTTTAAATGTTATTAAATGCTCTTCCCCTTTTTTAAAATATGTGTTTGTTATCGCTAGATCGTAGGCCTTAGAAAGTTCTAAAATACTTTCCCCTCCTAAATTTCTCTCACCAAAAATCATAACCCCCGTGTATCCTTGAATAACCGTCTCGTTATACTCCTACATGTCCATTCAAATCACCTCCTAAAATATGTCTTAATGTGTAGGAATTTGTTATAATATTTCATCTAATAATTCCCAAAATAATTTATTTACATTTTCATCCAAAGCTCTTTGGGGTGCCTAAGCACTTATAATATTAAAAATTGTTTTATATAAGACAGTCTTAATGTTCATTAATCTATCTACCCATCTTTTAATATCGACCACTTCATTTTTCATATAGTGATCAACGACGGTACCTACCCCATTTCTACCATTATCCCTCCCTCCCGAATAAAATAATTTATAACTTATCCTATCTCTCTAGCCTTTTATCACTTCACTTTAGTTTCTTGTTGGCATGCTATGTTGATTTTAATCCATTTCAAGGTATCCATAACTTCTTTACACTTTCCAGTCAGTGTTCCTAAATTCATGTTCATTTAGATATACAACATAATCCTTTCGAATAGTGGTCTCCTTTTACGATCTTCTTAATACTATTCCTTATGATTTTGTCTACATTTATCTTGCCGGGATAATACCATTATTTAGTGATTGATCATTTATTTATTCTTTGCTATTTAGACAATACGACAACTAAAAGAAGAATTATTCAAGAAAATTATCAGTAACGGGATAATTACCCTACCTTATAACCATATTTCATGATTTTCTACTTCCACTAATTTCACCATTCAAAAGGAATTTTACATTTTTGATTTTCTTCAATGCAATAAGTATATGTCAATGAAAATTATATGATCTATGTAGGTCCACTTTAAGGAAAGTTTCTCATAATCTCCCACTTGGTCCACATAGGTCATCCTAATATTAAACATCGTAGTACCCTAAAAGTATAGCTCGACTATCAAAATTTATAAGAGATATTACAAAAATCTTATCCACAAAAATTATCAAAGACAATCTAGATTTAACTTGGTACAAGATTAAAGAGTTTCATCAATAAGGCTAGGGTTGTGGTGCATGATCAAAACAATATGTAAAAGAAATATGTCCAAACTTTATTTTATTCAAAACATCAAAAGGAATATCATAGCCTTTGAAAAAATATACTGAAAGATTATTCAGAAAGTATTCCTCATGATGAAGCCTAGACAAACCTTTTCCAAGAAATTAAAAATATTAAGGGTTTATGAAAAACAAATGGAGATTTGATTCCCCAAGAACATAAGAAAAATAATCTTGTTTGCATTTCTAGTTTTTTGTAAAGATTCCTTGCATCGAATTTAAACGTTTTCATAGAACTCATCTGATAGAAATAAAAGAAGCCTTTAGTGTTAGTAGTATGAATAGTTAAGATGAGACTGAGAAAGAACTTCTTGAGATATTCTCTAGACCTTCACATTCGGGATCTGATCGACTTTATCCGCGGTAATATAATTCCCAAAGGATTGGATCGATTGATGATCTAGTGGGATAAAGCAAATATATACAACCGTACCAACTGTACGGACACTGGAGCTGGCATTGATGAGCAGGTTAGTTCCCAACGATTAGAATTAGGCATGCATATACACCTAATGTCATCAGTGTTATGCCGAAGAATTATATGCTCACGTGCTCGCGAACGATAAACTCCTCGGTGTTATGTTCATGGCTCAGAAAGGAGATTGAATCTTTAAAGAAATGATGTATTTTAACATAGGTTTGGTGATTGCCTTTGTTACCTGTGTATGAGGATCAATCCAAGGCAGAGGAGAACTCTAGATCGAATCGATGGAGTTATTCCGATTAGAGTAATCAGTGCATGTCATGATGTTTTTGATAACATCTCAGGCACATCGCACTCATAATTCTCTTAAGCAAATTGCAAGTTGCTGAATTGATAATTCCCTGATTATTTCGTGAAAGAAATTTGCGATGACTGTTTATCCTTCGATGACTATTTGATCCTTCTGTAGACACCCCATCCTAGGACCCCTTAAGCACCATCCTAGAACCCCCTGAGCACCTCCTTAGGTCCTTATCACTCACTCATTCACCAAAAGACCTAGGTCATGAAAAAGCACCAATTAAGTTGTTTAATTCAAGATTAAACAATCTAATTGGCTCCGAACAGTTTATTTGAGAAACTCTTTTTACAAAACAATTATTAATGCAAGATGTGTATCAAAATATTATGAATGAGATATTTCAGTTATTAAGTATCCTAGTTTTGAAAACCAAAACTAAAATAGTTATAAATCATCACACAAGTAGAATGTGATGAGAGGAAGATAAAACATGCAAGAACACAAGATTTTAATGTGGTAAAACCCCACCTAATTGGGGAAATATCCACGGAACACCTAAAAGGGAAAATCTACTAAAATAGAGTAAGAAAATTACAAGCTATATAACAAACTAAACACACAATCAGACCTAATCTAAGTCAAGAATGTTTTCCAACTCCATTAGGTAATTCTGGCTTCTCTGAAGGCTCTGATGTTGTAGTTATTCTCCCAGCTTTCTAACTCCTCCTCCTTTTAGCTTTACATCGACTCTAAAGTCAAGAATCTCTCTACCAACACTTCTTGAGTGTTATAGTGTATAAAGTGTTTTGTAGTGAAGTGCCTAACACATGCATGAAACACACAGGCACACACACACTTATACAAATAAGTTTTCTAACAAATTACAAATTTCGATCTAAAATGAGTTTCTGAATCTCAGTTTGTTGAAAGCATTAGACTTTTGATCTTTATTCTACACCATAGATCAAGTGAAAACCTTTCTTTGTAAAATAGCCAAGGTCATATATGCATTCTTTTTATTTATCTACACTTCTATTTCACAAATTGTGAAATATGAACTTTGCATGAACAAACGTCTCAAGATCTTCAACTAGATAGAAATTAGTTTTTCTCAAAACTTGAAACAGAAAAATATTTGTTGGTAAAAGGTTTAGAAAAACTTTTGAGATCAAAATAACCAACAAACAAGGATTTCTTGAAAAAAGAAATCAGCCTAAGCAAATCTACGTGATTTATATCACAAATAGATCAGATCTACACTTTCTATGAAGAGAAAATCTCAAACTCACAGAGTAAATTTTCTAAAGAAAATTTATAGGGTTTGGATACGATTTCAAATTTCTCTCCCTTTCCTTTCTCTTTTTTTCTCTCAACTCTGAGGTGATCAAAATATTGTAAACGTTAACATATGGCATCTATTTATATTATTGTATGGAAGGGTCTGGAATCTCTGGGCAAAACAACGACTGAGATTGATTATGGCTCTAACGATGTAAATCTTAGGGATAAGAACACACCGCATTTAAACGTGCGTTTATTGGTCCACTCAAGCATCACAAGGATTGATACAAATACATGTAGGCCGAAGATTAACAACGATCGAACGAACATGATTGATTATTAAGACCATGAGTGTAAACAAACACAAATCTAAACCGTACAATAACAACACGTGTAAGACCAAGATTAACAATAGAACGTGTGTTTTTGAAGTTCAAACAATTCCATTTAGTACCACACATTTCTCTGTCGCTTTCGGATTCTACCCGTCCACCATTTTTAGGATATAGCTCATATTACAAATAAGCGCACAACATTTTAAAACCAATTTTTAAATGTTTTTAAAATGTTTATTAATTCCTAAAAATTATTTAAAAAATTCCAAAAATTATTAGAAATTATTTTAATGGGAATTAATACTCACACACATAAATTATTATGAATGCAACATAGAAATGCAATCCTAGGTGTAGTGTTGGTATTATACCTTTGAGACTAATAGAGGAAATATCATGTAGAGTCTGAGGTTGTTTGGTACACTAGGGTATAACTCTAATTTTGTCACTATTTCCGAACTAGGTAAGCGCCTATATAATATAGACTCAAATGAGTCAAAGATATAAGGTGCTTCAGTCTCCCCTTTTGGAAATATGAGACAAAATCTCCTTTGAGTCATCGAGGACTCATAGGGATACTTAAAAAAAGAAAAACATATTCCTATGCAAAATTCTAGCTACCCCAATCCTAGAAAAAGAAAATTACATTACTCAACTAAATACAGACCAATACCCTAACAATATTATGATAAAACGAGGTACTGATTTCCTGAAAATAAGATAACTAAGATCAAGCATTGTAGTTGAAGTAATCAAAATAATGTCCAAGTGGACTCAAAGTTTCTCCCCCATTTTGTCTCAAAGTGACAAAGGGTAGGAAGAAAATGCATGAGCAAGTACAAAGAAAGAAATATTCATCAACGCACAAATATCAACGAGTCACATCAAGGATCTCCTACATAAAACAGATATTGGAGGTGTTTTTTGTCATTTTTGAAACATCCGTGCCCTATATCCTCAAAGATCAATTATTAGCATGAATATGATCGGATGATATTTATGTGAGGATAAATAATTATTCAAAACATATCATACCTATAGATTTCCGTAAAGACTAAAATATGATATTATCTAAAGGCTTTGTAAATAAACCAGCTAATTGAAGATCTGTAGGCAAATAGAGAATTTCCAATTCTTTAGATTCTACTAATTCACGGATAAAGTGATATCGAATCTTAATGTGTTTGGTACGAGAGTGTTGCACATGATTTTTGGAAATATTAATTGCACTTTAATTATCACAATATATATGCATCTTATCTTCAATTATGCCATAGTCTTTTACATCTACTTTATCCAAAGTAATTGCGAACAACAGCTTCAAGCTGCAATGTACTCTGATTCAGCAGTGGATAACGATGTGCAATTCTATTTTTTACTAAACCATTGTACTAAATTATTTCCTATATAATAACATGCTCCTAACGTACTCTTACTGTCATCAGAACACCCTGCCCAATAAGCATCGGTGTAACCAATTACAGTGGTGGATGTGTCATTGGTATACCAAAGTCCTAAATTGAGAGCTCCTTTAACATATTTAATAATTCTCTTAACGTATGATAAATGACTCTCTTTAGGTGCATTCTGATATCTGGCGTAGACACACACAGCATACATAATGTCAGGGCGTGAAGCAGTGAGGTATAGTAAGCTTCCTATCATACTACGATAAATAGTAGGATCAATGGATTTACCATGTTCATCCTTAGACAATTTTATCGATGTACTCATGGGTGTCCTAGCAGTTTTTACATTCTCTAGGCCAAACTTTTTAGCAATTTCTAAGGCATATTTGGATTATGAGATAAATCATCCATCTGAATTTTATTTAACCTGAAGCCCTAGAAAGAATTGCAACTCCCCCATAAGAGACATTTGAAATTCTCCATGCATCACTTTGGAGAAATTTTCAACTTCGGTTAAGGATGTAGATCCAAAAATGATATCATTGACATAGACTTGAGCGATTACTACGATCACTTTTTGTTGGTTTGCATTATCGATTTGCGGTGGAATGAAATTCATGGCAATGATTGTAGACAAAGATTACCTTGTGGAAAGTATGGTCCAACTTGTTTTGAATATTAACGGAACCCAAAGTCTCGACATTCACCTGGAATTGACCCCTAGTGTTAGGACTAAGTAGGAAGACCTTTTACCGATCATTGACATATTACAACTGGGATCTAACAAGTACTCCCACTAGCATTCACAATTGTTGATAAAGAGAATATAAATATCCAGAGTCGGTTCTTATACCACATTAAGACACAAATCTTATTGGGGAGCTATCATATATATTTTATTTCGATCGACACACAGGGATAAAGGTTACGGTGTAGGAGCAACAACGTTTGTATAGATAGTGGAAGGCTGGTAATGGTAGTTACAAATATTGCCGACATCACGTTTCTAGGAATGTTTGTAAAATATCTAGTGACGTTGTCCTAAATTATTTGTTAAGACTCGCAGGCACTACACGAAAAGTAAGGAAATTTGATAAGGTAATGTAAAAAGTTAAGGACATAAATGAGGTCGCACACTCCTATATTTCCAATATTCCTAAGAAGAATTCGTGACTTTGTCATGACATGGGATACCTATATAGCTAAACGATGACCAACTTATTATAAGTGTTTGACGAGATTATTGAGAGTGTGAGGAGTATTCCTATCACTGAATTAATTAAGTTTATATTTTATTAACTTGTTATGTATTTCTTCATACGTAGGGTGTAGGGAATATAAGATTGTGGGTGAAGCATGTACATTTAATGTTTTGTCAAATGTACATAAACGAATTAATAAGATGAGAAATCATATACGTCGAACTTTCAACCATAATGAGGGTCAAGTACGGTTGGTAACACAAAAGTGGAAATGCGTACGTTGTACACATATCAGGAGGCAAGTGTGGTTATTATAAGTGTGAGATTTTTAAGATGCCTTGTTCCCATACGATTGCGACATATGCCAAACTAAGCATCGATCACACGCAATATGTTAGTGAGTACTTCACAACATATAACTATATTAAAACATACATACCCATATTATATCCCCTTAACCACATAGATTATTGGTATCTGATATATTGTCACAAATTGAAACCTAACACGGAACTAAGATGTGATGTTGGAAGGATCGTTTTTATGTGTCGTAAGAAGAAGATGGATCTTCTACAAAGGATACCAATTCATTGCAGTTATTACAGCCAATCGAATCACACGTATAAGTATTACCTAAAAAATACCCTGTCATGGTGTTCTACTAAAGAATGTTATATTCGTGGGCCGGTATGAAGCGGTACATTATACAGATTGTCTTGAAGTTCAATACTTGCTAAATGGTGAATGTTGATCACCAGAGACCAACTAGGGTTTTACAATCATTGGAGAATCGAATGTGGAAGTGGGAGAGTATAGGGACGGACTTCGTCACAGGGGGTACCGACATCATAGAGGGTTCACGATTCCATTTGGGTTATTGTGGACTATTTGACTAAGATGACTCATTTCTTACTCATTAAGGTCGATTATAAGTATGGGTTATATGCTTATCTTTTTATTGCAGAGATAACGAGATTGCATGGGGTGTCGCTCAACATTGTTTTAGACCGAGATAAAATCTCTATGTCCCACTTCTGACAGAGTTTTCAGGAGGTGTTAGGAACAGAGTAGCATTTGAGTGTGACATATCACCTGCAGACTGATGGGAAAATGGAGAGGATGAATAATATATTAAAGGATATGTTCAGTATGTGTATTCAAGATTTCAAAGGTAATTAGGAGCAGTACTCGTCATTGGTAGAGTTTGTTTATAATAAGTTGTGCCAGTTTACTATTGGCATGGCACCTTTCGAGGCTTTGTATGAGAGACCTTGTCGTTGCCTCGCATAATGGTTAGAGGTGGTGTGACACCCCGCCCAATTAAATACTGGGTGATCACTCCTTTATTAAATTAATTCAAGGTGAACAGTTGGTTCATTCTCACCATCACTGTCGAAAAATAACTTTTCCAATTTAAACACCCTATTTAATTAAGCTAAGTGTCAAAACTCTTTTTATAACATTACTTTCCAATTTTTTTTTTTTTTTGAAAACAAGATTTTATTATTTACAACAATTTAATATATAACGAATCACACCACAAGAATATCGGAACTAATCAATCCAATAATTTAACATCCAACAACTGGCTACTAATAATAAAACTTAAAGTAAACCATCCAGATAATAATAAATCCCAAACTGACAATACTAGAAATAAATGAAGTACAATATCCAAATAACAACTGAATAATGGAAAGGCGTCACATGCCCCAATAATGAACATGCTAGAAGTAGAATCAAATGGATGAAGTCGTCTAAACAATAGGCCCGCAACTCCCACCTAAGCTGCAGCGCGTTCCTGCCAAAGGACCCTATGGAAGACGCCCCTGTGGATGGGCACCTGTAATATATACATATATATATACAAGAGAGAAAGAGAAATGGAAACGGGTCAGAGCCCGATAGTGTATATGATTTAAAAATTCGTTTAGCAAGTATTTAAATTGATTACAGGATAATGCAACAACATATTAGTGCGACACTCCCTTGAGAAATTCTCACCTCTCTTCTAATGTGCACACCTATCGCACTACCCTTACCAATGGTTTATCTCGTCATATATCGCACTAACTTCCCCCAATGATTTAACTTATCTTAGGTTATTCACAAGATTTAAAACTGAACAATACAATTGTTTTAAATGGAAGATTCCAATTAGTAACCAAAGTTCTCATTTTAACTTTATTAATTAATAAAGTTTTCCTCGTGTCATATTATACTTTCTCAAAACAAGTATTTACAATTTGAGTCATCGACCATGTCCTACTTATCAAATCACAGTAGGCAGTTCCAAATTTCATAATTTCATATATATATTAACAACTCGTATAATATATATATCATAACAGCACCCCAAATAAAACCTATGGTGCGGGCATACTCTACTATCCAAACCCCATATCACTCGTATTAAGGGGAATACAAATTCGGAATCACTCTCAAATTGTATTAACACATACACAAACAATATTGAGGCGAAGCATAGATTCCAAGTCTCTAAGAGGATGGGACATACCTGCGTCTCTTAGGACCGTCTGAACTATCCATACGATAGCTTGTACCAAGGATATCTATCTCCTAGGGTATGAGTCAATATTCCCCATAAGGCACACAGGATAAGATTCGTCCCAGAGCGGTAACCTAAGGGATAGCAAGTAGCGTAGGTACGTTTTTCACACATAAATAGTATATGCATACACAATCATATAGCAATACTAATATTACCATATCAATATTAGGTATATCTCAAATCACATAGTTACAACATTATTTCTCATATCTCATTATTAGTTAACACATATAACTGTTCGTTCTAACCTTGATTCGGTATTATTCCAACTTACCACATAACTCTCACAGCTTTATCCTCCCACCTATAAAAATTCAGTAGGTATTCATCTATTCTCTTTCGTAACTATTTTACGTAATCTCTCACTTTAAATACATAATTTCATCATTTCTTATACGCAATATCTCAAAAATACAACTCTCGTCTTACCTTAAAGGTCCCAAAATTTATTCATATACCCTACTAGTCCTCCTTATCTCCCGAAACATATTTATAAGGGTGTCCATATATATTCCTCATTAAAGTGAATTTCAACCAATTTAAGAAGGGGAACTTAAGTATTCCAGGAGGGGTCGATCGATCGAGGTCTGGGGCTTGATCGATCGAACCTTCGATCGATCGAAGCTCTTGGCTCGATCGATCGATCAAGCAGGTATGCAAAATCTGCAGTTTTGCAGTTACGGTTTTCATCTTCTAACCTCAACAATTTCCGTATTTTTCATACCCAAACGACCCAGAATTTATACTACTAACATCATAACATCATATTATGTAATCCCTACGTAAAGCATGTGGATTTCTATCACTAATCATGGATTATCAAGCCAAAATTCATTTAAAACTCAAGAACCCTAGAAAACTCTTAATCATGGTTCTAATATATTTTTCCCAGAATTTCATTCATATACAACCTCAAGATTTCGTGGTTTTAATCCTCTACATGACAAAGAGTTTTCAGAATACCCTTTAAGTCATCACTACATGCAATTTCCTAACTCAAATTGGGTTTTTCTTCCATACAATTCATCCTAATCATTCCTAATCTAATATGAAATATGCATCAACGAAATAAGAAAGATAAACACTTGCCTGGGATTTTCAGAAGTCTGGTTTGGTGCCGAATTTGGTGTGGTTGCGTTCCCCGTCTTGCGATCTACGCGTTGGCGGTGGTGGCGGTGCAAACGGATGACTCTTTGGCCTTGAATTGCCTTGAGAGCTCTCTCCTCTCCTCTCCTCTCCTATGGACGTTCTAAGGTTTAGAATTGATTTAACCCTAGAAGATGACTTGGACATCTGATATAGCCTCTTAAATTTTCGTGGGTTTAATTACCCAAAAATGTTAAATGTCCAAAATGTCCTCCCGGGGTACTAATTAGGCCTAAAAACGCTCCGAGACCCAAACTAAACCCCCGGGTACACTTTTCTGACTATCTCGACCCTTTCGGACGCGTTGGCGCACTCAAAACGACCATACAAACAACTTATAAAATATTCACTTTTATTTATCACTATTTAGTCCCGACGCGATACGGGCGCGTCCCGACTAAACTTCCAAAATTGTTATTTTATTCACTCGTGACATTCAATATAACCAATATCATATATTACTTTGCTCATCAGTAATATTCAACAAATTTCCCATAATTACTAACTCTCGTCACGTTAATAATTATAACATAATTAATTTCTGGATTTTTATTAAATAATTAATTCACATTAAATTTAATAAATCCCCAAATTAATATAGCATAAAAATATGGGGTATTACATACTTCCCGCATAATAATGGAATTTCGTCTCGAAATTCAGAAAATAAGGCATACCTGGTATGTATAAATCTGGATATCTCTTTCGCATATCTGCCTTGCGCTCCCATGTGGATTCCTCCACATTATGGTGCTCCCATTGGACACGCACAAGTGGAACTATCTTCGACCTCAATCTCTTCTCACTATAGTCTAGGATAGCCACCGGTCTCTCCTCGTAAGAGCTATCAGGCTGTAAGTCTATCTCATCTATCGCGATGTGAGTATGGGCCATATCATTCCGAAGATACCGTCTCAACGACGAGATGTGAAATACATCGTGAATGCGATGTAAATGTTCTGGCAGTCCCAATCTGTATGCTACCGGCCAAATTTTCTCGATAATGGGAAATGGTCCCACGTACCTCGGGTCCAATTTCCCCTTCTTCCCGAACCTCATCACTCCTTTCATAGGAGATACACGCAGTAACACTTGGTCCCCCACATTAAACTCCCAGAAGAACCGTTTCGCATCGGTGTAGCTCTTCTGCCTGTCCTGGGCTACTCGAATGTGGCTTCTAATCATCTCAATCCTCGCGGAGGTTTCCTGAATCACCTCTGGTCCTAGCAAGTATTTATCCCCCACCTCGAGCCAACAAGCTGGGGAACGACAAGGCCTGCCATACAAGGCCTCAAATGGAGCCATGCCAATCGTGAACTGATAAGAGTTATTATAAGCAAACTCTACCAGTGGAAGGTGTGGCTCCCAACCTCCTCCAAAATCAAGAAAACACATGCGTAGCATATCTTCCAACATCTGATTAGTACGCTCTGTCTGTCCATCTGTCTGTGGGTGATAAGCTGAACTCAACCTCAACTCAGTACCCATAGCCTCCTGAAAGCTTTCCCAGAAATGTGACACGAAAATCTTGCCTCTATCTGACACAATATTCAGGGGCACCCCGTGTAATTTGACAATCTCAGCAATGAACAACTGAGCATACTGACCCGTGGTATAATCCGTCCGCACCGGCAGAAAATGAGCCACCTTGGTCAAACGGTCTACAATCACCCAGATAGAGTCGTGGCCCCGCTGTGATGTAGGCAACCCCGTAATAAAATCCATGGAAATACTCTCCCACTTCCACGCGGGTACTTCCAATGGTTGTAGCAACCCTGACGGTTTCTGTTGGTCCACCTTTACCAGCTGGCAGGTAGAACACTTGGACACGAACTCAACAATGTCCTTCTTCATCCCACTCCACCAGTATTGTCGCCTCATATCCTGGTATATCTTATCCCCTCCAGGATGCGCCGCAAATCGGGACCCGTGAGACTGGGTCATCACTGCATGACGTAATTCCGCTCCTTCTGGAACCACTAATCTCCCAATAAACCACAAACCCCCATCAGAACTAACAGAATATGACTCAGTACCCTCGGCTAAATGTCGTACAATCTGCTCCTGGCAAAACGGGTCTGTGGTCTGTGCCTGTATCACCCTCGTAACAATCTCGAGTGTGACTGACATAATGGATATGAAAGAACGGGCTATTGCGTCCTGGTGACCCAACTCCTTCCACTTTGCTTTCTAGACGTCCGCCACCTCGTCTACCGGTCTACGACTCAACGCATCAGCAACTACGCTGGCCTTCCCCAGATGATACTGTATATCGAACTGGTAGTCCTTCACAAACTCTATCCATCTGCGCTGATGCATATTCAGCTCTTTCTGAGTGAACAGGTACTGCAATGACTTGTGGTCTGTGAACAAGCGGAATTTCTCCCCCAATAAATAGTGCCTCCATATCCTCAATGCAAAAATGACCGCTGCTAACTCCAGGTCGTGGGTGGGGTAATTCTTCTCATGCAGCTTAAGCTTGTGGGAGGCAAAATCTATAGCCTTTTCTTCCTACCGAAGTACTCCCCCAAGTCCCCGTAAAGAGGCATCGGTGTAGACCAGGTACTCCACACTCGGTTTCGATAAAGCAAGAACTGGTGCTGAAGTAAGATTGTCTTTTAGCTCGTCGAAAGCCAACTGACAAGCATCATCCCAAACATACTGTACCCCTTTACGAGTCAAATTCATCAATGGGCCCGCTATTTTGGAGAATCCCCGAATGAATCTCTTGTAGTAACCGTCTAACCCCAAGAAACTTCGCACTTCCGTTGGTGTCGTGGGCTGTCCCCACTCCTTCATCGCTGATACTTTACTTGGGTCAACTGCTATCCCATGCTCAGAAATAACATGCCCTAAGAACTGTACTTCTCGCAACCAGAATCCGCACTTCTCGTACTTAGCATATAACTGATGCTCTCCTAGAGTCTGAAGAACCTGCCTCAAGTGCTCGGCATGATCCTCCTCGGAGTGTGAATATATGAAAATGTCATCTATGAAGACGATGACAAACTCATCCAAGAACTCTCTGAATACTCGGTTCATTAAGTCCATGAACATGGCTGGAGCATTTCTGAGACCAAATGGCATCACTCTGAACTCGTAAGACCCATACCTCGTCAAGAAGGCAGTCTTTGAAACATTCTGCTCTCTAATACGTAGGTGATGGTACCCCGACCTCAGATCTATCTTAGAAAAGAAAGTTGCTCCTCTCAGTTGGTCGAACAGATCATCTATTCGAGGCAACGGATACTTATTTCGTATCGTGACCTTGTTCAACTCCCGGTAGTCCACACACAACCTCAGTGAACCATCTCTCCTCTTCACAAACAAGACTGGAGCGCCCCAAGGTGAGGTACTCCTGTGAATGAAGCCCTGACCTAACAACTGCTTTATCTGATCTCGTAATTCTCACATCTCCGCCGGAGCCATACGGTATGGAGCGTGTGCTATCGGCCTAGTATCCGGTAATAAGTCTATGACAAAGTCTATCTCTCGACTGGGGGGTAGGCCTAGTATCTCCTAGAATACATCAGAATACTCACGAACGACTGGGATCGAGTCTAAAGGAATCACAACCTCCTTAGAGGTATCCTCCTCTATATATTACAAATGAGCGGTCGAACCTCCCTCTAGGCGAGGCATCGCCACTACAAACATCTCTTGCCCCGGAATGGCAAAAATAATGCTCCCACCGAAGCAATCAATCATGGCTCTATAAGCTGCGAGCCAATCCATACCGATAATCACATCATGCTCATGCATATCTAAGACTAACATGTCTGCGGGTAATACCAAGCTACCAATCTCTACCCCCACTCCCCGGCATATAAAAAAATGTACCATTCCCCAGTGGTGAGTCTACATACGTTACGGTGCTCTCTACTGTGGCTAATAACCCTAAGGTCTTCGCATAATAGGTAGCTATAAAACAATGCGTCGCCCTAGTAACAAACAAAACTCGACCCAAAGTACCATGGATAGGAAACATACCCCAAATCGCGGGTGGTGCATGTGGGGCTACTGCCTGGTTATAGATATGTCTGTACTGTAACTGCCCCTGTTGTACTGGAGCTACTGGAAAGGTTGGTAGGGCTGGTACCTGAGTTGGTGCTGGGAGGGCGACTGGAAAAGTGGCCCCTGTGGCTCATTACGGGCACCCTGCTGCTGTGGGGCCCTAACACCCTCTGGGCAATCCTGGCGTTTATGTCTATGCTTGCCACACACAAAACATCGGCCTCTGAAGTTACTCCCCCTCTGACCCTGCTGCTGTCGGTGTCGGCCTTGCTGACTTGGGACTTTATTCCTCTTTCGAAACTGCTTCACTTTACCACGTTGTTGACTAGACTCACTTTTTCCTTGGTCTTGCTGGCATTGAGGGGAAATTTGCGAAAAAACTATGTCAGGGTGAGGACAATCCACCCACTTGTGACCCGACTGCACACGTTTATAACAGAGTTCCGAAATTCTTCGTTGGTCCGATTGTAGTTTATCCCCAGTCTGATTCGGATAAGATTGACGTTTGTGACCGTCCATTCCACAACTGAAGCACCTCTTTATGATTTCATTCTGAATTTGACTTCGTTGGCCCTGACACTTTTGGCCCTTTTCATAAATTTTGTTACTTCTGGAACTGACTCGGTGTTGGGTAGTTTGTTGTCTCAATTTCGGTGTCTTCGCACATTTATCAGCTTTAGTCACATGCATTTGGTTAACCTCTCTAGGTCTTTTGCCTCCTCTCAGTTGTATGCTGCGTTCTTGGTATTGTAAAACTGCAGTGGTAACTGCTTGTGCCACGATACCTGCTAACTCAGCGGTTGGTATTCTCTCTGGGGATACCTGAGGTGTGAGTCGATCTTGCTCGTTGACTCCCCTAACCGTTTTAGCTAGTTCTTCTCGACGATCCATCTGAAAATTTAAGTAAATTTGGATGAGTTCATCATTCAAATAAACAAATCGCAGAAGCACGAATTCCCAATGTATAGAGATGAACACAACATTCCTAGTACTAGGGCTCTATATCAAAGAAAGCAACGCTGAAAGCATAATAAGCCGCACAGATCCTAAAGGACACTAGAACCTGATGCTCTGATACCACCTGTGACACCCCGCCTAATTAAATACCGGGCAATCACTCCTTTATTAAATTAATTCAAGGTAAACAGTTGGTTCATTCTCAGCATCACTGTCGAAAAATAACTTTTCCAATTTAAACACCCTATTTAATTAAGCTAAGTGTCAAAACTCTTTTTATAACATTACTTTCCAAATTTTATTTTTTTGAAAACAAGATTTAATTATTTACAACAATTTAATATATAACGAATCACACCACAAGAATATCGGAACTAATCAATCCAATAATTTAACATCCAACAACTGGCTATTAACAATAAAACTTAAAGTAAACCATCCAGATAATAATAAATCCCAAAGTGACAATACTAGAAATAAACGAAGTACAATATCCAAATAACAACTGAATAATGGGAAGGCGACACATACCCCAATAATGAACATGCTAGAAGTAGAATCAAATGGATGAAGTCGTCTAAACAGTAGGCCTGCAACTCCCACCTAAGCTGCAGTGCGTTCCTGCCAAAGGACCCTATGGAAGACGCCCCTGTGGCTGGGCACATGTAATATATACATATATATATACAAGAGAGAAAGAGACATGGAAACGGGTCAGAGCCCGATAGTGTATATGATTTAAAAATTCGTTTAGCAAGTATTTAAATTGATTACAGGCTAATGCAACAACATATTAGTGCGCCACTCTCTTGAGAAATTCTCACCTTTCTTCTAATGTGCACACCTATCGCACTACCCTTCCCAATGGTTTATCTCGTCATATATCGCACTAACTTCCCCCAATGATTTAACTTATCTTAGGTTATTCACAAGATTTAAAACTGAACAATACAATTGTTTTAAATGGAAGATTCCAATTAGTAACCAAAGTTCTCATTTTAACTTTATTAATTAATAAAGTTTTCCCCGTGTCATATTATACTTTCTCAAAACAAGTATTTACAAATTGAGTCATCGACCATGCCCTACTTATCAAATCACAGTAGGCAGTTCAAAATTTCATAATTTCATATATATATTAACTACTCGTATAATATATATATATATCATAACAGCACCCCAAATAAAAACTATGGTGCGGGCATACTCTACTATCCAAACCCTATATCACTCGTATTAAGGGGAATACAAATTCGAAATCACTCTCGAATTGTATTAACACATACACAACAATATTGAGGAGAAGCATAGATTCCAAGTCTCTAAGAGGATGGCACATACCTGCGTCTCTTAGGACCGTCTGAACTATCCATACGATAGCCTGTACCAAGGATATCTATCTCCTAGGGTACGAGTCAATATCCCCCATAAGGCACACAGGATAAGATTCGTCCCAGCGCGGTAACCTCAGGGATAGCAAGTAGCGTGGGTACGTTTTACACACATAAATAGTATATGCATACACAATCATATAGCTATACTAATATTACCATATCAATATTAGGTATATCTCAAATCCCATAGTTACGACATTATTTATCATATCTCATTATTAGTTAACACATATAACGGTTCGTTCTAACCTTGATTCGGTACTATTCCAACTTACCACATAACTCTCACGGCTTTATCCTCCCACCTATAAAAATTCAGTAGGTATTCATATATTCTCTTTCGTAACTATTTTACGTAATCTCTCACTTTAAATACGTAATTTCATCATTTCTTATACGCAATATCCCGAAAAGACAACTCTCGTCTTACCTTAAAGGTCCCGAAATTTATTCATATACCCTACTAGTCCTCCTTATCTCCCAAAACATATTTATAAGGGTATCCATATATATTCCTCATTAAAGTGAATTTCAACCAATTTAAGAAGGGGAACTTAAGTATGCCAGGAGGGGTCAATCGATCGAGGTCTGGGGCTCGATCGATCGAACCTTCGATCGATCGAAGATCTTGGCTCGATCGATCGATCAAGCAGGTATGCGAAATCTGCAATTTTGCATTTATGGTTTTCATCTTCTAACCTCAACAATTTCCATATTTTTCATACCCAAACGACCCAGAATTTATACTACTAACATCATAACATCATATTATGTAATCCCTACATAATGCATGTGGATTTCTATCACTAATCATGGATTATCAAGCCAAAATTCATTTAAAACTCAAGAACCCTAGAAAACTCTTAATCATGGTTCTAATCTATTTTTCCCAGAATTTCCTTCTTATACAACCTCAAAATTTCGTGGTTTTAATCCTCTACATGACAAAGAGTTTCCAGAATATCATTTAAGTCATCACCACATGCAATTTCCTAACTCAAATTGGATTTTTCTTCCATACAATTCATCTTAATCATTCCTAATCTAATATGAAAGATGCATCAAAGAAATAAGAAAGATAAACACTTACTTGGGATTTTTAGAAGTCTGGTTTGGTGCCGAATTTGGTGTGGTTGCTTTCCCCGTCTTGCGATCTACGCGTTGGCGGTGGCGGCGGTGCAAACGGATGACTCTTTGGCCTTGAATTGCCTTAAGAGCTTTCTCCTCTCCTCTCCTATGGCCTTTCTAAGGTTTAGAATTGATTTAACCCTAGAAGATGACCTGGACATCTGATATAGCCTCTTAAATTTTCGTGGGTTTAATTACCCAAAAATGTGAAATGTCCAAAATGCCCTCCCGGGGTACTAATTAGGCCTAAAAACGCCCCGAGACCCAAACTAAACCCCCGGGTACACTTTTCTGACTATCTCGACCCTTCCGGACGCGTTGGCGCACTCAAAACGGCCATACGAACAACTTATAAAATATTCACTTTTATTTATCACTATTTAGTCCCGACGCGACACGGGCGCGTCCCGACTAAACTTCCAAAATTGTCATTTTATTCACTCGTGACATTCAATATAACCAATATCATATATTACTTTTCTCATCAGTAATATTCAACAAATTTCCCATAATTACTAACTCTCGTCACGTTAATAATTATAACATAATTAATTTCTGGATTTTTATTAAATAATTAATTCACATTAAATTTAATAAATCCCCAAATTAATATAGCATAAAAATACGGGGTATTACAGGTGCGGGATAACAAGCTTCTCGGGTCAGACTTGATTCAGTACACTTTGGTAAATATTGAGTTGATCAAGAGCTATATTTGGGTAGCTAGGGACCGTTAGAAGAGTTACGTCGATGCAAATCGGAGACCTTTGGAGTTTGACGTGGGTGATCAGGCGTTATTGTGGTTATATGAAGGTAATGATGGGGTTCGAAAAGAAGGGGAAGTTGGCACCTAGTTCCATATAGGCTTGTCTAGAGCCTTTACGACGAATTCATGATTTTTTCATGTGTTGTCATTGAGGAGGTATCTTAGGGACGAGTTGGCATGTTTTATATATCGTGTTAGAGGAGATAGAGTTACAGCTTAAATTTACTTATGAGGAGAGGCCTATTACCATCTTGGATCGTAAGGAGCGAAAGTATCCGGAGCGTGAGGATGACATGCGAAAAAAGTATTTGGAGCTTTTTATATCAGTTACGTTCGAATTTTGGAGAAGAACTCCATTATTAGGGGGAGAATGTAATAGCCCAAACTTTTAAGGGAATATTAATTCCACATGTGCATTAAATTACAAATTTGATTGTGAAATTAAATTGGTGTTGATAAATATCAATTCGCAAGTTTTAGATTAATATTTATGAATAAAAATATTTACTTGTGTGTAATAAGTAAATAGTAATGTGATAATTTTTATTACGTCATTAGTGAGTAAAAGAGATGGATTTATTGATGACACATTCTAGACACACATGTAAGGTATGATTGCATTTTTTAGTTCGGTAATTCGGATGGCCTTTTTGAATGCACCGGGGATCAAAAACGGCTAAAAATAGTCCAGAATAGGTACCTAGGTGCCATCGACTTGGGGCGAGGGGGTCATTGTATCCTCTAGGGCATCTATCCGAACCCTCCAGTGCAGAAATTTTCTTCTTCACATGAAGAGCTATCTGCGAATCTCTCCCTAAGTTTTAGGGACATTCCCATTAAAACTTATACCAAAATATAGTTATGTAGTCTTATATCCTATTAGCATTTCCATCTTCCATTTTCTTTCTCTTTGAAGAAATTGGAATATGACTTGATGATGATGAAGAAACAACACCATAAATAATTTCATCAGGCTTTTGCAATAAAAGCAATGACTTTGTTGACTCTATAACCTTGATATACATGAAAATTCAGTTTGAGCATTCGAAAACTTGATTAGAAGGTGCATAAATGAGTAAGGTAAAAAAGATCTGAGGCCCAGTTTGGTCCAAAGGTGAAATATTATTTAGCTGAGTGAAAAGTAAAACGGTGAAACTATTTTTAACTATTTGGAGTTATAATTTAGTCATATAAAATCATTAATAGTGTACATGCCATAATTTTGATAACGAAATTCAGCTAATACTTTTCAACATTTACTGCGCCGAGACGAAAATCATTTCACTCCAAACTAATAGAACTTGAAAATACTTTTACCTGATACAAAATGATGTTTATAGCAGCTGAAAACTGATTGTCAAGTATTTTTTAGCCTACCAAAAGTGTCAACTCCTATATACACTTGATATTGTCTTTAGAATAACCATTTCTGTCATTCATATCATATGAAAGGCTAAAAAGGCACTTCATAGGAACAACCTGGTCCAAGTTAAAACTGTGGGGAATCAATACACTTCGCATCATTTAAAAGACTTGTGAAAATAACTTCTCCTATTAGTAAAAAAAATACAGCATCGAAATAAGCTCGGTAATGAACAAACAAAACATTAAATACGGTCATTTACAAAGTAATCATATCTAAATAATATCACTTATGACGGCAAGATAATTGATGAACAACAAATCAACGTTAAATATAGATAGAGATGGTAGTGAAAATGTTTGAAAAGAGGTTGACGTTTCATAAAATCTTATTACTGTTACAAATCACTTTGAGTAGCCTTCATATATATTGTATATCTAAATTGATTATTCTAGCATTGATGACAAAGAGAATAGAGAAAATTCAAACAAGCGTTTTCTTTGGGTTGAGTAGAATGAAGTGTGTGTGTGTTGGGGGGGGGGGGGGGGTATTGCTTAGTGAACATTTTCAACACAAGTTACACACTATAGTGGGGTTTCAATTAAAAGTTTATATAGGTTTCATGACATATCATGAACCTGTGTGCAGAAATTTTATGCTAACAATGCATGGGATTACAAAAGAGGTGAATTACACATTGGTCGTTTAAAAGGCATATAGAAAGTATGGTCATTGTTAAGGATTGAAATGTAAAATTAACACAATTGTAAGTAAGAATTGTCTTCTCTTTTCTTTTTTTGTGAGGGTCGGGCGGGGATGGGGGGATGGATAATCACACCTTCAAGCTCGAAAGAGGTATTTTAATGAGAAACCTAAAATAAAGATAACCACAAAATCCAAACATGATGAATTCAAATTGTTATTCACATTATAAAAAATATAAGATTATTAAACTACACAAACATGCATAAAATATTGACTTTTTCCCATCCATGGAAAAGTGAAAAGCACATGATGCCAAGGCACTAATAATTTCAATGGAACATAGTTGGGGAACATCCTCTGACTCAATATAGCAAACAAGGTTGATTCTTCCATTCAAATGTTTTACTAGTGAGAGCATCAATTCATATATACTCTCAGATCCAAAGCTATCAATACCAGAAGATTAAAAATTCAAAAATATGGATAACATTAATGCATTATTATTCAAAGCGGATAGACAAGATTAATTATCTTCCAACTGGTAAAAACTATAAGAAAAAAATTAAGCATGAATATTTATATCCAAATCAACAAAAGATAAGAAACATACACATTAATTTTAATGATTACTAAGGTGCCTTTTTTATTTTTTTAAAAATTGACTAAATTCACTCTGAATGTTTAAAGTTGGGAGTAAAATTTAGCTACAAAAAGTCTAAAGTCTTACAAAATTGAAAACAAAACTTGGTTTATATAAAATAATTAGCAATGTACTATCATAAAAATGACCTTAAAATAATATATAAGAATGTAACATAAATTTTTCAGATCCATCATCATTAAGTAGAACTTGAGATCAAATAGTTCCACAAAATTGGAATTTCAAAATCTAGACAATATATTTAGTGTGCAGTGAATATCTCAAACATTCTTTTCTATTGCAACTGAAAAGATAGGAGGCTTGTTGGCTGAATTATAGCCTACCATAATGAGTATAATCATCAGTAAGATAGTTAACCCACCTATCAAAATAATGTGCCCATGCATTGTTAGTAACTAGCAATGGGTTTTTAGAAACAGAACCATCTATAGATAAATTGATATATATATAATAAAGGAGGAGGGGTTTTTTTATCTCCCGCAACTAACAGCTAAGATTACATCTTGGAGGATTTGGTTTTTATCAACTGATGGCTGAGATTGAATCTCATGACATTTGATCTCCCCAAATTAACGGTTTAGATATGCCCAAACGCATCTGTTCAATTTGACACTTTGTCCTCGAGCCTCTCAATATGTTCCATCTCACCCACTACCTTACACGATGCTACCAAACTCTTCAATATCTCACCCACTCCCTATACCTTCTTCTTTCTCAAGTCCATCACACAACCACTCAAAGGGGTTCTTTTTCAAGCCCCTCCCCTATCGTCCCCACTCCCCCCACCGGACCAACCCCCTACTATCGTCCCGACAAACCCTGTTGTTCCCTTTACCCCCCACCAGACCAACCCCTCCTGTCGTCCCCCTTCCCCCCACCGGACCAACCCCCCTGTCGTCCCCACAACCCCTGTCATCCCCCTTCCCCCCACCAGACCAACCCCATGGTCAAAGATGGGATTTATACCGGTCACCACCGGAGGCATGGAGAAGGAACCCTTCCCCCAACTCCTGATCATTATACCGGTCACCACCGGAGGCACGGAGAAGGAACCCCTCCCCCCTATGCAAGAGAGAGAGAACTGCTGGTCAAAGCTGCCGATCAAAACTGTCGGTCAAAGCTATCGTCCTCCCTTCCCCCTTAACTTTATCCTCGAAACACGCAAACTCTCTCTTTCTCTCTCACCACTTTTCCATCGTTAACGAGCTTTTTTTTTTGTTCTCTCCCTCTTTCTCAATTCAATACCCTGTTAAAAAGAAAACAATATTAATATTTATTTTGGTTCTCTCCCTCTATCTCAATTCGTTGGCCTTCTCTTTCTCTGTTAGTTTTGTGCAGAGCAAATTCTATGTATGGCTTCCAATCCAAGGGTCGACCCGTTAACTCTAATCAACATAAGAAATTACCCGGGGCATCGGATAGGATAGCCGAGGTGTCACCTCCCCTTCCCCATCTCGAAGTAAGTTAGGGTTTGTTTATTGGTCGTATTTATAAAGTTGGGGTTTTTTTGTTTGTTTTAATTTTTTGTTTTTGTAATTTTCAGTTCTGGATTTTTATGTGGACTCCGGTGAGGATATTTTTTTTTGGGTTTTCCACAGGTAATTTTGCATATTTTTGTATGAGTTTGATATAGTATTTTTGTATGAGTTCGGGGCTATATCGACTCCGACGTAGTTTCAAATTTTTTGGGTTTTATGTCCATTCCTGGGAGGACTCAAAATTTCTAGGTTTTTTTACAGGGTTGTGGCTGCAGTTTGCACAGTTACTCTCTAGCACTGTTACTAATTTAAAGGGACTTTGTTTGTATGTGGATTGATTTGTATGTTTCTTTAGTAACTAATGTTTAAAGTGTCTTTCTTTGTACAAGTTTTACCTAAGGGTGAATGAGTTGGTGTTAGCTTTATCAACATCATGTGAATTGAGTTCATCCTAAACACTCTAAATTTTATAACCCAGACTTAAACCCGACTAATCCAAGGCAATGTAATAACCCTCTTAATTTTTAGAAGTCACAAACTTATATACGGACTCACTTTGTTCACTAAACCCCTAAACTGTTCCCATATTAAAAAAAAACACGACTATTTCTCACAGCAGGTCCAAATCTATTCGGCTTCCAGGCCCAATCGATTCGATTATGGGCAAAATCCATGTTATTCTTTTTGACGAGATTTATCAATTTCCCCCTTAATCATCTCAACATCAACCTCAGTCAACCTAGATTTTAATCCTATTATTGGTCGTAAACGTAATGACACTCATTTTATGTTTCATTCCATCCAATAACAAACTAATACATGGGATTCAACCTATTTTATCAAGAATCATACACCTCATAATTTTATAATAAGGTTTTAGCACTTTCTTGTCTTAACCCCTAAAGATCACATCTTTTGAACATGAATCTCATATTTATTATGGAATTATAATTTTTTTTTTTATATAATTCATTCCCCAAATCCCATTTTTACATGTGAATCCTATCCCAAAATTCCCTTTTTATCTTTAAGATTTCACCAACTTTGATATGAAATATTGAACAACATAAGGCATCAAGCAAGATAAAAACTTGCCTTTAGATTTTTAGCGATTCTGATTTTGCCTCAATGAAACTCCTTCCCTCAAGAGTTTGATGCCCAGAATTTCTCCGATTTTTCCCCGGAATGATTATCTATACCTCCTCTTTGGTTCCCACTTCTCTTCTCTCCCATATCTATATAGTTTTAGGTATTGCAATGGTGGAATGGCAGCCCAAATCATCCACCATTCCCATGTATAACCCCAAATACTGAAATTAGACTAAGTGTTAAGTGCAAAATGACCCAAACGCCCTATACGAGTCCTAATTGGTCTAAAAAGTCCATGAACCCAATTATCATCTCGGGTACTTAATTTTGACTCTCTCAACCCATCGCGGATCATCATTTCGCTCAAAATCATCTTTTGAGTCACCTAACTTAAATTTCCCATCTTATTCCGAGCACGCCCCCGCATGCGCGTCCCGAATGAGATGTCATCAACTCGTCAATTTTACCCACTTATGACGTAATATAAAATAAGACATTTCCATTTATTTATCAAACAAGTAAATATAATAATACACAAATATTAATCCAATATTCGCTAAATAATATTTATTTAATTATCTAATTTTTAAAAATAATTCAATTATGAGCACGCGTGCAATATAAAATATTCCCAAAAATACGAGGTCTTACATGCGTGCATATCTTCGTATTCTCATATGTGTTTCATGACTCATAAGATTTATATGTTGAATTTTATATGCGGTCTCGGAGGATAGTTCATTAGGCTAGAGAACCAGCGCGATTGGTTGAGCCTACAAGCCCTGCACTACATTTTCCCGTTATGCTTAGGATTCGAGACCCCTTTTGCTAGGCATAGTACCCCTTTGGGGTACAACTATTGTTAGACTTGATTAGATAGGTGGTCCAGGTTGTCTTGGTAGCAGGGAGACAAAAGATGTCGCATGTAGGGCCTTGGTCGAAACTACCGATCGCATTAGGATTAGATAAGTCATGGAGATAGATATAACAATTTAACCCGATCCGACCCTAATAGAGAAAGTTATAAAACCCGATTAAAATAATATTGTCGGGTTTGGGTTTGAAAAATAAACCCGTTTATTAAACGGGGCGGGTTCGGGTTTCATAAAAATATACTCACCTCGTCCCACCCCATATAATACTTAATTTTACTTATTTACAATTTTTATTTTAACTTATTAACACTCCAACCACATGTATATATAAAGTTATAAAACCCTAATTTCATTTACCCTCCCACCCTCTTTCTCTCTTTAAATTTGAGAACAAAAACTCACTACCCTCTCCATTTCGTCCCTTCGGTGGCCGGCTCTGTTCATCGTCGGTTCAACTCTCCTCTATTTGTCGCCGTTTGAGATCTCTTTCTGCTCTAGTGGTTCATCTCATGTGTTCATATCCTCTGTTCCATACGGCCATGGCAGTCTTGTGGTTCATCTCATGGTTCATCGATACCGATTTTTCTTACCTCATCGTCGGCCAGTTTAGCTTACCACATTCCTTGTACTCATTTTTCTAATTTTGCCTTTATTTTTTTCGAATATACATATAAAATGATTTTTTTAATATGAATACACAAAGACTACATTTGGAATGTTGTTTGATTGTTGTCGTTGCACGACTAAAAAAAGTTGGATTATTCTTGTTTTTTTTTCTAAATACGCAACTTAACACAATTAGATTATTGTTTTTGCACTAATTTATTTTTTTGTAAATGCACATCTGAACCTCATTTTTTTTTGTAAATACGCATCTAAACCGGATTTTTTCTTCATAAATACGCATCTAAAACACTATTGGATTATTGTTGGGTGGTGTGGTTCCTTTTACTGAACGTTTCTTGAAAATATTGGGGAAAAAGGGTATACGTTATTAAAAATAATATTTAAATTTTGAAATTCCTTTTAGTCGCATTTTTAAAATGGAATGATTTTTTAAGTTAGATCACCTGCTTACATTCTTATAGATTACTGTCTTTTGTTTTTATTTTTGTGTTATATCTGATAATGTAATAAAAAATAGTTATCAACTTATATTTATTTGAAAAATGAACGAATTAATTCAAGGCGAAAAAAACAATTGTGATGCACAAACTCAATCCATACAAACACCTAGTTCCACCCCATCCACACAAACACATGGTGTTAATTCAATTGCACCATCTTCTCCTAAAAAAAACTCACATCTTCTATTTGGAATGATTTTGAAAGGGATAAAGATAATTGAGGGAAATTTGCAATATGCCATCGTCGTCATTAAAAACTTAAGGTTGAAAGTAGAAATGGAACCAAGCATTTATGTATGCACTTAACTAGGTGTAAGAAATATTAAAATGTTGGTATTCATGATCAATTCCAGATTCATACTAAAAAAAATTATGATGGAAAAGTGCACTCTGGTAGTTTTACATTTGATGAAGACGTGCCAAGAAAAGAACTTGCAAGTGCAATTGTTTTACATGAATATCCCCTTAGTATTTTCGAGCATGCCGAATTTAGGAAGTTTGTTAGGAGCCTCGAACATTTTTTTAAAATGTATCTTGAAACACCATTAAAAGCGACATATTAAAAATGCATCAATCGGAGAAAGCAAAAGTTTACAGGTTACTTGATAAGCTTTCTTGTCGCATTGCAATCACTACGGATATGTGGTCTTCGAGACAAAAGAGAGGGTACATGTCTATAACGACACATTTTGTTGATGAACGTTGGTGCTTGAGAAATTTGATAATAGGGTATGTTTTCTTCTTTTCACATGATAATTTAATTAATTATGTTTATCCAAAATTCAATATTTTGATATAATTATTCGTTCATAGGTTTGCTTACGTGCCTGCTCCACATACGAAAGATGTTCTTTGTGATCTGTCGATGAATTATTTATTAGATTGGAATTTGGATAGGAAAGTGTCTACTATTACAGTAGATAATTAATGTAGATAATTATTCCACTAATGATGCATTGATAGGTAGTCTTGTGGACAAGTTTGTTATGAATGATTCCATTTTATTACGCGTCGGGGGGGGGGGGGGGGGGGGGGCGATTTCCTCACAAGCGGTGTGTCGCACATATATTAAATCTTGTGGTAAAGGATGGTTTAGACATAAAAGTAGTATCCGTGGGTAAAATTCGAGTTAATGTAGCATTTTGGACAGCCACTAAAAGTCCAGTTTTTTTGTTTTAAATTCTCTTTAAAATTTGTTAGTTTTATATTTTAAAAATTGGGCTTTTTTTATAGGTTTGAGTTGATGATGATAATGATGATATGTAAAATGATGATAGTCGAGCTATTTGAGACTTATGTGTAATAGTTGTAGATTGGGGAATTATTTTATAGTAATTGATGTTTTTTAAGACTTGTATTGTTTGAAACCTATTTTGTGGTAGTTGATGTTATATGTGACTTATTTTGTAAGAGTTGATCTTGTTTGAGACTTAGAAGTTTGACATTTTAAATCCTCTTATTTGAGACATTTTAATATTTTGAGACTTTTTAAGTTGACACTGAAGTTTTAGACTTAGGAATTGATGTTAAGGCATTGGTATTCACTAATATATTTCATTTGCTTATAAAGTCATTATTTTATTTATTATATACTAAAATCAGTTTTTAAAAATAAATTTAAAATTTTGGGTTATAACATACGGGTTGGGCGGGTCATGACCTGTTTAATTTAAGCGGGGCGGGGCGGGGCGGGGCGGGGATAGGTTTGAAGAGGTTATACTTAAATCGGTTTGGGGATTAAAATCTTTGCCCATCGCGGGTCGCGGGGTAGGTGATTACACGTGAAGAGTGTGCGCATGTAAGGTGCACAGTCGTTGTTTTCATTTCACCGCGATAATACAAAAATGTAAGTTACTACTACACTTGCGAGGCAAGCACAGCGGTAAGTCGGGTATTGAAAGATCCACTAGGATGAGATTCTAGAATTTATATGATTTAATACTCCAAAATAAAAGTGTAAAAGATGATTACAAAATAAAAAAGGAAAAGATGCATAAAGGGAAAAGATTATTATAGGCGAGGGTATTGAAACTAGATTAACAAAGCGAGTAAAACTATAGGTTGCGTCGAATATCCTTCACCCGAGTTAATTTGTATAAAATGGATACATGGGTCGACGAGTTATTTAGAATGAGTCTCGTTTCGATTGTTATTTAAATCAAGGATTGTCACGCCCCTAAGTCCGCATAAAAGCCTAATAAGATTTTGGCGTCAACAAATATCTCGAAAATTGCGCACGCAAGGTCGTAAGCACGGGACATACATGAACGGGTGACAAAAATAAGTGGGGACCGAGAAAAGCCGAATATCCTCCCAAGGATTTTGAAATTGGAATATGAAGCGGTGCACACGAAGGCACGAATGCGATCGTGGAAGGCGACTCGAACAAGTACTCCGCATCGGTGAAAAGGTTTAAAACATTAAAGTTTGAAAGTGAATCATCGGGTACTTGTTCCGGTGTGATAATAAAGAGTGAAAATGGGGATGAAAGAAATTCAAACTCATGAGATGAATCATCATCGCATAAAGATTGATTTTCGAATGAAATAATATCATTTTTAATGAAAAGTTCTTCTTTGGGGGGCAAAGAAGAAATCATTTCATTGCAAATGGATATTACGTCATTTTCATCCTCCCTTTCAATATCTATTATGCAATGGGCAAAGTCTAGAATGGTTTGTTCCAAAGTAGGAAAAAGTACCTCATTTGGTTCAAAACATTCCTCGACTTCAAAAGTGTCGGAAGAAAAATCATCGTCGGACTCAAAAAGTAAATCCAAGTCATGTTCCCACAAACGATTTTCTACCCGATAACAATTTTCAATTTTCTCATTTTCATACATACGCAAACCCTCACCGAATGTCATAGGCCGAGGTGCGGATGCATGAAAATGGGAAGTTTGAAAATTACCATCGGACTTAAACGAAAACTCATTATTATAGGAATTTTGAAAACTATTCGAATTCGTTTCAAAATTCCTATTATAAGGAGGTAAAGGCCCAAAATCATTGTCATCATCATCAAAATTCCAATAACCTAAGTTTTGACTATCGTTATACTCGCCCAAAGTCATATTTGAATTTGTTATACTTTGGGATTCTAAGTATTCACCGAAAGTCATAGGTTTGCGAGAATTTTGAGAATTATAACTAGGATTACCGAAAGAATTAGAATAAGATATGCTTAGCCCCCAAATGGCTCGAAGTGGCGGATTCCACAAAGTAGGTGCGCATGGGAAAAATTCGAGCGTTTCTAAGTGCTCAAATGTGGAAGTCCTGCAAAATATTAGCAAATAATACAAATAGAAAGAAAATTCTATGAAATACTAAATCAAATAAAGTCTAAAACAAACTTATCCCCGGCAACGATGCCATTTTGATTACGCATGAAAAGTGTGCTCGTATAAGGTGCACAGTCGTTGTTTTCGTTTCACCGCGATAATATAAAAACCTAAGTTACTACTACACTTGCGAGGCAAGCAAAGCGATAAGTCGGGTATCGAAAGATCCACTGGGACGAGATGCTAGAATTTATATGATTTAATACTCCGAAATAAAAGTGTGAAAGATGATTACAAACTAAAAAGGAAAAAGATGTATAAAAGGGAAAGATTATTCAAGGCGAGAGTATAGAAACTAGATTAACAAAACGAGTAAAACTATAGCTTGTGTCGAATATCCCTCACCCGAGTTAATTTGTATAAAATGGATACATAGGTTGACGAGTTATTTAGAATGCGTCTCGTTTCGACAGTTAATTGAATCAAGGGTTGTCACGCCCCTAAATCCGCATAAAAGCCTAATAAGATTTTGGCATCAACAAATATCCCAAAAATTGCGCACGCAAGGTCGTAAGCACGGGATATACATGATATGCCCCGTCAAATATCCTAGGCACAATAACTAGGACAACGCACCTGAAATAAACCCGTAAACGCCATCACCAAAGCAAAGCAACGCGTCAACTCGAGTGAGTTCAATTCAAGCATAACCTAATTTAAATTAGCTATAAAGCATATTAAAAACGCGATAAATGGAAAGTGGTAAATAAATGCGGTAAACTTATACTAGAAAGCGATTAAATCAACGCATGTAAATAAAGCATGAAAATTAAACTAGAAAGCAAGAAATAAAGGAAAACAAGCTATATTAAATGGTAGGGAAGATGAATAGTGCACACTTACAACCCAAATGGGTGTCAACCCAAGAGAGGAAGAAGAATGAGCTCTCAACCTCCAAACCCTAACCTAAGCTATCTTCTAAAACCTAATATATGAATGTATCTCAGAAATAGAAACCAAAATTGGTTTATGTAGTAAGTTATAAAAGAATTAAATTAAAAAGGAAAGATCTCAAAATATCTGGCCTAACCGGTCGACCGGTCCTTCAGGAAAAAGCCTACTATCTCCTTCCCACGGCAAAATGGCAAACCGCGATCGACCTGTCCCAGGGACGCGTTCTACCGGCACTCTATTTCTTGGAATCCTTTGGTCATCACATGGAAGGAAAGTTCAATAACAGAAACAGGCATAACTTCTTCGTCTGAACTCCAAACGACACACCGTTTGCTGCCACGTGATGCTAACTCAACTAACTACGCATCCATGGAATTCCAAGAGTTGGAGAAGAAATGTGAATTGACTAAAATTCCCTTAAAGTAGCGTCCGATGATGAAACTTCTTCAAAATGTAACGGATCCTCACTTTTAGCGTTCCAATACCTACAAAAGCGCAATTAACCCCTGCGAAACATGTATATATATCCAAATCCAATGTTATCTGGTTAATGAGCATAAATATAGGCATTAGGACTGTAAAAGTGCTAGAATGCAAAAAGATAATGGGGAAAATATGCAATATTTGATACGAAGCAGTAGGGCGGGTTAATATTTTTTTTGCGGGATGGGTTCGGGTTTTGACAATGCCACCCCATACCCAACCAGTTGCCATCCCTACATTAAGAACCTTTATGAAGTACAACTCACCAATTTTTGCAAGTTTTATCAATATCATTGTGGCGCAGTAGTGACACTAGGATAATGAGATATTTCAGAGGTTGTTGAATTGCACGAAGGTGTAGAATTAAGTTCTTGTTACTTTTTTATTAGCGGGGGACGCTTTCTAATGGTGGGAGAATGTGACTTATGTGGAGGATAAAGAGCATGGATTATGAGGAATTTGGGGTCCATTTTGATGTAAAGTATTTTCTATAATTATTTATAGAGAACAAGAAAGTAGAGTTCCTTTTACTTGAGCAGGGATCACCCACAACAATTGAGTATATGCAGGAATTTACTTATTTGTCCCTTTTTACACATGGTGATGTTAACACAGGGGAGAAAATGATGATAAAGTCCGTAAGGGGTCAAATTAGACCATTAGGCATATTCTCATGGGGAACTTGGCCTTTACCACCTACACTCGGGTGGTAGACGCCATGTTGTTACATTGCTAGGATTATAGGGAGCACAAAAGGTAACTTGAGAAGGTAGGCCAATATAGTGGTCCCAACGTGGAGGCAAGCTCGAGTGGAAACAAACGCGGTGTGACTGGCAAACATGGACAAGGGCAATGGAGACTGTTTAGGTTTGGACAAGAAATACGTCAGCATTGTCTCTAGAGTCCCCCTCAAGGGGACAAAGGCAATAACATCCATAATTCCCACTATAGCGGAGGAACCATAGGGCACCCACATGCCCATTTAATGGAGTGTACTTTAGGTGTGGGGGAAAGGGAAATAAATCCTAGATATGCCCGAGTACAGAGGTTCAAGGGACAATAATATTAGGGCCAAACGGGATAAGGTTATGGCCAAAAAGTAATGATGACTATGGATAGAGACTAGGGTAAGGCCACTAGGGCAGATAAGGCCTCATGCCCCACTAGTTGCACTAGCAACCATATCGACCTCTGTAACTTCTAGCGTCGAGTCCACGATTGATACCAGTGCTACTCGCATCCCATGTTTTCAAAATAATAACCCTAAATCCAATATGGAAGAGTATATCAGATAACACAACCTCGGATGAGGGCCAGAGGTAGGTCCGAGCGATGGACGATGCGTTTCACATTTTTGGTAAATTAGCCATAGTTTTAATTAACACTGAATCCACACACTCTTTTATATCTTGTAGCTTTGTGGAAATTTCTTGTTCGCTACCTAGACCTTGTGATAAAATGTTATCCATAGACACTTCATTAGGCGTATTTACTCGTATTTTAGAGATTTGTAATGATTCGAAAATAATATTAGTAGATTGTGTTTTGAGGATTATGTTTTGAGGCATATTTATAAGGTTTGGATTCTGAGGACTAAGGAGATACCATTTTTTTGCATTCAGTGGGATCACCATTGTGACGATGAGTTCACTTGGGAGCGAAACGATACAATGATATAACAATATCTGCACCTATTTTGTGGCAGGTATGAGTTATTTTTATGTGAATTTTGATGGTAAAATTCTTTTTATTTTAGTGAATAACGCAATACCCCTTTATTTTTAAAGGGTTAATTAATTAATAATTTAAGTAATTAAGAAGTAACACATATTTAAATATGAGCAATTAAAGTTATTTATGTGTCAACATGCCAAAATGAATTAATGTGATGAATTTATAAAGTTTAGAGGAGTCAATTTGGAATTTTAATGCTATTGGGTTAAGTATTGAAGCTTTAAGGCACATGGGTCACGATTGTCGGTGCATCTGAGAGGGGATAATATGTATCAGGATATGAGGAGATAATACTGGTGGACTGATATGAAGCGGGACATAGCAGAGTTTGTCTTTAGGTGCACCATTTACTAGATAGTGAAAGTTGATCATTAGAGTCCAGTCAAAATTTTACAATCACTGGAGATTCCACTATGAAAATAGGAGACCATTTTGATGGACTTCATCTTGGGAAGGGGTGTTAATTATTTCAAACTTCCATTTTTTTTCGATTTTCGATCCATAATTTTTCGATTTTGGTATCATTTTTAAATTTCGATATCCGAATTTACCGATTTTCAAATTTTCCAAAATAATTTGGAGTGGAATTGGAAACCATATTTAATTTTTTGAATTTCCAATGTTCGGTTCGAAAGTTTTGACAACACGCCAATCTGAATTATTCAAAATATATTCCAAAATCATAATTTTTGTACGTACTTTAATAATTATTTAGTTATCATTTATTAACATTTTACATTAAAAATGTATTTGTTAGTAGTGTAATCAGGACCCTCCATTTAAAACAATCTCAACCATCAATTTATACCATATATATACTAATACTACTAAACACTCACTAACAAACACAACACTAACAATTTCGACCTAGTGCTTGTCGTTTCTTCTGCAAAACAACTACACAAATTGTTTAAATATGTTACCTTTGTTTATACATGACATATAAACTGATAATTTCGATATTTTTCGAGATAGATAAAACTGATAATTCCATCTTTTTAAAGATTTTTTCGAATAATAAAATATCAAAAAATTTAGAATATTCTGGATCTACCAATTTGGAAAAAAAAATGGTTTTTTGAAATTTATTTTTCCGATTTGGAAAGGATTTCAAAGTTCCAAAATTTTGGAAAAAATTTCGAACACCCATATTCCAATCCGATACGGCCGAAACACACCCCTAATCATTGGTGACCAACAACGGAGAGGGATCACAATTGCATCTAGGTTATTGTAGTTCAGTTGATCTAGGTATCTCATTCCTTACCATTTCAAGGGGATTATACGATAGGGGAGTATGCACGAATTTTCATAGCAGAGATAGTGAGATTACACGGGGTACTGCTCAACATTGTTTATAGATCTTTGTGTATCATTTCTGGAAGATTTTTCAGGAGGAGATGGGATGAAGTTACGTTTGAGCATGACATATCACCCTCAGACTAATGGGAAGACGGAGAGGGTGAATCAGATATTGGAGGATATGCTGAGGATGTGTATTATGGACTTTAATGGTAGCTGTGAGGTATTTACTGTTAGTAGAGTTTGCATATAATAACTTTTACCAGTTTACTATTAGCATGGCACCGTTTGAGACTTTGTACGAGTGATCTCGTCATTCTACCTCTTATTGGTTAAAGGTGGGGGACCAATATATTCTTGGTCAAAACTTCATTCAGGAGACGTCAGTAAAGATTGATTTGATTAGGAGTGGTATTTAATTAACTCAAGACCGATAGAAGAGTTACGACAATGCAAACTTAAGGTTTTTAGAGTATGACGTGGGTGATCAGGTGTTGTAGCGGGTATCATTCTTGAAGGGATTGATGCCTTTCCAGATGAAAGGGAAAGTTTCATCGAGGTATGTGGGGTCATTTCCCCTCCTTGAGAGGGTAGGGTCGATGTGTATATGCTCACCTTATTGGAGTATTTGCAGCCGATTGATAACGTGTTCCATCTGTCGGTATCATTGAGGTATCTCTGACATGGCATAGCTTACAGGTATATAGCGTTGGAGGATATTGACTTGGAATGGGATATCTCTTACGAGGATAGACCTGTTGCCATTTTAGGACGTAGGGGGAATGTGAGCCTCGGTCAAAGGTGGTAACATTAGTGCGTGTACAGATGGGAGACCATAATATTGCCGAGTCGACATGGGTGAATGAGGACGATATGCGTGAAAAGTATCCAGATCTCTTTGTGGTAGGTGCGTTTGAATTTCGGGGAAGAAATTCCGTCATTTGAGGAAGAATGTAATACCCCTTACTTTTATGATTATTTAATTTTCGTGCGCTGTAAATTATTAATTTAATTGGTGAAATTAATTTGCTTTCAGTAAATATTAATTAGCGAGTTAAGGATTAACATTTATTATTATTATTATTATTATTATTATTATTATTATTATTATTATTATTATTATTATTATTACTATTATTATTATTATTATTATTATTCATGTTATTATTCATATTATTATTATTATTGTTTACTTGCTTGTGATAAGCAAATATATATCTGATTTATCATATATCGCGTATGAGTGAAAAATGTTAGTATATTATATTATGTTGATAGAGAGTTACGTCGATGAATTTATTTATTTTATGGACTACGCACATGTCAGACCAAGTTAATGAGATGTTGGTGTATTTGATGTTGGGTGACTCGGATGATCGTTTTGAGTGCACCACTGATCCGAAATGGGTTGAAATAGTCTAGAATAGGTAGCCGAGTGTTATAATTATGTTCTCGGTGCTTTTTGAACCTAGCGAGATCCGTATGGGGGGTAAAATGATCATTTTACACCTAGGGTTTAATAAAAAAAAGGGGATTAGGGTGTAATTAGAGAGTATATAAGTTTTATGGAGGTGGATGACAACCCACTTTTTAATCTCTGCATAATTGTGCTTAAGGGGAAGCTTGGGAGAAGGAAAAAAAAGGAGAAGAGAACCTTGGAGAAGAGAAGGAAGGGCTAATCTCTAGATTCAAACAGGGATGGGAATTTTCCCCGAAAATTCGGGTCCCCGCAGTTACCCGAAAAAAAATCCCCAAAAAATCCCCGCAAATTCGGGGATCGGGTTGGGTTCGAGGAGGGAAAAAATCCCCGAAAAAATTCTATTCAGGTTCGGGTATAACTTCAGGTCCCCACGGGAATATTCGAATTATTAATATATATATATATATATATATATATTATAAGAGACATAACCCTCTTTTCTTTGTTCGTTCGTTCGCCTCTCCTTCTTAACAAACCCTCCAGTTAGAGCTCCCAATCCCCGCCTCATCTCCTCATCTCACATCGCCCACCCCTCATCTCCTCTCCTCTCATTACCCCTCTCGTCAGTTGTTATCCTCATCTCCTAAAAAAAACCTCATGTTGTTCATCACCCCGCCCGCCTCTCATCCTCCTGCCGCCCAAAGGCAACACCCTCGTGTTATTATGCTTTGCTATGTTTTGTTTTGAGATTTGATTTATTATGTTTTATGTGATGTTATGATGTTGTTACCACAAATCTCATTTGAGATTTATTTTGTATACATTTTGTCTTAACAGATAAAAATCTCACAAATCTCAGAATTCTGAAAATCACCGCACATGTATTCAAATTTCTTTTAAAGATTTAACAGATAAAAATGTCATAAATGTAATTTTTTTTGGTATACTTAACTGGATTTTTTTAAAATTTGTATTGGTAAATCACCTTATATCCTTTATTTTTTAGCTTCTCGTTACTTAGTTCCCTCCTAACTTCCACCTTTTCTGTTTTTACTAGTATGCCTAAGAAGCATAGATACTAATATTATGAGTAAGATACTAATATTGTGATTAAGATATGACTATGACAAATGCCTGGACTAGTGTTTGCTGGGAAGGTTGTAATTTTTCCAGTTACTTTCTGCTGATTCTGGAGTTTCTCAGGTCTAGGTGATTAAGTTGTAGTAGTTTGCTGCTGTAGACTGCTTTCTTTTCTATTTTTCAGTAATCTGATTGTAGTCTTTGAGGACATTTTGTCTTATTTTCTAGATTTTCATTTCATCAAACAATATATCTGTTTCCTATAAAATTGTTTTTATCATTTAGAATTTAATTGTTTTTATTATATATGCTGTAAATATTTTTTTTGTATTAAAGTTGTAACAATTTTTTTTACAGAAATAATGTTATAGTTTTACAGAAATAATTTTTATATTAAAAAAAAGGGTTCCCCGCGGGGACATCGGTACCCGTTTTAAACGGGGATGGGGATCCCCGAACCCGTTATAACGGGTAATGGGGCGGGGATGCTTTCCCCGACTCTGAACCGACCCGTTTTCGTACCTTGATTCAAATCATTCATATGCGAGTGACTTCAAATTTAGATCCTTAAAGGCGAGTATTTACTTACTTTAGATTGCAACTATGTAGTTAGTTACATTCACTATTAATTAGGAACAAATCTGTGTTGAAAAATATTGAAACTTTGATAATCCATGAAGAGAATCAAATTATTTACCATCTCTAATGTTAAGTGAGACTGATTGATGATTAATAAATGAGAAATTCATAGTATAATTATGGGCTTATGAGTATGAACATGTATGACATTGATAGGGTGTTAGAATCAATGAAAATTCAAGTTTGATTTATTATGGGTCTAATTAAATTAATTAATGATTAGGAATCTTAGGGTATTGATTATGGATTTGGATGTATTTCGGAGTAATAGTGCTTTTAGGTTGGTTAGGTTTGATATAGGATGTTAATTTGATGTTTTGGGAGGCTTATGAACTCCATTGGAGGGTTTTAGAGGAGAAAATTCGAGGAAAAAGACGATTGACAACCCAGCAAACCGAACTAGTTCATTTGGGCAGCGAATGGTTCAATTGAATTGACCGGTTCAGTCTGCCAAGCAAATCGGTTTGGTTTGTTGGCCTGCCTAAATTTTGTTTACTTGTCGTTTTGACCCTTTAGAGCTTGGGGGGTGAACGTAGGGCATTTAAGGTAGACTGGAACTAATGGAGAGTATTTATAAGGTTTCGTATGTGTGTTAGGACAATGAATGGATGGGTTAGGGTGAGACAAACTAGGAATTCAAGTGCGTGAACATTTATATGTATAATCGAGAAGTCGTTCCGAGCTTCGGGTTTGGGAGACTAGTATGCTATGGTATTTGCGTACGAAGTCTATTATATATATATATATATATATATATATATATATATATATATGTGTGTGTGTGTGTGTGTGTGTGTGTGTGTGTGTTTATTACTTGCTTATATTGAACAAACCTACTCAGTACGTCTATCTTTAAGAGGTTGCGCATAATGGAGAGTCCATCCCGACATTGACCAACAAGCGTTGAATTGATTCCCCAGGTCATAGTATTGTTCCATGGACACTATCCATATGTGAAAATATTTATTGGTTTCTAGACCGGTTGGGTACGATAAGGTATGGTTGTGACCCTCGAATGTATGTTTCTTACCACATCCATTGTTTGTATTTATGTTCGGTTCGGTGGTGAGATTTTTGACCCGATGTCCCAATGGTCATACGTGGTATACCTGGAGCCCGATAGCACACGAGGGATGTATCCGCGAGGTCCGTGCTCTGGGGATACAAATATACGTATATAGCGAACTATATATATATATATATATATATATATATATATATATATATATATATATATATATATATATATATGTTTATACGGTATACTATGTATACCCATTTATAGCATGAGTGTAGCTATATTGTTATATTATGAGAACATTATTTATAACACGCATATTACTACGACATCATTTGTGAACGTATACCCAGTGAGAGTAGTATACACTTAGCTAATTATGACTATTAGAGGGATTGGGCTTGAACAACTGGTATTGTCCTAGCTATACTGGGTAGTATTATTAGGATAATAAAATGAATGCTTTAGGTTCGCGTTGTAGATGAGATGTGAGGTTTTGTCTCGCGTGAGTGCGACTTGTTAATTAATTGTAAAAGTAATACACTACGTGTTTTATTGATTTAAACCCTTCAATTACTTGCAAAATATTTTCAAATATATTCGATCTTTAACCTACGGGAAAATCTACTTTTTTATTTTCTTTTAAAAACCCCAGGTGTACTGTAGCAGGTGCTGTTGCAGTAGCGATGGACGCTACGAGATTGACTTATCCGCCTCATTTCTTTTTATCTATATAGGATTCTTTTCATTCCAATTTTTCCTTCTAGGTGTGTTACCCATAGTTGGATAAGACTTTACTTTATATCAGAGATATTTTATTTATTAGCTTTATTTCAATTGGATGACTACGGTTAGTGACCGACGATTAATTTGGTTCACATTTATTTATTCATGTCATTTATTATGTTCATTTAGATGTATGGTTTTGTTCGTTTATTTATATTTCTTGTTACGACAGTGATGCTATGAATGGAATCACAATGGATTCCTGTTTTATTCTAATAGAGGATTGGCCACCCAGTATTAGAATTGGTGGGTTATCACCATTTAGAGTTGGACTTCAATCTTAGTAAAGATGCTTTTTAATAAGTGTTGGAATCGTATATGACGTCAGACCCACATGTGTTCCCATATCGATCTCAGACAAGTAAAAGGAGAGAGGTGTTAAAGTGTAAGACAATAGTTTAAAGTGATTTGGACCTCTAAGGAAGATCATACTCCCACTGTCAATTATGTTTCGCATTATATTAGTAATAAAAGAGTTATTACAATGTGTTAGACCTATTAGGATTTGGTTAAGAGAGTCCGAGGTCTTAAAGCTTTTGTGAAGATCCCTAAGGGACTTAAAAATTAATTGATGGACTTATCTAAGAGTTCAAAAGTATTAATTTTGGTCTTAATAAGATATACAGAGTATGAGATGATTGGAAATGATCCAAGTTATAAGATTATTCTCTCAACGGTGGGTTGAGAGAGTATGAACCCAATGTAGACACTAACTGATACTAAATCTCTTAGTTCTCTGAAAGTATGATCTTCATAATGTATTAATCCCTAAGATATATCGAGATTAGTTTCCCTTAAACCTTCTCTAATATTCCTCTTATATGCAAACTCTAGGAGATATAATGATTGAACTGTCACCGGACGGTTGAGGAGCCTCTGAGATTTGATAGTAGTAGTAAGATGGTGGAGTGTTGGCCAAAAGATTAATAGGTGGTATAAGTAGTTGATGACTAAATGCGTATGGGAGCTTTAAGTGCAAATTGGTGTGAGTGGTTGTAGTAAGTGGAATATTGTTATACTTTCCAAATACTTTACTAGTCAGGTTGCAAAAACTCTGTCAGATGTCTCGGGGGTCAAAAACTGCATTGATATTGCAATGAGTTGATCTCAAGGTACTACATAATTATGTACCTTAGTGTTAAGGGTTAGAAAATATTTGAAGGTCCTTTATCTTCGGTCCGAAGTCTATTTTAGGTGTCAGACTTGAGGGAACCATAGTGTTGAGTTCTTTAAGCCTTGTTGAGGAGACATGAAGGAATAAATGGCCCTTCTAGGAGGTTGGAGGCACGACTCGGGTCGGCTTGAGCACTATGTATTTGTCTTAGGATAAGTGAAGGTCTTGTGGACCAAACAATGGTTCATTTGAGGTCAGTGGTCACTCTTGAACCTCTATTATTTCCCGAGGGTAGTCGAGAGGACCAAGAACCTTTCATATTCTAAGTTTAAAATATGGTATCATCACTTCTAATCAATATCGAGCATCCTTTTCCACTTTTTGGCAAGTGATTTAAAATATAACAAGTACTTATGGTGACTAAACTTGTATAGTCAGTACACTTCATTATTATATGAGTAAAATATTATTGGATGCCATAAACTCTACCTTCCTCTGGATAAGTTGGCTTATGCGTTATTAATTACCTCACATAAGTGGAGACACTACTGTAATACCCTGTATTTTTATACTATAGTAATTTGGGGGTTTTGTTAAATTTAATGTGAGTGTATTATTTAATAAAAATCCGGAAATTAATTATGTTATAATTATTAACGTGATGAGAGTTAGTAATTATATAAAATTGTCGAATATTACTAATGAGCATAGTAATATATGATATGGGTTATATTAAAGGTCACAAGTGAATGAAATGTCAATTTTGAGAATTTTAGTCGGGACGCGCTAATGTCGCGTCGGAACTAATTATTGAGATATAAAAGTAAATATTTTATAAGTTGTTCACATGGTCGTTTTGAGTGCGCCAACGCATCCGGAAAGGTCGAGATAGTCAGAAAAGTGTACCCGGGAGTTTAGTTTGGGCCTCGGGATGTTTTTAGACTTAATTAGTGACCCGGGAGGGCATTTTGGTCATTTTACAAAATAGGGTAATTAAACCCACGAATTTCAGCCATCCTTAGCAGCCATTTAAGTCAGCCTTTTAGGGTTAGAACATTCAGAACCATATAACGGCCATTGGAGAAGAGAGGAGAGAGCTCTCAAGGTGATTCAAGGCCCAAAACACCACCGATTGCACCCCCGTCACCACCAACGCGTAGATCGCGAGGAGGAGAACGCAACCACACCAATATCAGCAGGAAACCAGACCTCTGAAATCCCAGGCAAGTGTTTAACTTGCGTATTTTCGTTGATGCAATATTCATATTAGTGTAGGAATGATTAGGACTATAATCAATGGAAGAAAACCCCAATTTTTGATAGGGATTTGTATGTAGAAATCATTATAACCATATTCTGGAAATATTATGTGAAGTAGATGATTAACCCACGAATTTGTGATGATTTGTTAGAAGGAAATTCTGGAGAAAACTGATTAGAACAAAAGTTAAGAAAACTTTAGGGTTCTTGATGATTAGATGAGATTTTAGGTTGTTTAACCATGTTTAATGATGTATACACGCATGCTGAACGTTAAAGGTATCTGGAATTATGTTAGTATGTTAACAGTAGACTTTTTGGGTCGATTAGTGCTGGAAAATATGAGTTTTGATGAAGAACATTAATCAATCTCATCACTGCAATTTCTGCAGAATTTTTGCCCAGACCTGCTTGATCGATCGATCGAGCATAGAGCTTCGATCGATCGAAGGTTCGATCGATCGAGCCCCAAACTTCGATCGATCGACCCCACCTGGCAGACTCCTATTTCTCTTGTTTATTTAGTTAAATTGATTTATCGTGTTATAACCTTTGGGCATTCTTAATAAAAGGATTTGGGAGATATTGAGGACCAGTGGGGTATATGGATAAATGTTAGAACCTTTAATCTTCAACGGGTATGGTAATTATGGGATATGTACTGTTGGTTGGTAGATTTATGAAATTTAAGGGTGAGGTGCGTAAGAGAGTTACGTTGGAATCAAATAAAGTCACTTACTGAATTTCAGATTTATGAGGATATAACCCATGAGTATTAGGTAATAAGTGAGAAAACCTTCGAGTTAAGGTTAGGAATAAAACCTTATACATAATTCTATAATTGTGTAATTTAAGATAAACGGTATAATTACGGGTGATGGGAAGAACCTATATTAATATGACATTGGTATATTTATATGATTGTGTGTTACATATATTATATACATGTGAAAAACATACCGCGCTACTTGCTATCCTTGAGGTTACCGCGCTGGGACAGTCTTATCTCGATGGGACCTTTATGGGGGATATTGACTTGTACCCTAGAAGATAGATATCCTTGGTACAGGCTATCGAATTGATAGTTCAGACGGTCCTAAGAGAAGCGATTATGTGCCATCCTCTTAGAGACTTGGAATCTATGCTTCGCCTCGATATTGTTTGTATATGTGTTAATACAATTCGAGAGTGATTCCGAATTTGTATTCCCCTTGATTTGAGTGGTATGGGGTGGATAGTGGAAGTATGCACGCACCATAGATATTCGGGGTGCTGTTATATATATATTATACGAGTAGATAATATATATATATATATATATATATATATATATATATATATATATGAGATTATGACAATTGTAATTGTCTACTGCAATGTGATAGTAGAACATAGTTGTTAACGCATATTATTAAATACTTATATTGAAAAGTATAATATGTCACTGGAAAACTTTATCGTTTTTATAAAATTAAAAATAGAGAATTTTGGTTACAAATTGGAACACCTTTTAAAATGAAGTCGGGAATTGTAAATCTTGCGTGTAATCTAAGTTAAGTTAAAGCTTTTAGAAAGACTAGTATGTTAGATGTTAAAACGAACCGTGGGGAAGGTTAGTGCGATAGGTGTGCACATTAGAAGAGAGGTGAGTATTTCTCCAAAGAGAGACGCACTAATATGTTGTTGCATTGGCCTGTATCAATTTGAATACTTGCTTAACGTATTTTAAAATCAAACACACTTTCGGGCCCTGACCCGTTTCTTTTTCTCTCTCTCTCTGGTGTATATATATGTATATTTTCAGGTGCCCAGCCACAGGGGCGTCTTGCTTAGGATCCTTTGAGAAGAACGAGCTGCAGCTTAGGTGGGAGTTGCAAGTCACTTGAGTAGACGGCTTCTGTTATTGACTCCACTCCTATTACTCTCATTTATTGGGCACGTGTCGCCCTTTTCATCATTTCATTTATTGTTGGGATTTTTATATTTCAGTTATTCCAGTATTGTTTTATGGGATTTATTCAGGATGGTTTATGATTTTTAGTTTTATTATGTTGTCATTCGATTGACGAATGCATGGTTTTATTTTAGTTCATCGTGGTGTGATTCCATATTGTAGAAATGTTGTTTTGTATAAATAAACCTTTTCTTTAATTAAAATTTGGAAGTTAGTATGAAAAATGTTTTTGACACTTAGCTTAATTATTTAGGGTGTTAAATTGGAAAATTATTTTTATCGACAGTGATGCTGAGAATGAACCAACTGTTTACCTTGATTTAATTTAATAAAGGAGTGATCGCCCGGTATTTAATTAGGCGGGGTGTCACAGGTGGTATCAGAGCATCAGGTTCTAGAGTCCTTTAGGATCTGTGCGGCCTATTATGTTTCAGCGTTGCTTTCTTTGATATAGAGCCCTACTATTAGGAATGTTGTGTCTATCTCTATACTTTGGAGTTTCGTACTCCTGCGATTTGGTTATTTGAATGATGAACTCATCCAAATTTACTTAAATTTTCAGATGGATCGTCAAGAAGAACTAGCTAAGACGACTAAGGGAGTCATCGAGCAAGATCGACTCACACCTCAGGTATCCCCAGGGAGAGTATCAACCGCCGAGTTAGCAGGTATCGTGGCACAAGAAGTTACCACTGCAGTTCTACAATACCAAGAACGCAGCCTACAACTTAAAGGAGGCAAAAGACCTAGAGAGGTTAACCTAGTGCATGTGATTGACGTTGGGAACTGTGCGAAGGCACCGAATCTGCGACAACAAAACAATCAAGATAGAGTCAGTTCCAGTAGTAACGATATTTATGTACAGAGACAAAAGTGTCGGGGACAACGAAGCCAGGTTCAGAATGAAATCACCAAAAGGTGTTCCGGTTGTGGAATGGAGGACCCCAAACGTAAATCTTGTCTGAATCAGACTGGGGATAAACTACAACCTGACCGGCAAAGAATTTTGAAACTCTCCTATAAATGTGTACAACCGGGTCACAAGTGGATGGATTGTCCTCGCCCTGACATAGTTTTTCTGCAGATTTCCCTTCAAGGCCAGCAAGACCAGGGAAAAAGAGAGGCTAGTCAATACCGTAAGGAAGGAAAGCAGTTTCGGGGGAGGTGTTTCCAATGTGGCAGGAATGGCCATAGGCGTCAAAATTGTCCAGAGAAGAATAGGGCCTCACGGCAGGAATGTGCTGACAATGTACCTCAGAAGCCAACTCCGCCACCTTTTCCAACAGCTTCAGTTCAGCAGAGAAAGCTACAGGGCGAACGTGTCTATAATTTCCCACAGGCAGCAACCCCGCAGGCGCCACCCGCGGTTGAGGGTATGTTTTTCTATCCATGTTACCATGAGTCGGGATTTGCTTGTTACGAGTGCAACGCACTATTTTATAAGCTAATTTTTTTTGCGAAAGCCTTAGGGTTGTTAGCCATGGCAGTGAGCTCAGTGACGTGTGTAGACTCACCATCTTGGGAGTGGGTCTTTTATTTTTCTTTATATGCCCGTGAGTGGGGGTAGAGATTGGTAGCTTAGTATTACCTGTGTATATGTTAGTCTTAAACATACATTAGCTTGATGTTATATTCAGTATGGATTGGCTCGCCGCTTATAAAGCCATGATTACCTACTTCGGTGGAGCATTGTTTTTGCCATTTCAGGGCAAGAGATGTTTGTAGTGGCAATGCCTCGCCCAGAGGGAGGTTCGACCGCTCATTTGTATTACATAGAGGAGGATACCTCTAAGGAGGTTGTGATTCCCTTAGATTCAATCCCTATTGTCATGGAGTATTCCGATGTGTTTCAGGAAATACCAGGCCTACCCCCCAGTCGAGAGATAGACTTTGTTATAGACTTATTGCCAAATACGAGACCTATAGCACGCGCACCATACCGTATGGCTCCGGCAGAGATGCGAGAGCTATGAGATCAGATAGAGCAGCTATTAGGTCAGGGTTTCATTCGTAGGAGTACCTCACCTTGGGGCGCTCCAGTCTTATTTGTTAAGAAAAGAGATGGTTCACTAAGATTGTGTGTGGACTACCGTGAATTGAATAAAGTCACGATACGGAATAAGTATCCGTTGCCTCGAATTGATGATCTAATTGACCAGTTGAGGGGAGCAACTTCCTTTTCGAAGATAGATCTGAGGTCGGGGTACCATCAGTTACGTATTAGAGAGGATGTTTCAAAGACTGCCTTCTTATCGAGATATGGGTCCTATGAGTTCAGGGTGATGACGTTCGGACTCACAAATGCCCCAGCCGTTTTCATGGACTTGACGAATCGAGTATTCAGAGAGTTCTTGGATCAGTTTGTAATCATCTTCACAGATGACATCTTGATATATTCACACTCCGAGGAGGAGCATGCCGAGCACTTGAGGCAGGTTCTTCAGACTCTACGAGAGCATCAGTGGTATGCTAAGTACGAGAAGTGTAGATTCTGGTTGCGAGAGGTACAGATCTTAGGCCATGTTGTTTCTAAGCAGGGGATTACAGTTGACCCAAGCAAGGTGTCAGCGGAGAGGGAGTGGGGACAGCCCACGACACCGACAGAAGTGCGTAGTTTCTTGGGTTAGCCGGATACTACAGGAGATTCATTCGGGGATTCTCCAAAATAGCGGGTCCATTGACAAATTTTACTGCAAAGGGGTACCATATATTTGGGATGACGCTTGTCAATTGGCTTTCGATGAGCTGAAAGGCAAACTTACTTCAGCGCCAGTCCTTGCGTTACCAAAGCCGGGTGTGGAGTACCTGGTTTACACCGATGCGTCTTTACGGGGACTTGGAAGTGTGCTCCAGTAGGAGGAGAAGGCTATAGCTTTTGCTTCCCGCAAACTTAAGCCGCACGAGAAGAATTACCCCACCCACGACCTGGAGTGAGCAGCGGTAGTCTTTGCATTGAGAATTTGGGGGCACTAGTTATTGGGCGAGAAATTCCGTTCGTTCACAAACCATAAATCACTGCAGTACCTGTTCACTCAGCGAGAGCTGAATATGCGTCAGCGCAGGTGGTCAGAGTTTGTGAAAGATTACCGGTTCGATATACAGTATCATCCGGGGAAGGCCAACGTAGTTGCTGATGCGTTGAGCCATAGACCGGTAGAAGATGTAGCGGACATCTGGAAAGCAAAGTGGAAAGAGCTGGGTCACCAAGACGCCGTAGCACGTTCTTTCATATCCGTAATGTCAGTCACACCCGAGATTGTTACGAGGGTGATACAGGCACCGACCACAGACCCGTTTTTCTTCTGATGGAGGTTTGCGCTTTAATGGGAGATTAGTGGTTCCAGAAGGAGCGGAGCTACGACATGAAGTGATGACTCATTCTCATGGGTCCCGATTTGCAGTACATCCAGGAGGCGATAAGATGTACCAGGACATGAGACGATAGTACTGGTGGAGTGGGATGAAGAAGGACATCGCCGAGTTTGTGTCCAAGTGTTCCACCTGCCAGCTGGTGAAGGTGGACCACCAGAAACCATCAGAATTGCTTCAACCATTGGAAGTACCCGCGTGGAAGTGGGAGAGTATTTCCATGGACTTCATTACAGGGTTGCCTACATCACAGAGGGGCCACGATTCTATCTGGGTGATTTAGACCATTTGACCAAGGTGGCTCATTTTCTGCCGGTGCGGACAGATTATACCACGGGTCAGTATGCTCAGTTGTTCATCGGGGAGATTGTAAGATTTCACGGGGTGCCCCTGAATATTGTGTCCGATAGAGACAAGATTTTCGTGTCGTGTTTTTGGGAAAGCTTTCAGGAGGCTATGGGTACTGAGTTGAGGTTAAGTTCAGCTTATCACCCACAGCCAGATGGGCATACAGAGTGTACTAATCAGATGTTAGAGGATATGCTACGCATGTGTGTTCTCGATTTTTGGAGAAGGTTGGGAGCCACACCTTCCACTGGTAGAGTTTGCTTATAATAACTCTTATCAGTTCACGATTGGTATGGCTCCATTTGAGGTTTTGTATGGCAGGCCTTGTCGTTCCCCAACCTATTGGCTTAAGGTGGGGGATAACAAGTTGCTAGGACCAGAGGTAATTCAGGAGACCTCTGCGAGGATTGAGATGATCAGGAGTCGCATTCGAGTAGCCCAGGACAGACAAAAGAGCTATGCCGATGCGAAACGGTTCTTCAGGGAGTTTAATGTGGGGGACCAAGTGTTACTGTGTGTGCCTCCTATGAAAGGAGTGACGAGGTTCGGGAAGAAGGGAAAGTTGGCTCCGAGGTACGTGGAGCCATTTCCCATCATTGAGAGGATTGGGCCAGTTGCATACAGATTGGGACTATCGGAACATTTACATCGCATTCACGATGTATTTCACATCTCGTCGTTGAGATGATACCTTCGGGATGATATGGCCCATACTCACATCGCGATAGAGGAGGTCGACTTACAGCCTGATAGCTCCTACGAGGAGAGACCGGTGGCTATCCTAGACTTTAGTGAGAGGAGATTGAGGTCGAAGATAGTTCCACTTGTGCGGGTCCAGTGGGAACACCATAATGTGGAGGAATCCACTTGGGAGCGTGAGACAGATATGCGCGAGAGATATCCAGATTTGTTCTTAACAGGTATACCTTATTTTTCGAATTTCGGGACGAAATTCCGTTATTAGGGGGGAAGTATGTAATACCCCGTATTTTTATACTATAGTAATTTGGGGGTTTTGTTAAATTTAATGTGAGTGTATTATTTAATAAAAATCCGGAAATTAATTATGTTATAATTATTAACGTGACGAGAGTTAGTAATTATATAAAATTGTCTAATATTACTAATGAGCATAGTAATATATGATATGGGTTATATTAAAGGTCACAAGTGAATGAAATGTCAATTTTGAGGATTTTAGTCGGGACGCGCCCGTGTCGCGTCGGAACTAATTATTGAGATATAAAAGTAAATATTTTATAAGTTGTTCGTATGGTCGTTTTGAGTGCGCCAACGCGTTCGGAAAGGTCGAGATAGTCAGAAAAGTGTACCCGGGAGTTTAGTTTGGGTCTCGGGATGTTTTTAGGCTTAATTAGTGACCCGGGAGGGCATTTTGGTCATTTTACAAAATAGGGTAATTAAACCCACGAATTTCAGCCATCCTTAGCAGCCATTTAAGTCAGCCTTTTAGGGTTAGAACATTCAGAACCCTAGAACGGCCATTGGAGAAGAGAGGAGAGAGCTCTCAAGGTGATTCAAGGCCCAAAACACCACCGATTGCACCGCCGTCACCACCAACACGTAGATCGCGAGGAGGAGAACGCAACCACACCAATATCAGCAGGAAACCAGACCTCTGAAATCCCAGGCAAGTGTTTAACTTGCGTATTTTCATTGATGCAATATTCATATTAGTGTAGGAATGATTAGGAGTATAATCAATGGAAGAAAACCCCAATTTTTGATAGGGATTTGTATGTAGAAATCATTATAACCATATTCTAGAAATATTATGTGAAGTAGATGATTAACCCACGAATTTGTGATGATTTGTTAGAAGGAAATTCTGGAGGAAACTGATTAGAACAAAAGTTAAGAAAACTTTAGGGTTCTTGATGATTAGATGAGATTTTAGGTTGTTTAACCATGTTTAATGATGTATACACGCATGCTGAACGTTAAAGATATCTGGAATTATGTTAGTATGTTAACAGTAGACTTTTTGGGTCGATTAGTGTTGGAAAATATGAGTTTTGATGAAGAACGTTAATTAATCCCGTCACTGTAATTTCTGCAGAATTTTTGCCCATACCTGCTTGATCGATCGATCGAGCATAGAGCTTCGATCGATCGAAGGTTCGATCGATCGAGCCCCAAACTTCGATCGATCGACCCCACCTGGAAGACTCCTATTTCTCTTGTTTATTTAGTTAAATTGATTTATCGTGTTATAACCTTTGGGCATTCTTAATAAAAGGATTTGGGAGATATTGAGGACCAGTGGGGTATATGGATAAATGTTAGAACCTTTAATCTTCAACGGGTATGGTAATTATGGGATATGTACTTTAGGTTGGTAGATTAATGAAATTTAAGGGTGAGGTGCGTAAGAGAGTTACGTTGGAATCAAATAAAGTCACTTACTGAATTTCAGATTTATGAGGATATAACCCATGAGTATTAGGTAATAAGTGAGAAAACCTTCGAGTTAAGGTTAGGAATAAAACCTTATACGTAATTCTATAATTGTGTAATTTAAGATAAACGGTATAATTACGGGTGATGGGAAGAACCTATATTAATATGACATTGGTATATTTATATGATTGTGTTACATATATTACATACATGTGAAAAACATACCGCGCTACTTGCTATCCTTGAGGTTACCGCGCTGGGACAGTCTTATCTCGATGGGACCTTTATGGGGGATATTGACTTGTACCCTAGAAGATAGATATCCTTGGTACAGGCTATCGAATTGATAGTTCAGACGGTCCTAAGAGACGCGAGTATGTGCCATCCTCTTAGAGACTTGGAATCTATGCTTCGCCTCGATATTGTTTGTATATGTGTTAATACAATTCGAGAGTGATTCCGAATTTGTATTCCCCTTGATTTGAGTGGTATGGGGTGGATAGTGGAAGTATGCACGCACCATAGATATTCGGGGTGCTGTTATATATATATTATACGAGTAGATAATATATATATATATATATATATATATGAGATTATGACAATTGTAACTGTCTACTGCAATGTGATAGTAGAACATAGTTGTTAACGCATATTATTAAATACTTATATTGAAAAGTATAATATGTCACTGGAAAACTTTATCGTTTTTATAAAATTAAAAATAGAGAATTTTGGTTACAAATTGGAACACCTTTTAAAATGAAGTCGGGAATTGTAAATCTTGCGGGTAATCTAAGTTAAGTTAAAGCTTTTAGAAAGACTAGTATGTTAGATGTTAAAACGAACCGTGGGGAAGGTTAGTGCGATAGGTGTGCACATTAGAAGAGAGGTGAGTATTTCTCAAGAGAGAGACGCACTAATATGTTGTTGCATTGGCCTGTATCAATTTGAATACTTGCTTAACGTATTTTAAAATCAAACACACTTTCGGGCCCTGACCTGTTTCTTTTTCTCTCTCTCTCTGGTGTATATATATGTATATTTTCAGGTGCCCAGCCACAGGGGCGTCTTGCTTAGGATCCTTTGAGAAGAACGAGCTGCAGCTTAGGTGGGAGTTACAGGTCACTTGAGTAGACGACTTCTGTTATTGACTCCACTCCTATTACTCTCATTTATTGGGCACGTGTCGCCCTTTTCATCATTTCATTTACTGTTGGGATTTTTATATTTCAGTTATTCCAGTATTGTTTTATGGGATTTATTCAGGATGGTTTATGATTTTTAGTTTTATTATGTTGTCATTCGATTGACGAATGCATGGTTTTATTTTAGTTCATCGTGGTGTGATTCCATATTGTAGAAATGTTGTTTTGTATAAATAAACCTTTTCTTTAATTAAAATTTGGAAGTTAGTATGAAAAATGTTTTTGACACTTAGCTTAATTATTTAGGGTGTTAAATTGGAAAATTATTTTTATCGACAGTGATGCTGAGAATGAACCAACTGTATACCTTGATTTAATTTAATAAAGGAGTGATCGCCCGGTATTTAATTAGGCGGGGTGTCACAGGTGGTATCAGAGCATCAGGTTCTAGAGTCCTTTAGGATCTGTGCGGCCTATTATGTTTCAGCGTTGCTTTCTTTGATATAGAGCCCTACTATTAGGAATGTTGTGTCTATCTCTATACTTTGGAGTTTCGTACTCCTGCGATTTGGTTATTTGAATGATGAACTCATCCAAATTTACTTAAATTTTCAGATGGATCGTCAAGAAGAACTAGCTAAGACGACTAAGGGAGTCATCGAGCAAGATCGACTCACACCTCAGGTATCCCCAGGGAGAGTATCAACCGCCGAGTTAGCAGGTATCGTGGCACAAGAAGTTACCACTGCAGTTCTACAATACCAACAACGCAGCCTACAACTTAAAGGAGGCAAAAGACCTAGAGAGGTTAACCTAGTGCATGTGACTGACGTTGGGAACTGTGCGAAGGCACCGAATCTGCGACAACAAAACAATCAAGATAAAGTCAGTTCCAGTAGTAACGAGATTTATGTACAGAGACAAAAGTGTCGGGGACAACGAAGCCAGGTTCAGAATGAAATCACCAAAAGGTGTTCCGGTTGTGGAATGGAGGACCCCAAACGTAAATCTTGTCTGAATCAGACTGGGGATAAACTACAACCTGACCGGCAAAGAATTTTGAAACTCTGCTATAAATGTGTACAACCGGGTCACAAGTGGATGGATTGTCCTCGCCCTGACATAGTTTTTCCGCAGATTTCCCCTCAAGGCCAGCAAGACCAGGGAAAAAGAGAGGCTAGTCAATACCGTAAGGAAGGAAAGCAGTTTCGGGGGAGGTGTTTCCAATGTGGCAGGAATGGCCATAGGCGTCAAAATTGTCCAGAGAAGAATAGGGCCTCACGGCAGGAATGTGCTGACAATGTACCTCAGAAGCCAACTCCGCCACCTTTTCCAACAGCCTCAGTTCAGCAGAGAAAGCTACAGGGCGAACGTGTCTATAATTTCCCACAGGCAGCAACCCCGCAGGCGCCACCCGCGGTTGAGGGTATGTTTTTCTATCCATGTTACCATGAGTCGGGATTTGCTTGTTACGAGTGCAACGCACTATTTTATAAGCTAATTTTTTTTGTGAAAGCCTTAGGGTTGTTAGCCATGGCAGTGAGCTCAGTGACGTGTGTAGACTCACCATCTTGGGAGTGGGTCTTTTATTTTTCTTTATATGCCCGTGAGTGGGGGTAGAGATTGGTAGCTTAGTATTACCTGTGTATATGTTAGTCTTAAACATACATTAGCTTGATGTTATATTCAGTATGGATTGGCTCGCCGCTTATAGAGCCATGATTACCTACTTCGGTGGAGCATTGTTTTTGCCATTTCAGGGCAAGAGATGTTTGTAGTGGCAATGCCTCGCCCAGAGGGAGGTTCGACCGCTCATTTGTATTACATAGAGGAGGATACCTCTAAGGAGGTTGTGATTCCCTTAGATTCAATCCCTATTGTCAGGGAGTATTCCGATGTGTTTCAGGAAATACCAGGCCTACCCCCCAGTCGAGAGATAGACTTTGTTATAGACTTATTGCCAAATACGAGACCTATAGCACGCGCACCATACCGTATGGCTCCGGCAGAGATGCGAGAGCTACGAGATCAGATAGAGCAGCTATTAGGTCCGGGTTTCATTCGTAGGAGTACCTCACCTTGCGGCGCTCCAGTCTTATTTGTTAAGAAAAGAGATGGTTCACTAAGATTGTGTGTGGACTACCGTGAATTGAACAAAGTCACGATACGGAATAAGTATCCGTTGCCTCGAATCGATGATCTAATCGACCAGTTGAGGGGAGCAACTTCCTTTTCGAAGATAGATCTGAGGTCGGGGTACCATCAGTTACGTATTAGAGAGCATGATGTTTCAAAGACTGCCTTCTTATCGAGATATGGGTCCTATGAGTTCAGGGTGATGCCGTTCGGACTCACAAATGCCCCAGCCGTTTTCATGGACTTGACGAATCGAGTATTCAGAGAGTTCTTGGATCAGTTTGTAATCGTCTTCACAGATGACATCTTGATATATTCACACTCCGAGGAGGAGCATGCCGAGCACTTGAGGCAGGTTCTTCAGACTCTACGAGAGCATCAGTGGTATGTTAAGTACGAGAAGTGTGGATTCTGGTTGCGAGAGGTACAGATCTTGGGCCATGTTGTTTCTAAGCGAGAGGTATAGATGTGTTAAAATGTGAATGTTGTTGATAAATGAACATATGAAATGTGGATGAATGGGTGAGTCCCGATGAGGATACCCTTGTATTAAAATACTTGATAATCGTGATTTAACACATTCTATTATTGCGTCACATGATGTGTCGAGTTCCGGTGTTGCATAATAAGGTAATTACGGGTTACTGGCGCTACAAAACAGGTGATCGAGGAATATGTGACTATTTAATTTGGCATACCGCATGTTCTTGAGATGACCAAGAGGAAGGGACTTATGTCAGTTACATGTTGATTAATTAATAATAATTAATTGAATTGAATTGAGATAATTCTTATTGTGTGAAAAAATTACTCTCTTACATGGACCAATGACAAATATAAACATGTCTTCCTACGTGGCCATCCAGCTATCTTGATCAGCATCAAGGATAACTAGTCGGCTGGAAGGCAAACCAACTCCAGAATATAAACCATCAGGAATGGAAAAGGTTACTCGGGTGGAATGGCGACTAACACTGAATGTCAAGAGTTTTATTTATTGTAATACATATGTACATGCCTCGAGATATAAAGGCATCCCATCTCTAGGGTTTCACACAATTATATATACAAAATACTTCTTCAGATTAAAGGGAATTCAATTAATTATAGGCACATTATACTGAGCTATTGTTACCCTGCGAAATAATACCAATAGTGAATGTAGGATTCCTTTATAGTTAAACCACTTTAAAAATCTCGCCTCTTATGTGTTTGATTAGATTAACTTACCATATTTTATTCATGATTATAAATCTGGATTAAATCCATTTTTAGACAACAGGTTGGCGTCGTCTGTGGGAACGACTCTCCGTTATCGTTCTCTACTCTTGTTTATTTCTTTTACTCATTCTATGAAGAATGAAAACTCTTTTAGAAAGAAGCTTACCGGCTACGAGTAATAACCCAAATTTATCTACTCCTCCCAGTGGGAAAAATCTTTAAGGAGTCTTGATGAATTTGGCTAGAGGATAGGAAGCCACGCAATAGTCAGTAAGGTAGTTAGCCCGCACGATGCAAGACAAGTCTTCTAATTCCATGAGAAATATGCCACCTCCATCAGTAAGGAGTAACAGGAGTCATCATTACAAATCTTCTCATGACAGGTCACACCACCTTGATGCAACATCTTCCTTCCGATCAACAGACTAATTTGATGGCATATCTTTTTCCAATAAAAGACCAATCGTGTTGGAAAGGCTAAATATGTAATTTAATTTTAACTGTTTGGGTCCCCGAGCAACCAGAGGTCATCACAGAGAGCAAGAACATCATTACGAGCTCTATGCGTGCCGAGCAGAGTTCTGAGGAAGAGAGTTCAACAATATCTACATTAAAGCCACTAAATTTGCTTCATCCAAATCCAAACCAAAGCAACATTCCTGGAAAGGATCCATGCAGCAATTGGAAGATTGGATAAGAGAATGGCTAAAACAAAGAACTCTTTGCAAAGGAGTTTCATAAAAGGATCACCTTTTATTCAAGCTACTATGGACTACCCCACACCTTCCAAGTTCAAGCCACCAAGTGTTACTCCCAAATATGATGGGAAAACTTATCCAGTACTACACATTGAATAATAAAAGCCGTTTTTGATATCTATTATGTCCCTGACGAGATGAGGTACAAATATTTCCCTAGTTTTATTACAGGACTAGTCCAGATTTGGTATAACGATCTCCCAAGAGGTAAAATCTCTAATTTTCATCAGTTAGCTGAATTATTAGCTGATAAGTTTTGTTTTGGGGATAAGTTGATCAAGAGTATTACATATCTCTTGGTCGTGCATCAAAAGTCGGGAGAAAGTACTCGGGAGTACATCACACATTTTAATAGTGAGAAACTAGAGGAGGTAGATTATGAGGAGAAGACAACCATCGCAACATTGATGAGTGGGTTGGTCACCAAAGATCTTTACTACACTTTAGTAAAGAACCCCAAACCATGAAAAAACTGGTGGCTAAGGCTGGAAAAATATGAATGCCGAAGAGGCTATGGATGCTAAGGAAGTTTCAGAGATAAAGGGTGAAAGTCAGAAGAATACTTCATTCAAAAAGGACTGGAAAGACAAAAAATAATGATCGGATCAAGAAGTATGATGAATATACCCCCTCACCAAAGGTGTTAATCACATTCTAGAGGAAATCAAGGGAAACAGAGACTTGAACTGGCCTGGAAAGCTAAGTTCACCCCCAACAAGAGGGATAAATCCAAGTATTGCGAATTTCATAGGGATCATCAGAAAGAAAAAAATGAATGATCTGGTCAAGAAGTATGATGAATATGCCCCACTCACTAAAGGTGTCCATTATATCCTAAAGAAATTCAAGGGAAACAGAGACTTAAACTGGTCTAGAAATCTAAGATGACCCCCTCCCCAAGCATGAGAGAAAGAATTTATTTCTTTGTGTTAGATAAAAATATCCGATTAATATACAATATCATCCTGATTAGAGTGGGAATGAAGCAACTAGAGGTTGTGCGATCCACCGTGCATCAAAGCATGAAATTTCCTATAAATTATGAGGTAGGCATAGTGAATAGTAATCAAAAGGAAGCTATGGAATGTTATTATACATTAGTTGACCAATAATAATTATAGATGAAGGGCACAACCACTTTCCATATCATCACTCCGGATCCTCGAGAAGAGGAAGAGTTGGTGAAGGGGCAAGTTATGGAAAAAATGGAAACAATTATGCTTGATAATGAGAAGCCAGAAAGAACCACCCAAATGGGTTCAAGATTGAATCCTTCTCCCGGATAGGAATTGATCACATTCCTTAGAGAAAGGAAGAATGTGTTCGCATGGAGCTACAAAGATATGTCAGGGATTGATCCGAACTTCATTTATTGTGAGCTAAATATCTATCCAAATTCTAAGTCGATCAAATAGAAATGCCGAGTTTTCAGTCCCAATAAGAATATGGAAATCTAAGAGTAAGCGGGAAAATTATAGCAAACACAGTTAATTGAAGATGTCAAGTATCCCAACCGGTTGGCCGTGTGGTTATGGTCAATAAAAATAACAACAAATGGTGCATGTTCATAGATTTTACAAACCTAAAAAATGCATGCCTAAAAAATCAATTTCCTTTACCATAAATTGATCAATTGGTAGATGCGACTGTAGGTCACAAATTGCTCAGTTTCAAGGATGCTTATTCTGGTTATAATTAGATTAAGATCAAACCTGAAGACAAGGAAAACACTTCTTTGATCACCAGCCAAGGAACTTGTTGTTACAATGTTATGTCCTTTGGGTTGAATAATGCTGAAATGACTTATCATAGGTCGGTAAATAAGGTTTTTTAATATCATATTGGTAAGAATATGGAAGTGTACATAGATTATGTGCTCACTAAGAGCAAATTTTCCATCGACCACAAAGCAGGCTTGGCCCAAACTTTTGATCAATTGGAGAGACATCAAATAAAGCTCAATTCAACCAAATGTATTTTTGGAGTGCAAAAAGGAATGTTAATGGGATACATCATCAATAAAATGGGAATTGAAGCCAATCCCGAAAAACAAGGCCTTATTGGAAATGCAGTCCCTACCAATAAAAAGTCATGCAAAAATTGATAGGAAGAGTGGCCGCATTGAACCGCTTTATTTTCAGAGCTACAGATAAATGTCTTCTATTATTAAAGGTTCTTAAAAAGACCTTTGAGTGGAAAGATGAATGTGAAAAAGCTTTTTTAGACCTGAAGAAGTTTTTTGGATGTCCACCTCTGCTCTCCCGACCAGTTTTGGGAGAAAAACTATACCTGTATTTGGTTATTTCGGAGTCAGTTGTTTTCTCGACTTTGATTCAACTAAAAGGTGAAATTTAAAGGCTTATGTATTATACTAGTAAGGCATTTTAATGAGCAGAAATCAGATATCCACACTTAGAAAAGTTTGAGTTAGCACTCATTGAAGCTTCCATAATCCAAGTTTATAGCAGTAGCAGTGGCAGTGGCAGACTTTATAGCAGAGTTCACATATGCAGAAGTGCAATATAATCCAAGTTTACCTGCCGAGAATACTTCTTTAGAAGAGAGCTTAGCTCAAAATCATACTAAGAATGTGGCCAATCAGCCAGAGTCATCGGTTGTTCAAGAAAGCATTCAATAAATGGTTGAGTAGAGCAAGAAGGTGTTAAAGTATGGAGTACTAGCAAAGGAAGATTTCCCTAATGACGCCCCAATTTGGCAATTATTTATAGATGGATCTTCATGTGCTACTGGCAATGGAGTCAACCTCATTATTAACACCTTGGATATGGAATATGCTTTGAGATTCTAATTCCAAGCATCCAACAATGAAGCTGAATACGAAGCGTTGATTATCGAATCGGAATTAGCTTCCTAATATGTGTTGACCAAGTACTAACACATAGTGATTCTTAGCTAATTATTAATTAAATGCGGTAAATCTATGGAGTTAAATGAGAGATGATGGTGAGATATAAAAAAAGCTATGGAGATCATCTCTTTATTTACTTCAGTCAGGATGGTAAGAATTCCCATAATAGAGAACGCAAGAGCAAATGCTCTTGCTCGACTAGCTTCAATAACCCCGATAGAGCTTGTGCATACAATTGATACGACGCACATATTACGTATTTTATCCTCCAAACGGACGCATTTTAGCCCCCTCGGGTATCTTATTCCCTATATTTATGCTCGTTAACCAGACAACCTCGGATTTCTACGTTAACATGTTTTGCAGGGGTTAATTGAGCTTTTATAGGTATTTGGATGCTAAGTGTGAAGTTCAGACGCTTTTTGCTCGATTTCTGTACACGATCGCACGTTCAAGGGCATTTTAGTCTTTTCATAGCTTGGGCAACTGGCCCAACATCTACACGAAACCTCCTCACAAGCTTCGCGTGGTCGTGAACGGTGCGCGATTCCGATTCAGAACGAAGAAGTTACGAGATTTTTAGCGAAAGGAAAAATAATGAAACCAAAAGATGAGGAGAAGAGGAGGAAAGGAATACAGTAGGCTGCCTTGGCTGAGACCTGCTTGATCGATCGATACTTAAGATTTTTTCCACGATTTTAACCATCGATCGATCGACCAAAGGGGTCGATCGATCGATCCCCTGTTTTCTACAAATATTTTGCCTTATATTTTCTTTTTTCTTTTCTTTTCTTTACTTATTCCAAATTACTATAAATACAAATTTTGTTGTAAATATCAGATATTAAGGTTTTAGAATAGATTTTAGGTTAGGGTTTGGGAGTTGAGATCTCTTTTCTTCTTCCTCATATGGTGTGACAATATTTGGGTTTGTAAGATTGTACTTTTAGCTTCCCTCTCCATTAATATAGTTGTATTTCATTATTTCTTGCTTTGCAGTGTAATTTACATGCTTTCTAATTTAGGTTCACATGCATTGATTACTTGTTTTCTAGGTAGATTTATAGCGTTTATTTACCACGTTTTTAGTATGCTTTCTAGCTAATTTAAATTAGGTTGTGTTTGAATGGAACTCACTCTAGTTGACGCGTTTCTTTGCTTTGGTGATGGCGTTTACGGTTCTATTTCTGGTCCGTTGTCCTAGTTATTGCGCCTAGGATATTTGACGGGGCATATCATGTATGTCTCGTGCTTACGAACTTTCATGTGTAATTTTCGAGATATTTGTTGACGCTAAAAACTTATTAGGCTTTTATGCGGACTTAGGGGCATGACAACACTTGATTCAATTAACTGTCGAAAAGAGACGCATTCTAAATAACTCGTCGACCCATGTATCCATTTTATACAAATTAACTCGGGTGAGGGATATTCAACTCAACCTATAGTTTTTACCGCTCTGTTAATCTAGTTTCATTTTCCTCGCCTAGTTAAACATTTCTTTTTTGCATCTTTTATACTTTTATTTCGTTGTATTAGATCTCATAAATTCTAGCATCTCGTCCCTGTGGATTTTTGATACCTGACTTACCGCTGTACTTGCCTCGCAAGTGTAGTAGTAATTTAGATTTGTTTGTATTATAGCGGTGAAACGAATACAACGATTGTGAACTTTACACGCGCACACCTTTCACGCGTAACCAAAATGGCACCGTTTCCGGGGATGAATTTGTTTTAGACTTTATTTGATTTAGTATTCCATAGTATTTTCTTTTTAATTGTATTATTGGCAAATTTTTTTGCAGGACTTCCACATTTGAGCACTTAGAAACGCTCGAATTCTTCCTACGCGGACCTACTTTGTGGAATTCGCCACTTGAGCCATTTTTGGGCTAAGCATATATTATTCTAATTCTTTCGGTAATCATTATTATAATTCTCAAAATTCTCGCAAACCTATGACTTTCGATCAATACTTAGAATCCCAAAGTATTTCAAATTCAAATATGACTTTGGGCGAGTATAACGAAAGTTAAAACCTAGGTTATTGGAATTTTGATGATAATGATAATGATTTTGGGCCTTTACCTCCTTATAATAGGAATTTCGAAACGAATTCGAATAGTTTTCAAAATTCCTATGATAATGAGTTTTCGTTTAAGTCCGATGGTAATTTTCAAAGTTCCCATTTTCATGCATCCGCACCTCGACCTATGACATTCGGTGAGGGTTTGCGTATGTATGAGAATGAGAAAAATGAAACTCGTTATCGGGAAGAAAATCGTTTGTGGGAACATGAGTTGGATTTATTATTTGAGTCCGACGACGATTTTGCTTCCGAGACTTTCAAAGTCGAAGAATGTTTTGAACCAAATGAGGTACTTTTGTCTACTTTGGAACAAACCATTCTAGACTTTGCCCATTGCATAATAGATATTGAAAGAGAGGACGAAAATGACGTAATATCTATTTGCAATGAAATGATTTCTTCTTTGGCCACCAAAGAAGAACATTTCATTGAAAATGATATTATTTCATTCGAAACTCAATCTTCATGCGATGATTATTCATCTCATGAGTTTGAATTTCTTTCATCCCCATTTTCATCCTATGTTATTACACCGTCTCAAGTACCCGATGATTCGGTTTCAAACTTTAATATTTTAAACTTTTTCGCCGATGAGGAGTACTTGCTTGAGTCGCCTTCCATGATTGTATTCGTGCCTTCGTGTGCCCCGCCTCCCATTCCAACTTTAAAATCATTAGGAGGATATTCGGCTTTTCTCGGTCCCCACATGTTTTTGTCACCCGTTCAATCCAAACTCGCCATCGTCCCTCCAAAACATTTAATTGGTGGTGGTTCATTTCTTATGCCTTACACTTTCCTTCCGTTGTTCAAACGGAATTCATATTTTTCGGAAGGCATGCTTGTATGTGAGGGTACACCGGTGATCCTCCAAAGTCAAATCTTTTTCACGGTGGACCCTCAGCTATTTAGACTTCTAGTGTATAGTTAGTATGAAGCCTAAATAGTAGGTTGTATATAGTTAGCTTTTTATTCTTTCTTTCAATTTATTTTTAGTCTAGTGTAATTAGTTAACTCTTTGTTATTTGTTTTTGCTATGCTCGGTACTAACTTGTTTTGTAGATTCTTTGGACTTGTTCTTATGTCGATGCGGGCTCTACCCGTTACTGCGATGATTCATGATAACTCGACGGATCGCACGGCCTTTGTGCCGGCGACGCATCATTCAAATTTTTGCCCTATCAACTTTCGATGGTAGGATAGTGGCCAACTATTGTGGTGACGGGTGACGAAGAATTAGGGTTCAATTCCGAAGAGGGAGCCTGAGAAATGGCTACCACATCCAAGGAAGGCAGCAGGCGCGCAAATTACCCAATCCTGACACGGGGAGGTAGTGACAATAAATAACAATACCGGGCTCAATGCTCCAATTTTGGGTAATATCGCTATTTTCCTCTCTTTAACTTGGTTCTTAATTCACATTGAGGACAATGTCAAGTTTTAAGTTATGGGGTGTGGGATATTCTATCCATTTATTTATTTTAGTCCATGTTTTTTCTCACATGTTAGTTACTTAGTATGATTTTCTTAGAAAAATTGAAAATTTCAAAAATATTTTCTTTCTTTTTCTCCTTTTTTGGGCATTTTTCCTTTGTTTCCGATGATAAATTTGAATAATTGCCCGATCCAATAGACAACCCAATTAGGCATGTTCTCGATTTTAGAACTTGTTAGACTTTAGTCCTCGATTATTGATATTATGAATAACTTCATGAATTAAACTTTAACCCATGAGCACATGCACTTTTATTGTCCCATTGATTTGGTTTAAGATTTTTATAACTCTGTAATCTTTTGTTGCATTGTATATACTTACATCGAGTAAGCTTTTTACATTTCGTCATTTGTGAGTGTATACATTATTCTTTTCTCTTTGAAAACGTTGAATTCGTTGGTAATCTCACTATTCTTTCATTTGATCGTTCATTAATTGAGTTCATACTTGAAATGTGTTACTTGATCATGATTTTCATATATTGTTTTGACTCGAGAATTGCGTAAACTTGTGAAATGATCATAGGCATTCCTATGTTATATCACACATATTAGCCTTGAACTCACCCTTATATGTTTACCCTTGTTAACCCCTTTGAGCCTAAATATAGCCTTTCGTTTCATAACCCCAATCCCATAACAAACTCCACATTGGAGTTATATACCATACATACACTTTCCATACCCTTGTTTGGAATGTTACTTGGGATTGAATGTTGTTGTTGTGATGTCGGTTGCAATTTAGGCATATGAAAGTTTGATAAGTAAAGAAAAGAAAGTAGAAAAAAAAGTGATGAAAAAGAGAAAGCAAAAAGTAAAAGAAAACACGAGAAAAAGAAGAAAAGAAAAGAAAGAGAAAGTTGTAAATGTTGTATAGTGTCCAATAAGCTTTGATTACTCTCCCCGATGATATATCTAATGCTTGCTTGGAACTTGTTTACAAATTTTGATATTGCCCGCATTTTCCCATTATCCCGAGTTTTCATCCCGAACACTTTGAATCCGTACATACATTCCTCCATTCTGTACCCTAGCCAATCCTACTTTACAACCCTATTAAAGTCCTATGTGATCTTAGGTTGATGTAATTCGAAAGTCATAATAGTTTTGATAATCTCTGAAAATGCATTTCGCCTCCTTTAATGTGCGATATCTTTCATTGAGATTATGATTTTTCAGTTTATATATAGCGTTCTTCATTTGTGACATGTGTGCGGCCTAATTTCCATTTCCATTTACTCTTTATGCTCGCATGTTCCGTGTGTTACCTCCCTGTTTCGAGTGAATTTATTTGATGAGCGTAATACCCATGAGGATTGAATGTATGCTTGCTTTAACGTTTATCCGGTTTATATAGTTTTTTTGCTAAATCACACTTTGCATGTGCTTGCTCCCCTCCCACATTTTAAGGTTTCAATTCTATGAGGTGCATTCTATAATGTTAATGATTCAGACTTTTGTTTGAATCCGTTCAATGTGCTAATAATGCGTATGAAATCTTGTTCGCCATTGTTGGGCTTATCGCATGTTGGTTTGGGCATATTTTGAGGAAACCATGTGGTGTTTATGGGTATCATCCCTAAAAACCCTCACGAGACGACACTTGTCCACTAGGGTGACCTAAGGGTTTAATGGCTTATTGCATTCGCTAAATGCAATCGAATCGCCCGCGACATTGGCCTTATGCTTTTATACCATACTTTTGTACTATCTCCTGCTTTTGGTCTGCTTGTAGTTCTTGTTGCATCCTATTTCATTGCTAGGGACTAGCAATGTGTAAGTTAGGGGGTGTGATACGACGCAAATATTACGTATTTCATCCTCTGAATGGACGCGTTTTAGCCCCCTAGGGTATCTTATTTCCTATATTTATGCTCGTTAACCAGACAACCTGGAATTTTACGTTAATATGTTTTGCAGGGTTAATTGAGATTTTATAGGTATTTGGATGCTAAGTGTGAAGTTCGGATGCGTTCCGCTCAATTTCTGCACACGATCGCGTGTTTAAGGGAATTTTAGTCTTTTCACAGCTTGGGCACCTGGCCCAACATCTTCATGGAAGTTGTTTCTCTCCTCGCAAGCTTCGTGTGGCCGCAAACGATGTGCAATTATGATTCCAAATGAAGAAGTTACGAGATTTCTAGCGGAAGGAAAAACAATGAAACCAAAAGAGGAGAAGAAGAGGAGGAAAAGGAATGAAGCAGGCTGCCTTGGCTGAGACCTTCTTGATCGATCGATCGATCGATCAAAGGTGTCGATTGATAGATCCCCTATTTTCTGTAGATATTTTGCCTTATATTTTCTTTTTCATTTTCTTTTCTTTACTTATTCCAACTTACTATAAATACCAATTTTGTTGTAAATATCAAATATGAAGGTTTTAGAATAGATTTTAGGTTAGGGTTTGGGAGTTGCTTCCTCATATGGTGTGACAACATTTGGGTTTGTAAGATTGCACTTTTATCTTCCCTCTCTGATATGCCCTATATTTACCCCCTCGGCTCAGAGACATCAAGCTCGGCCATGGAGATGGTCGATGTTTGAAGGGACTTAGATCACCACCAGCGGTCTCATCCTAAGTAAGGTCGGCCATGGCCGACGTTACTAGCAACCTCAACAAATGAGGTCTCTGGAATCCACATGGGCGGTTATCCAACTGGTCATCCAAGGCTTGCAACCTCGGCCTCGTACATGCCGAGGTTTCCATCTCATCATTATGACCAATCTCGGTTGGGGATCAGCCGACGTTCCATCTACGTTATAATTGCTTTACCTCATCTCTCCCACTAAGCCAGGGTTACCACCTCATCCTCTTGTAGGCCGAGGTTGGGACCACTCACAGATGGCCGACGTCACAACTCAACACACTTTACCTCGGCTCTTCCACTAAGCCAAGGTCACCACCTCGTTATATTTCGGGCCGAGGTTGTGACCAATCGCAGATGGCCGAGTTCTTATGCGCATATGTGTGGATGGGAACACATGGATAAGTCTGTTACAACTGAATCATTCTCCTCACGTGAGGGAATATTGAGGCCATCATTATCTACATGAGATCAGCCAGGTGTCATTCTCATACTGATTCGATCCTCATGCACATGTTCATTGCATGCTTGGGGGGTACATTACACCCCCCAGGCACTATATATAGAGGTCATCCTCTACCTTATAAAGGATTCGAATTAGGCAACCCTAGCTAAAACTATGTCTAAATAAACAGTAGAGAGAGAAAGCTTGAGAGTTTGTATCTATGGCCATTAGAGCCCTCATACTGTGATATTAATCACAAACTTGCACAGGGGACGTAGGCCTGATTGACTGGACCACTTATATTCTGATGTGAATCCTCTTCTCCTCACCTCCTTCTACTATGTACCTTTGTACTTCCATTGTTAACACTGAATTGAGCTTACCACACCTTGAAGGGTTGTGATCTTTCTAGTATCATCATTTTGGCGCCGTCTGTGGGAACGAGAAGCTGTCTCTTCCTCATTATTCGCTTAACCTCACCGAAGACTCTGGGGGTGAACTAGGCCTCACTCCCTATGTGGAGCTATTTAACCATTGAAAGAGGTCATGTAAGGTATTAAGCTCATTTATTATGTCAGCTCTTTTGTGCTAACACATGGCACCAGAATTACCACCACCTCTTCCGCCGCCTGGTGCGGGAGGACCTAGCTCCAGTCAAGCACTGCCCCAATCCGAAATGACGGAGGTGGCCGCAACCTTGAGGTCTTTGGCTGCAACGCAATAATCTATACAGGAGCAATTTGTACAGCTCAGCCAAAATATGATGAGGCCACCTGGAGTCTCACCGAAATGATCACTCCGACAACTGTTCAGCCTCATCCAGACGCTAGGGGACCACCCCAAGAACCACGAAAAAACCAACCTACACCTCAGCGGAGGAGGGACATTGGTGACCCTAGGAGCTTGCGCCAGGGGAGGCAAGGAAACCCTTGCCCTGAGGACAGGTATGATGATTTAGAGGCGGAAGATGTCCCGGAAGATTGTTGGGAGCCATATGAGGTTTCGAATAATACAATTCGCCCTATTGAACGAAGCCAAGGTTATGGGGGCAGAAGAGGTGGAAAAGCCCAACAACGAGGATCATCTTTTAATCAACTGAGTAGAGGGTCAGCCTTTGAAAGGCTCGACCCCGTAAATGACCTAAGATAAAGGTTGTCAAGGTCGATAAGTGCAGCCGACTCATAAAGGGAAGAGAGGCAACGTCGGCCTCATCAGGGACGAGGAAAAGACAAAGAAGAGTTTCAACAACAGACGTTATGCTGTGGCTGGGGAACCTTCAGTCCACCCCTTGGAGGTGGCTGGGGACGACTTCGACCAGGTCGACGTTACAAGACCCTGGAACGACTCTATCCAATGTCTTGAGGACAAGATAGGAGACCTCATCAAAAGTCAGGATCCACTCCAAAAAGGTTTCTCAGAGGGTTCTCTGTTCGTGGCTAAGATAGTAAGTTTCCCTACCCCGGCCAAGTTCAGGCTACCCAGGGTGACTCCCAAGTATGACGGTAGCACCAATCCTGTACATCATATTGAGATGTACCAGTCCGCGGTGGACATTTACTCAATACCGGATAAGATGAAGTGCCGGGCCTTCTCTGGGACCTTGACGGGAGCTGCGCACATATGGTTTACTTATCTTTTGAGGAATTCAATTAAGAACTTCAAGGGCTTAGCTGAACGGTTCATTCACAATTTTTTCTTTGGGGTAAGACCTCAAAAGAAAACTACCCATCTGTTGTATGTCAAGTAAGGAAAGCACGAGAGCCTAAGGGACTACATCGCCAAGTTCAACAAAGAAAAACTTGAGGTTGAAGATTACGAAGAGAATATCGCCATGACCGCCCTTATAGGGGGTCTTTAGAAGGGAAAGTTGTTGTGGAAACTTGCGAAAGACCCTTCAAAATCCATGGCGAAGCTATTGACAACTGCGAGGAAGGTAATGAACGCTTAAGAAGCCACGACCGCTAAGTATAAAGATGAGAATGGCGGTAGCAGCGGAAATTTCCAAAGAAAGAAGGATGGAAAGAAGAGGTCAGCTGATGACAAGTCTGCACGTTATACCCCCCTTACGGTTAGCTGCGAGTACATCCTCAATGAGATCAAGAATGACCGATCCCTAAGATAGATAGAGAAGTTGAAGGCTCCTCTACATAAGAGGAACGAGAACTTATGGTGTGAATTCCACCAAGACCATAGCCATATAACAGACAACTGCTTCGCCTTGAAGGATGAAATCGAGAAGATGTTGAAGTCAGGAAAGTTGAGGAAATATGTTGATGGCAAAGGTCCCAAAAGGGGAAGAGATGACCCCAAAAAGAAGAGGAACGAAAAATGTCGTGATGATACCCCAGCAAGAAGAGATGGTGACTCAGACAGAGATGACGAAGACGATCCGGACCTCCCGCCAAAAGATGATAACACCCTAGTGAATAGGGTTGGTATGATCTCCTTTGGGATTAGCACCATTTATAGAGGACTTACGGGGGGTGGTTCTGAGGTTGCTGACAGAAAATCCCATGTGGCAGAGGCCAAATCAGTGGCCAGACTTGAAGTGGTAAACCTAACGTCTTTCGAGACTACGCAGAAGAGAAAGAAGGTAGACATGGACTCTCTCGTAGTTGGGTTCTCTCGACTCGACTTCAAAGGCATTCTAGCTCCACTAATGACCTTTTGGTAATCACAATAAGAGTTCATGGATGTGAGGTGCATAGAATTCTTGTAGACAGAGGAAGTTCAACAGATGTGATGTTCTGGCCCTGCTTCAAAAGCCTAGGTCTTAGCAGAGCTAGGATGGTACCCTATCATCATCCGTTAATGGGGTTCAGCGGTGAAAAGGTTCACCCACTAGGCATGTATGAGATGGACGACGAGTGGCTTAAGATGTTAACCCGAAAGATTATTTTTTTCGTTATGGTCGAAAGTGTCTTCTCGACCTATGACCTCATCATTGGAAGTGTAGCCCTTAAAGAGTTTAAAGCCGTGCCATCCATGGTCCACCAGATGCTAAAATTCTCGACCCCCTATGGGGTAGGGGAAGTGCAGGGTGACCAGACCATAGCACGAGAATGCTACTTTAACTCGACTGAAGAGAGAGAGGCTAATAAGAGGGCAACCACAACTTATAACATTGACACACTTGACCCGAGAGATGAAACAAAGTTGAAAAAAGGAGAGGCTGCGGAAGAGGTAGAATCCATCGTCCTCAATGAGGATGAACCAAAAAAACCATCCAGGTCGGCAAAGCCTTAAAAATAGAAATCAGGGAAGAGATGATAAACTTCCCGAGGAAGAGACAGAGTGTCGTCGCTTGGAGTCACGCAGACATGCCTGGCATCAACCCTGAGGTTATGTGTCACAAATTCAATGTGACTAAGGATGTTAAGCCAATCAAACAAAGACGAAGAGTTTACTCCAGGGAGAAGTACGAGGTCATCCGGGAAGAGGTCAAAAAATTGGAAGAGGTTGAGTTCATTAGGGAAGTCTTATATCCGAAGTGGCTATCAAACGCAGTCATTGTGCCCAAAGCCAATGGAAAATGGATAATGTGGGTAGATTTCACTGACCTGAACAAGTCTTGCCCAAAAGATAGCTACTCGTTACTGCGGATTGATCAGATGGTAGATGCTACTGCTGGGCACGAGCTCATGAGCTTCATGGATGCATATTCAGGCTACAATCAGATCATCATTGACGCCAAAGACTCAAAGAAGACAGTCTTCATTACTGACAAAGGGACATATTGCTATAAGGTGATGCCGTTCGGCTTGAAAAATGCGAGGGCAACATATCAATGTCTTGTCAATAAGATGTTCGAAGACCAAATAGGCAAGACTATGGAGGTGTATGTAGATGACATGTTAATGAAGAGCTTAAAGGCCTGAACTCATGTGGCCGACCTAGAAAAGACCTTCGATACCATGGACCTGTACAGAATGAAACTCAACCCGGTGAAATGTGTCTTCAGGGTAGGAGTTGGGAAGTTCCTTGGGTTTATTGTCAATCAAAGAGGAATAGAAGAAAACCCTGAGAAAATCAGGGCTTTTCTTGACATGAAGACGCCCAAGAGTATCAAGGAACAAGTTTGATGAGGAACAAGTACCTTCCATTCTTTAAGGTGCTCAGAAAGGCCTTCCAATGGGACGAATAGTGTGATGAGGCTTTTAATCAACTCAAGTCCTACCTCGGGTCACCCTTGCTCTTATCCCGTCCCATAGTGGGGGAGAAATTGTATGTTTATCTAGCATGCTCCGAATCATCTATAAGTGCAGCCATAGTGCGGGAAGACGTTGGGATCCAAAGGCCAGTGTACTTCAATAGTAAGGCCCTTTAAGGGTCTGAACAGAATTATCCTCTGATGGAAAAATTGGCCTATGCTTTGATACATGCTTCGAGGAAGATGAATCCCTACTTTCAAGCCCATTCTATGGTCATCCTCACTGACTACCCACTAAGATGGGTCCTCCATAAACCTGAGAAGTCGGGTAGATTGATGACCTGGGCCATTGAATTAGGGGAATATGGCCTTACTTATCAGCCTAGGGTGGCCATCAAAGGGAAGGCGCTTGATGACTTCGTTGCTGAGTTCACATGGGAATAAACTAACTCAGAGACTGCAGAGGGGTCAAACGTAAACATCTTCAAAGATCCGGAAGAGGTCGTGCCCTAAGAGACTGAAATAGAGAATAACTCAGAGACCGTAGAGGGGTCAAACGTAAACGTCTTTCGAGGTTCGAAAGAGGTTGTATCCAAGAGGACCAGGAACGGAATAGCCGAGAATGAGGAATATCGGTACCTCTTCAAGTAAGGAATCATGTCAGAAGGTGACTTCTCATCAGATAGAGACATCTGAAACCTCTTTATCGAGGGGTCCTCTTGCAAAAGTAGGAGTGGTGCGGGGTTGATACTCTTAACCCCGGATGGTACTAACATCGAATATGCCTTAAAGTTTAACTTCAAGGCATCAAACAACGAATCAGAATATGAGGCCATGATAGCAGGCCTCTCCTTGGCAAGGACTGTTGGCACAAGATGACTCCTCCTTCACAGTGACTCAAGGTTGGTTGTTAATAAAGTATTGGGAGTTTATAAAGCCAAGGACGAAAGGATGGATAAATACCTGAAGAGGGTGAGGACGATACTGCAAGGCTTCGAAGAGGTAAAGATGAAGAGAATACCTCGATAAAATAACAGTCATGCAGCTGCATTAATAAGGCTAGCTTCGACAACGAGGACAACTTTCAGAAGGACAGTCCCTGTTGAGATCTTGCCCAAAGCAACCATTGAAGAAGAAGATGTCAGTGAACCTTGTCTCAATTTGAACCTAGGGGACTCATGGATGGATCCCCTTATCAGATACATCAGAGAGGGGGTGCAACCGGAGTCAAAGTTAGAGAGGAGGAAATTGAGGTACAAAGCTGCAAAGTTCTCAATAGTAAGAGATGTCCTATATAGGAAGGGATTCCTGTTACCTCTCCTCAGATGCGTTCATCCCATCGATGTTCCCCACATCTTACAGGAGGTTCACGAGGGTTCTTTCTCCAGTCACATAGGAGGGAGATCTTTGGCGAAGAGGATTATCACGCAAGGATACTAGTGGCCAACCTTGGCCAAGGATGCTGCAGCTTACGTAAAGAGGTGCGATAAATGTCAGAGATTATCCACTATCCCCCATCAACCTCATCAGCCTATGACGTCTATCGGTTCCCCTTGGCCATTCTCAGTATGGGGAATTGACTTAATGGGTCCCCTGCTAAGGGCTATAAATAATTACCGATTTCTGATAGTTGCCATTGATTACTTTTTTAAGTGGGTAGAGGCAGAGCCGATGATCATGATTACAGAGAAGAAGACCTTCCAATTTATTTGGAAGAACATCATATGCATACATGGCCTCCCAAACACCCTCATCTCGGACAACGGAACCCAGTTCAAGAATTCTTCCTTGAAAAAATACTGCGAAAGAGTTGGCATAAAGCAATTTTTCTTTTCTCCTGTCCGACCTCAGGCAAACGATCAGACCGAAGTCACTAAAAGAACAATCCTTGATGGGATCAAAAAGAGATTAGAATAAGCTAAGGGAAGATGGACTGAAGAGGTTTATGATGTACTATGGGCCTATAGAATGACGGCTATGACACCAATAGGTGAGACCCCATTTATGTTGTCACATGGCTCAGAGGCCGTTATACCAACAGAGGTAAGACTCCCTACTCATAGGGTTCAAACCTATTACCCTGATAAGAATGGGGAAGAGAGAAGACTTGACCTAGATCTGATTGAAGAGAGAGAGAAAGAAAGATGAGGGAATCAGACAAGAAGCTTACCAGCAGAGAGCGGTAAAGTTCTATAACCAAAGGGTGAAACCAAGACCCATTGCCGTGAGAGACTTAGTACTGAAGAAGACGTTACAGAAGGTAAACAAACTTCACCCAAATTGGCATGGTCCTTACAAAGTGATTGAGGAGGTTGTACCTAGAACATACAGGCTAGAAAACCTCGAAGGGGAACCTTTTTCCAACCCATGGAATGCCGATCATCTAAAAAAGTATTACATATGATGTTGCAAGAGTTTGTGTAAATGTATCATCTTATGGAGGTATTATTAATGAGAAGATCAGTTTTCATGATAATTTTGGTTCAGTGTGCTCTAGTGGTAAAATTTATGAGGATAACATCTTAGTAGATAACCCCAGACCTTATAACACCATGATTGGGTGACAAGGTCTGAGGTCAAACATCATACTTGGATGACCTCATACCCTTAACATCATTAATTTGGTGAAATTTACGAGGATAACATCTTAGTAGATGACCTCAGACCTTATAACACCATGATTTGGTGACAAAGTCTGAGGTCAGACATCATACTTGGATGACCTTAGACCCTTAACATCATTAATTTGGTGAAATTTATGAGGATAATATCTTAGTAGATGACCTCAGACCTTATAACACCATGATTTGGTGACAAGGTCTGAGGTCAGACATCATACCTGGATGACCTCAGACCCTTAACATCATTAATTTGGTAAAATTTATGAGGATAACATCTTAGTAGATGACCTCAGACCTTATAACACCATGATTTGGTGACAAGGTCTGAGGTCAGACATCATACTTGGATGACCTAAGACCCTTAACATCATTAATTTGGTGAAATTTATGACGATAACATCTTAGTAGATGACCTCAGACTTTATAACACCATGATTTGGTGATAAGGTCCGAGGTCAGACATCATACTTGGATGACCTCAGACCCTTAACATCATTAATTTGGTGAAATTTATGAGGATAACATCTTAGTAAATAACCTCAGACCTTATAACGCCATGATTTGGTGACAAGGTCTGAGGTCAGACATCATACTTGGATGACCTCAGACCCTTAACATCATTAATTTGGTGAAATTTATGAGGATACCATCTTAGTTTATGACCTCAGACCTTATAACTATATGATTTGGTGACAAGGTCTGAGGTCAAACATCGTACTTAGATGACCTCAGACCCTAGACATTATTAATTTGGTGACAAATTACTTTGAGGATAACATCTTAGTTGATGACCTCGGACCTTATGACATCATGATTTGGTGACAAGGTCTGAGGTCAGACATTAGTTGGATGCCCTCAGACCCTTAACATCATTAATTTGGTGAGAAGTTATATTGAGACTTCAGAATTGGACACATTACATGGCAAAGAAAGTCATTCAACAAATAATTCAGCAAGTGAAGAAATAAAGCCCTCCTCAGAGGTTGACAGTAAGTTGGAAGTTAATGCAAAAATACAAAGTGACAATGTTTATCAAAGGTTACAAATATGTAATCAAAATTATTTAAAGCTTCATAAAAAGAATTAAGTGTTCGCAGTCTCGGGGTTAATAGACACGTATGAATGTCCCTGGCCGAGGGTGGCTACTTCCACCCCATCGTCTTGAGCCCCAACATCAGTTATGGTGTCTCCATGAGGGGAAATCTCGATGGGTGCAGCACCTCCCTCTTCCTCAAGCTCCTACAGGGCTTGAGCAAACTCGGGGTCGGTATAACCCAGGCCGATGGAGTCAGCGTCTATAAGGCCTCCTAATTCCTTCTTCTTCATGGAGCCCATTTGTTAGTAGCCTTGACTCCTCTCTCTAGATATTCAAAGCCAAAACTGACAATCTCGTCAGATACCTTGTACTCCTCTAAGATCTTCTCAGAGGCATCATCCAAGGCAGCTTTGACATCCACATTGACCTTACGCTGGAGAGAGTCAACTTGAGTTTTCATGGAAGAGTTATGATCTTCCCTCAGCTTATCCATGTCCTTCTGCATCCCCTTCACGCTGGTCTCAGCCTTCTTCAGAGCAGCCTTCAGACGTTCCACTTCAGCGTTTAAAGTGGCCTCAGTCTTCTCGGCCTCTTGGACCTTCTCAATCAGAGGGATTTTTCCGAAGGTCCAGTTGACATAGTGATGCATGATAAGAAGACCTTACAGAACATATGCAAAAATGTCAGTCTATGGTCTGATATAATTCAAATGCCGATTCTACACATTCAGATGCAAATAGTCAAAGGCTTTACCTGAATAGTACGGTGAAGAGAGAATTCAACAAGCAGGGGCTTATCCAGGGACCGACAAAAGCGCTTGTCAGACTCGGTCATGACACCGCCGATAGCATCCAAGGCCTTCAGACTTTGGCCAATGACACTATCACCAATATTTAATTGCTCAAGACGAGCAATTAAGGCATCCTCAGAAGAAATGGGGATGGCATGATCCCCCCTTTCTTCTTCTACCTCTGGGCCTCAGGGCAGGGTCGGCAACCTTCCTCTTATTGGTGACCTCAGCCCTCGAGGTAGAGGGAGGTGGAGGGGGAGCATTTAGACCTTCCTTTTTGACGAGGTTTTTTTAGACTTAGTTCTGCCATCTCCCATAACTCGTCAGATATTCCTTTTGGGCGCTCTGTAAGATAGAAAGATTTGAGTTAGAGAGTCAGATATACATAAATTCAGAGGTATAACTTGTTGTAATAAAAAGACACTTTCGAAGCTCTGTCAGAGGACTACCCCCAAGACCTGTCTCAAACAGATAGTAGGGGGTCATCAGGTGTTCGAATTTAATAAGTAGACCATGCTCCCCCTGATCCTGAAGGTCTTTGACCTTCTGAAGATTCTGTTGGCTTAGACCAGGGTCGGCCCTAGCCTCCATTGTAACCTTTCCCCATTTCAGGGGCATTCTCAGCTCTAATGAGGAAGAGGGAGCACATGGACCAAATTCCCATGGCCCTGATACAAAGAAGTAACGTCGCTTTCAGTTATGGTTTGAGGTTTGGGTAATCTGAAGCATCTTTTTGTTTGACTTTCGAGATAAAAAATGAGAATATCTCGGATGGTTTCTGGCAGATGAAGGGACATAGCACCCTATAAAGACTCGGACGGGAAGGTCTGAGTGATGTACAACCCTTCATAAGACAATGGCTCCAATTATCACCCTCCAAGCATTGGGTGATAACTGGGAAGGAGGCAAGTTGATTTAGGTCAATATAGCCCTCATGATGGGATAAATGGGAAGACAAAATCCTAACTTGAACATCTGTTCATATAGACAGATCTCACCATTTCAGTTATCATAAGCCCTCTCTTCCCTCAGAGGTCTCCTGAGTTTAATAGAGGGACTTATGGAACATAGATGTCTGAAGTCCAGAAGGTCGACCTCATTGACTGTACTCTCAATCTTGGCCGCTTCAAAGGTGTCAACATCACTCTCAACACCATCATTATCATCTAACTCAACGTCGGCCCGAGCACACGATGGGGCATCACCTGGAAACCTCTGAGCGAACTCAACCCCTGTGACTGCCGATAGAGGAATGGCTTCAAGAATCGGTGGAACAGCCACACTTGGTCCAATAATTTCAACCTCTGATAAAGAGGTTGATGTGCTTGAAGTTTTATGAGACGAGGCACGACTGGAAACCTTTGCCTGATCTTATTAATTTGAGAAGTCCATGGCCTCTTAGAAGGAGTCCACAGACATAGGGTCTGAGGTGGATGACTCAGACTCCAACATTGGAGAGGGTTCAGTTGGGACCTCTGCTTGGTTAACTGGTTCGGCTGGTTGTGGGTATATAACCTTCAGAGGATGTGGAAAGATAGGTCTGAGGGGAAACTCCTCTGACCTACGAGCTTCCTCTTGGGCCCTTTCTATTTGCCTAATTTTATCTAAGGTCTTATCCCTAAGAGAGGGGGATTCCTCTAAGAGTTGGTAAAGGGGTCTGAGCATATGAGGCAGATCGTACACTTGAGACCCTTCTAAACAAACAAGATTGGCAAGTTGACTAAGGATCAAAGCAGGGTTTTTAAACAAGAACGATTATAAGAATTGCCCACCGAAAAACTTTTAGTCTCACCGGAAAATGCTTAAACTCGCCGAAAAATGCAACGAATGGAAGAACACGGTAAAAAAATGCAAAAAAAGGAGAGAAAGGGGTGATAGACGATACTTGAGAGAATTCGTGTAGAAGAAATAGAGAGGATCGTAAGAAAAAGCCACTAACAACTCCTTAAATAGGCTCTTGTAGAGAGAGAGAGAGTTTCAGGCGAGGGAATGAAGAAATGGGGAAGAAAGAGAAAGGAAGGGGGTATAACCCACAAACCCATGCACGCGTTCCAAGGCCCATCATTGCCTCGGGAGCCCAAAGGACTGATGACATCACATGCTTGCGAGGCACGCCTCCCACTTCAGCAATTGACACTTGTCAAGGAAATATTGGAACCAACAGAAATCACACATCGGAAATGCATACCCCTTAGTCACCTATTTGCATAGGCAACCAAGGGCTAGGGGTGATTGATATGCCCTATATGTACCCCCTCGACTTAGAGACATCAACCTCGGCCATCGAGATGGTTGATGTTTGAAGAGCCTTAGATCATCCTAAGCAAGGTCAGCCGTGACCGACGTTACTAGCAACCTCGGTAAATGAGGTCTTCGTAATACACATGGGCGATTATCCAGCTGGTCATCTAAGGCTTGCAACCTCGACTTCGTTCAGGTCAAGGTTTCCATCTCATCATCATGACCAATCTCGGCAGGGGATCAACCGACGTTCCTGCAACGTTATAATTGCTTTACCTCAGCTCTCCCACTGAGCCAGGGTCATCACCTCGTCCTCTTCCAGGCCAAGGTTGGGACCACTCACAGATGGCCGACGTCATAGCTCACACACTTTACCTTGACTCTTCCACTAAGCCAAGGTCACCACCTCGTCCTATTTCGGGTCGAGGTTGTGACCAATCGCAGATGACCGAGCTCTTATGCGCATATGTGTGGATGGGAACACGTGGATAAGTCTGTTATAACTGAATCATTCTCCTCACGGGAGGGAATATTGAGGTCATCATTATCTACATGAGATCTGCCAGGTGTCATTCTTATACTGGTTCGATCCTCATGCACATGTTCATTGCATGCTTAGGGGATACATTACACCCCCAGGCACTATATATAGAGGTCGTCCTCTACCTTGTAAAGGATTTGAATTTGGCAACCCTAGCTGAAACTCTGTCTAAATATACAGTAGAGAGAGAAAGCTTGAGAGTTTGTATCTATGGCCATTAGAGCCCTCATACAGTGATATTAATCATACACTTGCACAGTGGACGTAGGCCTGATTGGCTGAACCACTTATATTCTGATGTGAATCCTCTTCTCCTCACCTCCTTCTACTATGTGCCCTTGTACTGCCATTATTAACACTGAATTAAGCTTACCACACCTTGAAGGGTGGTGATGTTTTCAGTATCATCACTCTCCATTAATATAGTTGTATTTCATTATTTCTTGTTTTGTAATGTAATTTACATGTGTTCTAATTTAGGTTCACATGCTTTGATTACTTGCTTTCTAGGTAGATTTATCGCATTTATTTACCGCATTTTTAGTAAACTTTCTAGCTAATTTAAATTAGGTTGTGTTTGAATGGAACTCACTCGAGTTGACACGTTGCTTTGCTTTGGTGATGGCATTTACGGGTCTATTTCGGGTGCGTTGTCCTAGTTATTGTGCTTAGGAGATTTGACAGGGCATATCATGTATGTCCCGTGCTTACGACCTTTCGTGCGCAATTTTCGGGATATTTGTTGACGCAAAAATCTTATTAGGCTTTTATGCGGACTTAGGGGCGTGACAACCCTTGGTTCAATTAATTGTCGAAACGCGATGCATTCTAAATAACTCATCGACCCATGTATCCATTTTTTTACAAATTAACTTGGGAGAGGGATATTCGACGCAACCTATAGTTTTTACCGATTTTTTAATCTAGTTTCATTTCCCTCGCCTAGTTAAACATTTCCCTTTTTGCATCTTTTCCTTTTTAGTTTGAAATCATCTTTTACACTTTTATTTCGGAGTATTAGATCTCATAAATTCTAGCATCTCGTCCCTGTAAATTTTCAAAACACGACTTACCTCTGTGCTTGCCTCGCAAGTGTAGTCGTAGTTTAGGTTTGTTTATTTTATCGCGGTGAAACGAAAACAACTACTGTGCACTTTAGATACGCATACCTTTCACGCGTAACCAACAATCCTGATTGAAATTCTTTTCAATGGAATTATTGAGGGGATAAAAGTCAGTGTCAACTCTGTGGAGTTAGGACCCTCTTGGATGGACATAATTAGATAATACATAGAAAGAAGAACACTACCCTCTGATAAAAAAGAATCCAAGAAGATGAGGTACAACGCAACTAGTAATGTTATGAAAAAGGTGTTTTATATAGGAGAAGATACATTATTTCCTTACTTCATTGTGTTCATCCAAACGAAGTGAATGACCTGATCAAAGAGGTACATGGAGGCTCATGTGGAACTCACACAGCTGGGAGATTATTAAGACAACGGATAGCAACGCAGGGCTATTATTGCCCATCAATGAAAGCGCACTGTGTTTCCTTAGCCAAAAAATGTGATAAGTGCCAAAAATTCGCTACCATCTATAGAAGACCAGGGGCAACTCTAACACCTATCACTTCTACCTGGCCTTTTACTATTTAGGGGATAGACCATGTCGGACCATTGCCGACCACCAAGGGAAGATTCATATATCTGGTTATAGCAGTTGATTATTTTACCAAATGGGTGGAAGCCGAGTCTTTGATTGATATTCCCTATCAGAGAGTTTTCTAGTTTATATGGAAATAAATAATTTTCTATTATAGCATGCCTTATGCCTTCATAATATACCACGCCACACAGTTTGATAATGAAGAATTTGAAGAGTATTTCATCAGGTCTAGCTTTCAGAAACTTCATTCAGCACTTGGACACCCACAGTGCAATGGTCAGACAAAAATCACTAATAAAACTTTGCTCGATGGGTTGAAAAAAGGTTGGACGGTACTAAAGGCAACTGTATCAATGAACTATATAGCCTCTTTCGAGCTTATATGATTACTCCTAGAACAACAATGGGGGAAACGCTTTACATGTTCGCCTTTGGCACTGAGGCAGTGGTACCAGTTGAAATAAGTTTGTCGACTCACGGAGTGCTGATTTTTTATTCCATCAAAAGTGATATCATGAGGCGACTAGATCTATACATGATAGAGGAAGTTAGAGAAGATGCAGTTATTCGAATGACTACTTACCATCAAAGGACTCCTAAGTGTTATAATCGAAGGTACAACCAATTTGAAACAGGGAGATCTGGTGCTCATGAAGGTAATAAAAAATAGTATAAAGTTAGATCCTAATTGGTATGGTCCATACCATATCTTGGTGATAATTCGACCAGGAACTTATTTCTTGGAAACACTGGAAGGTAAAGAGTTCAAAAATCCATGGAAAGCAGACCATCTGCGCATATATTATCAGTAATTTTGGTTTCATGTAATACAATTTCTGTTTCATTAAAATGGAAAACTTTCCCCATGCTTATGATTTCTTTTTCTTTTTCTTTTTTTAGAGTATGATGCTACTCATCGATTATCATCAATTAGTAGTCAGGTAGGACAATCTTTGGTTCAAACTTTTTCCAACTACAATAGAGTTCGTTATATTTTTAGTTCAAACTTTTCCAACTACAAAAAAGTTTATTATATTTTTGGTTCAAACATTTCCAACTTCAGAAAAGTTCATTATATATTTGGTTCAAACTTTTCCAACTACAAAAAAGTTCATTATAATTTTGGTTCAAAGTTTTTCAACTTCAAAAAAGTTCATGGTTCAAACTTTTCCAACATAAAAAAAGTTCATGGTTCAAACTTGTCCAACTTCAAAAAAGTTAAACTTTATGTATGATTTTGTCTTCGGTAAATCAAGCATAAGAAGTTAGTAAAATATCATACAAGACTTAAAGTAAAAATTACCTTCCATTTCCATAAGTAACCCAGTGCTGTTTGGATGGATAGGTATGATGTAGCCCTGACTTATTTGGATAAGCATGTGGAGCTTGCCAGGAATAAGGGCTATAAATAGGGTTGGATGAACCTTCTTACTCCGATGAAGATACCTGAGAACAATAAACTATGGTACTAGATTGACCCAGGACTCTTGGATTACCCTGATCCTACCTTCTCTATTGATGTCAGTTGGATTACTCCTCTTGCCATACCTCATAGCTTGATTAGAAAATATATTGGGGATTTCGACCTTGAAAGAGAAATGGAGTATGTTCGTCCCCAACATCTACTTGACCGATGGAGTAGCAGTATACGTACTAGGAGGAAATATTTCAGGTATATCAATCATCCAATCACCCTTGATGACCCTCCTGTTGGGATGAGCCAGGCTAGTGGAAAGTGTCTAGTAGAATAATCTTTAATTTGGTGCTTTGCTGATCTTTATATTTATTGGAATGAAATTAATTTAATTGAGACACTTTGTCTTTTCTATTTAATTTTGTGGTTGTTAGTAGTCTCATTACCGATTAGGTAAATCGACTTATTGATTAAATGTCATACTCAAATGTTAGATTTTTTATTAGTGATTGAATCTTATTATAATGCCTTAGATTATACTAATGTTGTTATAAGGTATAACTATAAATAGTATTGTTGAGCTAAGTTGTAACATTAGTTATCAGTGGTGACCAAGTGTATTATGAATGTATAGTTATCCCTGTGTTTTAACTTAGTCGAGTAAAATATCAAAGCTCCAGCCTTCACTCTAAGGTTTATATTTAGCCTCATAGTGATAATGAAGAAGTGCATTAGAAAGCTTATGGTCTTCCTGCATCGACTCAATCATCTTGTAGTAACCAGCATTATTGGTTACATATCTTTCCAAGAGGCAATGAAGATGGATGTAAGACTCCTTCACTTGGTCGGAGGCATCTGGGCCAAGAAACCCTACTATATCATCCTTGGTCTAGGGAACATAACCAAGATTTTTACACTGCCTGAGCAGGTCAGATTCAACATAAACTATGGATTTCTTCCTAGAATCAAACTCTAAAGTTACAAGTATGAGTTTATGTGGCAAATCTAAAAAGATAGACATCATAAAATATAACAACCAATAAGAAGTCAACATCATTCGAAGTCTGAAATAATTGAGCAAAAAATGTTCTTTCAGTGATCAAGTCATATGGTTACAGAGTTGGGTACATCCAAAAGAATGAAAAAAATAAGAAATGGAAACTACATAAGAGAAGGGGCAAAAAGAAATTGGCTAAAGGAACTAAACCTTCTCCTTGTCTCTAGCGTAGTCCTAATTAGTCGCAGGTAGGTCGACAATAGCAGCTGGCACCACTGAAGGATCCATTTGCACCATTGAGGATTATCCAGACCCTTCCTCATCGTCAAACTCTTTATCCAAGCTAGGAGGAGTGCCTGGGTCATGCCTTTGAAAAAGCTCAGAGTTTGTCTCTATGACGAACACCTTCAATGCCTTCGACCAACCTTCCTTAAATGATAATTTATTGGCAAATTCAATTTGTGCAAAATTTATGAAAAAATGCCTTATCCAAAGACTTACCAAAAGCAGTATCCTTACATTCCTTGACTTTGGACTTCAAAGATACAACTTCAGTAGTTAGATAAATTATTGTATCGTTAGCATCTTTGGCCATGTCCTTGGTCTCTGTCAGCTTGTCTTTTGTATCTTTGGCCCTATTCTCAGCCTCCTCCAACTTTTCTTTGTTAGCTTGGGTTTTCTCATCACCAATTTTTATCTTATTTTCTACTGCAACCGCCCTGTTCACAGCCTCCTGCAACTTGTCATCCGATAGTTTTTACTTCGCTTCTAAAGATTTTTAGGAATACTCCAAGGATTGCCTCAGACCTTCAAATGCCTCTTTTACCTCACCTGACGAAGATCTTAATTGATTATACTTCTCCAGCATTTGATTAAAATCAATCAAAGACTGTACAAGAATGAACACACGATATGAGAAGAGCTTCAGCAAAATAAAGAAAAATAAAAGTTAGACAAGTATCAAAACTCGATTCTGGCAAGCTCCTTTTGAGTCAGTTTCGTTATAGGCATGGGAACTGATGTTACTCCTCCGACTGGAAGAGTTCCAGCCCTGATTAAACCTCTGTCCAACCCAGTGTCGATGGACACAGAAGCTGCCCCAATGTCACCCAGGTCGACTTGAATTTTCTTTGTCAGCTTTTGAGTATTAGGCAAGCCTTTCTTCAACCTATTGCCTAAGTTTCACTGGCTTGAATTTCTTCAACAATAAGAACTTGATGCCTATTTTCAACTACAAGAGGTGTCTTGCCAGTGTCAATATTCTTCTTGGCAGGGGGAGATAGTGGCCCACTCAATAAATTTAGGATCCTTCTTTTACCCATATCAACTAAGGGGTAAGTGGGGATATCAGATATATCAAAAGACTCAAAGGAATAAGAAGTTCCCTATCAAATGAATTTAACCCCAGATGATACTACAATCGAGGAAGTGGATACAGGTTCTTCTTCTAAGTTAATGGCAACTAGGGGTAGTGCAAGTGATGGCCGAGGAATAAAATAAGTAATTGAGATCTTATACTCTAACATTATTGATGTAGCTCTTGCGTGTCCTTATCCAACTCTTTGATTGAGACCCCACCGAAATTTAAGGCCTCTAAGGTTGATTTCTCCCTCCTTGGTACACTTTTTCTTACTCTTATCTGCGAAAGAATAGAAAGCAAGAAAGTTAGTCAGTAAGTCGCAAATATATGATAAACATGAAAAAGGTAAGAGTAATTTTAACCTATGCCATGCCCTTCTTGGGGGCATCCCGGTCTAGTGTAGGCTACCCCCACAGTAGGGGGCATATTGCCAATTTTTTACAACAACACTCTAATCCAAATAATCTTTATTAGAATCTGGTGAGTTAACTACTAAAACCCATTTGGCTTGCCTAGTATTCAAATAATAGGTGCTCTCTCCAATGGTTCCCCATGTGTAACAGAACATCAACTCAAGGATCCCAACGCGCGTCCCATAAATCTCATCAAGCCTGTGTGCTCCATTTACCACCCTCCACATGTTTGGGTCTATCCTGGCAGGGACTACATCAAAATATTAACAAACTTGAATAAATAAAGGGTTTGGGAGAAAGGTCATACCACACTCGGCAGTGAAAAGAATGGGAATCCAATGACCCTCTTCTAAAGAATAAACATTTATAGGACCCTAAGTTATTTCTAGATCTACAGAGTCAAAATTATTCCTTATTTCCCTAAACTCCTATAATAAACCCTCATCCACAAAGTAAACCATGGTTAAAATATAAAAAAAGGCAAAAAATAGAGAGATAAGGAAATAAAGCTTACAGAAATTAGAAAATAACAAGAAAGATAGAAAACGGATGATAGGTAGCAGGCAACAAAAGGTTGAAGAAAGAAAACACAAGAACAAGAAAAAACTCCGAGTGCAGAAATTTTGAGGTGAAAAAAAGGATGAAACTTTTGCCGATTCATATGTTTCATCAATAGTAGGGATGAAATGATTAACTGCGCGAACTATTTAACTATCGCTAGTTGCATGCTTCCAAAAGCATAAAAAGTCCAGCGTATCCTTTGGTTATTTAAAAGGGTTTGAATTATCTACAAAAATGCCATTATAAACACTACCAGTGATAAATTTCTACAAGTCTAAAAATGCCATTATCAACACTACCAGTGATAAATTTCTACAAGTCTAGGAGGTCGGCTTCCGACCATTGATCAAACGTTATGCCGAGCAATATTTTGAACAAAAAACTCCATACTTTCAATCAATCATTAAGCATAAAGTATTAGGGATTTTGTTGTATGTAAAAATTACTCTTTTATGTGGCCTAATGACATATATACACCTATCCTCCTACATGGCCGTCCAACTATCTTGATCGGCACGAAGGGCAACTCATCGATTGGAAGGCCGACCAACTTCAGAACGTGAACCATCAAGAATGGTAAAGGTTATTCGGAAGGAATGGTGACCAACAGTGAATGTTAAGTGTAAGGACATATTTTCGATTTTTTGTTATTTACAATGTGTATGTCTTATACCGCTACACCTATCGAAGAATGTTCACGATCATTTGTTTAAGTCAACGAATTTGAATTTCAAGAAGCTTCAACATATGCGTGGCACGGGGTACAATTTCATATAGAATTTATTTAAGTTTCGTAAATGGTTTACCTTGGTATTAGGATACTTTTCGAAACTGATTTAATTCAAAATGAGGCATTTTTCTAAGTTAAATTTATTTTTCGAAACCCATATGGGAGATTTTTAAAATAAATATTTTCCACTCCAGTCGTTCAACTGACACAGTCTTGTTGTTCAAACGACATGAAGATATCATTAGAACGATAACTTCAAATGACATCACATGTCACTCGAAAGGTTTTATCAAACAACATGATACTGTTTTAATTTTTCTAAGGTCATTTCTTAGGTAATTAGTAATGACATCTAATGTCATTAAAACGACATTACAATGTCATGCGAATGACATGTGCCGCCTCAATTTTCTATTTTGTTATAAATACCTGTTTTTTAGACCTTTTTCATTAAGAATTTTGCAAAAATGAAACAACATCTTGGCATAACTTTTAGTCTTCAAAGTTTAAGGGCTTTTATGTTTTTGATTCGCCAAAATCAATTCCAATCCTTTGTGAATCAATTTTTGGAACCTAAATACTTCTATTGAAGTTTTTTTTATGGAGGGCTACCTCTACTGCTGGATTGGTAGCTATTGAGGGAGTTATTTGCTGACGACTGCAGTCACTTGGGGATACTCGAGGGTGTGCCTTGATGAGGAGATATGTGGTTCTTGTGGGTGTAACACCTCGTAAATTCAAGGACCTTTAATTAAATAAAATATTATGGGAAAAACAATTTATTTTATTCAGAGGAATTAAATTAATGATTTGAGAATTTTTAAATTTGAGGAATTTTTTAATTTGGCGAATTGAGGATTAATTATTTTGGACTATTTTATGTCTCCCTTTGTGGTCTTAAATTTGGAAGATGTTATAAATTAATTTGGATGTCGATTTTGAGCGCACGGGTGAGTACTTTAGGTTCAAACTAGTCCGAAATGAGTGGCCATATGTATATATTGGATTTCGGGACTTAATTAGACATAATTGAGCTTCAAATAAAGAGCTTGGGCCCTTTTTAGGAGGCCCATAAGCCCAAAAATGGGATTAGAGTTTTTAACCCTAATTGTGTAAGGGTAACACAACTTAAAGACATTTCAGAAGACTAAAATTGTGGAGAGCTTAAGAGGAGATCCATTAGAAGAGAATATCGGGATTTTGGTAGATTGCTTCAAGAACAGGAGGAGATCCTTGAATTCAATCCCACATCTTCATCCAAATGTTTTGATCTACAAATTAAGGCAAGAGGTTTAATTTGCAATTGTTAATTTGCATTTACCTATTCATATTAAAGGGGGTGGGAATCTATGTTAGGGTTTGTGTTCATGAGAAACTGGGGATTTCGTTGATTGGGAATTATAAATCTGTAGAGGTGTCAAGATTTGACAAAATTAATGCCCTAAATGATGTAATTGTTGGGGTTAGATTAAATATGATAAGAGGATGGAATTAGGATGAATCTTGGGAGGTTTTGATGACGAAATTTGTACAAAATGGAAGTTTTAAACATTTCAATGTCGGACTGGGTTTTCTAGGTAGAATAGAGAAGAAGATGATACCCGAGTCGTTCGAACGACTTGTTATCTCGTTCAAACAAGAGCCATTATCGTTCGAACGACATGGATGGTTATTTGAACAACCTGTTAAGCCTGTCAGATTTTCCCCTCCCCCTAATTCAAACATGTTGTCTCATTCTCTCTAGGTAGGGACATTTCAGTTGTACCGTTTGGACTTGTACACATATATTCAGTTTGGCATGTATCACTGTAAGGACATTTTTGTCCATTATCAATTTGTATGTCATACGCCGTTACACCGTTGAAGAAACTCAAGATCGCATCTACATCAACGGATCCGAATATCAAAGCATCTTCAACATCATAGCCTCTGCGAGAATGAACTTGGTAAAATTTTGTTTTTACGTTCCTTAAAGTTCATATTTAGTATTGGGAAATTTTTATAAAATATTTTTTATAAAAATAAGAAGTAAGTTTTTTCAAGAAAAATGAGGCTTTTAAAAGGATTTTATTTTTCTGGGAAAACCGGACCGGTCCGCCCTCTACCCGGACCGATCCGCCTTGCTCAAGGTCCAGTAGACCCCGGATCGAATGCAAACCGATGATGCAGAAATAACCGAACCGATCCGACCTCATTCGGACCGATCCGCCTCTTAATAAAAGAATCGATCCGGTCAAATCGGACCGATCCGCCCTCAATCCGGACCGGTCCGCCTGGGATAATTACGGACAGTTCCAGTTTTTGAAAAATCTTTCCTTGGTTTTCTTATTTATACCAACTTCGGGAGAGTTATTTTTAAGACTTACATACACGATTTTCAGAGTTCTAAATACTCTAAGTCTTCACCTTTTTTATGTGCCAAACATCTTTTTGATTCACACCAAAAATCCCAATTACTTTTGTGAATCTTTTGGAACCCTAGAACACAAACTTTGTTGTTGTTCATCTTTGTGGAGAGATCTTTGCAACCGAGGGCTGTGTTTCATTGCTGAGGGAGTCTCTACAAAGTGTTATGGCTACGTATCATTGAGGAGAGCTGGGGTTCTTTCTTCGGTGTTTGGGCTGCGAGTCCTTGGAGGGTGCTGCGTGTATTCTCTTGCTGAGTTCAAGACTGCGTGTCTTAGTGGGTTGGCTGCGCGTTGATCCATTGCATATTTCTCTATGTAATTGTAAGTTGCGGCTTGTATATTCATAGTGAAATAAAGGTTTTACCCGAAAGGGGTTTTTTCCTGAAATTTGTGTCTCAGCATATTTTTGTGTCACATGCTTTATTTATTTATGGGTTGACACATGCACCTTAGATGCATGTTTAGGGGATGAAATTAAATAAGTGTGCTATATTAGAAATTTGCGAAGTTAATCAATTATCATGCGTTCTCAAATTGGTATCAGAGCGGGTTACGCTAATTTATCGCATGATCCTATTTTCCGCAAAATCGTGTGATATTGATTTTTTTGAAAAATCAGTTTTGTGAAAAATCGCAATTTTTCCTATGGAGCACTTATATAATCAGATGCCTATTTTTGACGGGTCTAATTATGCCTATTGGAAAGCTCGTATGAAATCGATTTTAAAATCTATTGATGAGCGTGTTTGGTTGCTTTGCGAAAATGGTTGGACTCCTCCCACGGTCACTGTTAATAACATCACCTCTTTAAAACCCGTGTCAGCCTGGACTGAAGATGATTATAAATTGTCCAATTTTAATTCCCGTGGTCTGAGTGCTATTTCTGGAGCTGTCTCTCCTGATGTGTTTCGCCGAATTATGACGTGCACCACGTCTAAAGAGGCTTGGGATGTTTTGAAATTGACACATGAGGGTACGAACGCGGTTAAAGAGTCAAAATTACAAAATTTGGCCACCCAATTTGAGACTATCACCATGTTTGACTCCGAATGGTTTGATGATTTTTATGCACGTTTGTCGGACATTGTTAACACATGTTTTAATTTGGGTGAGGCGATTGATAGCACGCGTGTCGTTAAAAAGATTTTGAGATCTCTCCCAAAACGCTTTATTCCTAAAGTCACTGTTTTGAACTCTTTGGGAAATTTGAAATCACTTAAGTTGGAAGAACTTGTAGGAGATCTTCAAACCTATGAGATTGATATGTTTCCCAAAACCATTAAGGCTAAGGATAATGGCATTGCTTTAAAGACTCATTTTAAGAAAAAGAAAGAAAAAGTTTGTGAGTCCGATTCTGAGGGAGATTTTGATTTTAATGATATGGCCTTGTTTGCGAAAAATTTTAGAAAATTTCTCACCATGAACAAAAATAATTCTTCCAATAAAAAGAATTTTTTTGAGAAAAATAAAAGGAAAGGAAAGGCCCAAGAAAGTGGTGAGAGGGAATAAGAGAATAAATCCGATGAGGAGTGTGAGGAAGTTTTTGAGAACATCACTTGTTTTGAATGTGGGGGCAATGGACATAAGTCGTTTGAGTGTCCTACGTGGCTTAGAAAGAAAGGAAAGAAAGTAGCTATGCCCACCACACATGTGATAGTAGTGAAGGTGAGGGTGATGAGACTAGTGGTGAGAAGTTTGTATCTTTTTCTAGTCGTGTGAGCACACCCACCTTGTCCCACAATATTGCACACGAAAGTGATAGTGATGGTTTGAGCGCTTCAAGTGAGGGAGAAAGTGAGAGTGAAAGTGGAGATGAAAGTGATCTCCAAAAAGCTTTTAGAGATTTGTACACCGAGACCTTGAAAACAAAGAAGTATAATAGGGATTTAGGTCGTCGGGTTTTAGATTTGGAGAAAGAGAAGGAGGTTTTGAGAAAGGAGAAGTGTGATTTGACCAGCACGTTGTCTAGTCTGACGACACGTGTATCCCAACTCAAGAGTGATCTCGAACGTGCCAGGGTGGTCAAAGTCAAGTTTCATAACGCACCTAAGAAGGTTGAAAAGGTGGTTCTTAAGGGTAAAGGTGAGAAGTTAGGAATAAGTAATGACGGTGCTTCTTCTTCCCAATTAGCACCCGAGCCGATTCCCACTTTAGTGACAGTTTCACATGTGTCTCACCCTAACCCACCTAGGCATCCCAGTCCTATTAGGAAAGTGCGTCCTAGAGTTTTTGAGAGAGGTGTTCCTAGGCCTATTTATGTTTGCTCACATTGCAAGAGGAGAGGACACCTTAGGGAATTTTGCTTTATGTTGGGGTATGTGTCACGTTTTGCTTCTACACGTGTTTCTGGCACACATGCTCCCACACATAATACTTTACATGCTCCCGGAGACTACATGAGAGAGTTTGCACATTTAGGTGAGCAAGTTAAGTTTTTAGTCAAAACTTCACAAGAATTGATGGAGGTTTTTCATAAGTTGTCACCACCTTTGGAAAACCCCTCCGCACCTAATGATTGAGGTTTGACTTGTTTACTAGCATAGGGTGATTTTCATGATGTCATTGTTTGCCTATTGCTAGTATGTATCATTTTTGTATATATTTTTGTTTTGAAAATTTTTGAAATATCCAAAAAGATTTTTTTGTTTGCACCGTTTATGGAAGAACACTTTGTATGACCAAGCCACAACATTATTCCATTTTCATGTGACTGTTTGATAGTGTTTTGAGACAATAGGTCAATTCATCCATGTGCTTTATAATGTTTGGAGTCATTAAGATGTAACTAAGTGTTACTTCCTACATGTTTGACTCATGTTTCCTTTATTGCACACATGCACGGATTTGTTTGATTATTGTGCTTGTCTAATCACATGTTGGTTGGGTGTTTTCACTTCAATCCTGTCCTTAAAACGAACCAAGCGCGATAAATTTTTATAAGGAAATTGTGCATATAAAAACCGTTTTGTGAGTTTGTGTGATTTGTTTGATAATGGGGAGGGGCTGCGAAAGGTAATCATCTGTCCTTTGCGCAAAAGCCACCGTTGAAAAGGACCTAAAAAATTGAGGAATTTTATTATCCGAGGTCCAAAGAGGTTTAAAAGATCCCAAAAAAATTGAAAGGCAATAAAAAGAAATTCATGCCAATTATGGGCCATTTAGGTTTTTGCACCAATTCTCCAAAGTTTGAGAATTTAGATTACCTCTAAAAGAAAATATATATGAGGGAGTTTGGTTGGAGAATTTAAAACGGGTTTGTACGTCCTTGAAATTCTTGAAAATGCGCTATATAGTTTTGGACGTTATTGGTGTGGAAATCACTTTGACTTTGATTTGTTGATTTTCATAAGACGATGTCATCTAAATTCAACAAATTGTTTTTACACCTAAGGATACTTTTGATGATCATTCGTTAGGAGTACACATATGCATCATGCACATATGATTGATTGAGTTGATTTACCTATCGAATGTGTTCACACCCATTCATTCCATTTCCATGACTTGGTTGTTTGAGTCTAAATCCATGGTGTGATTTTTGTATCATGTTTTACATTTTTTTTTCAAAATGGTATCTATTTTTTGTATGAAAAATTTGAAATATAAAAAAAAAATAGTTTGTGTATGTTTTGTGTACCGTGAAACCCCGATTTTGCTTGCTTGATTCATTCTTCTTATTTGTCTATTTGGAGACATCATAAAAAAGGGGGAGAAAGAATTATCATATTATGGGGGAGAGTTTGAATTTTGGAGAGTTTGAATTTTTGGGGAGTTTTTGAGATATAGCTTATTCTTTTATCATATATTGGTATTTATGTTTATCTCATTTCAAACTCGATATGTCACGTGGTATTTGCTTTGTCTCATGTGTGTAGGTATGAAGATTGAAGATCAATATGTTGCACACCCTGATGAGAAAAGCTTTAAGATTTGATGATTGTTGAAGATTGAAGAACAAACGATGAACATTTATACCTTTGTATCTTTCCATCTTTAGGGTTCATGGGAGGGTAGATTTGTATAGGTCATAAGTTTATAATTCGGATATTTTTTATGTATGTACCGGCATAGACATAGGGGGAGATTTGTAAGGACATTTTTGTCCATTATCAATTTGTATGTCATACGTCGTTACACCGTTGAAGAAACTCAAGATCGCATCTACATCAACGGATCCGAATATCAAAGCATCTTCAACATCATAGCCTCTGCGAGAATGAACTTGGTAAAATTTTGTTTTTACGTTCCTTAAAGTTCATATTTAGTATTGGGAAATTTTTATAAAATATTTTTTATAAAAATAAGAAGTAAGTTTTTTCAAGAAAAATGAGGCTTTTAAAAGGATTTTATTTTTCTGGGAAAACCGGACCGGTCCGCCCTCTACCCGGACCGATCCGCCTTGCTCAAGGTCCAGTAGACCCCGGATCGAATGCAAACCGATGAAGCAGAAATAACCGAACCGATCCGACCTCATTCGGACCGATCCGCCTCTTAATAAAAGAACCGATCCGGTCAAATCGGACCGATCCGCCCCTAATCCGGACCGGTCCGCCTGGGATAATTACGGACAGTCCCAGTTTTTGAAAACTCTTTCCTTGGTTTTCTTATTTATTCCAACTTCGGGAGAGTTATTTTTAAGACTTACATACACGATTTTCAGAGTTCTAAATACTCTAAGTCTTCACCTTTTTTATGTGCCAAACATCTTTTTGATTCACACTAAAAATCATAATTACTTTTGTGAATCTTTTGGAACCCTAGAACACAAACTTTATTGTTGTTCATCTTTGTGGAGAGATCTTCGCAACCGAGGGATGCGTGTCATTGCTGAGGGAGTCTCTACAAAGTGTTATGGCTGCGTGTCATTGAGGAGAGCTGCGGTTCTTTCTTCGGTGTTTGGGCTGCGAGTCCTTGGAGGGTGCTGCGTGTATTCTCTTGCTGAGTTCAAGACTGTGTGTCTTTGTGGGTTGGCTGAGCGTTGATCCATTGCATATTTCTCTATGTAATTGTAAGTTGCGGCTTGTATATTCATAGTGAAATAAAGGTTTTACCCGAAACGGGTTTTTTCCTGAAATTTGTGTTTCAGCATATTTTTGTGTCACATGCTTTATTTATTTATGGGTTGACACATGCACCTTAGATGCATGTTTAGGGGCTGAAATTAAATAAGTGTGCTATATTAGAAATTTGTGAAGTTAATCAATTATCACGCGTTCTCAATCACTACTCTCTTTTATACTTTACTCTTGGTGGATTACTTGTATAGTCGATGTTATTCGATTAATGCTTTTATCTATTGTGTGTCATGTTTAGATTTCTCTTATGTTAGTTATCTTGGATTTTTATTATATTGGTTGGTTTCGATTTAATTCATAATATAAAATTTGGCACCGTCTTAATTAAAGACTAGGTGGTTAGTAATTATTAATATTTCAAGAGTGATGCTAAGAATGAACGAGATGAGATTCATGTTTAACTTGATATAGGACTGATCACTCGATATTTTATTAGGCAGGGTGTCACAGATGGTATCGGAGCATCAGGTTCTAGTGTCCTTAGGATCCGTGCATCTTGCTTTAGTTTCAGCATTGTGTTCTTTGGCATAGAGCCCTATTATTAGGATTGTTGACTCATCTTTATGTGCACTAGTTATCGTTCTTCTGCTATTTTAAGATTTGTATTAATTGTGAACTAACACAACTCATTCTATGTTTCAGATGCCGCCCAGGAGAGCGCGGGGGAAACCCTCGAGGCCAGCCGCCCGAGGAGGACAGGGTGAGGCTCCCCAAGAGCCTGATGTACCGCAGCCCCCGCCGCCACAGGGGTTTGTTTCTACCGAGCAGATAGTGGGTATAGTGGCATAGGTGGTTAATGCCGCCATGACAGCGATATCAACCCATTTTCCCCAGCATCAGCCACTGCAACACATGGCTCCAGCAGGGCAGGCCCACCCAGGGCATACAAAGTGGTACCGAGTTTGGGAGGCCTTCCAAAAGGGCTATCCCCCAGAGTTCCAGGGTAGTGCAGATATGATTGTAGCTTACCAGTGAAGGCAAGATATGCAGAGGCACCTACGGATGGTGGAGTGTAGTGAAGTGCATAGATAGATGCTTGTGACGTTTAGGCTGACGGGAACCACCTTAAAGTGGTTGGAGTCCACTACCACTATTGTAAAGATGGATTATATGACAATTGCAGAGTTTTGGGTGCGATTCGACCGCAGGTATTTTCCTCGGCCGTCGAGACTGAGATGAGGAGGAGGGTGAGGGAGGTGACTCAAGGAAACAAATCTATTACCGAGTACGAGGAGGAGTTCACTCATTTGGCCACTCTTATGCCGAATGAGGTGAGCAATAAAGAAATGAAGAAAAATATGTTTATGGACGGGTTGGACTGGAGGATCATACAATCTCTTATTGGGAATATGACTTTAGTGACGTACACTAGTGTGGATAATGCGGCCTTACTCCATTGTCAGGATCATCGCTTCCATCTTAAGGGAAGCAAGATGGGTAGTGAGCTGAGACAGCAGGGCAAGGCCAATGTAGGTTCTTCTAGTGGTTCTTAGCAGGGGCAAGATACCTGCCAGGGGAATCATGCCAAGAGATTTTATTTTGGAGTACATGTCCAGTAGGCCCAAATCAACATCAGGTTCCTCAGGGCCGCCAGGGTCAGGGGAACAACGGGGGTGGACATCAGGGCCAACAGCCGAGACATCCTCATCGGGGCAACCTCAACGACTACAACATCAGGATCAGCTAGGCCAATATCAAAGAGATGAGCTGAGGCGTTGCTACATTTGTGGCCAGCCAGACTATGTGAAGAGAGATTGCCCACAGAGAGGTAGGGGCCAGCAGCAGGAGGCCCCGCAGGGGCATCAGGTACAGGGACACCCAGTAGCATTAACTCCCTAGGTTAAACAACAGTTGGGACATTTGCAGTATGAACGTGTGTACAACGTCCAAGATGTTCCGATTCCCCCAGCACCACCAGTGCCACTGGCAGTAGATGCTACGTTTCCTATCTATGAACATGATGGTAGATACCTTTTGTTATTGGTGCATGGAATTCATTATTAGGACACGTTTTGCTAGAGTTGTTGGGATATTTGAAATGACTGTTAGTCTAATCTTCTATATGGAGTAACCTATATGGCGTGGATCGCTCTTTTACCTCATTTGTAGGGGTAAATATTATGATAGGAGAACTGAGGTTGCGACAAACATCTTGGTATTAGATTTGGAGGGCTAAGATGTTATCTTGGGCAAGGATTGGGTGGCCAGTTATAGGACAATGGTTCAAGGTTAAAACCTTAAGTGTAGATAATAAGGAGTAAGGGTGGAAGAAGACTTTGTTTTAGAAGAACGATCTGCTAAAATTCAAGGGAGGTATGGAAGGGTAAATTACCAATGGATGAAGAACATCCAAATAGGATCACATGGGGTGAGAAAGTTGACGATAGACCCGTAGGTAAATAGTACAGATGACGATAGGAAATCCCACCGTAATATATTAGTACTAGATCCTTGTGAGGAACGGGTCTATCAGAGATATCGTTAATATTAATAGTGTGTATTTTTACCATGGAGTAGAAGGGTACTCTTCGGTTCCACCTGAAAGGATTAGGTGGGAACAATAGGACGATATATTTTTTAAGGATTAACTCATTCACAAGATGATACTCGACGTGTGGTTTCATCCTAGGTACGAACGGGCTCGCAATGGTGGGTGTTGTTGGTAAGGATTCATACTGATTTGATATCGAATAAGTCGGCTTGCCATGAAGCAGGGAGATTTAGATCGTTATTGATATTTTGCACAAAGGACTTAGTGATAGTGCGAGCATGGTAGTATGCGACTCTAGAGAGGTAGGAATCCATAATTTTTCATGTGAGTACATGGACAGAGCTTGAGTGTCCAGGTTGTATAAGTAGATAGTCTTGTGAAGGAAGCACTATGAGGATTTGCACCACGAGTTGACAATTGGGGCAATAGCGGAAAATGCGGGAGCGAAACTTGAGATAAATATGGTCACATATGTGATGATTTGAGATTTGTGCAGATATGCATAAGATCTTGGGTGTATGGGCACCCTGGGAGGAGTCAGAGTCTCCATTATGTAGATACTTAGCAGATTCGGTGAGAAGACCCAAAGGCGTTAATTTTGGATACATTTCGAAGGAATATGAATAAGATGTGCCTCGGGTTACGAAACATTAAAGTGTGGGGATGTTCGAAAGTGACATTGAGTACGTCACAATCTATGGTTTGTTACCACTAGGATTCGCGAGTGAGATGGATATTAGTGGAAGTGTTAATCGTAATAGCCGCAGTAAATATAGTTAGGTACAGTGGGAGTAGAGTGAATGTTTTTCAATTTTCAACCGATTAGATATAATTTGGGACTATTGTGGATTGCTATAGTAAGACTGGGTATTAGCGGTACTGGGGCATGAATTGTCTTTGATAGGTTTCACCTGAGATAGGGTCTAGCATAAATATACGATTATGTATGTACAATGAGTTGCATATTAATGTATTAATATTTTTAATTGAAATCCCGGGGAGTAGGAATATTTCTTATGTGATTCAGGGTGGTTGTAATTATTGTCGAGCGGGGTGATACAACTCGAAATTTATTTTCGTGCAAGAAAACTAGTGATAGTAAGGGCGCGATAGAGTATGTTGTCGTTTTTAGCATAAGAGTGAATATGTATATTGTTATGACGAGAAAAGGGTAATTGGGATGTAATGACTGTCACATTAAAGTTATATTATGGTTTAGAGGCTAGTAAAACTCGGGTTATTATTTTGTGCAGATAAGCATGGGTACAAAGTGTATTGATGCTCTTGTTAAGTACAATCATTTAAGGACTATGTAGCACAACTAAGAGTTGAGGATTACAGAGAAAATTAATAATGGGAGTACTAGGCTTATCCGAACTTCGAGGACAAAATTTCGTCGTAAGGGGGGAAGCATGTAACACCCCGTAAATTCAAGGACCTTTAATTAAATAAAATATTAAGAGAAAAGAATTTATTTTATTTAGAGGAATTAAATTCATGATTTGAGAATTTTTAAATTTGAGGAATTTATTAATTTGGCAAATTGAGGATTAATTATTTTGGATTATTTTATGTCGCCTTTTGAGGTCCTAAATTTGGAAGATATTATAAATTAACTCAGATGTCAATTTTGAGCGCACGGGTGAGTCCGGTAGGGTGAAAATAGTTCGAAATGAGTGACCATAAGTATATATTGGTTATCGGGACTTAATTAGACATAATCGAGTTCCAAATAAAGAGTTTGAGCCCTTTTTAGAAGGCCCATAGGCCCAAAAATGGGATTAGAGTTTTTAACCCTAATTGTGTAAGGGTAAGGCAACTTAAAGTCATTTTAGAAAACTAAAATTATTGAGATCTTAAGAGGAGAACCATTATAAGAGAATTTTGGTATTTGGGGAGATTGCTTCAAAAACAAGAGGAGATCCTTGAATTCAATCCAATATCTTCATCCAAGGATTTGATCTACAAATTAAGGATGACCGTTTAGTGGTTGTTTAGGATTTTCTCCTTTTAACGTCATGTTTTTAAGCCTAAGTCTAGATATTTACAAATTATCACCATATTCTGAAACCGAGAGTCCCGTGACTATGCTGTTAATTCCTATGAGTTACATTGGTCCGGTGCGAGTTGTGTTCGAGTCTTTTACGGGACCGTTTGTGGTTGTTTTGGATTTTCTCCTTTTAACAACATGTTTTTAACCCTATGTCTAGATATTTACAAATCATTGTCATATTCTCAAACCGAGACTCCTGTGACTATGCAATTTGTTCCAACGAGTTACATTGATTCCATCTGAGGTGTTCGTGTTTGGGGTCTCTCTTCAAGTGTAAGCCTTCAACGGCATGTGTTTAAGGTTAAGTCTAAAAATTTACAAATTAAAGTCATTTTCTCAAACCGAGTCTTGTGGCTACGTGGTCAGTTCCTATGAGTTACATTGGTCTCGTGTGAGGTGGCCATGCCCTTATGGGATCGTTTGGTTGTTGTTTTGCATTTTCTCCTTTTAACACCATGGTTTTAAGCCTAATTCTAGATATTTGCAAATTATCGTCATATTCTTAGATCATGAGTCCCGTGACTACGCGATCAGTTCGTACGAGTTACATTGGTCCCGTGTAAGGTGTTTGTACCTCTTATAGGACGGTTTCGTATTTTTAAAAAATTTTGCCCTTTAAGGGGAAGTTTTTAAGCTTAAGTCTAGAGATTGGCAAATTATCGTCTTATCCTCGAACCGAGAGTCACGTGACAACGCGATCAGTCCTTACGTGTTACATTGGTCCTATACAAGGTATTCGTGTCTACACGGGGCCGTTTGGAGGCTCTGTTGGGGTTTAAATATTCAAAGGCATGTTTTAAGCCTAAATTTAGATATTGACAAATTATCATCTTATTTTCAAACCGGGAGTTCCATAATTATGAGATCAGTTCCTACGAGTTAAGTTGGCCCCGTGCGAGGTGTATGTGCCTCTTATAGGGCAATTTGGTGGATGTTTGGGGTTTTCGCCCTATAACGGAAATTTTTAAGCCTAAGTCTAGATATTGGCAAATAATCTTCTTATTTTCAAACTAGAGTCCCGTGATTATGCGATCAGCTCCTACGAGTTGGGTCTGTCCCGTGCGAGGTGTTTATATCTCTTACGAAGATGTTTGGGGGTTGTTTGGGATTTTAAATCTCTAATAGCATGTTTTTAAACCTAAGTCTAGAGAGCTGCAAATTTTCCAATTTTCAAACCGGGAGTCTCGTGACTATGCGATCAGTTCTAAGGAAGCGAGTGTTGAGTGACTATGCAGTCAGTTACTACAAGTTACATTGGTCCAGTGTGATGTGTTTGTGCCTCTTACGGAGTCCGTTTGGGGGATGTTTTGAGTTTTTTCCCTTTAACGGCATGTTTTTAATCCCGTGACTATGATGTCAGCCTCAAGAATGTGTTTGTGCCTCTTTGTATACATGATTGACAATGTAAATGATATCGTCTTCTATAAATTTGTCTAAATCGCTATCACCATAGGATGATAAAAATCTCCGATATGTTCTAGGGGCAGCTATCTCTACGTTTTTAAGAAGAGGGCAGATTCCCATTGTAACAGCCCTAGAAACTTAAGAGGTTGCGACCTAATGGGAGGCCACGGTGTATAATTTAACTAGTGAGAAAGCTAGGTTAGAAGATAAGTCCGTGAACTTATGAAACGCAGAATCTAAACAAGCCACAACCTATGGTAAAGGCAACTAAGGGTTTACTTCCTTAGCAGCACAGGGGATAATGATGTGACCTTTTTATGTCATAACATGAGGAGAAAGTTTAGAAGATTCTACAAGTCTTTTAAAAAAAAGGGCAATTATAAAAAAGTGTGCTCGAAAGTGGAAACCCAAGGTCCCCCACTAGAACCTATAAATACCCACCCTTAGCAAACTTTCAAAAAGGATTGAAAACCCTGACAACCATTCTAGAGAGAGAGTAAGGTCTGTGTGGAAAAGAGAAGGTTGTTGGAGAAGAACCATTCACCGGAGCAAGGCGGCGGAGAGACACAATACACCGGAGGCAGAGGCGGAGGCGGAGGCGAAAGGCAACTATTCACCGAATTAGTCCATTAAGGTAAGGGATCTAGCCTCATCCTCTTCTTCTAAATCCTTAGTATCCAACGTCTTTATTAATTGAGATGCCCCCTTGTGTGAAATCGAGTAAATGTCCATGGAGTTACTACGAGTTACATTGATCCGGAGTGAGGTGTTCGTGCCTCTTACGAAATCGTTTGGTGGTTGTTTCGCGTTTTCTCCTTTTAACGGCATGTTTTAAGCCTAGTTCTAGATATTCATCATATTCTCAAATCGAGAGTTCCGTGACTACGCTATCAGTTCTTACGAATTACATTAGTTCAGTGCGAGAGGTTTGTACCTCTTACGGAATTCTTTTGGCGGTTGTTTTGCGTTTTTGCCCTTTAACGGCATATTTTAACCTAAGTCTAGATATTGGCAAATCATCGTCTCATTCTCAAACCGGGAATCCCGTGACCACGCGGTCAGTTCCATGGTCAGTTCCTATGAGTTACATAAAAGTGAAGTGTCTTTTACCAGGCCTTTTCTAGGTTCTTTTGTGATTTCGCCCTTTAACAGCATGTTTTTAAACTTAACTCTAGATATTTGAAAATTATCGTCATATTCTCATAACGGGAGTCTGATGTAACAACCCTAAAACCTTTAGAGTTTGAACTAGTGAGAAAGCTAGGCTAGAGGAGAGGTCTGCGGACTGATGAAACCCAGAACATCTTAGTGTGAAAAGGCTGCGGACAGTCTCTATACAGGCCAATGCCTGAGGTATGCCTTTTTAAAAAAGGGATATTTGATGACGATATTGGAAGTCGTCTGGACACGACAGGTCTAATGCCCACTGACTCTGAACTACAAGGAGGCCGCAGTGTCACTCAGTCTGCCTCCTGAGAGTCGTGCCAGTGTTGGGCTTGATGGTTGTCCGCGGCCTCAATTGCGGACTCCAAACTCACAATCATTTTGGACACAACTGCCAGGGCGGTCCACATGCGGAAAGTGGCTGACAATATATACCTGGACCATTTGGTGGAGGAGGATCATGAGCACTTGGAAGAATATGCCTTCCACAGTCTACTGAAGGTAAGGGCAACTTTACTTTTTCATTATTCTTATTTTTATAGTTCATATTTTGTTTCTAACATTCAATTTCTTTACAGGTCGCGGACGTTGTGATGTCCCAAAGGCTAAAGTAAGAAGAGTTGTACAAGCTGAAGGAGGCCGAGGAGAGGGTACATGCAACTGACCTGGAGAATGCCAGGAACTCATCTGGCAAGAAATCTGCTGTAGCGGCAATACAGGTTGCTCAGACGGACCTTGAGGCTATTGTCAAGGCCAAGAACGATGCTGAAGAAAAACTAACAACGGCCGCGACGTCTCTTAAAACTGAATAAGCTAAGGCTGCGGATGCCACAAATCACGCCTCCAATCTTGAGACACTGCTGAAGGAACTTCAGGAAAGATAGAGACAAAGGGAGACTGAGCATGCCGCAACCATCAAGCAGATGGAGGAGTCTCATTTCGCAGCCTTTAATCAGGGTACAAAAGTTATTGTGGCTGCATATAAAAAGTCATAGGACTTCTTCCTCACCAATAATAAGGCATACATCCGCGGATACCAAAAATTGAGGTAAAGGGTCATCAAGAACTTTCTAAATGTCAAGAACCAAATCATGTCATGGGGTGTTAGTGATGCCAAACACAATGCCTGTGTAGCTGAAACGAGGGTTGCAACTGAGGAGAGGGCCCGGAAGCAATTAGAAGAGGCCGCAGCAGAGGACGAGGAAACGGTGAGAGCTGCGGAGGGTGAAGAGGGAGATGATGAAGACAATGATGTCTAAAACTTAGGATCTTTTTATTTCCTTTTTTGTAATGTACACAGGGTTGTGGACCTATATCCTTTTTGAACTCCTTATTTAAGGTTGTGGCCTCTAATATGAAAATTGATTGATTTTTGCTTTCTTTTATTCCTCTACTTTGTTTGCTTTAACATTTAAATGGGTGTTGTCTCTATATTTCTTTGATTGCTTGAATGGACAATTACTTCTTACAAAAATAGTCTTTAATAATGATAATATGGACACAAGGCCATGGCAACACAATATAAAGGACTCCTTGAGCAAGTTTGCGGCCTATTATTTTTTGCCTTCAGATTTTTCATATTTTTCATTCCATACTTATGCTTATCATCCCCCAGGCCGCGGTGCCAAAGGAACATGACTTTGGGGCTGCTGCTCAACTTTTTTCCCTCTCGATTAACTTTTCCACAATTTTTCAATCTTAATGAATAGCAATTCCGAGGTTGCAGCTTGGTTGCTATCCTACCGCGACATTTGAGCTATCATTCCTTTGGACTTTATGCATGCTGCAACTATTTATTATTTGTAGCTCACATGCTTCAGGATGCTAATACCGCAGCACCTTTAGTTATTTTAATTACATGGGACATCTTCCATGGCTTCCTTTAGTTGCTTTATCGTGAAATGACTTTCGTATCTTTTCTTAGTCGCTTTGATTGGGTTATTATTAGGCCTCCCCAGGCTAGGTATTATAAAGCTTCCCCAAGCTATATTTGGATATATATATATAAATCCTTCCTAGGCTGGGTGTTATATGGCTTCCCCAAGCCAATTCCTGCGTCTCGGGTGCTATGAACGGGATTTTATAGCCCCCGTGGCTAATAGAAGCTCTTTGAATCCTCGAATACTTCCAATGTTGCCTTTACAATTGTAAATATCATGCGCTTAGGCATTATGAGGGACGTTGTGAGCCAATTAACATAATTATTCCCGAGATTAATATGTTGTCTCCATCAGAAATATGTTTAAGACAAGGTCTTTTATAAGATAACAGATAACGAAATCAAGAAATCAAGATATGGCAAAGCAAGCCTAATTTCATATATTCATATATTCATGACCTTGTTAGGACAATACTAAGTTAAAAAGGAACTATTCAAATAGAGATTTTCACAAAGAAAACATAAACATAAGCAGACATAAGGTATGTTGCCTGTCAGATTAGGATGTATCCCTTATGTGTTCTTTAGTAATCGCTGCAGCATTCCCTGTCTCACAAGCCTTTCAATTTCATCCTTGAGCGCAAAACATTTGCTTGTGACGTGACCATGGTCTTGATGAAATTTGCACCAATGAACCCTATTCCTTTTGTGGGAAGGAACCTTCATCTTTTCTGACCACTTCAGCAACTTGTCCTCTCTTATAAATTCAAAGATATCTTCAACCTCATATAGCAATGAGGTGTAGGACTCAAAGGCTTTCTCTGCCTTCTCCACCTTCCTCTTTTAGTTCTTGTCTGTTGTCTCTGGGGCTGTGGCTTCTGCGGCTGCGGCAGTGATGGTTGGGACAACAACCCTTAATGCCGCGGCCTCAAGCATAAGTACCCTTTCGGTCAAAAAATTTACCTGAGTCTGGAGTGAGCCATGGCTGTCATACAGATGGTTGAGGTGGTTGTACAATTGCACAATTTCATCCTTCATCTTTGCACTTGAATGGACTCTACTTCCATTTCTACTTTGTTAGTCTTTAATATATATATATATATATGTATATATATTTTAGACAAGACTAGCAAGAGTGTAGTGCAAAAAATATAGAGAAATCAGCTGGTATAGTAATAAGGGGTTAGACTGGCAATTTGCAAAGTTATACTACTATGGCTGCGGCATGACGAGCATGTGAAGTCACTATCGTGGCCTCTCCATGAGAGTACCAGAATTGAATCAAAGGACAATTTTACCATATCCTCTCAGGTGATGAAATGTAGTTATGCAGCATTCTCCATAAGAGCTGCAGCACTTGGGCCATTTCTTGCCAGGATGCATCCTGCTTTCTGTTGCGTGATGTGATTCTAGTGACCCTCAAAGTTGGGTTCAAGCCATCTAGCAGTCATGAAAAACAAGCTTATAAATCCTCAAGTGCCCCAAAAATGGCACAGCCACAGTAAAAAGATCCTGGATCATAGGCTGAGAAAGTAGAAAATGAGCAAATAAAACTCATCACTAGTTACCCACATTTGCGAGGCTATTGCCTTTTGCATTTTTGAGTGCTATCTAGTTGAGGTAACATCATCGAGGTATGTAAAATACATCTAAGGTCAAAACAAGGAGCCCATGGGCGGATCTGAATATATGCGATACCCATTTAAGGATGTATATACAAAATACGAGCTCAATAACCAAAATTCACCCATGAGATGATGACCCAAAGGATCCCCACGAATGAAATAAGTTGTTAAGAACCCAAAATATAGAAAAACAAGATTAAAATACCTCGTTTCCCACAGATGACGCCGAAATGTTAGTACGAGAAATCGGACACATGTCGTTCTCATAGCAACATATCAAGTATATAATAGATATAAAGCATGTAAAGAGACAAAACACAAGATAATAGAGTGGTTCGGCTATTAAAATGAGCCTAAGTCCACTTTGTTGTCCTACTCTCATTATATATGCGAGGCAAGTGTTTATCTTGCAAAGTTTGAGCATGTTATAATGCGGGTCCGGTTCACATATCGATTGAACGTCTCTCAACTAAAGTAAAGCATTCCTCTGAGTTAGTGATAATTCAAAGAATGCCAATCCAGTTAGCTAATATTTATATTTTTATAGAAAAGAAAAGGGAAAAGGAAAGTTATGCTCTGTAACAAAAAAACTAGCAAAAAAGGGTAAAAAAATATGGGGGAAAAAAGGGTAAAAAATATGGGAAGAGAAGAGGGGTGGGGGGTACATACTTTGAGTAACAACTTCATGTTGAAAAAATTCAGATTTCTGGCACTGGCAAACAGTGCCCTCTCCTACCCGTAAATGATGATGATGTGTAACTCCTATTATAACCAGTAATTACAGCTTTCGTGGCTGACATGGACCTATTTCCTGAGAAGCCACACAAATAAGAACACGATTTTGTGGTGAGAACTAAAGTAAGAACTGGAAAATTAGGGTTTTATAGGAGAGCAGCAATGCATCTAGTGAGAGATGAAATCATATTAACCAAAAGAATTCACATATTTAATGTTTTTCACATACCTATCACATATTTAATGTTTTTCCCCAAATTTAACAAACCCTAATTTGTAAATCCTTAAATAAAACCAAATTCACCAGTAATTACAGCTTCCGTGACTGTGAGAACTAAAGTAACAACTGGAATATTAGGGTTTATAAGAGAGAAGCAATGCATCGTAGTGAGAGATGAAGACATTAACCAAAAGAATTCACCGCCTCTCCTCCCCCAACCCCATCTCCCACCCCCTAATACCTATTAAATAGCTATCAAGAACAAAGAATCCTTAACTTTGTTTAAAGTCCCTTTTATGAGAAAGGGGAATAGGAAGGAGAAAAATAAAATCGAAAGAATGTAACTGCACTAGAAAAAACGAGATCTTTTTTATTTTTTGTTGTCATGATTCATAAACTCGTTCAATGTCTAATCGTTTTTAGTGATCGAAAATTCTATTCCTGAAATTCTGCAAGACGGATACAAGTCCAAAATGAGGAAAGTGCTGAAAATTTACTGAACAATGAAATTTTGCAAAAAACCCCCTGAATCCTTTTTTGTGAAACCCCCCTTAAATTTTGCATTTTGTCTCAAAAACTCCCTCTTCTAAGGACATTTATTACAGACAGGGGATCTTTGCTCACGAGCGAACAAAAAAGAAACGAGCGTTAAATTTCTTACAACAACTTCATAGTTCATTAAAAAAAGTCAACAATTTTTATTACAACCTAAACAATATAATAAAGAGACTCCTCAAACTAAAAATAATAGAATTTGATAGGCAGTGAGGTCTACCTGGCCCTCCTGAAAATTTTGTATCGATACACCATCTGGGTTTACATGATTAGGGAGATGGAATCTTTTGAATTTCTAGATTGATCGAATCTGTTTTCTGTATAATTTATAGAAGTTTTAACTATACTAGTTGCGCCCATGTGCGATGAACGTGCAATCGAAGCCGAGTATTCAATTAAAGATTTAAAGTATGCAAGAGAAAGTTTTAAGAATAAAAAAAATAAAAGTAGAACCTTTTAATATTTTAACAGATGGGCATCTTGAAATAAAAGTTAGAAATCAAACTTGACAATTTACACTGAAAGTCTATGACGAGTAACGGGTCTCTTGCTTATTCATTTAAAGTAAATAGAGTTGATGTTAAGAGAGAGTAAGAGCAAGTGTAAAGAAAACATAAATAAGCAAATAAAGAATAAGTTAGATATTCTTACATTTTGGAAAGGTGCTACAAAGAAGTAAAATTGGCCACAATGCAAAAAACAAAAGTATATACATATTACTCTAGCGGTGTAAAATATAAAATCAAACTACAAATTACAAATCGTAAACTCACAAAATGTAACCTTTATTTGTACAAAAAAAGTGAAAATGAATGATAGTTATTAATTTAATAGAACAATCAACATGTTTTAATTCAATTTCATATTATCGAACGTAGAAATCTCAAAACTATAATAATATTTCCAAAGAATGACTCAAACAAAACTAAACAACATGAGTTTAACATCCCCAAGAAATATAGCCAAGATCTGTAACAAAAATAAAAGACAAATTAAAATTTTTAATTATCTGAAAGCTAGTAAACTATTGGAATATTGGTTATCAAAATTATATCAACGGGAGTGATAAAATAGCCTAATAACCATTAATATATTGGCAATTACTGAGAAAAAAATTTCATTGAAGAATTAATATAATAATTTGTGCAATGCTGAGATTGAGACCATTAGTATAAACATTTGTATAAGTACTCAGCAAACATTTACAATAATGCAGTAAAGTGAAAGAAGAAAGTATAAAGCCCAAAACATAGACATGAATGAAAAAGTATTAAAATAGATTTCAATGCAATTCCTTTAAAGAAAGAATTGAGATAATATTGTCACTGTTTAAGTGATGCATAATCTATGTTTTGTGTGTTGTAGGATCAGTTTTAAGGGTGATTGATACAATGTTCTCAATGAACTAAGAATGTGTGTATAGGGTTTACAGTGTTCACTTATTGATATTCTCAATTGAGACATATAAATCCCCAACAGTTTCATGACAGAACAGATGTATTAGTAAAAATGCAAAAGCAATTACATACATTGATCTGAAAAACACGACTATCCACAAAGAAAGAGTATGTGAATGACTAACATAAAGGCAATTTACATGATTTGAATTTCAAAGAACTATTGACACCTTTTTAATTTTTACGTTTCCACTATCATAAGTCAAAATTGAAAATAAATAACTACAAAATAAAAATATAAGCGTTGTCATAAGGGGACAGAGAGAGAGATGGAGGGGATTCAAATTTGGACAAAACACCTTTAACCACCTCCTTATGTTCTGCCTCATTATCATGAAACAAAAAGGATCACGCCTAGTCAACAATCACAACATTTATTAAGGTCTTCATTAGTCAAGGAGTTTTGTTTTTTGCTACTTACATTGCAACAAAAAGTGATCACATAAACAAAATTTATACTACCTCTCTTTGCTTATCCCACATTAATTAACAAGCAAAACACTGCAGTAGTATTGTATCCATATCTTTTAAAGAAAGATCTAAAAGTATTAAAATGTGGAAAAAAAATTAATATCTTCAACATAATTCAGATTTAACAAAATCTTTCTAAATGGAAGACACTCGTGATTACTATTTTAAAATCCTGATATGAAATACATCTCCGTTGAAAGTCAAGATAAGAAAATCAATAAAGAATTGAATAATAAATGACCTATGATATTTTCAATGAACACCAAAATAAGCACATATCGAAACATCTCGTAATAAATCAAACAAATATATGAAGTTTAACAGATACATTTGAAACCCTGAAATAAACTAAAAAAAATAAAAATAAAAAAATTGAAAACCAAATGTTAAAACCATAGGAAAAAAAGGTATCAACAGCATATATATATATATATATATATATAACCAAGGAAGTAAGCAAAACCTAGTTACATATAAAACATTAAAATACAATATACAATTCAAAAGAAAGACAAAACATCGTCTAATAAAATAAAATACCTTGCAAAAAAGGAAACATAACATCGGAGAGCTTAAACCAGAGTGAAGAGTGAAGAACACTGAAGAGGGAAATACATCTTTTGAAGAAAAACATATAGTTTTGAATTTAAATCAAATTGATCTTTTGAAAATAGATTATCTAAATGGTGACTTTTGATCTCATATATGAAAATAGAGTGTCCATTAGAGAAAGTCAAGTCTGCCATTCTAAGGGATGCTATGTTGAAGTTTTATCTACATTTATTTTTATTTGAAATGACTAATTCTCATTACAGACATAGGCACATTACATACGTAACTAATTCTGATTTTTCCTTATTATAATCAATAACTCAAAAGGTCAGCATGTGCAATATAAAATTCAAAGGAAATGAATTTCTAACGATATAAATGAATAGATTACGATAAAGGTGGGAGGATTTAAATCCATAAAAATGCATATATGTAAATCTATAATTGATTATTTGAAAAAACATAACAGCTTCAAGTATTTGTAAGGACACAAATTTCCAATTGAGTCCATATACAGTTTTGGCTCAATTCCGGACAAAAACGTTTATTTATAGGATAGTATTTAATTGTAATATTCTCAAGCCATGCTCCCAAAGTATGAATGCAATATTATATATAGAGGAGCTTGGAACTTGTTTATTGGGTGTTAGGTTTATATAAAACTGGTGTTTTAATTTCAGAAAGATTTTATCAAACTTTAAAATAAAGTATATAAAGTTTCTGGGCTAAAATCAAAATTTATGAACTTTCTGGAAGTTCGTTCAATATGTCGTTCGAACGAGTTTGCCAACGAGTTCCCAGTATTGGCCTTTGAAATGTCGTTCGATATGTCATTCGAATGAACCTTATGTTCGAACGAGATATCCAACGAGATTTCTAACGAGTTCAATCTGGAACTTCGTTAGAAGTCCTGTTCGAACGAGATTTCGTTCGAACGAAATGTCGTTCGAACGAGATGCCAGGCGGGAACAGTTTTTGGCAGTTTTAAGCAGTTTTTCACCCACTTCCCCACTTGATTCTTAACCAACTATTTTTAGACTTTAATATGTGCGGAAATCACTTTTGATAATCTATCTTTTTCATATCCTTCTAACTCTTAGAGAGTGTTTAGAGAGAAAATTCATAACTAGAAAAAGATCAAGTTTTGAGGGTTACTTTTCAAAGAAAAAATCATTTACCACTCTAGTTTTCACCCATAGTTTTATGTATCCAAGTTCATATATATACATCTTGCTTGGAGTTTGGCACCGGGTTGATCTCTTCCGTTCAAAGAGACGTTTTGGGTTTTCTTCTACATCCCATAAAGAAAGACGAAGAGTTTTGTTACAACACTACCCACTTGGAGAAAGGCTCCTTGCTCGGGTGACGGTGACCATATAAAGTCCGATCGGTGGATTCCGAGATCGCGGTGGAGCTCCAAGGTTATTCGCTAGGAAGAGGTATCTACAAGAAGAAGCGTCGAGGCTTGAGAGGGATCGAGTCGTGTGTTGTAAGTCTTTCTGTCTTGTATTTGTAAATCCGTATCTAGTGGATTTGTGGCTAGGGCCGTCCGAGGTTGTTTCCCGTCTTGGGTTTCTCCTCGTACATCGCGGCGTAGTGTGATTGATTTATTTTATCTTGTATAATAATTTAGAATGCATGCTTAGGATAATTCAAAATAAAATTTGGTTCAAATTATCACAATTAATTTAATTTGGTGCTAAATTAAATATTGGGTAAAGTTTATTTAATTCAAGTCTTTTACTAAAATTGGTTTGACCTAACGTTGGAATATTGAAAATTATGACTTAGGCAAATTCTAGGACTTGGATGAATTAACTTGGTTTAAGTGAAATTGATTTTAATGGATAATTGATTAAGTGAAAATTAACACTTGTGTGTGTTTAAGTTAATTTCACTCGGTTTAATTTTAAGAAAATTAAAATTTGTTGATTCGGCCATCCTAACGCTTCCGCATATCGATTCTATATAAAAGGAAATTATAATAATATTCTTGTTAAAGAAATTTAATAAATCCGGGGGCCTCGCATTCCAAGGTTCAGAGATTGGTATCAGAGCCAAATCGATAAATTATTTCGTTAAAGATCTTTTAAATAATTTTTGACCAAAATGGAATTTTCCCCATTTTCAAAATTTCCTATTTTCGATGGTTCAAACTACGCGTATTGGAAATCGCGTATGAAATCGGCACTAAAATCTATCGACGAGAGAGTTTGGATGTCTGTTGTAAACAGGTGGTCCCCACAAACATATTTAGTTGAAAATGAACGTGTTCCCAAACCCGCCGATAGATGGACTGAAAATGAGTTTAAACTTTCTAATTTTAATTCCCGTGGTTTGAATGCCTTGTTTAGCGTTGTCACACCGGATGAATTCTGGCGTATTATGACGTGTGAAACCGCTAAAGAAGCTTGGGATATTTTACAACTAACTCATGAAGGAACTAGTGTCGTAAAAGCTTCGAAACTCCAAAACCTCACCACTCAATTTGAAACTATCAAAATGAACGATAATGAAACCTTTGATGAATTTTATGCTAGACTTTCCGATATTATTATTCATCGTTTAATTTGGGAGAGAAAATACCTGACAACCGTGTTGTAAAGAAAATTTTAAGGTCCCTACCCGATAGATTTATTCCAAAAGTGACCGTTTTAAATTCTTTACCTTCTTTAGCCTCTACGAAATTAGAAGAGCTTCTAGGTGATTTACAAACCTATGAACTAGTTATGTTTCCCTCTAAAACTGAAAATAAAATCGAAAAGGGTGTTGCTTTAAAAGCCCGAAAAGAGGTTAACCAAGTAGTAGAGAGAGAGAGAGTGATAGTGACTCGGAAGACATGGCTTTATTTGCTCGTAAATTTAAAAAATTTCTTAAAATTAACAAAGATAAATTTAAAAATGATTTTTAAGAAATTTGATACTTCTAAGCATGACAAAGGCGAGAAGATCCCTAAACCTAGTAATGAAAATTTAGATAGGGACGAGTCTAATAAGTGTTTTGGTTGTGAAGGTTATGGCCATAGGGCTTATGAGTGCCCCACTAAACTAAGGAAAGAGGGTAAACAACCCATTGCATATAATGCGACCCTTAGTGATAGTGATAAGGAAGAGGGACCCGATTCCCCCACTAAGCCTAATTTTGTGGCTTTTATGGCTAGTCATGTGAGTGATAGTGAGAACTCATCGATTGATGAAACTTTAACACATGACACTTCCAAGGTCATTGTTTATGATTCACTTGTTTTTGATGATAGTGTGAGTGGAGAAGAAAGAGAGAGTGGAAATGAAGAAGAGGTTAATTTGAGTGAACTTCAAAATGCTTTTCAAGAACTTTATAAAAATCTATTAAATTGAAAAGAGCTAATTTGAAGTTAGAAGCTAGTTTAAGAGAGAGTGTCAAAGTCGTTGATGAAAATGCTTTAATAGAAGACCTTAGGACACGTGAGAGGACTCTTCAAGAGAAGCTTGAATATGTAGAAGGCAAAAGAGATAGCCTTAGGGGTTTAATGGAATCCTTGAAAAAGGAGCTTCTTGCTTTTGAAGAGCGAAATGTTTTATTAGAGTCTAACATTTTAGAATTGCAAAATAAATTAAAAGAATCTAGTAATGTCAAATTTGATTTGGAGTGTCGTTCAGAAAAATTAGATAAAATCTTAGGAACGGTCCAAATTAAAAATGACACTTGTGATTTAGGCTTCAACACTTGTAATGAATTTACTCCTAAAGCCAAAACCAACGTTCTAGGAGAATCTACTAGGAAAGATTTTAGAGATCACTCCATAGGTAAATCTTTTCAGCATATTTTACTTGTACTTATTGTGGTCGAAAAGGTCATCTTAGGAAATTTTGTTTTGATCTTAAACGAATTCCTAAAAAATCCAATAGTAAAGTAACCACGGTAGTTAAAGTTCCAACACCCCAAGATAGTCATTTTTCATTAATCTGGGTTAGGAAATCCGACTTGGTTGCCTTGCAAAATAGGGTTTTTGATTCTCATTTACTTTCACATGCTTCCTCCCTTGCTAAATCTAAAGGATGAATGTGTTAGTGTTTGCATACTTTAGCGTTTGTAGTTCATGCTATATTCACATGCTAAATGTATGCTTGTTTAATCATTTTCTAGTCTATGCTCCATGCTTATGACATGCTAGAATTATGATTATTGTTTATCTTTTGTATTATATTTCTTTCATTTTGTTTGCATTAAATGAAAAATACAAAAAGATTTTTGCTTATCATTTGGATTTTTATCTCTTGGTAATTTAAGCTTAATAAAAAATTCAAATTATTTTTGTTTGTCTTTTGAGTATATATTTTTTATTTTTGGTTAAAAATTTCAAAAACTCAAAAAGATTTTATTTTGTGTGTATTTTAGTTTGACACACTTTATGTGGCATACACTTGTGTTTGAATTCCATCTTTTACGCTCTCATGTGGCTAGAACTTTTGGTTTAGATTGTCAATCCTTATTATGTTCTTTACCATACTTACATGGAGTAGTTGGATTTTGTGTTGATTAAATGGATTCTATTTTTATATGCCTCTATTCACACATGCACGATCTCTTTTGTAATTTTAACTTCATATGTATATTTGAGCTTTGTGAGGTGTTCTCTTACCAATCTTGTCATCTACATATTTGTAACCTAGGAGGACTAGTGCATGTCAAAATTCGTTGCACGTGAGATTTGTGGGAAAAATGAAAACATGATAAATATAAATGTGCACGGGGAAGGGCTCCGAAAGGACTAAGTAATCCTTTGCGATTGTAAGCCACCGTTTGAAATGGACCTAAAAGAAATACGTGGTCCAAAGGGCTAAAAACAGAAAATATGGCATTAAAAAGAAAATCAAATTGCCAAGGCCTATGTTTGATTGATATATTCATTCAAAATAAACATAAATGCTTAATGAGGGAGATTGGATGGTATATCAATGGTTTGCACAATGTCCGTTTATCCTAGTTGCGTATTTCATGTCATGACTTTATTGGTTTGTAGAATCATCAATATGCTAGGCTTGTATGCATTGTGTATGTTTGTTCAATGAGTTCAATCTATACTGTCACATGAGGTTATCTTGAAATGTGATGAAGTTTGCAATCAAATGAGAACTCCGTGAACGTTTATTAAGTGTTTGGGTCTAAATTTAATCGTTACTAGTTCACACCCGTACACTTCCGTTTCCATATGACACATTTTTGCCATACGTGTGTGAAAACTTATTGTATTTTGTGTCATGTGTGTGTTTATATCTATATATATATGTCCATGTGTATTTTTGATATATTTCTAGTACATATATATATGATATTTTGTTTTGCCTTTGCCTTGCTTTCTAGTCCTTCTCTGCATATACTTTAGTTTTGGTATCTATCTTGCATTAGTTATGCTTTTGTTGCCCTATGCTTTCATGTCTTATCACTTTTAGCTTCAACATGCCTTTATATTTGTTTTTTATCCTTTGCCTATTCCTGAACAAAAAGGGGGAGAATGATAGGGGGAGAAATGGTATCTTATCCTATTATAATCTTATCTCAGTTTAGGAGATTTAACTTAGGGGGAGTAGCTAACTTCTTGGGTTAATCATTTAGATAAAAGGGGAGAATTAATTTTGGGAGAGTATTTATTTTAATTGCTTTAAATACTTTGATATTCCCTATGCATTTGATATGTTTGCTTAAGTGTGCAGGAATTCTTCTAAAGTGGCATCTTTCAATGGCAAAGCGTTTGATCCTTGGGTTGAGTCAAGTATGGGTGGGTTATGTTTTTGAGTCTAGTAGAGCTTGACGGCCCTTTAGGATTTTTGTTTGGTTTTTGTCCCGGAATAGCCAAAGGGGGAGATTTGTAAGGACACAAATTTCCAATTGAGTCCATATACAGTTTTGGCTCAATTCCGGACAAAAACGTTTATTCATAGGATAGTATTTAATTGTAATATTCTCAAGACTATGAAGTGTTTGTTGAAGACGTAGCGGCAAAGAGTATAAAGCTTCATCTATATGTCGGTTTGCGTGCCTTGTTTCTACGTCATCAACTACGGTTCCATGCTCCCAAGGTATGAATGCAATATTATATATATAGAGGATCTTGGAACTTGTTTATTGGGTGTTAGGTTTATATAAAACTGGTGTTTTAATTTTAGAAAGATTTTATCAAACTTTAAAATAAAGTATATAAAGTTTCTGGCCTAAATTCAAAATTTATGAACTTTTTGGAAGTTCGTTCGATATGTCGTTCGAATGAGTTTTTCGTTCGAACCAGATGTCGTTCGAACGAGTTTGCCAACAAGTTCCCAGTATAGGCCTTTGAAATGTCGTTCGATATGTCGTTCGAACGAACCTTATGTTCGAACGAGATATCCAATGAGATTTCTAACGAGTTCAATCTGGAACTTCGTTAGAATTCTCATTCGAACGAGATTTCGTTCGAACGAAATGTCGTCCGAAAGAGATGCCAGGCGGGAACAGTTTTTGGCAGTTTTAAGCAGTTTTTCACCCACTTCCCCACTTGATTCTTAACCAACTATTTTTAGACTTTAATATATGCGGGAATCACTTTTGATAATCTATCTTTTTCATATCCTTCTAACTCTTAGAGAGTGTTTAGAGAGAAAATTCATAACTAGAAAAAGATCAAGTTTTGAGTGTTACTTTTCAAAGAGAAAATCATTTACCACTCTAGTTTTCACCCATAGTTTTATGTATCCAAGTTCATATATATACATCTTGCTTGGAGTTTGGCACCGGGTTGATCTCTTCCGTTCAAAGAGACGTTTTGGGTTTTCTTCTACATCCCATAAAGAAAGACGAAGAGTTTTGTTACAACACTACCCACTTGGAGAAAGGCTCCTTGCTCGGGTGACGGTGACCATATAAAGTCCGATCGGTGGATTCCGAGACCGCGGTAGAGCTCCAAGGTTATTCTCTAGGAAGAGGTATCTACAAGAAGATGCGTCGAGGCTTGAGAGGGATCGCGTAGTGTGTTGTAAGTCTTTCTGTCTTGTATTTGTAAATCCGTATCTAGTGGATTTGTGGCTAGGGCCGTCCGAGGTTGTTTCCTGTCTTGGGTTTCTCCTCGTACATCGCGGCGTAATGTGATTAATTTATTTTATCTTTCATAATAATTTAGAATGCATGCTTAGGATAATTCAAAATAAAATTTGGTTCAAATTATCACACTTAATTTAATTTGGTGCTAAATTAAATATTGGGTAAAGTTTATTTAATTCAAGTCTTTTACTAAAATTGGTTTGACCTAACGTTGGAATATTGAAAATTATGACTTAGGCAAATTCTAGGACTTGGATGAATTAACTTGGTTTAAGTGAAATTGATTTTAATGGATTAATTGATTAAGTGAAAATTAACACTTGTGTGTGTTTAAGTTAATTTCACTCGGTTTAATTTTAAGAAAATTAAAATTTGTTAATTCGGCCATCCTAACGCTTTCGCATATCGATTCTATATAAAAGGAAATTATAATAATATTCTTGTTAAAAAAATTTAATAAATCCGGAGGCCTCGCATTCCAACGTTCACATATATGTGTTTGTATGATGTAAATTTGTAACATGAAAATGTATACATATATACGATCAAAAGGAACAAAGTTCAGAAAATCATTCAACATGTAGAGGGCATAAAATATGTGCACATCTCACATAATGCGAATGTTTGGTAGCATACATTTGATGGGAAGAAGAAAAAAACACTCGCCCGTAAAATACAAGCTAAAACATCAAAATTTGCACTTTCCAACTTCTATTTTCCTTCTTCCCCAAACGATTTTGGTTGGTGAAGCCTATATAAACCCGTCATATTTCATCACACGACAATCAAACACACAAAAAAAGAAATCAAAATGCATACATGGACCATTAAGTGTGACGATGAATTCAACAATAACAAAATTGGTTAATAAAAATTAAATTGTGTAGAGATTGTAGCGTTGGATGGTTATGGATTAATAAAAGAGTATGTTTGGAAATTTATGGGAGCAAAGGGGGATATGACATTTTCTATTCATAATAAAATTCCCAACATATATACATAAATTTGAAAACAAGTATGGCAAAAATGGTTGGTTAAGTGAAATTAAAAGAGAATGCTCTACCGTTAAGCAGCGGTATATTTCCACTCCAGGTTTTCCATTGATGGTCTCCACACACTGAGCCTGGACACTTTGCATACAATATATATACATTCAAAAACTGTAAAAAAAAATGAATTCGGAAATAAATAGAAATGTATATAAAAATTTATATATATAAAGAGAGGGAGATGAGTGATATACCCACTCTGCAATACCTCAACGCCGAGGTTTGAATGGGTTTATTTGCGTATCAATATTTAGTAGAAAACAAAGATTGAGCTGCAATCGATCATTCTCAAGAGTGAAATCAATATAAGCAAGCAATGTTGTACAAGTGTATAAAAGAACAAAAGATTCAAAACAAAAATCAAACGGTTGGAGTTTTGATAGTCCGATTTCTGTATAAGAGATAGAGTTAAACAAAGTAGTTTTAAACATGATAAAAAGAAATTTAACTGTAATAAAGAAATTTTCAGTGACCAGGATTGTATTAGGAATTCAAAAATAAAAGTTATTCATATTTTCCATATTACCAAACTGTTCCTATTAAAAATTCTAAAAAAGTTTAGGTATCAAAAGGATTCTTAAGAGGGATTGTAGTGAATCCACCCACAAAACGTATATCCCAATTTCGGATTACATGAACGTTTAACAAATTTTCCCAAAAACATTTCAGCTAGTTAGCATTCAAATTTTTCTTAAGCATCAAAGTTCACAAATTATCTTCATCATAAAGTCATTTCATAATTTTGAAATTCGGGAGTGTGTGTGTGTGTGACAGCAATGCAAAAAATCAAGTCTCAAAGATAAAACAACCTAGATTTCTTTAAAAACTACACTTTGACTCAAACCCTTTTCGGGAATACACTCGCAAGAAAACGCTCAGATGTTGGTGTAACACTCGGTATATGTGAGATATAATAAGAGTAAATGTATTCAAGTTCGAGATCTCGCATATAAATACGAAAGAAGGCTTTATAATGAAGAATATGTAATCTCGTGATAGGAAACTTCTCACTAGATCAGTTGAGATGCGCTCAAGTTACTCCTCTCAATCATCTCCACCTCCAAGCCAGATTGCACTTAGGATCACAAAGGACTTTGTTTTTCGGTTGTAATGTGGGCTAGGGTAGGGGCTAAGAAACAAAGGAAAGGGATTCAAAGATGCTTGGAAGTAGTGTCGGGAACTACAATTAACATCACACATGACTTAGGGCATTCAAGACTACACTTTCAACCTTCGCTTTTCTATTTTTCTTGATTTTTCTTCGTTTTTTTCATTTTCCACTCTTGTATTCTTTTTTATTTCAACTTTTTCATTTCTTTTTTCTTTTTTCTTCTTTCTTGACATGCCCTTTACAAACACAAACACATATCGTACAATATGTCCCTTCACATTCCCAAGCATAAGGGTCAATAAAGTATGTATGAGTTACACTCCTCCTAATGTGGAGTGGGGTAGGATGTAGAGGTCTAAGAAAAAAGGGTTAAATAAAGTCTCAAGGTGCTAACAATGGTTATATGTATATATAGAGGTAGGTCAAGGCTAAGGGGTGAGTGAAAGAGGGCCCCTATGATCCTTTCCTAAGTATCATATGACTTTTTGGTGTCAACGATTTTGAGTCTTTTCCTTACGTCACATCTCATTGATACACTCATCTAGCTATTGGCCAAAACAAGGATGATGAGATTATTCAACGAGACATGATTACAAAAGGATGAATAGAGTAAATGTATGAAACCCTCACAACGGGAATGGCTCTAAAGATCACAAGGTTGTAGTCTCCACTATGTTTTTCAAGATTTCCGGGTCACTTTAGCTAAGCAACCTCAACTTTATAATTAGGTCGTGCATTGTGCTTAAAAAGTTTCCAAGTTTTCACGAATATGAAAAACTCATGATATGGATAATAGATAAACTAAACGCTAATTGCAAGCATATCGTACTAACAAGATCAAGTGAAAGGGATATGCATCACGATCACACAATGGGAAACCAAGATATACAATTCATCAATGGCGTAAATTAGAAAATAAAGCCAAAGAGAACAAATTACATAAGGAGAAAAGACTAAAATTAATCTTGAAAAGAAAACCTCAAACTAAAATTTGCATTGTCCCAAATGTCATTAAATCAACATGGGACTATGATAGTAAGCATAGGCAAGAGATGAGAATGGGAGTAATAGATATCACGTCGTTTTCAGCAATAAGAATGAGAAATAATGCAGGATACCTACACTGACCGAGCACTAAAACAAAATGAACAATCAATTTTATATACATAATAAAGGTGGCATTCGCCAAAAATCAATGCGAACAATAAGGCGTCAAAATGAGGCATCTCAATCACAAGTGCAAGCATAGAATGGTGGTGTGGGGGATACGTTTGCATTTGTCATGTTAGTAAACACAAATCAAGTGTTCAACACAAAACAACTTTACACCAACAAAGAATTCTCGTTCCCACACCACTTTGTAGCATATCACACTATTGTACCACCCCAAGAGTATAATTTTCAAGTTGGTGGAAAAATGTGATTAAAATGGGTGTTGGTAGGTAAGATATAGCATAAGAAATATAATTGCGAAGGGGCAAAAGTGGAATTTCGTAAAAATGGGAGAAAAAGTGTAACTAAGGCGATTTAACAAACGCTCAAGGGAAAAACTTTAAAAAGGATATGGTGGTGGTGTTTGTATGGATGAAGCCCAAATTTTCCACAACAAAAACAATTAAGGCAAAGATTAACAAGACAAACTCCAACTAACAACTGAAATCACGAAGTTTAAAATCATCAACGACAATTTGATTATATTCAAATCTTTTGTTCGAATATGGTTGTGTGAAGAATGCAAATGTGCTAAAATGTCATTGGGTTTTGAATTGAGGAGTGAGTGGTGTTCGTTGGGATTTGAGGGGAGAGGGCAGTGGCTAGTGGGTTATGGGATCAGTGGTGTGAATTCGGTGATAGTGTGGTAAGTGTGGTAGGTGTGAGTTTAAAAACCTGTGGGTCCTAGTTAACTAGGTAATGGGTCATCACTGTGAGGTGGCTAGTGAAGTGTGTGAGTGTGAGGTGGCTTTGTTATGGAGATATAATTTGTGATGGGTGTGAAATACAAAGTAATATCTCAAAATTAATCTCAATGTACAAAAATCTGCATTTCAATTGGCAACACACAAAAATCACCTTTTAAAAACCAATTGCACCTGAAATTTGTCGATAGGGAACGTGGGTGCAATGTGGGAATTCTGAGATGCGTGTGAATGTGGTAAGGGTCCTTGGGGAAGTGGCCAAATGAAGTTATTGTAAATGATATTGGTTAGGGTCTGTTTTGAGGTTTAACCGTGAAAATGGATGTGAACGCATGTATTGGTGAAATAGCTACTGTGAGCGTGCGAGTGTGAATGCGAGTGTGATATACGAGTGCGAGTGCGAGTGCGAGTGCGAGTGTGAGAGTGTGAGTGTGATAAATAAGTGGTGTGGTAATTTACTACCATTTAACTTACCAAGTATCATTTTTTCCCTACATATAAGGCATGCTAGTTAAATTTCAACTAAAAGTTATTACTGAACAGAAAACATATAATCGTGTTACAGTGTGTGCACAAACAAGCTTAAACAATTAAATCATGCGTAATACATAACATATATGAACTTACATATGTGACACCCCGACTAATTAAATACCGGGTAGCTACTCCTTTATTAAATTAATTCAAAATGCCAAGTTGGTCCAGTTAATAGCATCACTGTCGTAAACATTTTATTATTACTAACCACCTAATATTTAAAAAGTAAGTTGTCAAATTTTAATTAAAGTCTGATTATCATGCAACAAGTGTAATGAAGAATAATAACACCATTCACCATAACGAAGTAAATAGAATAACCATCACATAATCTAAATAAAGTCTGGAGGAAAACTCCTCACTACAAATCCACATACTGAAATAATTAAAGTGAATACTGAATCAATACATGCCAAAGTCTGAAAAACTGAAATGGAAAGATGTCTCTAATAGAAATGGGCAACATACCCTACAACTGATAAATACTGAATTAGGAATCCAAATGAAAGAAGCGTCTAAAAGCAAATCCCTGTAGCTTCCACAAACAGCTACAGCTCGTAACCTGAATGAGTATCCTATGCTTGGTGTCCTTGTGGCTGGCCACTTAAAATGGTTTTACAAGAAAATAGATTTGAAAGCAAACGGGTCAGAGCCCGAATGTGGAGATATTTTAAAAACCTGCAAGTGCTTTATTAACATTAAAACATTAAATGCAAAGTACATGTTAGGACGTGCACTCACATGAAATTCTCACCTCTCGTCTAACTGTGCACTCCTAACGTAAGTACCCATCTAAAAATGACACAAACCACTAGCTAAGTGACATCATATCTAGCTAGACTGTCATAGGTTCTACCTTTATTACTCGGTTCCCATTAACATTATAACGATCTCAATTAAATAAAGGGCTTAACGTAAATTCAGGTTCTCATATATAAGTAATACAACTCGTTATAAATTATCCCTTTTGTTATGCCAAAGTTATACACACACTACCACATGAAAGTTCTCATTTTACTAAGTGTATATTTTCCACAACAAAAATATACAATATAAGCACCCCGAGACTAAGCTGCGGTGCACACATACTCTGCTATCCATCCCGGTACATCACGTACATAAGGATCACGCATTCCGAATCTCTCAGGAATCGTTCAGATAACAACATCACAAATAATGGAGGCGAACACAGTCACATCACATGGGTCACGCACATACCTACGCTCCCACGATCAGCAGAATTATTAACATCCCAATAAGTCCTTCTCTGACCTATGTTCATCAAGGTAACCAGTCTAAATTCGGGCAACACAAGGATTAGAGGGCCCTAAGCGAACGCAAACCTCCCGTGATAGCAAGCATGGTAGGTATGTCATACACACAAATCATATATCAATACTAAGTAACACACATCTTAGTAATCACCTTAGTTTAATTGTAGTACATATCGTATTCTCGTACCAGCTTAATATATATACGACTTATATAATCCCGGTCCATATTTATACGTGCCATAATTTATTCTCACGTCGTAGTAGGCACTCATGTCTCAATCCATAATGTTCATTTGATTCGTTCCACAATTATGTAATTCACTCCTCATTATATCCCAAATGTCCCAAGTATACCAATACATCATCAAAGGAATGTTATCTCTATCCTCGAACAAGTTTACGGGACTCCCAAAATCAAAACAGGCCAAAAGGCCTAAACTGTCAACTCGTTCGAAGTCTCGTTTGAACGAGGATGTTCGAACGAGATTCAGTTCGTTCGAACGAACTGCTCCTTCTAATAACATCTCGTTCGAACGAAGGTATCGAACGAAATTCCCCCTCGTTAGAAGCGACTGGTCAACTCGTTAGAAGCTCGTTCGAACGAGCTCGTTCGAACGACCCTGGAAGGCCTTCTAACGAACGACCAGTTTCGAGCCCAGAATTCCTATATTCATTTTCCACCAATTTCTACACCTCAAATCTCAACCAAAATTCGTCCAATCAATGTTTTAAGGTTTCCAATCATCCTAAAACATACTAAGGTCATATATTAACATCTTTTAAGGAATTAACACATCCTAAACATCATTAATTCATCAAATCTCTACCCTTTCCCCAAATTTCAAGAACATAAACCCTAGAATTTATCATCATCAATTCCCAGAATTTAATCCGTTTATATATCACATAAATTAGTATTTCTCTTATTTCAATCTTCCAATAACGTTTCTACATGCAAACCTACACCCAAAATTAAACTAACAACTTCCAATTTCATGGGTTTTCCTTTATCTCTCAAACAATAATGATTATTAAGATTTCTAACATGGAAGAAACATTTAATGCATAAAAATGTGAATTAAACCATTTGCCTTGAGTGTCTCTGAATTTGGTGATGATTTGATGAAGCTATCTCTCTCTCTCTCTGCAGAATTCCCTCTTTACAAGATTTCTTCTCCAAAGGTGGCTATGGTGGCTAAGGTTTTCTTTGGGAAAGTTTTGGAAACCTAATCTAATAACCCCCGTAGCTTATTGGATCATTAAGGGTTGGTTAGTGGGTTTAGTGGGTCAATTCCCAATCAGATAAAAACTCTTAATTTTCGTCACTTTTAATTCTCAAAAATGTAAAATTACCAAACTACCCCTATATGTTGCCGGTATGGCCTAAAAATCCCCCGGGACCCAAACTAAACCCCCGGCTAGTGTTTTCTGACTATCTCGACCCTTCCGGACGCGTTGGCGCACTCAAAACGACCATACGGTTAATAGAATTTAATTTTACTTTTATGATCAAAATAATTATATCCTGACGCGACTGTCTCACGCGTCCCAATAAAATGTCCAAATTGCCGTATATCAATCTCACGACAATTTCATAATACAATATTCATATATCATCATATATACTCAATATAGTCAAATACCAACTCACATCTCGCTAGTATTTTATCCGGATTAATTCCCAATTAATTCTCATTTAATTAATTAATCCCAAAAATAAATATTGTCAAAAATACGGGGTATTACAACATAGTGTTATAAAATATTAAAGGATTGTCTACATCGCACCATAACATGGGGAACAAAGGTTTGTCTACATGTTTGAAAGCCTTGTAATACTTTCAAACATGCATAATCATAAAAATATATTATAATTTCAAATGCAGAAAAGGATGAATGCGTAATCAAAGGGAAGTAAGTAAATACTTTAAAAATTGTAATTGAGTTTCCATGAATGTCAATTATAAAATGGGAATATACATCTTTGTAAAAAAAACAAGTAGTTTTAGTTTCACATCAAACTGACTTTTGATATAAGTCTTGATTAATAAATAAGTATGATTTATAAAATGATTTAGGGCAAATGTCAAAACGATCCCTATACAAAATGTTTTTACCAAAAAAGTACACCTCTAAAAGAATGTTTCAAGTTGATCCTTAATGTATGAGCCAGTTGGAACATCTCTCACATTATCTTTCAATTGCCTCTAGCGAGGACCAATTGTAGGAATCCTAACTTCATGATTTTCTTGGTTGATTTGGAAAAAAATTGGAAGTCGGTTTTTTTAGAAAAAAATGTGGTAGACCAGGATGATTCTGTAATTTTCAAAATAATTTATTGAAGTTTTAACTATATTTACTTTTACTGAGAAGAATAATTCCCATAACATACGTATATACGCTACATATGTATATTACATAAAAACATTATATGTATTTTTCATAACAAACATACATACATACATTACATATAATACATGCATCACCTTACATTAAACAAACACCAAATTGATAGATGAAACGTAACAACAAAAAGACCATGGGGTTTGTTTTCTAAATCAACTTCTTCCCAATCAAATATGGAACATACCACATTTTCTAACTTTTATGCATGTTTAGTAGCGCACATTTTCTAGGAAGGGAAGGAAAAATCTACCCATCCATAAAGTACAAGCTAAAGCATCAAAATTTGCACTTTCCAGCTTCTATTATATACGCTACATATATATATTACATAAAAACATTATATGTATTTTTCATAACAAACATACATACATACATTACATATAATACATGCATCACCTTACATAGAACAAACACCAAATTTATGGATGAAACGTAACAACAAAAAGACCGTGGGGTTTGTTTTCTAAATCAACTTCTTCCCAATCAAATATGGAACATACCACATTTTCTAACTTTTAAACATGTTTAGTAGCACACATTTTCTAGGACGGGAAGGAAAAATCCACCCATCCATAATGTACAAGCTAAAGCATCAAAATTTGCACTTTCCAGCTTCTATTCCATCTTACCCAAAATATTTTGGTTGGTACAACCTAAATAAACCCATCCTATTTCATCACACAACTACAGTCAAACACACAAAAATGAAATCATATTATTGAAAATCATCTTACTTATCAAACAGGCCCTAATAGTAAAATGTATACATGGACCATTATCAAAACGGATGTTTATTTGGAAATATATGGGAACCAAGAAGAATATAACATTTTCTACTGATAATAAAACTTACATAAAGTCAGAGGATGCCTGTACGCGAGGACAACACATTTCCATAACAAAGACTACGCCTAGTGTTTGTGCCACTATAGACTTGTATAGGATATGACAATATGTCATTAAGCATGAATTCTTGGTTGACATTTAATAGGATAACTAAACTATTTCATTATCACCACAAAAAAGGGACTTTAATCATTGTCCGCAATTACATGGACTTTAAAACCTCAAATCTATCCAATTCATCTCTTTACTTGCATATATATATATATTCAAAGGATGTAAAATTCATATAAAAAATCAATCCTACTAATCTATTTCAATTTCATCACAAAAAGGGACTTTAATCCTCGTCCGCAATTACATGAACTTTAAAACCTCAAATCCATCCAATTCATGTCTTTACATGCATATATATATATATTCAAAGGATGTAAAATTCATATAAAAATCAAAATTGATTCCATTACCAAGGCTTGTCGCAAGAGGCACGCTTGCTTCAGAGATAATTCAAAGAAATGTCGATGGCGGAAAATTTCTGTGCTAGCCTACCGCCACACGCCAAAAGGTGACCTGTATCATAGAAAAAATTTGGTTAACAGTTCGTTAAAATAAGGAAGATTTTCTCTTAATATAAAATAACAAATTGAAACAGGTAGGCCATTTCACCTAAAGTATGTCATCATTAGCTGTCACACACACTTCATGTGTACCCTTTATTGTGTTCATTAGTGGTGGTTGTAAGTTAAAATGTGCAAAAAAATAAGAACAAAAAATTAAAAATATGAATTTAATGCACCTTTTAAAAGAGGGCAATCGGATTATTATACAAACACTTTAAGTCCTTTCTAACAAAGCATACATTTACATCCTTATTATACCTCTAATACGATAGTATTAGAGGTTAATAATGAAACTTCAATTCTTTTTAGTTTTCAAGAGATAATTGACCCTCATTTATTTTTTGCTCGCTCTGCCTCAATCGTCACTTCACACCCCAATGAGACTTTAATGCTTTTTAGTTTTAAGAGATAATTGACCCTCGTTTATTTTTGCTCTCTCTCCCTCAACCGTCACTTCACACCCCCACATATACACTTTTTCCGGTTCTTCCATGACCCCTTCCTCTTCTCGTCCTTTCCCATCCCCTTCCTTCTTCTCACTTTTCTATATTTATAGACTCTCCTCGATCTCAGTTTTATGTTACACTATATTTTTTCCCCTATTTCCCTATTCATTTGTCAAGGATGTTGCTTAAGGAGAAAATTCCCATGTTTGTTGGTATGGTCACGCACCTAGTAGGACCTACTACCGATGTTAAATTGATTGGCAAATATTAGTATATTAAAAATAAACTCTACATTATTTCTAATTATTTTTAATAATGAAAAAAAATTATTAAATATTTTTTATAAAATGAAAAAGGTTTTATATATATTTATAAAAAAAAGTTAAAAAAATAACAGTAGAAGCTGTCAATAACCGCTACTTAACTGTTTTTAATATATATATATATATATATATATATATATATATATTTATAAAAAGCATTTAAAAACAGTAAATTAAGAACATTATTACTTCCTGATTTTTATAAATATAAAACGTTTTTTTAAAATATATATAAAAACTGTATTTTTATAAATATATAAAAAAACTGTTAAACAGTTTTTTTTAAATATATACCAAAATAGTTTTTTTTTTAAATGTTTTTACTTTTTTTATCAATAAATATAAAAACAGTTATTTTTTAAAATGTTTTTATAAATATATGTATCAAAACTGTTTTTTATAACAAAAAATATATAGGTAAAATAACAGTTAAAAAAGTTTTATAAAATGTTTTTAATACTGTCTTTATCAATAACAGTAAAAAACAGTTTTTTACTGTTTTTTTAACAGTTAAAAAGCTTTTTTACCGTTTTTATAAACTGTTTATGAAAAGTGTCAAAATATTTTATAAGTTTTTTTTACTGTTTACTGTTAAATTTAACAGTAAAAACAGTATTTTACTGTTTTTTATAAACTGTTTATAATTATTTTATAAACAGTTTTTACTGTTTTTAACTTTTTAACAGTTAGATATTTTATAAACTATTTTTTACTAATAAATATTTTTTTTAACAGTTAAACAGTTTTTATACTGTTTTTTCAACAGTAAAAAGATTTTTTAGCGGCTAAAAACTGTTTTATTGTTTTTACTTTATATATATATATATATTTATAAGAAAACAAATTTTATATATAATTATAACTCGTGAATAAATAATTTTTTTTTAATAGACGAGGGATGGCCCCACACATTTTATTGATTATTGGAGAAATAACCTCCCCAAAGTGGCATTACAAGCTCCGTATGAATAAATAATTACTCACATTCAATATGAATAAGAGTTTTTTTACCAAAAAATATCTATATTTATTTGTGACATTAAAGGTAAAATAATTTCAATATCAATAATAAATGTAATTTTGTTTGATGGACAGTGTAATAAACAAAGTAATATTTTTAATGAAAGACGTGTTATGTTTATATAATGAAAATTATTAAAAATGAATTTGCATTGTATATTTGATTGTATATATGTATATATATATACACATTTCGCCTTCGACTCGGATTATCAAGACAGATACACAGATCCGTGAGATTGATAGACAATAGAAAAAACTGATGAGCCCTCTCTCCAAGAACCCTCCAAGAATTTAAGGAGAATTCTTTTTCTCCTCTTGCGCAACAATGGCAATACCTGCTAATGTCACAACGATTCCTCCTAAACCACCTGATCCTGTATGGACCAAATCTTTCTCGAGTATCCTCATGAATCAACAACCAAAAGATCTGGCATTGAAGACTCCAACTATGTTTAAGGGAGAGCCTGCTGTTATTTTCTCCCAAGAAGACATTGAAGCCCTAGACGAACCATTTAAACACTCAATTGTGGGGAAATTCTCTCATGGAAGACCACCAATTGATTATATTCGGAAAATATTTCAAACTTTTTCCCTAAAATCTACATTCTCAATTGGGCTTCTTGATTCAAAACACATTCTGATAAGATTAAATAGTGAGGAAGATTATGTTAGACTTTGGCTTAGAGACATCTGGTACATTCGGAAGTACCCTATGCGTACTTTCAAGTGGACTACTGATTTCAATCCAGATGAAGAAAGCCCTATAGCTCCAGTGTGGATTAATCTCCCTAACCTTCCTTTACATTTCTATGCGAAATCAGCCTTATACTCTATTGCCCAACTTGTGAGAAAACCTCTTAAGTTAGATGCATCTACAGCCTCTATATCCAGACCAAGTTTGGCTAGAATTTGTGTGGAAATAAACATTTTGAGAGAAAGAATTAACAGAATTTGGATAGGTAGTGGAACTTCTGGATTCTGGCAAAATATAGTATATGAAAACTTTCCTTCTTTTTGCGATTTCTGCAAGAAACAAGGGCATGCTGAAAGCAAATGTATGATTAAATTCCCTCAATTAAAGCCAAAGAAAGATGTGGTCAAAAATCAAACCAAGAAAGAGGGAATTCAAGAAGTTTCCAAAGAAACTGTAATGAAGATACCTGCTGAAAAGGATCATCATAAGAATACTGCACGAATCAAATAGAGGTCTATATACCGGGTATTAGAGATATGGTGGTTCCTAATTTGTCTGATTCGAGAAAGGAAGTTATTCAACCTGTAAGGCTAACCAATAGGTTTGATATCTTGCAAGATGACAACATTTCGAATACAGAAGATGAGAACCAAGATTACCAAAACATCTACTCAAGTGAAGGGGAAAAGATAGCTCAAGAGGGGCTGCGGACATCTCAAAATTTGAACTCAGAAGAGACTTACATTGTTAACCAAATAAACCTTTCACCAAAAGCTTCTAAATTACCTCCAACAGTGAAACATCCAGCTTGTATGAAAGATAACGTATCAGATACTGAAGTCTCTTTAAAAAAGCCTCCTAATATTGAGGAGTTACAAAGGTTTGCTAGATGGTTTGATAAAAAATGGAAGGGTATTCAGAAAGATAAAGAAGAAAAGGAAAAAATAAAGAAAGGTCCACATATATCCAATGCCCCTGTCAAGATATCAAGACAAGGTAATACTACTAAACAAGCTCCTTTTGATCCTCTATTCAGAAGAATCACCAGAGCATCAGATAAGTCCTCTTCCTCAAACTTTAACTCTACTGTCTAAATGTTGAACTTCTTTTGTTGGAACATTAGGGGTGTTGCCAATAAAGCAACTAATATAAGATTGAAAAATCTTATCAAAAAATACAAACTCCCTGCTATTGCCCTATTAGAACCTAAAGTAGATATTGAAAAAATATCTAAATACAAACTTAAGTGGCAATTCCCTTATAGTGCATCTAATATATCAAATAAAATTTGGTTCTTCTGGCAAAATGACTTAAAAGTCAGCATAATCTATAACACTGATCAACTTCTCTGTCTTAAAGTAAACTTTGATTACTTGAACTCCACTATATTTTTGGTCTTAATATATGCCAAATGCACTGCGCTAGAAAGGAAAATCTTATGGTTTGATATCGACCAGTTAACTTCTCAAAATTCTGATATGCCTTGGCTCATAATAGGAGATTTTAATGTTGTTTCAAAACAGGAAGAAAAATTAGGTGGATCTGATATAGATTTTCATTCTATGGAGGATTTTAATGATATGATTACTACTTGCTCGTTGACTGATCTTGGCTACACTGGATCTAGATTTACCTGGTCTAATAATCGTATTCATGGTACTATATTTTGTAGATTAGACAGAGGTTTGGTAAATATGCATTGGCTTAATAAATTTCCATCCACTACCATTTCTCATTTACATAAGGCATGTTCTGACCATTGCCCTCTTCTTCTGTCTATCAAAAGTAAGTTTGATGATCTGCCTAAACCTTTCAAGTTCTTATCTATGTGGTGTATTCAATCCAATGTGAAAGATATTATTCAGCAAACTTGGAACTGTGAAGTTAATGCCCCGCCTATGAAACTTTTCTCTATTAAACTTAAAATTCTTAAAGGAAAACTTAAAATTTGGAAAAAGAAGAGTTTAAAAATGTTTTTCAATCTGTCAGTAATCTAGAAGATGACGTTTTGATTAAGGAGCAGGCTTTTGAGCACAATCCTTCTGAATCTTCTAGATCTGAGTTATTTGAAACTAGAGCTAAATTGAATATCGCTTTACAAAGGGAGGAAAGCTTTTGGTTCCAAATAAGTAACAAAAAATGGCTTAAACAAGGGGATCTGAATACTAAACTGTTCCATGCTTCTGTTAAGATCAGACATAGAAGATTGAATATTACCAAGATCAAGGACTCCCAAAATAAATGGATTGATAAACAAGAGGACATTGATAGTTTGTTTGTATCCCACTTTCAAAACATCTGGAAATCTAACCTTATCAAAATTAATAATAACTTCCTAAATGTTATAGATAAAGCTATTATTGAAGAGGAAAATATAACCCTTACTGCATTCCCATCTGAAGAAGAAATTTTTAATGCCATAAAAAATATGAATAGTTCCAGTGCTCCTGGCCCTGATGGTTATGGGGGAGAGTTCTATTATAAGTTTTGGGACATCATAAAGCATGACCTTATAAAGGCCATTCACTCTTTCTTTGCTGGAGCTGATATTCCCAAAAGTTGGTCAGCTACCAATATTGCTCTTATTCCCAAAGTTGATATTCCTATAAATTGCTCGCAATTTAGACCTATAAGTTTATGTAATTTCTCTAATAAAATTATATCTAAGATTCTTAATGACAGATTAGCTGATATTCTGCCTAATATTATATCTCCTAACCAATCTGGTTTTGTCAAAGGGAGAAGTATAAACGATAACATTTTGCTTGCTCTTGAGTTATCTCAAACTATAGGCAAAAAAGTTCGCGGTCATAATGTTATTATTAAATTAGACATGGAAAAGGCTTATGATAAAGTGTATTGGCCTTTCCTATGTCAAGTTTTGAGGAAATTTGGTTTTAATGAAATGTTTATAGACATGATTTGGAGGTTAATTTCTAATAATTGGTTCTCAGTTTCCATAAATGGGCAAAGTAAAGGATTTTTTCAATCTTTTAGAGGACTTAGGCAAGGTGACCCCCTGTCTCCTAGCTTGTTTATTATAGCTGCTGAATGTTTAAGTAGAAATATAGATAATTTGTTCAAGAATGGTAAAGCTATTCCTTTTTCCCATTATAGGAATTGTAATCTGATTTCTCACTTGGCTTATGCTGATGATATTATAATCTTTGCTAATGGGAATAAGAAAAGTTTACTCGCTATTTCTAAATTGCTTAAAACCTATGAAAATACCTATGGTCAGTCTATAAACATATCTAAAATCTCTATTTATATTGATCAAAATCTCTCCCCATCTATGAGAACTAAGATGGGAACCAATTCTGGTTTATCTATCAAAACATTGCCCATGAAGTATTTAGGTTGCAACATTAATAAAGGGAGAATTATGTTGTCTCAATTTTCTGATCTTATGAACTCTATTAGAGAGAAGCTTAATTCTTGGTCGTCTAAGTTAATATCCCAAGCTGGTAGGGATACTCTGATTAGAAGTGTTCTTTTATCTATCCCTATTCACATCATTTATGTTATTCGCCCCCCTAAAACTATTATTAAAAGATTGCACAATATCTTTTCTAAATTTTATTGGGGTGGTGTTAATAAAGATAAACCTTACCAATGGTATAAATGGGATGATATGTGTTTTTCGTTTGAAGAAGGAGGATTAGATTTTAGAAGAATGGAAGATATCATTAATGCTTCTAGCATGAAATTGTATTGGAAGTTTTTATTTGATAAAGGTATTTGGGCTTCTTTTATGAGAACTAAATATCAGGATATAATGTTTTTGAAGTTTGGATCCTCCACTATTAGAAGAATTAAATCTATATCTAGCATAGCGGATGATCATATTGACTTTGACAATCAAATATGGATTCCTTCACACTCTGGTGATTTCTCTTTGAAAGAAGCATTTCAAATATGTAGGAAAAATAATCCAATTTCTCTCACTTGGAAAATAAATTGGTCTATAGAATGTCCCATAAAAATTTCTAATTTCATTTGGAAATTACTGAATAATTCTGTGCCTTTTGAGACTGAAATCCAAAAAATTGGTATAAGACTTGCTCCGGTTTGCAGGGAATGTTTAGCTAATGATGATAGCGACAAACATGTTTTGCTTGATTGTAATTTAGCAAAAAAAGTATGGCAATATTTTTGTCATCTTTTCAATGTTACTCCTAAAAATACTTCTTCCAGGGCTATGATTTTATCTTGGTGGATGACAAAAAATAACAAATATTTTCTAAAAATTCTTTTTGCCATAACTCCTAAAATTATTATTTGGGAATTATGGAAGGCTAGAAATAGAAGCCCAAATACCATGTAATATTTTTAAAAAAACATGGAATATTTTTAAGAAACACATACCATGCAATCATATCATAAAGTCGTAATTATTAATCAATTAAGAGCATGATTTATTTCGTAGGCATGCGGACATAAAATTCAACTCAAACTAGACTGAACTGCCCAACAACACCGAACCAAACTCCAATTATAGTGTCAAGTGATATATTCAAAACTAACGTCCCCAAGGAGCGGTTTAACTGTATTTGTGGTTGCAAAAATATATGAAAAATATAGGTCATAATTCTTGCATTGCCTTACAAAGAGTGAGATGTTTTCAATAAAACCATGTACTTCTCAGACAATAACTAATCAACGTCAAACTGAAAATAAAGTGTTATAATTGATGACATGGAAAAAATTCACTTGCTCAGGAGTTCAAATTGATAACACACAAAAATATATGAAATCAAAATATAAGATACAATTACAACTCTAAACGAAACTAAAAATGAAAACCCCTAGGAAAAATAGGCATATGAGAAAACACAAAGCCCTAAAAAAGCATATGAAACTCCGAGGGATGTATGGCTATGAGAAAACGAAAACAGTTAAAACAGGACAACATAAAGCCCTAAAAATACATTCAACCTATAAAACAAAACAAACTTAGAAATGTATGGAGAGATGATAGCAACCTGAATATGAAACAAACATTGAGAGTCTTCAATCGAACTTGTCAATTATTCGAGCATAAATGAATTGGATGTCGTATACGAGCACAAATGGTTGGGTAAAGGGGGGCTTAGCAGTGTGAGTTTTCTGAGAAGAGGGATTTAATTAGAGAGAGAGGGAGAGTGAATAATCCGATTGGAGGGAGAAATATAACAACAACAACAACAACAACAACAATAATAATAATAATAATAATAATAACAATAATAATATAGGGAAGGAAATCTCACATTGCGATGCGCGGAACATGTGTAATAAGAATAACTAGTTGTAACAATAACTAGTTGTAAACCCGCGCGATGCGCGGGCGAGACGCAATGTGCGGAACATGTGTAATAAGAAAAAACACGAATAAAAAATTTAGATCAATTTGATATTTTTTATCACCATCTTTGAGACATTATTTAAATAAATTAATATTTACAACTCAAAATCACATAAATTCTATGAAAACCTCTCAAGAACGAACAAAATAAATGCTATAGCTTCCAATCGAAAACTCAAACACCAACAAAATGAGGTTTCATCACACGCCTTAATTTAGAGATTTTATTGAATATTACATATAAAAATATATAAAATAAGCACCGAAATTAACAAATTCACATAATAATATAGAAACCAACTCATATAACAATCTGGAAACATTTAATTTATCTGCACACGTTGTGGAGATAGCTAAAATTAAGGGTACTATGTACTTGTGTTTAATCGTTCACAGCAATAAATCTTGATGGGTAAATTATATCAATCATCAATATAACATAATTTCAAAATAAGTAAATATTATGACAGAAAAACAGTTGAATAATAATGTTACTTTGGATTGAGGTTTTATGACAACAATTAGGAAAATCTAACCAATAAACAGCACAACAAAGAACAAAGACACAAAAATGAAATATAAAAACTTATTAAATTTCACCTGCCAACACAATAGAAAAGTAAAGATTTCATCGAGCATATGTCGTGCTTCTGCAAAATCGACCAGAACACCCAATTACCATACTTGAAAGGAACCTTTTAACCAATTATCAATACTTTGCATACAACACGCCAGTGGTGTTAAATTATGCACATAGGCCAACCTTGATATATGAAAGAGTGGTGATAGGGAGATTCACTTTTGGAACCTAATTTTGAAATTCACACATAAGATAAAAATGAGTACAAATTTTTAATCCACATTTTGATGTTCTGACGGGACTCACAATAATAAAATATAAACTTTAAATACAATAAATTTCAAAATTGAATCCAAAAGTGGATCTCCCTATCTTTATTCTATACCGAAACCTGAAACAAACTCAAAAAAGGAACACAACAACCACACGCAAGATAACACTTCAGTTTGTCTCTTAGATAGAATAAGACAAAAGAAAAGAGAGAGTAATTGATCACACTCAGAAATCATGTACACAATAAAAATCATATTACAGAGAAGTGACATTTAAGTCTTTCATCATCAAAGTAAACACATAAAAGATCTAGCAACCCCTCTTTAGACCTACCGTCCCACCCCATAACCTCCCCTACTCCCAGTAGCCATCCAATATGGCCTTTATCGTCACCTCTTATTTTAATAAGTCTCTTCCAAGCATTAGAGCCATTAGAATTATAACATTAGCATTGGGTGTTTTGATATGCAGTATTTGAGCTTCACAGTGTCCACAAAATCTGAATCCAAGAATTTTAGAATCTTAACAAAACTTCATATATATGTAGATCTGAAATTGCTTTTTATAACCAACACAACATTTAAAGAAAATTAGGGCCTTTATCGTATTACAAAGGAATGGTGGAATCGGGTGCTGGTGGAATCTTAGTGATAGTGGAATCCATGAGTGGGGTTGAGGGAGTATGAGGTGTGGAGAAGCAATAAATGAAAAAAAAATACCTGATTGTAGATGTCTGTGATGCTGTAGAGGCTCACGTCGTTCTTCTATTTCTTCTCTCTTTCTCTAGGGTTGAGATTAGGCAGTGAGGAGTTGTAATCGGATAGAAAGAGACGGTAAGAAAAGGAATATAAAAGAGAGGGGGATACGAATGAATATAAGAGAGAGGGGAATACGAAGGGATAGTCTCCTCAACTTCCACAGATAAAAACATAGAGAGAAGGAGATATCCACGTGGACAATTTTAAAAAAGGGAGCATTTACTGCTTTTTTATAGCACTTTATAGATGCCACGTGGATAGCCTTAGAAGAAGTTGTCATTAAATTCTTGTTTAGCATTTTATAGTATATAGAGACAGAGATAATAATAATAATAATAATAATAATAATAATAATAATAATAATAATAATAATAATAATAATAATAATAATAATAATAATAATAATAATAATAATAATAATAATAATAATAATAATAATAATAATAATAATAATAATAATAATAATAATAATAATAATAATAATAATAATAATAATATAGGGAAGGAAATCTCCTAAAATCTTTTCTTCGAAGACGGAAAATAATGAAGAAATAGGAAGAATGGATGCAAATTGGTCAAAGAAAATTTTGTTTCCCTATTTAGTTCCCTAAAACCCTAATGCGCGTTGACTCTAACGTAGGGCTGGCAATTTTTGACACGATAATCCGTTTATGGTAATACCCCGAAATGACCCGAACATGACATGATTAGCTTGTATAGATTTAAGAGTATCCAAACCTTATACCCAAATAAAAATCAACGCGACCCGAAAATGACACGACTAATCCGAATTGCCACCCCTGCTCTAACGCTTCTAAGTCTAAAACAAAAAATACCCATAAGTCTCCAACTCATATGGATAACTTATATTAATTATCATATGAAACCCAATTTTTTATATAATTCAAATTTTAACCTCAAAGCTTCAATAATTAACCCAATAACATTAAAATTCCAATTGACAACTTTAAACTTTACAAATTCATCGCATTAATTCATTTTGACATATTGACACATAAGTAATTTTGATTGCTCATAACTAAATATGGGTTGCTTCTCAATTAATTAAAATCATTAGTAATTAAAAATAACGGAGTATTGAGCTCTTCCCTCTAAAGGGTCATTTGGTTCGGGGTAAAATATGTTTCAACGTGGTATAAAGTAATATGGTGAAATACATTTCACCTATTTAGAGTTCAATTTGCATCTCTATTCTTATTTAAAGTTTCATAATTATAGGATGTTCATGTATTCACAATCTCAACCCAACAAATTTTATTTTAAATATGTGAAAAATATTTAACTATTGTTTTTCACCATGACTAAAAGTATTTAACCCCAAACCAAACGGACCCTAATAAAAAGAATTTTAGCGTCGAAATTCATAGAAAAATAACACATATCTGCCTCAAAATAGGTGCAGATATTGCTATATCATTGTATCGTTGCGCTCCAAAGTGGACTCATCCTCACTATGGTGATCCCACTGAATGCATATTAATAATATATCCTTAGTCCTCAAAATCTGGACCTTATAAATCTTTCTCAAAACACAATCTACCAGTATAATTTTCACATAATTACAAATCTCCAAAATATGACTAAGTATATCTAATGAAGTGGCTATGGATTATGCTTTATCACAGGGTTTAGGTAGTAAAACAGATATCTGCACAAAACTACATGATATGAAAGAGTGTGTGGAATCGGAGATAATTAAAACTATAGCTAGATTATCGAAAATGTAAAATGCATCGTCCACCGCTTGGACATGCCTCTGGCCCTCTCACCGGGGGTTCGTTATTACATAAACTCTATGATACTGGAGTTGGGGTTATTTCTATGTAACCATGGGTGTGGGTAGTGTTGTTATCAATTGTGGCCTTGGTGCTAGAAGTTACAGAGGTCGATATAGTTACTAGTGCAACTAGTGAGGCATGATGCCTTGTTGGCCCTAGTGGTCTTACCCCATTTTATATCTGTAGTCGACATGTACTTATTGGCCTTAACTTTGTCCCGATTGACCCTAACGTTGTTGTCCTTGAACCTCTATACTTGGTCATAACTATGTTACCTCCGCTATAGTGGGTGTTGTGGATGTTGTTGCCTTTGCCCCCTTGAGGGGGGACCGTGAAACTAATGTTGGCGTATTTCTTATCCAAACCTAAAATGCCTCCATTGCCCTTGGCCATGTTGGCCTAGCACACCATGTTTGTTTCCACCTGAGCTTGCCTCTACTTTAGACCCACTAGAGTTCTCGAGTTGCCTCTTGTGCTACTTATGATCCTAGCAATGCAATAACGTGGCATCTACCACCTAAGTGTAGGTGGTAAAGGTTGAGTTCCCCATTAGTACATGTATGATGGGCCACCCTTGACCCCTCACGAACTTCGCCATTATTTTCCCTTTGTGTTAACCTCATCATGCGTAAAAAGGGATAGACTAGAAAATTCCCGCTCATACTCGGTCTTTATGCAGGATCCCTACTCAATTAAAAGGAACTTTGCTTTCTTGTGCTCCCTAACTGATGATGGAAAATGCTTGTCATCAAAATAGACCACAAATTACTCATAATCCATGCTCTTCTTATCCTCCAAAAAAGTCACACTTCCCCCCCTTTGGAGAGTGTCCCCCACCAATCGAAAAGTAACAAGAACCTGATTTTACACCTCCGTGCAGTTCAACAACCGCATATGTCTCTCAATATCCTAGTGTCACTATTGCACCATAATGGGATCGATAAAAATTAGAAACATTGGTGAGTAGTTCTTCATAAAGGTTCTTCATGCATTCTCCCATCATAATGCGATTGATAGTTCCGAGTAAGTGCTACATAAGGCATCTTTTGTCTCACTATTTCCAATACTTCCTAGTCCACTGGCTAATCAAGTCTAAAAATAGTTGTACCCCAAAGTGGTACTACCCCTAGGCATAGAGGCTGAAATCCTATGCATAACAGGTAAATGCAGTGCAGGGGTTGCTGCTCAACCTGCCCTGCTGGTTCTCTGGCCTAATGAACTCTCCTCTAAGAGTGCATCTGAAATTCAAGATATAAATCCTATCAGTAATGAAACAAAGTTGAATTACGAAGGTAGGCACATAATCAAAGAACTCTAGTATAAGTCTAATATAACCTATAACCTCAAGGCCTAAGACTATGTTTTGATAACAACAGTGATACCCCACGTAGTTAAACACTCTGGTTGATCAAGTATAAATATAAAATTATACACGATGATAATGCCATTATCAGCATTAAGATGACAAATGGAATATATATCAAAATATGGAAATATTATGAATTTCGTCAACGTAAAATCATGATAAAAAGGTTCGTAATCCATAAGAAATATATAACAAAGTCCCAACATAAAAACTCTATACAATCTAATGTAAATCAAAGTTCCACATGACAAATCTAAAGTCCAATAATGCAAACCAAATGAAGTGTCTGGAACTATCTAAACTGATATGTAAAAATAATAAACAAAAAGAGATTAAGGCATATAACATCTCTGAGTCTTGTATCCTAGATGAGTGAAATGAATAGTGAGTGTTGGATGGAATAAGGAGGCTAGGTGGGATGTCCAATCCTAGCACCTGAAGATACCACATAAAAGAGATGGGTAGAAACCCTAATAAGTTACATAGCTATGCAACTCAAGGAAGTTATATATGTAGATGATAAAATCACAATTTATATAAAGCATATGAACGGACGATCGCATAAAATGTAATCGCGCAATGTATTAGAATTGTCGTTGCCTAAAAATGAACTCAATTCAGATTTATAATCACAGTAAAATATGGTAAGTTAATCTAATCAAACACACGAGAGACGAGACTTTTAAAGTGGTATTATTTCTTAGGGTTACAATAGCCCAGTATGATGTGCTTGTGATTGATTGAATTCCACTGAGCTGAAGGAGTATTTGTATTTATAATGGTACAAAACCCTAAAAATGGAATTCCTTTATATATCCAGGTATTTATATTTGTATTATAAGGAATGAGACTCTTGACATACAGTGTTGGTCGCCATTCCATCTGAGTAACCTTTGTCATTCATAATGGTTCACATTTTGGAGTTGGTCGGTCTTTCAACTGACTAGTTGTCCCTCATGTCAATCAAGATAGCTAGATGGACACTTAGGAGGACATATGTATATTTGTCATTGGTTCATGTAAGAGAGTAAATTTTACATACAACAAAATCCCCCAATACTTCATGCTTAATGATTGATTGAAAGTATGGAGTGTTTTGTTCAAAATATTGCTCGACGTAATATCTAATCGATAGTCGAAAGCCGAACTCTTGGATTTGTAGAATTTTATCACTGGTAGTGTTGATAATGGCATTTTTGTAAATAATTCAAACTTTTTCAAACATCCATAAGGTATGCTGGACTTTTGGTGCTTTTATAAGTGTGCATCCGATGATAGTTCAATCGTTCATGTAGTTAATCATTTCGTCCCTACTTTTGAGGCAACTTGTAAATAGGCAGAAGTTTCATCCTTTTTTTTCACCTCCAATTTTATGTACTTAGAGATTTTCCTTGTTTTCAAGCTTTCTTTCTGCAACCTCTTGCTACCTGTCACCGTTTTTCCATATTTATTGTTGTCTTTAGATTCTTGTAAGCTTTTTTTTCCTTATTTCTCTATTTTTTCAGCCTTTTATTTGTTTCAACCATGGTTTACTTTGTGGACGAGGGTTCATTACATGAGTTTAGGAGGAAAAAGAAAATTATTGACTATGTAGATCTTGAAATAGCTCAGGGTCCTATAAATGTTTATTCTTTATAAGAGGGTCACTAAATTCCGACTATTTTTGTTGTTGAGTGTGGTATCACCTTTCTCCTAAAACCTTTATTTCTTAAACTTTGTCAATATTTTTTTAACGTTCCCTATTAGGATAGCTCCAAACACATAGAGGATGGTAAATGGAGTACATAAACTGGATGAGATTTATAGGATGCACATTGGGATCCTTGAGTTGATGTTCAGTTACACATGGGGAACCATTAGAAATTGAACTTATTATTTGAAGATTGGGTAAGTCAATAGATCTTTAGTATTTAATATGTCAGATTTCGTAGAGGGGGATCCAGGCTTAAAGTTTATTAAGTAATGCCAACACTTCACATGAAAGATAAAGGATGGTCACTTGCACAAGGCTGAAGTTTCTTAAAGGATTTCCCATAAATATAGTCATTCGCACAAGACTAAAGTTGCTCGAAGGATCTCCCACAAAGATCAATCTTGGTTAACAAACTTGGAAAAAAATACGAACTCTAGTGGGAACTTAGATATACTTGTATTTATATTACTTTGCAAATATAAAGTTTACTTTTTAACGTTGTGAGGTTGCTCAGTACCCTCGAGGGACCATGTCTAGCAGGACATGGGAGAGCTTATATGATCTCTCAAACAACCTCATTTTTGGTACCCCGCAGGGATTTAGTTTGGAGGATTGGGTGCAAGACAATGTTAGAAAAGATCAACCCCTTTTAGGGTACTTAGATAAAACCTTGGTTTATACACAACATACCTCAATAGTCCCTCGAGATACGATGTCTAATAACCCACTCGAAGGTCCCCATTCCTAAACAGTTTTCTAAAAAGTTAACCTTTGGTGTTTACATACAGATTACTAGTTGCTCGGGCAATCATCGGTCGACCAACCTTCAATTTGATGAACTACCTTTTGAGTGTGGTGAAGGCACATCTCATGCAGGTTACTGCTTACCAACTCTTTGATGTCAGCATATCGATAAAATAACACTCGAGTGAAAATATTCCTAAGATGGTAAGTCCATAAATAACACATCACGTCCTAATTAGTGATATCATAGCTCTGAGAGTTCAAACAGTGTTCCCGCCAAAATATCATATCTAGTTCATTTAATGCAATAGCTCCGGCATTAAATATACAGGATTATTGACCTTAAAAGTGGTCAATCGCATTTAATACAGACAAGGTCACTCGAATGACCATGACCTCCTATAAATACTCCAAAGTTATACTATTCTAATATCGCACTTTTTTGGCCCATAACTGCTGCTAAAATACTTCCACACAAGAGAGTTTGTTGTGAGAACATTTATTGCGTGATCGACCCCCTTCAATCCATTTTGTGTTTAAGGTTATTGCCTTGACTTTATTACACTAAAGGTTCTTGTTCCAACTCCCTGCAACCAATTCAATTGTGGTATCCCCCTTTATTGCACTAATGATTATTGGGATTACAGTTTTGTTATAAAAAACTGGCTATATGCCTCCCCTTACTGTGGGGGTATCCTACACTGGACCCAGATGCCCTCAAGAAGGGCGTGGCATAGGTTTTCCTCTTAATTTTTTTATATTTATCATCTATTTCCATACTTGTCGACTAACTTTGTTGCTTTGTATTTTTTTACAGAGGAGAGTACGAAAAAGTGTCATAATGAGGGAGAAGTCAACCTTATAGACTTTAAATTTCTATGGGGTCTCAATTAAAGAGTTGGAGAAGGACACCATAGAGATGCATCAATACTGTTAGAGTACAAGCACTCAATAACTTTTTTTGTTGCTCGGCTATCACTTGCACTACCCCAAGTTTCCATTAACTTAGAAGAAGTACTTGTATCCACTTCCTCCACTACATAATCAGCTGGGGTTGAATTCTTCCAAGTAGTAACTTCTTTTTCCTTTGAGTCTTTTGATATATATGGTATCCTTACTTCCCTTTTAATTGATATGGGTAAAAATAAGGGTCCCTAATTTGCTGAATGGGCCATTATCTCTCCCTCCTAAGAACAATGTTTACACCGGCAAAAGACCTTAATTAGTTGAAAAGAGCCCTGGAGTTCTTAATGGTGAAGAAATTTAAGCCACCAAAACTCGTACAAGAGGTTGAAAAAATGCTTGCCTGATCCTCAAAAGCAGTCAAAGAAAGTTCAAGCCGACATGGGTGGCGTTAGGTTAACTTTTGTGGCCATCAACCCTGGGTTGGATAGAGGTTTAATCAAGGCTATAGCTCTTCCTGCCTACGGAGCGACATCAGTTCCCATGCCTAGAATAAGAGTGACTGAAAGAGCTTACCGAAATCTGGCTTTGGTACTTGTCTAAATTTTATCTTTCTTCATTTTTCTAAACCTATTTTGATATCATGTGTTCATTCTTTTATAGTTTTTGATTGATTTTAATCAAATGCTGGAGTAGGGCAATCAATTGAGATCTTTATCGGGTGAGGTAGAAGAGGCATTTGAAGGTCTGACGCAATCCTTGAAGGATTCCCAAAAAGTTTTAGAAGCGAAGTAAAAACTTTGGGATGACACGATGCAAGAGGCTGTGAACAGGGTGGTTACAACAGAAATAAGATAAAAACTGGCGATGAGAAAACCCAAGCTGTCGAAGACAAACTGAATAAGGCTGGGGATAGGGCCAAAGCTGCAAAAGACAAGCTGACAGAGACTAAGGACATGGCCTAAGTTATTGAGGATAAAGTGATTGGTCTAACTGTTAAAGTCACTTCTTTGAAGGACAAGGGCAATAAAGATAAGGATGTTGCTTTTAATAAGGCTTGGGATAAGGCATTTTTTACAGCTTCTGCATAAATTAAATTTGCCAATAAATTATCATTTAAGGAAGGTTGGTCAGAGGCTTTAGAGATGTTCGGCATATAGGCAAACTCTGAGCTTTTTCAAAGGCATGATCCAGGCCCTCCTCATAACTTATATAAAGAGTTTGACGACGAGGAATGGTCTAAAGAATCCTCAATGGTTCTTATGGATCCTTCAGTGGTGCGAGCTGCTATTGCCGACCTACCTCATGCTAACCAGGACCAGACTAAAGACAAGGAGAAAGTTTAGCTCCTTTTAGCCAGTTATTTTTTTCCCTTCTCTTATGTAGTTTCCATTTATTCTTTTGTCGTTCTTTCTGATGTACACAACCTTGTAACCATTACTTGATTAATGAAAGAGCATTTTTTGCTCAATTATTTTCGACTTCGAACGTTGTTGACTTCTTATTGGTTATTATCTTATATGTTGTCTATCTTTTTAGATTTTCCCCATAAACTCATACTTGTAAATTTTTAGTTTGATGCCAAGAAGAAAGTCCTAAATTATGTTGAATTCGGCGTACTCTGGCGGTGTAAAAATCTTCTGAAGGCTGGCCATGTTCCCTTGATCGAGGAAGATATTGTAGGATTGCTCGGCCCAGATGCCTCCAACTAAGTGAACGAGTCTTACATCCATCTTCATTGCCTCTTGGATAGAGCTATAGCCAATGATATTGGCTACTACGAGATAAATGTGTAGATGCAGGAATACCATAAACTTTCCAAGACACTACTATATTCTAACTATGAGGCTAAATATAAGGCCTTGAGTGAAGGTTGGGTATTTGATAAAAAATTACACGACATCACTTATGCCCTAAATAAGAAAAAAATAGTATTTAACCAATAATTGGAGATTTCCCGATCAATTGCTGCCATATTGGAGAAGAGAAATAATCCATTGAAGAATGAACTAAACAATTTAAAGAAATCAACCATCAGTGGTCTAAATGAAAGGGTTTTATTCTTAGAGACTGAAAATGTCAGGTTGTTGAAAGAGTTAGAGGCCTTGCAGAAGAAGAAAACCAAGTATGGACAATCCTCAAGGAAAAGTATAGTAGTTCGACCAACTATTAATGATGAGAGAACCAAGAAAGCCCCGGCTGACCAAACTGATAAGATCAAGGAAAAGGAGAAGGCCATCAAGAAGCTTCAAGATAACGTGAACCAACTTACCTTCCATTTCCATAAGCAACACAAGGTTGTTTGGATGGATGGGTATAATAAAGCCTTAGCTTATTTGGATAAACACATGGAGCATGCCAGGGATAAGGGTTATAAACGGGGTTGGATGAACCTGCTTACTCTGATGAAGATAACTGAGAATAATGAACCATGGTACTGACTTGACCTAGGACTCTTGGATTATCATGGTCCTCCCGTCTCTATTGATGTCATTTGGATTTCCCTTGATGCCATCCCTTAAAGCTTGATTAAAAAATACATTGGGTATTTTTCCCTTGAAGGATAAGTGGAGTATGTTCATCCCCAACATCTACTTGACTGGTTGAACAACAGTAGACATACTAGAAGAAAATATTTTAGGTTTATCAATCATCCGAGAACCTTTGATGAATCTCCTATTGGGATGATCAAGGTTGGTGGAAAGCATCACGTAGAATAATCTTGTATTTGGTAGTTTGTTGATCTGTATATTCATTGGAGTGAAATGAAGTTATTTGTGACACTTTGTATTTTCTATTTAAGCTTATTGTTGTTATTAATCTTGTTGTCGATTAAGTAATTTGTATAATGATTAGTTAATCGGGTTATTAATTAAATGTCCTTCTTAAATGTTATATGTTTGATTTGTTTGAACTTTTCTGAAGTTGGAAAAGTTTAAACCAAAATTATAATAAACTTTTTTGTAGTTAGGAAAGTTTTGACCAAACATATAATGAACTTTTATGTAGTTGGAAAAGTTTTAACCAAATATATAATGAACTTTTCTGTAGTTAGAAAAGTTTTAACCAAATATATAATGAACTTTTCCGAAGTTGGAAAGGTTTGAACTAAAAATATATTAAACTTTTTTGTAGTTGGGAAGTTTGAACAAAAGATTGTCCTGCCTTATTGTTAATTGTTGATAATCGATGAGCATCATCACACTCCAAAAAAATAAAAATAAAAATAAAGCATAAGCATGGGTAAAGTTTTTCATTTTATTGAAATATAAATTGGATTACATGAAACCAAAATTACTAATAATATTTGCGTAGATGGTCTGTGTTCCAAGGATTTTTGAACTCTTTGCCTTCCAATGTTTCCAAGCGATAAGTTCCTGGTCGTATTACCCTCGATATACGGTATGGACCATGCCAATTAGGCTCTATCTTGTTGATCTTTTGAATTACCTTCTTGAGATTCAGATCTCCTTATTTTAAACATATTGTCCTAACCCTTTGATTATAAAACCTAGCAGTCCTTTATTGGTAAGCAACCATCTGAATCCAACATCTTCTCTAACTTCCTCTATCATGTTTAGATCTAGTTACCTCGTGAGATCACTTTTGGGGTGAATCAAAATTCAATGCTGTGTCAGTCGATAAACCTATTTCAACTGGCACCGTTGCCTTAGTGCCAAAGGCGAGCATGCACGAGTTTCCCCACATTGATATTATAGGAGTGGCCCTATAATCCCAAAGGATGTTGTGTAGTTCATTGATACATCTGCCTTTAGCATCATCCAACCTTTTTTCCAACCCATCGAGCAAAGTTTTGTTAGTGATTTATGTCTGACCATTGCACTGTAGGTGTCCAGGCATTGAATGAAGTTTCTAGAAGCCAGACCTGACCCAATACTCTTTAAATTGTTTATTATCAAATTGAGTGTTATATTCAGTGATGGAGCCATAACGGCAAATGATTTTCTTCCATATAAACTGAAAAACTCTCCGATAGGGCATATCAATAAAAGGCTCAGCTTTCACCCATTTGGTAAAATAATCAACTGCTATGACTAGATATTTGAATCATCCATTGGTGGTTGACAATGGTCCGACCAGGCCTATCCTCCAAATAGTAAAAGGCTAGAGATGAGTGATAGATGTTAGATTTACCCCTGGTTTTCTATGGATGGTGGCAAATTTTTGGTACTTATCACATTTTTTTTACAAACAAAACACAATCTGCCTTCATCGTCGGCCAGTAATAGACATGTATTACTATTCATTATCTTAATGATCTCCCAGCTGTGTAAGATCCATATGAGCCTTCATGTACCTATTTGATCAGGTCATTCACTTTGTTTGGATGAACACGGTGAAGCAAGGAATACCAGAGGGTCACTGGATTCCCTCTTTGTTCATTGCTGAATATGGTTTCACATTTCCCCTAATCGTTTTTGTTTATAATTTAGCCAACACTTTGATGTAGTATTTTCTAGGGTATCCCCCAACACTTGAAGAGTGGTAAATGGGATTCCTAGGCTAAATCAAATATAGGGAACACCCATTGGCATCCCTAAGCTAATGTTCCATTATAAATGGAGTACTAGTGACAATACTTATTATTTAAAGACTAGGTTTGTCAATAGGGCCTTGGTTGTCAATTTTCTAGACTCCAATAAGGATTATTTTGATTATGGAGTAATTGCGAAAAATTGGCAACATGCTCCTTTACAAACAAGAGAGGTGTATGATGGGCCTAGTTGCCCCCAAGTGGGTCATGACATAGGTTGATGAATTTCATTATTGTACTTCTCTATTTTTTGCTAACCAAATGTCCGGGGAAATGATGACTTGATGTTTTCTTGTCGTATTTATTATTTTGCACAGTCGAAAGCAAGAAGAATTGTCCCAAATAAGGGGACATTAACATCCTAGAACTGAAATTCCCTTGGAGCATCCACCAAAGGATTGGCGAGGAACACCCGAGAGCTTCCTCGTATTTATTGCAGTACAGGAGTTCCATTACCCCTTTATTGCTAGGCCCACCACTTTTATAACTCCAGCCTCTATCAATCCTGAAGATGAGCCAACTCCTACTTCCTCGGCTGAAGAATCTGCTAGTGATGAGAAAGACTTTTGGACTTCATCCTCTTTTGAGTCTTTGGATATTTTAACTATTCCCTCTTCTCTACTAACTGTTATGGGAAGAAAAAGATTCATGATTTGATGACTGGATCTTTGTCTCCAACTGTTAAGAGTGTTGTCGAGAAGAGTGGCAAGACTGGGAATTTCAAAGAAGACACAAAAAGTATTCAAGGTTTCTAAGAAGGAGAAGGTTCCTAAAATCATCACCTATGAGGAGGTTGATGTTGTTATTCCTCAGTTCAAGAGGATAAGAAAAGGTTTATATGAGAAGCTGATTGAGAAGAGTTGTGTCGACCAAGCGTTGGTCGAGAAAATTCAAGAGGATTTGACTGTTGTTGGGTTATCCTCTGTTGTCATTCATCCTGGTGTTGCCAGGAAGTTAATCTGTTGGAGATGATGGCCCCCCATTTAAAAATAATTACAAGAATTGATTTCCTTTTTAAATATGCGAGAGCGAGATGATGGTTTAATTAAACAAAATTTTAATTTAAAACAAATTAAAATTAAACAAAGTGAAATATGATGGAACACACACAAATGTTAATTTCACTTAAACACAATTAATTAACCCAAGTCCTAGAAATTTGCCTAAGTCATATTTTTTATTTAATCAAATTAGGCCAGACCAAATTTTAACACATTAAATTAATTACTTGAATTAACTACACATTACCCGATATATATTTAGCACCAAATTACAATGAGTAATGATTAAAACCAATTTTTATCTTTTTACCTAAGCATGCGTTCTAGGTGATTTTGCAAGATAAAAATAAACAAAGAAACCACTACGCCGCGATGTAAGAGGAAAAACCCACAACGGGAAAATAACCTCGGACAACCCTAGCCTTAAGTCCACTAAGTATGGATTTACAAATTACAAGACAAATGACTTACTTCCTCGACTCGACCCATTTCAAGCCTTGATGCGTCTTCTTGTAAAACACCTTCGCCTAGTAGACAACCCCGGAGCTTCACCGGAATCTTAGTCTTCACCAATGAGACAATAGGTGCACCGTCAACCACATATGGCGCTTTTCACCATGTGAGAATGCCACAGCAAAATAGAGAACTTCTTCTTTGACGGATGTAGAAATAAAATGAAACTTCTCTTCAAAATGGTGTAGAGATAAACCGGTGCCAAGAAAACTCTCTAAGCAAGGTGTATATATAGATAGAAACTTGGATTAAACACACAGTTGGGTGCAAACTTGGTTTTGTTATTTGATAAATCAATTTGACTAACAAACCCCAAGGGGAATTTTTTATGAAAGAATTAACCTCTCAAAAACTCACTAAGAGATGGAAAAAGTTCTTGGAAAAAATATGGTCCCAAAATGGACTTAAACTACCAAAAGATAGCGGGGACAAGTAGTGGGAAACTGCCAAAAAACTGTTCCCGCTGAAATTTCGTTCGAACATCATTCTCGTTCGAGCGATACTTCGAACGACATTCAAGTGGCCAATAGGGTAACTTGTTGGCAAACCTCGTTCGAACGACATTTTCGTTCGAATGACAACTTCGAACGAACATCTAGAAAGTTGAAAAATTGTAATTTTAGCCCATAAAATTTATTTTAAAGTTTTAAAGAAACCTTCTGAAAATAAACATTAGTTTAAACAACAATTACACCCTTTAAACTTTATTCCAAGTCTCCATATATATATATATATATAAATGCATTCATACCTTTTGGAGACTATGGAATATGATGTTGATGACGTCGAAACATGGCACTTGAAACACGACAAATGATGATGAAGCTGTATAAGTCTTGGTCGCTATGTCTTCAACTCTCTATTGTCATAGGCTTGAATGGATACACTTTAAAACTATCCTATGACTTAAACAGTTTTGTCCGGAATTGAGCCAAAATTACATTAAGACTCAATTGGAGAATTATGTCCTTACATAATCAATACTGGTACCCGCTTTGCTAATAGAGTAGCTTTGGCTCCACTGCCAAGATTAAAGCTGGCAAAAAATGCCTGCAAAATTTGGATATGGTAATTCTTTCATCTTCATTACTTTCCTTTGATGCTTTATTTTCTTTTTAATACTCCTTTTGATCTGATGTTGTCCTTTGTACAATTTTTTGTGATTTTTAATTAAATGCTGGAGAAGGATGACAATATTCGTTCTTTTGGCGGAGATGTTGAGGAGGACCTTATGGGTCTAAGGAAGTCTGTTGAGGCTTCAAGGTAGCTATTGGAGTCCAAGCAGAAGACTTGGGATGCTGAGCTGAAGAAGGATGTTGATCGAGCCACTCTTGCTGAGGGAAAACTAGTCTCTATTGAGACCAGTTTGTTAGCTACTAAAGTAAAGCTGGTGACTACCGAGAGCAACTTGACAGCTGATGAGAATAAGTCCAAGATGTCTGAAGATAAATTTATTAAAAATTAAGCTCTTCTGAAGTCTGTCGAGGAGAAAGTTATTAGTTTGTATTCTGAGTTGGTCGCAAATTCGGCCAAAAGTAAGAAAATTAAAAAGGACTCCTTCAATAAAGGTCGAGACAAGGCATTTTTGGCAGTCTCTGTCCAGATTGAGTTCGTAAGGAAGAAATATTTCAATGATGGCTAGTGAGAGGCCCTTAAGGAGGTTGGCACTCCAGCAGAGTCTGAGTTATTCTTGAAACATGACACATGTTCTCCTCCAAACTTGGAGGAAGAGTTTGATGATGAAGAGGGGTATGGGGAATATTCCTTTTAATCTTTTGGTTTTGTTTTAAAGCCCCTTGAAGAAATTGCCCATTTACCCACCAGCCTTCTGGAAGCAATGTCCATGACAAAGATAAGGTTTAACTCTTTTATTATTTTTTCTGTTTTCACTTATCTGCTTTATAATAGGACCAATAGTTTGTAACACCTTTTTGGTTCTTAATGAAAACATTTCTCCTTTTGTATACATGTGTTGTATTTATCACGCATCTTGTTTTTCTTGCTTGGTTGAAGAAGTCTTATACTTTATATCATGTTTGCTCAGTAGTCATATTAGTTTGTGTACTTACCCTTGCAATTCTCAGTTTGATGCAAGGAAGAAGGCTATAGTTTTCACTAAATCTGACCTACTTAAGCGGAGTATAATTCTTTTGGAAGTTGGCCATTGATGATGCTGGAAACAGCACCACCCTTCAAGGTGTTTGTGAGCTCAATTCATTGTTAACAATGGCAGAATAAGAGTACACAGACATATAATAAAAGGAGGTGAGGAGAAGAGGATTCACGCCGGAATATAAGTGGTTCAGCCAATCTGGCCTACATCCACTGTGCAAGTATATGATGTGTATCACTGTATGAGGGCTCTAATGGCCATGGATACAATCTCTCAAGATTTCTCTCTCTACTGTATAGTTGAACAGAGTTTCATCTAGGGTTACTAATTTCGGATCCTTTGCAAGGTAGAGGATGACCTCTATATATAGTACCTGGGGGATGTAATGTACCCCCCATGCATGCAATGATCATGTACGTGTTGATCTAGCCAATATGAAGAAGACATGTGTCATTGTCACATGTAGAGAATGATGATGAAATATTCTCCCCACATGTGGGGAATGATTTGTTATAACTGACCTGTGTCCACGTGTCCTTATCCAAATGTCAATAGGTGCTCGTCCATCGTGATTGGTCATGACCTCGGCCTGGGAGAAGCCGAGGTTGATAAAGTCTAGTTGCTTGTTCAATCCGAGATGGACCATGAAGGTCTCGACTTAAATTAAGCTGAGACAAGGGATTGGGGTCGGCCAGGGCCGAGGTTGAGCTGGCATGTGCTTGGAACATCAACTGATTTCTTGATGAGGCTGACCTTGGTAAAAGTATGGATTCCAGTGACCTCGATCAACTTCAGGCTGAGGTTGTCATCACCAGGTGAACTGAAGTGTCACTGACCCTTATGATACATGAAGTGCCCCCCATGATGAGGTTGGTGGTGGTGTCGGCCTGGGCCGACCTTGCTATGGCCGAGAGCTGTTGTCACGGTCCCAGAGAATTTCCCACCTCGGTAATGTCTTGGCCGAGGCTTTAGTTTCTGGGTCGAGGTGACACTTGGGGCATATCAATCACCCCCCATCCCTTAGTTACATGTGAGAGCAGGTGACTGTGGGATCTCTATACCTCAGAGGTCTTTCTCTTATGTGTCAATGTTCATTTGACACTTGTCCATCGCTGGAGCGTGGCCTCCCTGGCAAGCATGTGCTGTCAGCCATCCTTTGGGGATCCCAAGGAAATGATAGGCCTTGGTAAACGTGCCTCTATATTTAAGGGTTTAAACCCCCATTTTCCCTCCTTCTTCCTCATTTCTCTTTCCTGGAACAATTTCGTTTCTGCAGAAATTTCTCTCTCTAGAAAGCTTTGGTTCAAAGTCTTTGGTGGAGATTCCTCGCGTCCTCTTCATTTTTCCTTACCATTCCATCCTCAGGTATCTTCCTCCCTTCCTTTTCCTTCACTTTCCCTGCTTTTTCCCTTAATTTTGTGTTTTCCGAAGAGTTTTGGAGTTTTTCGGTGAGATCTCCATACTTTCGGGTGAACTGTTCTTGCTAAGTTTGGCAGTTTGATCCTTAGATTACGTTATTCCCTTTACCAGTCCTGTTTGTAGTTTGGGAGGTCTCCATATGTGTAGTGTCTGCCTCTGATGCTCAGACCCCTCTACCAACTTCTTGAGGAGTTCCCTTCTCTCAAAGAGAAGACTTTAGAAAAAATTAGGCAAATAGAGAGAGCACAGGAGGAGGCTCGTAGGTCACAAGAATTCCCTCTTAGAACCATCTTTCCACCACCCCTAAAGGTGATATACCCTGATCCATTGGAACCATTTAGCCAAGCAGAGGTCCCTACCGAACCAGTACCGATGTCTGAGTCTGAGTCTTCCACCTCAGACCCTATGTCTGTGGATTCCTTCCAGGAGGCCATAGACTTCACAACTCGGCAAGATCAGGCCCCTAATCAAGCTGAGGTCTTTAGTCGGGCCTCGTACCATAATAATTCAAGCACCTTATCCTCTTCCTCAAAGGTTGATATTATTGAGCCGAGTGTGGCTATTCCACCCATACTTGACGCCATTCCGCTGTCGGCCGTCACCGGGGCTGAGTTCACTCAGAGGTTCCCAAGTAACCCATCAACGTCTGCTCAGGCCGACGTTGAGTTAGACAATGACGACGATGAAGATGTTAAAAGTGATGTCAACGTCTCTGAGGCGACCGAGATCGAGAGTACCGTTACTGAGGTAGATCTTTTTTGCTTCAGATATCTGTACTCCATCAGCCCCTCCATAAAGCTTAGAAGGCCTCTGAGGGAAGATAGGGCTTACCATGGCCGAGATGGTGACGTCTACTTGTACGAGCAGATGTTCAAGTTAGGGTTTCGTTTGCCCATTCATCCCATTATTAGGTCCATCCTTGCCTACATCAATTTGACCCCTTCCCAATTATCCCCTAATGCTTGGAGGGTCATAATAGGGGCCATAGTCTTATAAAGGGCTATCCACCACTCAGAACTTCCAGTTCAGGTCTTTGTTGGTTGCTATGTCCCCTCCTCTGCCAAAAATCATCCGAGCTACAATCATTTTGTAGCTCGGAAGCCTGAGAAAAAGATGCTTCAGATAACTCAGACTTCCAACCACAACTGGAAGCCTCGATACTTCTTCGCTTCAGGGCCATGGGAATTTGGCCCATGTGTTCCCTCTTCCTTGCTAGAGCCAAGGATTCCCCTAAGATGGGGTAAGGTCACAATGTCAGCGAAGGTTGACCCTGATCTGAGCCTGCAGAACATTCATAAGGTGAAAGACCTTCAAAATCAGGGGATGCATGGTCTGCTCGTTAAATTCGAACACTTGATGACCCCCCACTACCTCTCTGAGACTGGTCTAGGTGGAAGTCCTCTTGTCGAGCTTGGTAAGCGTTTTTATTCCAATTTAAACCTCTGAGTTTATGCATGTCTGATCTTTTAACTCAGACCTTTCAATTTTGCAGAGCGTCTGAAGGATATCTCAGACGAGCTTTGGGAAATGGAAGCTTCGAGTTTAATAAAGCTCGCGAAGAAGGCAGGTCTTAATGCTTCTCCTCCAGTACCCTCAACCTCGAATCCTCAAGCCACCAAGAAGAGGGCTTCTACCGAACATGCCCCTGAGGATCAGAGGCAGAAGAAAAAGGGTGGGGATTCTGCCATCCCCATCTCTTCTGCAGACGCGTTGGCGGCTTGTATAGAGCAATTGAAGATCAACGACAGCATCGTAGGCCATAGTCTGCAGGCTCTGGATGCCTTCGGCTCTACCATAACCGAGGCCGATAAGCGTTTCTTCCGATTACTAGATACGGCCCTACTTATTGAGTTCGGCCTCCACAGGTCCATTCAGGTATGACCTCATATTTCATTGTAATTTCCAAGTGTGACCTCTGATCTGGTCTTCAACTTATAGATGATCATATAACCTACAGGGCTTGGCTGCTATGCACTATCTCTCCAACTGGACTCTGAGGAAGTTGCCCCTCATCCAGAAGGGTCAAGAGGCCGAGAAGGTACAAAGCAGTCTGAACGGAGAAATAGACCTCTTAAAGTCTGAGGTAAAAGAGTCTGAGAAGAAGGTACAGGGGTTGAAGAAGGAGATATCCAAGCTCAAGAAGGACCATGCTATGGCTCTAAAGGCCAAAGACGATGTTCTGCAACAGAAGGTCAACTCGGTAGTGAAGGTAGCCCTCAATGACGCCTCTGAGGGGATATTGGCTGAATATAAAGCCTCTGATGAATGTATGAGCTTCGACTTTGAGTACCTTGAGAGAGGTATCAAAGATACTACCAAATGGGTAGTTGTCAAGGAGAAGGAGGCTGGAAGTCTGAAGGCCTCTGATTTCATTGGTCTTGGCTTTGCTAACCCTCAGCTTGCCCAAGCCCTTCAAGAGGTGGAGGAGGAGGTCGCGGAACCCACAAAGACTGCACCACTAGATGGCACTGAGATAGAAGGATATGATCACAGAGAAGACAATACCGAGGTGACCAATGTCGTCCAACAGGATCAGGTCGAGGACACCAGCACTCTTCCTTCTGACCCTTAGGCTAATTATGAAGCTTTTCGATATTTTTTGTAACTCCGAATTGGATGTAGCCTCTGAGTAGCATATAAAACTTTAAAGTTTTTGAATTTTTATAATTGGAATGATAACCTTTGGGGAGGCTTTTTACTTCATTTACTTTGTTGAATGATTTCCATGTGATGTTTTAGCTCTGAAGCTTGTGCAACAGTGTCTGCTTGAACTAAATTAGTAGTCTTACCTCAGACCTTGTCACCACAGTGGTGTTTATAAGGTCTGAGGACATCAACTAGGAGGTCACCTTGATAATTAATCTCACCAAATTAATGATGTTAAGGGTCTGAGGTCATCTCATTATCGTGTCTGACCTCAGACCTTGTCACCACTGAATGATGTTATAAGGGTCTGAGGTCATCACCTAAGATGATATCCTCATAATTAATCTCACTAAATTAATGATGTTAAGGGTCTGAGGTCATCTCATTATGGTGCCTGACCTCAGACCTTGTCACCACTGAATGGTGTTATAAGGGTCTGAGGTCATCACCTAAGATGCTATCCTCATAATTAATCTCACCAAATTAATGATGTTAAGGGTTTGAGGTCATCTCATTAAGGTGTCCGACCTCAGACCTTGTCACCACTGAAGGGTATTATAAGGGTCTGAGGTCATCACCTAAGATGTTATCCTCACAATTAATCTCACCAAATTAATGATGTTAAGGGTCTGACGTCATCTCATTATGGTGCTTGACCTCAGACCTTGTCGCCACTGAATGGTGTTATAAGGGTGTGAGGTCATCACCTAAGATGCTATCCTCACAATTAATCTCTCCAAATTAATGATGTTAAGGGTTTTAGGTCATCTCATTATGGTTCCTGACTCCAAACATTGTCACCACTGAATGGTGTTATAAGGGTCTGAGGTCATCTCATTATGGTGTCTGACCTCAGACATTGTCACCACTAAATGGTGTTATAAGGGTATGAGGTCATCACCTAAGATGCTATCCTCATAATTAATCTCACCAAATTAATGATGTTAAGGGTCTGAGGTCATCTCATTATGGTGCCTGACCTTGTCACCACTGAATGGTGTTGTAAGGGTCTGAGGTCATCACTTAAGATGCTATCCTCAGAATTAATCTCACCAAATAAATGATGTTAAGGGTCTGAGGTCATCTCATTATGGTGCCTGACCTCAGACCTTATCATAACTGAATGGTGTTATAAGGGTCTGAGGTCATCTCATTATGGTGCCTGACCTCAGACCTTGTCACCACTGAATGGTGTTATAAGGGTCTGAGGTCATCACCTAAGATGCTATCCTCACAATTAATCTCACCAAATTAATGATGTTAAGGGTCTGAGGAAATCTCATTATGGTGCCTGACCTCAGACCTTGTCACCATTGAATGGTGTTATAAGGGTCTAAGGTCATCTCATTATGGTGTCTGACCTCAGACCTTGTCACCACTAAATGGTGTTATAAGGGTCTGAGGTCACCACCTAAGATTCTATCCTCATAATTAATCTCATCAAATTAATGTGGTTAAGGGTCTGAGGTCATCTCATTATGGTGCCTGACCTTAGATCTTGTCACCACTGAATGGTGTTATAAGGGTCTGAGGTCATCACCTAAGATACTATCCTCACAATTAATCTCACCAAATTAATGATGTTAAGGGTCTGAGTTCATCTCATTATGGTGCCTGACCTCAGACCTTGTCACCACTGAATGGTGTTATAAGGGTCAGAGGTCATCACCTAAGATGCTATCCTCGTAATTAATCTCATCAAATTAATGATGTCAAGGGTCTGAGGTCATCTCATTATGGTGACTGACCTCAAACCTTGTCACCATTGAATGGTGTTATAAGGGTCTGAGGTCATCTAATTATGGTGTCTGACCTCAGACCTTGTCACCACTAAATGGTGTTATAAGGGTCTGAGGTCATCACCTAAGATGCTATCCTCACAATTAATCTCATCAAATTAATGATGTTAAGGTTCTGAGGTTATCTCATTATGGTTCCTGACCTCAGACCTTATCACCACTTAATGGTGTTATAAGGGTCTGAGGTCATCACCTAAGATGTTATCCTCCCAATTAATCTCACCAAATTAATGATGTTAAGGGTCTGAGGTCATCTCATTATGGTGCCTGACCTCAGACCTTGTCACCACTGAATGGTGTTATAAGGGTCTGAGGTCATTACCTAAGATGTTATCCTCATAGTTTTTGACATTAGAGCACAATAAAGCAAGAGTCGTCATGAGAACTGATCTTTCATTAATAACCTCTTCATAATAAGATGGTACATTTACAGGTAACTTTTATAACATCATATATAATACTTATTTAGGTGATCAGCCTTCCATGGGTTAGCGAAAGGTTCCCCTTCTAGGTTTTCTAGTCTATAGGTGCCATGAACAACCTCTTCTATCACTTTGTAGGGACCATTCTAGTTTGGGTGGAGCTTGTTTGTTTTCTGCAAAGTCTTCTTCAAAACTAGGTCTCCCACGGTGATGGGTCTTGACTTCACCCTCTGATTGTAGAATTTCACTGCTCTCTGCTGGTAAGCTGCTTATCTGATCTCTGCGTCTCCCCTTCTTTCTTCAATCTGATCTAGGTCTAGTCTCCTCTCTTTCCCATTTTTATCAGGGTCATAGGTCTGAACCCTATGAGTTAGGAGCCCCTCCTCTGTTGGTATGACGGCTTTCGAGCCATGTGCTAGCATGAACGGGGTTTTTCCTGTAGGTGTCCTTGCCGTGGTTCTGTAGGCCCATAAGACAGCGTAGACCTCTTCAGTCCATCTTACCTTCGCTTCTTCTAACCTCTTCTTGATACCATCGAGGATTGTTCTGTTCGTGACCTCGGTTTGACCGTTTCCTGAGGTCGACGAGGATATGAGAAGAACTGCTTTATCCCAACTCTTACGCAATACTTTTCTAAAGAGGAGTTCTTGAACTGGGTCCCATTGTCTGAGATGAGAGTGTTTGGGAGGCCGTGTCTGCATATTATGTTCCTCCAAATAAATTGGAAGGTCTTCTGCTCTGTGATCGTTATCATCGGCTCTGCCTCCACCCACTTTGAGAAGTAGTCAATGACAACTATCAGGAATCGATAATTATTGGCAGCTCTCGGTAGAGGTCCCACTAAGTTAATCCCCCATACTGTAAATGGCCATGGAGAGGTGATTGACGTCATAGGTTGATGAGGTTGATGTGGAATAGTGGCGAATCTCTGACATTTATCACACCTCTTTACGTAAGCTGCAGCATCTTTGGCCAAGGTCGGCCACCAGTATCCTTGCGTAATGATTCTCTTGGCCAAGGGTCTTCCTCCTATGTGACTGAAGCAAGAACCCTCATGAACTTCCTGTAAGACCCGAGAACTTCAGTGGGATGCACAGATCTGAGGAGAGGCAACAGAAATCCCTTCTTGTACAAGACGTCTCCTATCATCGATAACTTTGCATCCCTGTATCTCAATTTCCTCCTCTCTAACTTAGATTCGGGTAGCTATCCCTCTCTGATATACCTGTCGAGGGGGTCCATCCATGAGTCTCCTATGTTCAAATTGAGACAAGGGTTACATATCTCTTCTCCCTCAATGGTCGCTCTTCTTAAGACCTCGACCGAAACTGTCCTTTTGACATCTGGCTTCGTCGTCGAGGCCAACCTTGCCAACGCGTCTGCGTAGATATTACTTTGTCGAGGTACTCTCTTCAGTTTTATCTCTTCGAAATATTCTAACATCGTTCTCACCCTCTTCAGATACTTGGCCATCCTTTCATCTTTGGCCTCATAGACTCCCAATACTTGATTGACAACTAACCTTAAGTCGCTGTGGAGTAGGAGTCTCCTTACACCTAGAGTCTTTGCCAATGAGAGGCCGGCTATCATGGCTTCATATTCCGACTTGTTGTTAGATGCCTTAAAGTTGAACCTCAAAGAGTATTCAATGTTAGCACCATTTGGAGCTGAAAGTATCAATCCTGCGCCACTTCCACTGTCGCAGGAAGAACCATCAACGAAGAGGCTCTAAATGTCTATATCCAAAGAGAAGGCCCCTTATGACATGATTCCTTATTTGAAGAGTTACCGATCTTCCTCGTTCTCCGCTACTCTTCTCCTGACCTTGTTGGATGCGACCTCTTCCTGATCTCGAAAGACGTTTGGTGTCGTCTCTTCCTGATCTCGAAAGACACCATGATTTGTCCTTTCAACACCCTCTAGGCCATTCTCTACCTCGACCTCTTCCCATATGAACTCATCAACAAAGTCTGCGAGATCTTGCCCTTTGATGGTTGTCTTAGGCTGGTAAGTAAGATCATACTCCCCCAACTCAATGGCCCAGGTCATCAATCTCTCGTACTTCTCAAGTTTATGTAGGACCTGTCTTAGTGGGGAGTCGGTGAGGATAACCATGGAGTGGGCTTGGAAGTATGGATTCATCTTCCTTGAAGCATATATCAGTGCGTAAGCTAACTTTTCCATATGAGGGTAATTTTGTTCAGACCCTTGAAGGGCCTTACTGTTGAAATACACAGGCCTTTGGATCCCAGCGTCTTCCCGTACTATGGCTGCCCTGATGGACAATTTGGAGACTGCTAGATACACATACAATTTCTCTCCTGCGACAGGCCGAGATATCAATAAGGGAGACCCCAAGTAGGATTTGAGCTGGTTGAAGGCTTTTTCGCACTCTTTGTCCCACTGGAAGGCCTTTCTAAGCACTTTAAAGAATGGAAGACACTTATCTGTTGCCCTGGAGACAAATCTGTTGAGTGAAACCACTCTTCCGGTGAGCCTTTGAACATCCTTGATACTTTTTGGTGTCTTCATGTCAAGAAAAGCCTTGATTTTCTCAGGATTTGCTTCGATTCCTCTCTGATTGACGATAAATCCATGGAACTTCCCGGCTCCTACTGTGAAGACACACTTCACGGGGTTGAGTTTCATTCTGTATAAGTCCATAGTATCGAAGGTCTTTTCGAGGTTTGCCACATGAGTGCAAGCTTTTAGACTCTTCGTGAGCATATCATCTACATACACCTCCACGGTCTTGCCTATTTGCTCTTCGAACATCTTATTCACAAGACGCTGGTATGTTGACCCTGCATTTTTCAGACCGAAGGGCATCACTTTGTAGGAGTACGTCCCTTTGTCGGTAATGAAGGTCGTCTTCTCTGAGTCTTTCGCATCCATGAAGATCTAATTGTAGCCTGAATACGCGTCCATGAAGCTCATGAGATCATGTCCTTCAGTAATATCCACCATCGGATCTATCCGAGGTAAGGGATAGCTGTCTTTTGGGCAAGACCTATTCAGGTCGGTGAAATCAACACACATTCTCCACTTTCCATTGGCTTTAGGCACGATGACTGCATTCGATAACCATTTCGGGCATATGACTTCTCTTATAAATTTAGCCTCTTCCAATTTTTTGACCTCTTCCCGGATGACGTCGTACTTCTCCCTGAAGTAAACTCTTCATCTCTGTTTGATAGGCCTAGCATCTTTGGTCACGTTAAGCTTGTGACTCATAACCTCAGGGTTGATGCCAGGAATGTCTGCGTGACTCCAAGCGAAGATACTCTGCCTCCTCCCGAGGAAGTTTACCAGCTCTTCCTTAATGTTTGTCTTCAGGGATATGTCGACCTGGATGGTTTTTTTCGGCTCGTCCTCATTGAGGACGATGGATTCTACCTCTTCCGTGGCCTCTCCCTTCTTCAACTTTATCTCATCTATTGGGTCAAGTGTATCAATGCTATAAGTGGTGGTTGCCCTCTTATGGGCCTCTCTCTCTTCGATCGAGTTTTAGTAGCATTATCGCGCTATGGTCTGGTCACCTTGCACTTCCCCTACCACATAGGGGGTCGGGAATTTTAGCATCTGGTGGACCGTCGATGGCACAACTTCAAACTCCTTAAGGGCCACTCTTCCTATGATGAGGTTATAGGCCGAGAAGACGTTCTCGTCCATTACGAAAAAATTTATCTTCCTTGTCAACCTCTTAGGCCACTCATCACCCATCCGTACGTCCATCTCATACATGCCCAATGGGTGGACCTTTTCGCCACTGAAGCCCATCAAGGGGTGATGATAGGGTACCAGCCTAGCTCTGCTAAGACCTAGGCTCTTGAAGCAAGTCTAAAACATCACGTCTGCTGAGCTCCCCCCGTCTACAAGGATCCTCTGCACCTCGCACCCATGCACCCTTGTTATTGTTACCAAAGGTTCATCTTGGGGGGCTAAGATACCTTTAAAGTCGAGACTGGAGAACCCAACTATAAGGGTGTCCATGTCTACCTTCTTTCTCTTCTGCACTGTATCGGAAGATGTTAGGTTTATAACTTCAAGCTTGGCCACTAACTTGGCCTCTGCCACGTGAGCCTTCCTGTCAGCTACTTCAGAGCCACCTCCCGCGAGTCCTCCGCATATGGTGTCAACACCAAAGGAGATCATGACAACCCTCTTCACCGGGGTGTTGTCATCTTTCGGTGGAAGGTCCGGGTCGTCTTTATCATCACCTTCTGAATCATTGTCTCTTCTGGCTGGGGCATTGTCACGACATCTGTCGTTTCTCCTCTTCTTAGGGTCATCTCTTTCGCCTTTAGGAGCCTTAACGTCCACATACTTCCTCAACTTTCCGGATTTTAACATCTTTTCGATCTCATCCTTAAAGGTGAAGCATCTGTCTGTAATGTGTCCATGGTCCTGGTGGAACTCACACCATAAGTTTTTGTTCCTCTTATGTGGCGGAGCCTTCAATTTTTCTGGCCACCTTAGAGTCTTGTCATTCTTGATCTCGTTGAGGATATGCTCACAGCTCACAGTTAGAGGAGTATAGTGAGCGAACTTATCATCGGCTGACCTCTTCTTTCCATCTTTATTTCTCTGTGACTTCCTGTTACTACCGCGGTTCTCATCCTCGTACTTGGCGACCATTGCCTCTTCAGTATTCATGACTTTCCCCGCAGTTGCCAGTAACTCGGCCATGGACCCGGGAGGGTCTTCCGTTAGTTTCCATAATAACTTTCCTTTATGAAGCCCTCCTATGAGGGCGGTCATGGCTATATTCTCTTCGTAGTATTCAACCTCGAGTTTCTCTTTGTTGAACCTGGCGATGTAGTCTCTTAGGCTCTCGTCCTTGCCCTGCTTGACATACAGTAGGTAAGTGGTCTTTTTTTGAGTCTTACCCGAAAGCAGAAGTTGTGAATGAATCGTTCAGCCAAGCCTTTGAAGTTCTCAATTGAATTCTTCTGAAGAGAAGTAAACCAACTGTTTGCTGCTCCTGTCAAAGTACCAGAGAAGGCCCGACACTTCATCTCATCAGGTATTGAGTAGATGTCTGCTGCCGACTGATACATCTCAATGTGGTGTACAAGGTTTATGCTGCCATCATACTTGGGAGACACCACGGGAGGTTTGAACTTAGCAGGAGTCGGTAAGCTCACTATCCTATCCATAAATGGAGAGCCCTCTGAGTAACCCCTTTGTAACGGGTACCTAATTTTGATGAGGTCTCCTATCTTCTCCTCAAGGCATTGGATAGAGTCATTCCACGGTCTCCTGTCCGAGGTTGTCCCCATCCACCTCTAAGGGATGGACTGAGGGTTCCTCTGTCGTAGAACAACGTCGGTTGTTGACCTCTTCCTGGTCTCTTCCCCTTCTTTCACGGGGTCGTCCTTGGTCAGGCCGACCTGGTATGTCCCCTCTTTGCGAGCCGACAGCACTTATTAACCTGGATAACCTCTGTTTTAGGTCATTCATTGGGCCCAACCTCTCAAAGGCTGACCCTTTGCTCAATCGATCAAAAGTTGATCCTCACTGTTGGGCCTCTTCAGCTCTTCGGCCAACACATCCTCGGCTCAACTGAAGAGGACGAACCGTATTATTCGAAACCTCATATGGCTCCCAACAACCTTCCGGGACCTCTTCTGCCTCTAGATCGTCATACCTGTCCTCCGGGAAAGGGTTTCCTTGCCTCCCCAGGCATAAGCTCCTAGGGTCAGCAACATCCCTCCTCCGCTGGGGTGCAGGCTGGTCCTTCATTGGTGCCTGGGGTGGTCCCCTGGCGTCAGGATGAGGCTGGACAGCCACCGGAGTGATCATATCCGGTGAGACTACAGGTGGCCTCATCATAGTTTGGCTGAGCTGTGCAAATTGCTCCTGCATAGCTTGTTGTGTTGCAGCCAAAGACCTCAAAGCTGCGGCCACTTTCGCCATTTCAGACTGAGGCGGTGCCTGGCTGGAACTGGGCCCTCCCCCGCAAGGCGGCGGAAGAGGTGGGGGAAATTCTGGTGCCATATGTTAACAATAAAGAGTTTGAGTAGCAGATGAGCTTAATACCTTACAGGACCTCTTTCAATGGTGAAATAGCTCCGCACAAAGGGGGAGGCCTGGTTCACCACCATAGTCTCCGGTGAGGTTGAGCGAATAAAGACGAAGAGATAGCTTCAATATTTCCCACAGACGGTGCCAAAATGATGATGCTGGAAACGACACCACCCTTCAAGGTGTTTGTGAGATCAATTCAATGTTAACAATGGCAGCATAAGAGTACATACACATATAATAGAAGGAGGTGAGGAGAAGAGGATTCACACCGAAATATAAGTGGTTCAGCCAATCTGGCCTACATCCACTGTGCAAGTGTATGATGTGTATCACTGTATGAGGGCTCTAATGGCCATGGATACAATCTCTCAAGATTTTCTCTCTACTGTATATTTGAACAGATTTTCATATAGGGTTACTAATTTCGGATCCTTTGCAAGGTAGAGGATGACCTCTATATATAGTACGTGGGGGGTGTAATGTACCCCCCATCCATGCAATGAGCATGTGCGTGTTGATCTAGCCAATATGAAGAAGACATCTGTCACTGTCACATGTAGAGAATAATGATGAAATATTATCCCCATGTGTGGGGAATGATTTGTTATAACTGACTTGTGTCCACGTGTTCTTATCCAAATGTCAATAGGTGCTCGTCCATCGTGCTTGGTCATGACCTTGGCCTGGGAGAAGCCGAGGTTGATAAAGTCTAGTTGCTCGTTCAATCCGTGGTGGACCATGAAGGTCTCGGCTTAAGTTAAGCCGAGACAAGGTATTGGGGTCGGCCAGGGCCGAGGTTGAGCTGGCATGTGCTTGGAACATCGGCTGAATTCTTGATGAGGCTGACCTTGGTAAAAGTATGGCTTCCTGCGACCTCGGCCAACTCCAGGCCGAGGTTGTCATCCCTAGGTGAACTGAAGTGTCACTGACCCTTATGATACATGTAATGCCCCCCATGATGAGGTTAGTGGTGGTGTCGGCCTGGGCCGACCTTGCTATGGCCGAGAGCTGTTGTCACGGTCCCAGAGAATTTCCCACCTCGGTAATTTCTTAGCCGAGGCTTTAGTTTCTGGGCCGAGGTGACACTTGGGGCATATCAACCATGTTCCTTTAACCAATAACACTTGGTCGGCTGGCTTGGACTAAAAGTATTTAACCAAGTAAAAGAGCCATACATCCATCTCCACTGTTTGCTGGAGAAAGCTGTAGCGAATAATACAACTTATTATGAAATGATTGAAGATCTGCAGGAAGATCACAAATTTACTTTGGCTTCACTCTATGTTGACTATGAAACTAAGTACAGAGCTTTGAGTGAAGACTATGGCTTTGAGATGAAGTTAGAAGAATGTGCGTTCTTGTACAAAAGAAAAGAATTCATGTTAAACCGAGAATCGAATGAAAGTAGAGAGATAGCCAAACTCTGTAAGGAGGAAAATAATAAACTCATAAATAAGTTGGACATCTTGAAGGAGTCATATGCCGATGATGGTGATGGAGGGGTATCTTTCTTGGAGACTGAGAATGCAAGACTAGTGGAGAAGAATATCTAAAACAAAATAAGCATAGGCAAACTTCTAGATAACAGGGGATGAGATCACTAACTATTGATGAGGCTAGAACCAATAAAACATTAGACGAGTAAGTTACCTAGCTGAAAGCAAAGAGTCAGGCTATTACCGATTTATTCATAAAGTTGGAAGGTAAAGATAAATCCATTACCAACCAATTTGTTCAGTTAAAGGTGAAGAATGAGGTTTTGAAGAAACTCCAACATCAAGTTGAAAGGTTAACCTTTCAATTTCACAAACAACTCAGGGAGGTATAGGTGGAAGGCTACAATGAGGCTCTTATCCATGTTGATGATCACCTTGCTCAGAGCCATCGTGCAGGTTACAAGTGGGGATGGACCAACTGCTTAACTTTGTTAAAACATGATTATAACGGCTAGATGTGGTACTGGAATGGTCCTGGTCTGCTCGATTATGAAGTGAAGGTCCTCATTTCAAGTTGGACATGGATCCCCGTTGACGCTATTCCCCAATGCTTAATTACAAAATACTTGGGGGACTATGGTTTGCATGATGTTCACGAAATAGTTTTTCCTCCTTATTTAATCAATAATCCGAGCAACAGTAATAAACGTATGTTGAGATATTTCAACTGTATCAATTCTCCTTATACATTGGATGATCCTCCTACTCGTGTGGAGAGACTGAAGCCAACCTCTAAATCTCAAGGAAAACGTCCAGTTGAATAGCTTTTCTATATTTTATTATTCATTTGATCTTCAATGTAATAAAGTTAGTATTTGAACAAAAATCTATATTTTTGTGTTGTCGACTCTTGATTATTTAATCAATTAATCAATTGAGCCATTGTTCAATAATAAATTATTAAATTGTAGTTGTAGGGCCATAAATTCTACTAATGCATTTAGATTTATTGATTCAAGTTTACCATTAGTTATTAGTGGTGGCCAAGTGCATAAGGAATATATATGTGTATTTCAATGGTTAGTAATGTTTACATATCTTCCAACATTTGAATTATTCGGGTAAAAATTGTTTGTAACATCTTGAGTTGTATACGAAGTTTTACAGACTTTTTGTTCTTGACTTGTAAAGGACGAAGCCATACATGAAGTAAATTAGTAGTGTCAGCCAAGTTTGAGGAATGTATTCCTGTATTTAACTTGGTCGGGTAATACCTTCTTATTAGTGACATGGTAATACAAAGTCATACATGAAGTAATAACTTCTTGTTCGAGACTTGTATATACGAAGTCAGACATGAAGTAATCTTTTGAGCGACATGCAACTGCGCATTAAGTTGTTGGTGTATGTGGAATTTGATAAATTCAGCCGGAATAAGTATATTTTGCTAATCGACAAATGAGTTCAACCTTATTAAGTATTTATTGTTGATCGGCGAGAGATGAAGACCAACGGACATATTTTATTTGTTATTTATTTTATGGGAGATGTATATCGGCGTACTCGAAAAAAAGTTGAAAAAATTGAAAGAACTAAAATTAAGATTTTATTAAACTTGAAAAATAGTTGTGTTGAACATAAAGTAAAAACAATACAATACGTGAATACCTTTACTCATTGATAATACTTTAGAAGGAGCTCAGTGTTCTAAGGGGGTTTTGAATTCTTCCCGTTCTAAAGTCTCAAGTTGATAAATCCCTAGTTGGATGACTGTTGAAATGTGATATGGGCCATACCAATCAGCCTCAAGTTTTTTGTTTTCTGGATGACTTTCTTAAAGACATAGTCGACTTCTTCTAGGTTGGTCGGCTTGACATGTTTATTGTAGAAGCGAGTTATCATGTGTTGGTGCACAATATTTCTAAGAGCGGTATGTTCTTGAACTTCCTCTAACATGTCTAAATCTAAATGTCTCATTAAGTCACTTGTCAAAAAATCAAAATTTAGCACCATGTGAGTTGGTACGCCTATCTCAACTGGAAGCATGGCTTTTGTCCCAAATGCAAACATATAAGGTGTTTCTCCTGTTACTATGCTCGACATTGTTCTATAATCCCAGAGAACAAAATGTAATCATTAATCAAGTTTCCTTTAGTAGCATCAATCCTCTTATTCAGTCCATTGTGCAAAGATCTATTTGTTACTTACGTTTGTCCATTGCTTTGTGGAGGTCCTAATATATAATGGAGTTTCTTGATCTTGGACTAAACACAATATTCTTCAAACTCATCATTATCAAATTAGGTGCCATGGTCTGTAGTAAATGCATAGGGCATCCCATACTTATAAATGATGCTCTTCTAGATGAACTGATTCACTTTCTAATTAGTCATCTCAATCAATGGCTCTGCTTCCACCCATTTTGTGAAGTAGTCAACAATAACTACCAGGTACTTAAACCTACCTTTAGTAGTCGGCAGTGATATGACTAAATCAATTCCACAAATAGCTAATGGTCAGGGAGAATTAATTGGCATGATAACAACATTGGGTGCTTTATGAATTGGAGAGAATCGTTGGCACTTGTCACACTTTCTTGTGAAGGCTTTATAATCTGCACTCATAGTCGGCCAGTAGTTTCTTATGTGTTGATTATTTGAAGCAACGACCGACTAGCTGAATGAGCTCCACATGAACCTTTATGCACTTCCTTAATCAAATCTTCCACCTCCAATGAATGAACACCATGTAATAAAGAGATAGTTAATCCCCTTCTATATAAAATTGCTTTGTCTAACACATATCTGGCTGCTTTGTACCGGAGCTATTTAGCTTATTTGGGATCGACTGGTAGGATTCCATTTTCAATGTGAGCCCTGATTGGATCCATCCAAGAAGGTACCAAATCCACAGTAACGAATCTAACCATGAGATCCTCATCTATTTTCCTATTCCCCAAGATCTCAATTTGAAGGCTTCTCTAGAGTTCAATCCTTGTTGCTGAAGCTAACCGAGCAAGTGCATCATCTCGAGCGTTAGCTATTCTTGGTATCCTATTCATTTATACACCTGAAAACTTAAAAATAACTTCCATGGCTTTGGCAAAGTATTTGGTCATCACTTCTCCCTTAACTCCATATAAATAAAGCACCTGGTTGACAACCAGTTATGAATCACAGTGTGCCACTACTTGCTTGGCGCTTAATGAATGAGCCAAATCTAGTCCGACTATCAAAGTTCATACTCCACTTTATTATTTGATGCCTTTAATTGAAACATGAGTGCGTATTCAATATCAATATCATTAAGAGTATTAAGTATTATACATTCTCTATTTCCAGTCACACAAGAAGATTCATCTACGTATAAATTCCACAGTGGGATATCACGGCTGAAGCTTTCTCCTAGCATAACTCCATGGTGGAATATCTTCTTACTTTCCTTTGTGTATTTTTGAGCCATTTCCTGAGTTCTGGATTATTCAGGTTGATCGATTACAAATTTAGCTTGCTTTCTCTCTTCCATATAAGTCTACTCAGTATGTAAGTTTTATTGGTTGGTAACCTCTTCATAGGTTAATTCTCCAATAAAATTTGCTAAAGCTTGGCCTTTTAATGATTGCCTTGGTTCATAGACGATAGCATACTCTCCCAGTTCTAGTGCCCAGTACATCAATCTTCCTGACTTCTCATATTTGGGGAGTGCTTGCCGAAGAGGTATATCAGTGTACACAACTATAATGTGTTCTTGGAAGTATGGATTCATACGCCTGGAAGCTTCAATGAGTGCTAGGGCCGATTTTTTCAAATTTGGTTACCTGATTTTAGCTCCTTTGAATGCTCTACCCATGTTGTAAACTGGTTTCTAGATTCTATTATCCAGTTGAACCAAGGCTCCTTTGAATGCTCTACCCAGGTTGTAAACTGGTTTAGAATAGCTAAGTATAAATACAACTTTGTTCCCAAAATAGGTCAGACAATAAAGGTGGTGATCCAAGATACTTCTTTAATTCTTGGAACGCTTCTTCATATTTCGCATTTCACTCAAAGGTCTTTCTAAGCACCTTAAAAAATGGCAAGCACCTATCGATTGCTCAAGAAATAGACATGTTCAAAGCTGCTACTCTACCGGTAAGCCTTTGTACATCCTTCTTAAAGGTAGGCGATTGCATTTCTATCAGAGCTTTTATCTAAGCTGGATTACATTCAATTCCCCTTTGGTTAACTATGAAGTCGAGGAACATTCCTTCCTGCACCCCGAACACACGCTTGGTCAAGTTGAGCTTCATCTAATGCTTTTCTAGTTGATCGAAAGTCTAACTGAGTTCTTTGATATAATATGAAGCCTTCTTTATTTTAATCAACCTATCATCCACATAAACCTCCATATTCTTCCATATCTTCTCTTCAAACACCTTGTTGACCAAACTCGGGTATGTTGCTCCAGCGTTCTTGAGCCCGAAGCGCATCATATTGTATCAGTAAGTAACTCAACTGGTGATGAAAGCAGTATTTTCCTTATGTTCTGGTTTCATTTTTACCTGGTTATATCTAGAATAAGCATCCATGAAGCTTAACAGCTCGTGTCCTTATGTTGCATCTACCAACTGATTAATTCTAGGAAGGGGAAAGTGAGACACCCCGCCTAATTAAATATCGGGTGATCAGTCCTTTATTAAATTAATAATCAAGGTGAACGGTTGGTTCATTCTTAGCATCACCGTCGCAAAATAAAATTTTCAATTTAAACACCCTAAATAATTAAGCTAAGTGTCAAAACAATTTTAAAACCATATTTCCATTTTATTAAATCCAAATATGAAACCTTTTTAAATAACCAACAATTTAAGAACTCTGACATACTAAAGATGGATAATAACACACAAGAATTAGATTCATGCATATAAACCAAACCAGTTTAAACTATAAATAAAACCATTTTCACAGTAATTAAATCCCAAAGAGTACCAACAAATGGAAATATAAAGGAATGTAAATCTCAGAAAAAAAATCCAAACTGAATAGAGAAATGGATGACACATGCCCTAACTAATAAGAACTAAAAGTAGGAGTGGAGTCAACAATGATGTCGTCTAAGCAATGGCCTGCAACTCCCACATAAGCTGCAGCGCGTCCGGTCCTAAGAACCTAAGCAATGACGCCCTTATGGCTGGGCACCTTATTATATACATATATATACACGAGAGAGAAGAAATAACAGGAAACGGGACAGATCCCGAGTGTAAAACAGTTTAAAATTAGTTTAGCAAGTATTTAAAATGCTTACCGACTAATGCAATAACCATGTTAGTATGCGACACTCTCTTGAGAATTCTCACCTCTCCTTCTAGTGTGCACGCCTACCGTACTAATAAATCTCATAAGTTTCTCTAACTTATTCCATAAGTTTTATCAGGTGACAATCGAGGTTATGATATTTACCTTAGAAAATCATTCTCTTCGAGATTTCTACATTATTTAGAATAACTCATTTCCCTTATAAAGTTCCCGAATGCTTATAATAAAATTGGAGTATTTATTCATTACTTATCTACTTATACGCACAGTAAAAAGTTCCCATATAGATATACGTATATATATTAGTCCCACATATAATATATATATACTAACGTCACCCCACATAAAACCTATGGTGATGGTATACTCTGTTATCAAGTCCTCGTGTCACACAAACTAAGGGAAATACTAGTTCGGAATCATTCTCGAACTGTATTAACACAATACACAAACAAATGGAGGCGAATCATAGTTCCAGGTCCTAAGAGTTCAGCACACACCCTCACGTCTCTTAGAACATCTGACTATCATTTTCGGATAGCCTGTATCGAGGATACTATCTTCTAGGGTACGAGTCAATATCCCCCATAAAGTCCAATCGAGATAAGACTGTCCCGGCGTGAAAACCCTCGTGATAGCAAGTAGCCCGGATATGATTTTTACACAGATATATAATATGCACAGTCACACAATCATATATATAAATATTCACATTTCTAAATTAGGTACGCCCACAACCCATAATTATAATTATCCGCTCTTAGCACATTTTTACTTGATTATCTCGCATAATGGATTTGTCACTTTTATTCTCATATATATAAGTTACTCCATACCTACTTCTCGTCTCTCGAAGTATTCTAACTTCCAAAGTATATTTTCAGTAAGCACTCACTTACCTTCTAGTCTCACTTTCTCACAAGTCTCGACCTTTTATCAATTGTACGCATAATTTCATATATGTGGATAACTCCCCGTTAACCCTTAATTTCATCTTACATTAAATTATTACTCAACGGAGTTTACCTAGCCCCTATTGGTCCTATTTATATCCCATTATGCACCCACAATAATAATCAAGGGTTACTACGCATTTTAATCGGATTAAACCAATAGAAGAAAAATATGTTGTTTTCCAGGAGAGGTCGATCGATCGATGTAAGGGGTCGATCGATGTTCTTTGGTCGATCGATCGATCAAGAAGTTCTTGCCCAGAAACTGCAATTTAAACCTACGGGTTTCATCTTCCAAATTTCTCCAAAAGATCACTATCGATTTCCAAACTCCGAAATAACATTACTACTAGTTATTTATACATATATGCATAATTCGCTATGTGCAACATGTACAAATTCATCAATGGGATCGTATTAAAGGGCCAATTTGTCTTAATTATCAAAAACCCTAGTTTTTCACTAAACTTACATTGTTCTAATTCTTTTTCTAGATTTATCACTTCTAAATTATTCCAATTTCGTGGGTAATCCTCTACATATGATTTAGATTCCAGAATTTATTTATTTTCTCTATAACATGTGATTGGGTTCTCTAAATCTTTAAATTCTTCCATGAAACGTAGGTTCAACCATCCTAATCTAACATGGTGAGACATTAACTAAAAGAGAAGCAAGATAGATACTTGCCTAGAAATTTAGTTTATGATTTATGGAAGAAAGTGGTACGGTTGCGTTCCCCGTCTTGTGATCTATGACTCGGTGGTGGTGGCGGCGGTGCAAACAGTTGAGTTTTTGCCCTTGAATTGCTTGGGAATCTTTCCCACCTCTTCTCTAATGGACGTCCTTTGATTTTTCTCTTGCTAACCCTAGAGAACAACTCCTAAAGGCTGATATAACCTTGGGAAATTCGTGGGTTTAATTGCCCAAAAAATACAAAATGTCCATAATACCCTCTCGCGATGCCAATTAGGCCTAAAAACGCACTGAGACCCAAACTAAACCCCGGGTACATTATTTTGACTATATCGAACCTTACGGACACATTGAGGCACTCGAAAAGATCATACGGGGGACTTATAATTCATTTACTTTTAATAATAATAATTTAGTCCCGAGATGACACGGGCGCATCCCTTCTTAAATTTCCATAATTGTCATTTTATTCACTCGTGATAATTTTTATAAAAATCAATCGTATATATTACTTTACTCATTTAGTAATATTCGGCAAATTCCCAATAATTACTAACTCTCGTCATGCTAGTAAATATTTAAAGTAAATTTTCGGATTAATATTAAATTAATATCTCAATTTAAATTTAATAAATCCCCAAATTTTTGAAAGTCATAAAAATACGGGGCATTACCCACCTCCCCCCTAATAACGGAATTTCATCCCGAAATTCAGAAAATAAGGCCTAACAGTACGCAAACTATCTACATAGTAAGGCGCTTAATCATTATAGCCCCCACCTCACAGCAAACTTGCTTAACACTCTCATTAAATACACTTCACATAGAGCTCCTATCCGACAACGTCCGCATAAGACATGCCTATACATTATTAATTCCCATTATTTCACTATCATTGGGAGGCCGCACCTCACTACATGAAAACTACGCGGATTTATCTAAACACAAAACTCCCATTTTGAGAGAAACCATACGAACATCTAACCACTCTTGTCTGCCTAAAACAGTCGTGGTAATTCCACCATAGTCATCAGACTCTAAGTCTACCACCCCTAAATTCTGATTATCTGCCCATCTCTTAACATTCAGAGTGAGAAAAGTTAAAGCTTTCCACACCAAAACCTCAATAAGCACCTTGTTCACAATAACAAGTAAGAGTGCTCCCACGGAACCCTACCATTAGGTAATATCCTTCACTAATTATCGTGCTATATTCCACTTGCTAGCTATAACTGTTGTGGAAATGAAACGATCACAATGAATCCAAAATTACTTTCACAAGGCTCCACTAATGGTTAATTATCGCTCGCCTACTCCCCAGATTATGGGTGATACAACCCGGTCAACACGAAGTGTTATCCCCGCTTCTTTCTAAAATTCCATATTGAAGGTGGGATTTGAAAGTCTCGCCCTAAGGAGAGCGATCATGTTTTCTTCCTTTCAAAGGAAGACTGGGGCTGACTAGTTAATATGGTAAATCACCCCAAAGGAATATCAATCACTTCCTTCTTGGGAGACTTTTTTACATGTTCGAATGAACCCTTGGTCTGGCCTTGAGGTTAGCAACCCATCAAGGAAACTTTACTGACTTCACTGTCCTCTTCCATTATCGGAATCGTTGGTAGCCACAAAATTCTCTGGTTGGCCCTCTTGTTCCATTCGATTTCTATTTATGAGTAGTGCCCGCGGAGACTACCCACTTTGTCCCGCTCGACACCAACTTCTACTTGTAATGTCTCACATTAAGTGACACTTAATACTCCCCTTCTTTCCTTTACGTATACTGAAAGTTCCAACCCATGCACTTTTCTCCACGATGTGCACTTTCGGACCTGTTATACCATACTAACACCTCAACTCTTTGCACGCATCAGTCGCTCTCAACATTTGATTAATTACAACTCCGCCAAGTGTTATCCATAATAATTAAGTTCTACCCTTCTCATGGAATACCCCTTTTTAAATGGCTTCCCACAACCTTCCAACCAGATTTGGTGTGCTACTTTGAACACAACTATAGGGATTTATCGTCTTTCACACGGTGCCCAATCCACTCTCACACTTCCATTTCGTTATGTCAATCCCTCAAACATTTATTCCACACGTTTATTTCCACGTCCCTTCAACTCAAACAATTTTGACATCAGCTAACTAAGATGCCCACAAACCCTATAAACCGTGTAGACTAACGTAAGCATCACATACGCTTCACGCATAACACCTAATTCCTTATTTTCCTTGTGCTCACAACGTGATTACAACACTTGGGGTACTCTCAATCACCCTAGAAATCGAAATTTTTAAATCCTCCTTATCATCGTTCCACCCCTTAACTCGTGGTGATAAGACAAAACTTCCAATGTCTCTTTACCACACCACCAACTCTTCTTTAATCGTAATTCAACTTCCAACTTACATATATAATTACCTGTCCCTACTACGACTGAGGTAACTAACTCATAGACTAATGACCAAACATCTTCCCACTTCCAATCTTATGCTAAGTTTCATGCGTGGGATGTCTCGCCAAGCGAAATCCATACAAGGAACCCCCCCGAAACACTACTACCTAGCATTATCGGTTATCGAAATCCGTTCAGCCCTCCGTCCATAGCATGTACCCCTTAATTCCATTTCTTGACAGAAATTTTTCATCTCCTCCCGTAATTACACTTAACAAAGAACATTTCGCCAATTTTACAATCGTTCATTATTGGTAGTAATCATATCCCATTAACCTCGAATACATACAATCGGGGTCCTCGAAATCCTGACCCCAAACATATGGGTATAACTCTTATCTCTCACATCTGTAAAGGATAAATATATCACTGCGCTCTTCCTAACACTAAGTCTTGAGCGCCAAACATAATAATGAGTTAAATCTTTTCGCTCAACAGTAGACCCAGTACATACTGAATCATAACAACAAACTCCCTACACACACCGGAATCGAATATCTCAAGGCCACTATTCCCTCCAAAATATCTAAAATAAATAGTATAAGTGCGAGTCCGACTCTCTCGCAGGTGAGGCCTTTCCCGAACACAACATGCTGCCCCATGGCAACCACTCCGATAGCCTTGAAATTACTGCCCAGTATTATTTTAACTATTTTTATAAACCATAATTAATATCATATCGTACTCGCATATCACATCAGTAATAGTATAATTCTCAATAAAGGATATAAATCACTAATAGTGGACTCATTTGTCCTCCGCGAAGAACATTAAATACAATCCCACTTTACTCGGGAAACATATACATAATAATAACGCTATAGATATACGCACTAAATTCTTCTCACATGCGAATCTAGCAATAAACAAAAATAAAATGACTCACTCGTGTCACATAAAATAATCTTCATCCTCCGAGGATAAAACTCATACTTCAACTTTGCCAATTGCCTTGGCTACATAATCGTCTTTCGAACATAACGCATCTCTCTAAACCAAATCGAAAATTATATTAACCATTTCCCTTGTAAGCTCCATGCCCCTGTCCCTTATTCTCACTTCGGAAAATTTTAACTCCCGTGGTTTTTACTTTCCACAAACTACGTCAACACATAACCCACTTATCTCCTGAAATACATTTGAAAACTCACGAACGATTAGAATCGAATCTAGGAGAATCACAATCTCCTTAGAGGTATCCTCCTTTATGTAATATAAGTAGGTAAAAGATCCCCCCTTCTGGGCAAGGCATCGCCTCCAAAACATCTCCTGCCCCGCAATGGAAAAGGTAATGCTCCTACTGAATCAATTTATCATGGCTCTATACGTAGCGAGCCAATCCGTGCCAATAATGACGTTGTGCTCACGTATGACCAAACTAGTATGACTATAGGTAAAACCAAACTATATACCTACACCCCGGCATATAAAGAAAAATTAATGACCCTTTCCCAACGATGAGTCTACGCATGACACTGTACTCTCAGTAGTGTCTAAAAATCCTAAGGTCCGTGCAAAGTGAGTATCTATGAAATAGTATGATGCCCCAGTATTGAATAAAGTGTTTCCCATAGTACTAGAAGGAAGGAACATGCCATCAATGGTCGAGGATGGATGTTGGATTTCAATACGTTGTACGTCGTACACACATTCTTGCTGTTTCTCCCCCTGCTGCTGGGGTATATTACTCTTATCTTGGTAATCCTGCCTCCGGTGACCCGTTCTGACGCAATTGAAGCATCTACCTCTAAATTATTTCATTTTACGGCTCCGTTGGTTTTGGCTCGGTTGTACAGGTCCATTTTTTCCTTGGCCTTGTTGACCTAGTTGAGCATCTTAATGAAGAATGACATCTGGTTGAGGATAGTCACTTGTGACCCATTTGTACACACTTATAGCAGAGTCCTGAAAATTCTCTTTGGTCGGGTCTAAGTTCCTCTCCAGTTTGATCCGGACAAGTTCGATGTTCATGACTATCCATTCCATATTTGAAACACCTCTGTATGACTTCACTCTGACTCCGACTTTGTTGGCCCTGACACTTTTGGTTTTCCCTGCACAATTTGTTATCTTTGTGGCTTTTACGGTCATGAGGAGCTTGTTGTTATGATTTTAGTGTCTTCGCGCACCTGTTGTTTCTAGTCATGACAGATTGACTATACTCTCTAGATTATTTTCCCCTTATAAGCTGTGTGCTGCATTCTTGATACTCTAAGACTGCAGTGGTAACTGCCTGTGCCACAATACCTGCTAACTCGGTGGTTAATACACTCTCTGGAGACACCTGAGGTGTGAGATGACCTTACTTATTAACTCCCCTAACGACATTAGCTTTTTCTTCTTGACGATCCATCTAAAAATTTAAATAATCTGGATGAGTTCATAATTCACATAAGTAAATCGCAGAAGCACGAATTCCCAACGCATAAAGATGAAGCCGACATTCCTAATATTAGGGCTCTAAATCAAAGACGCTAAGCTGGAAACGAAATAAGCCGTTTAGATCCTAAAGGATACTAAAATATGATGCTCTGATACCACTTGAGACACCCCGCCTAACTAAATATCGGGTGATCAGTCCTTTATTAAATTAAGAATTAAGGTGAACGGTTGGTTCATTCTTAGCATCACTGTCGCAAAATAAAATTTCCAATTTAAACACCCAAAATAATTAAGCTAAGTGTCAAAATAATTTTAAAACCATATTTCCATTTTATTAAAATCAAATATGAAAACCTTTTTAAACAACCAGCAATTTAAGAACTCTGGCATACTAAAGATGGATAATAACACACAAGAATTAGATTTATCCATATAAACCAAACCAGTTTGAACTATAAATAAAACCATCCTGACAGTAATTAAATCCTAAAGAGTACCAACAAATGGAAATATAAAGGAATGTAAATCTCTGACAAAAAATTCAAACTGAATAGAGAAATGGGCGACACATTCCCTAATTAACAAGAACTAAAAGTATGAGTGGAGTCAAGAATGAGGTCGTCTAAGCAATGGCCTGCAACTCCCACATAAGCTGTAACGCGTCTGGTCCAAAGAACCTAAGCAATGACGCCCCTGTGGCTGGGCACCTGTATTATATACATATATATATACAAGAGAGAAGAAATAACAGGAAACGGGTCAGATCCCGAGTGTAAAACAGTTTAAAATTAGTTTAGCAAGTATTTAAAATGCTTACCGGCTAATGCAACAACCATGTTAGTATGCGACACTCTCTTGAGAATTCTCACCTCTCATTCTAGTGTGCACGCCTACCGTACCAATAAATCTCATAACTTTCTCTAACTTATTCCATAAGTTTTATCAGATGACAATCGAGGTTATGATATTTACTTTAGAAAATCATTCTCTTCGAGATTTCTACATTATTTAGAATAACTCATTTCCCTTATAAAGTTCCCGAATGCTTATAATAAAATTGGAGTATTTATTCATTACTTATCTACTTATATGCACAGTAAAAAATTCCCATATAGACATACGTATATATATTAGTCACACATATAATATATATATACTAACGAAACCACACATAAAACCTATGGTGATGGTATACTCTGCTATCAAGTCCTCGTGTCACACAAACTAAGGGAAATACTAGTTAGAAATCACTCTCGAACTGTATTAACACAATACACAAACAAATGGAGGCGAAGCATAGTTCCAGGTCCTAAGAGGTCACCACATACACTCACATCTCTTAGAACATCTGACTATCATTTTCGGATAGCCTGTATCGAGGATACTATCTTCTAGGGTACGAGTCAATATCCCCCACAAAGGTCCAATCGAGATAAGACTGTCCCGGCGCGGAAACCCTGTGATAGCAAGTAGCCCAGGTATGATTTTTACACAGATATATTATATGCACAGTCACACAGTCATATATATAAATATTCACATTTCTAAATTAGGTGCGCCCACAACCCATAATTATAATTATCCGCTCTTAGCACATTTTTACTTGATTATCTCGCATAATGGATTTGTCACTTTTATTCTCATATATATAAGTTACTCCACACCTACTTATCGTCTCTCGAAGTATTCTAACTTCCTAAGTATATTTTCAGTAGGCACTCACTTACCTTCTAGTCTCAGTTCCTCACAAGTCTCGACCTTTTATCAATTGTACGCATAATTTCATATGTGTGGATAACTTCCCGTTAGCCCTTAATGTCATCTTACATTAATTTCTTACTCAACGGAGTTTACCTAGCCCCTACTGGTCCTATTTATATCCCATTATTCTCCCACGATAATAATCAAGGGTTACTACGCATTTTAATCGGATTAAACCCACACAAGAAAAATATGCATTTTTCCAGGAGGGGTCGATCGATCGATGTAAGGGGTCAATCGATCAATCATTAATCGATCGATGTTCTTGGGTCGATCGATCGATCAAGAAGTTCTTGCCCAGAAACTGCAATTTAAACCTACGGGCTTCATCTTCCAAATTTCTCCAAAACATCATTATCGATTCCCAAATTCCGAAATAACATTACTACTAGTTATTTATACATATATGCATGATTCCATATGTGCAACACGTACAAATTCATCAAGGGGATTGTATTAAAGGGCCATTTTGTCTTCATTATCAAGAACCCTAGTTTTTCACTAAACTTCCATTGTTCTAATTCTTTTTCCAGATTTATCACTTCTAAATTATTCCAATTTCGTGGGTTATCCTCTACGTATGATTTAGATTCCAGAATTTATTTATTTTCTCTATAACATGTGATTGGGTTCTCTAAATCATTAAATTCTTCCATGAAACGTAGGTTCAACCATCCTAATCTAACATGGTGAGACATTAACTAAAAGATAAGCATGATAGATACTTGCCTTGAAATTTAGTTTCTGATTTGTGGAAGAAAGTGGTAGAGTTGCATTCCCCGTCTCGTGATTTACGACTCGGTGGTGGTGGCGGTGCAAACAGTTGAGTTTTCGGCCTTGAATTGCTTCGAAAGATTTCCCACCTCTTCTCCAATGGCCGTCCTTTGATTTTGCACTTGCTAACCCTAGAGTACAACTCCTAAAGACTGATATAACCTTGGGAAATTTGTGGGTTTAATTGCCCAAAAATACGAAATGTCCGTAATACCCTCACGGGATGCCAATTAGCCTGAAAACGCCCCGAGACCCAAACTAAACCCCCAGGTACATTATTTTGACTATATCGACCCTATCGGACACATTGGTGCACGCGAATATGAGCAACTTATAATTCATTCACTTTTAATAATAATAATTTAGTCCTGACGTGACTCGGGCGCGTCCTGACTTAAATTTTCACAATTGCCATTTTATTCACTCGTGACAATTTTTAGAAAAATCAATCTTATATATTACTTTACTCATTTAGTAATATTCGACAAATTCCCAATAATTACTAACTCTCGTCACACTGGTAAATATTTAAAGTAAATTTTCGGATTAATATTAAATTAATACCTCAATTTAAATTTAATAAATCCCCAAGTTTTGAAAGTCATAAAAATATGGGGTATTATAGAAAGTGGTCATTTGTGCAGGCTTTATTCAAATCAGTAAAATCTACACACATTATCTGCTTATCAGTTTTCTTTTTGACCATCACAACGTTAGCCAACCAGGCTAGATATTTAACATCTCAATGAATTGGGCCTTTTAAAGTTTCTCCACCTCTTCCTGAAATAGCTTGATTTTTCTCTGGACTGAAAACCCTACGCCTTTACTTGATAGGCTTGGCGCCGTTACTGATGTTGAGCTCATGACAGAGGAAATTAGGATTAATCCTAGACATATCCTCATAAGTCCAAGCAAACACATTCTTTCGATGTCTCAAGAACACAATCAACTCTTGCTTAAGGATTGGATCTAGTGTTGAGACGATCTGGGTGGTCCTATACGATTTATCATCATCCAGGACTATACTTTCAGTGTTTTCAATAATTCGCCCTTTGAATAACTCCGTTTGATCTCGAGGATCCAGAGTTTCAACTTCTGATTCACTATTGGGATCAGTGGTATCCACCTGATAAGTGGTAGTCTTCTTCTTCAACTCAATCAAATTTTCTTGCTCAGTTGAGGAGTAATAACACTTTTTGGCTAACTTTTGGTCACCTTTCATGACACCAACCCCAACGTGAGTTGAGAACTTCAAACATTGATGGACAGTAGATGGTATGATCTCAAACTTCTTCAACCCTACCCTGTTGAGGATCACATTATACACAGATTGAACATTTTTATCCATGACAAAAGGTGTATCTTTTCAGTATGGCTAGCTAGCCAAGTGTCGAACAACACTTCTAGATTAATTGTCCCAATAGGTTAGACTTTTTTGCTCAAAAAACCTATCAATGACCTGTGGTATGGTTCTAGCTGACTAGGTGTCAAATCCAAACTCTAAAAGCAGGGGTAAAACATGATATCACTTGAGCTCCAATTATCAATTAAAACCCTGAAGATGATGTCATCCTAGATTCTAAACATGACAACCAATGGATCATCATGGGGATATAGTACCCCAGAGAGGTTGTTTTTGAAAAAGCTGATTACTAGATTTTCTTTTGTTGTCAATTTATTAAAATACCGTAAGTGCACGGGCTATTATAGTATAGCGGGTGTAAGTACGGGTCAAACCCACAGAGATTTGTCAATTTTAATTTTTAAAATAATAGCAACTGTCCAACTAGATAAAATGGGATAGGGAATATGTACTAAACTAAATAAAATCAACTACGATAAATGAGAGTAACGCAAGAGATTTGTAAACAATTTGGAAATAATTAGGATTCGGGGTCCATTTATCACGTAACTAATATTGTACACTAATTTAATGTCGTCATTCCCTTTTTATAACTCAAATTAAACCGACTCTCGCCATGTTTAATTAAGAAAATATGACGATTATGTTTAAAATATTTTTAACGTCTCTAATAGACGACTAAATTCCCTATTCCCTTAGAAAATACAAGTTTTAAAATTTGCAAATGTATTTAAGCATGGACTATCAAAACAATCAAAGTGCAATCATAATCCATCAAAAATTACTATTTTTAAATCTCAAAACTTGATTGACAAAACAATTTTAAATGTTTAAAACACACTCTCGTATCGTTTTAAAATGAATACCGAATCTTTAATAGAAATTAAAACAAGTAGGGAATAACCAACAGTCAAATTAACATGACAATATTAAGGTTCTAAAAAACGCGGGGCGTGATCGAGGCGTGGAGGCCAAGCCTTAAGCCTTAGAAGCCTAGGCGGGCCTTGGCGAAAAAAGGCGTGAAAAGGCGTTTAGGTCTTTTTAATATATTTTAATATTTTTTAACTATAACAAGGCTATTAAAATACTAAAATTGTACATATCATAAAAATATGTCTGAATATTTGCAAATAAAAATACTATTTGATTATTTTGGATGAGATAATGGTCCGGTTTGCAAAAAAATCTTTAAAAGGCGATATCGTTTTACTAAAGCATTGTTGTTTTTAGAGAAAAAGTACGCCTTAAGGGTTTTACCAAGCATAAGGCGTCAAAATCTTAAGGCGGGGCGTTTCTCCCAAGCCTCAAGCCTAGGCGGGTTTTTTAGAACAATGGACAATATTAGCTAACTATGATAAACTTCACCTTAATCCTAATACAATAATCAACCTATCGTAATGAAAGAGAAATTGCAAGAATAAGAAGAGATTTTCATTGATAAACCAAACTTACAATAAGTTCTCTCACAATAATCTTCAACCCTCTAAGAAATGATAATGGCTTGGCCCTCAAATTGAATACAATCTCTCAAAAATTATTCTCTAAAATTCTCCCTATGAAATTCTCTACACCCAAATAAAGAGCCAAAGGGTCCTATTTATAAGTTTAGGGTGAGGCATTAGGGTTTAGGTGGACCTCTTCAACCTCCACCTCTTCAAATTCCCCTTACTCGAAAATTCTTATCTTTTCTTGCTGAACACGCATACTAAGTTTCGTCTAATTCGGAGAATAAAAATTCCCGACTTATTTTACGACATTGTTTTTGAACGACCATAAAAATCAGTTTTTTCACGCCTTTTTCGAGTTGATCATCAATTTGCACCCAATTCCATCATTACCTGCAAAAATTTCACTAGATAACTTTTTTCACAAATTAACACGAGAATATTATAAAATTATCGAAGCACCCATTTTCTACTTAGAATTGTCGTTTTGAATCAAAATTCAATTATTCTTGCATTTTTTCCTTTTATAATAAAATGGTCCTAAAAATTTATTAAATAAAATAAAATGGGACCAAAAATGATTAAATTTGGGTATAAAATATACAAAATAATGCTCTTATCATCTTTATTCACTTTTCTGAGCAGATCATCTTCGTTCGGATTGATTATTTGGATATAAGAACCGACTTGTGCTTCATTCAGGTAGGCCTTTCTCTCGGTACTGTGATCTCTTCCTCCTTCATCGCCACCTGTAATTACATGACAATCAAGAGAGCTACAACTTATCATATTTACCCCGTGCTCTTATTGTTTAGGCTTTTTTGACAGGCCGAGATCATCTTCGTAACCATCTTCATGATTTATCTTTCTTTTATCTATGGGCTTGTAGGGACAATTTGACCTTCACCTTGCTTCTCTACCTTCTAGTCGATCAACAAATGTGTTCAGCTTTCTTCGATGGATAAGGATTCCACTTCGTTCTTCAAAGCTATACAGTTATCAGTTGTATGACCATGGTCCTTATGGAACTCATAATATTTATATTTTTCCCTCCTGTTAGGTGGCGCCCTAAACCTCTCGATCCATCGCAAATATTTATCGTGTTTGATTTCCTATAGGATATGGTGAATGCTGACAATTAATGGAGTATACGTTCCATAATGTTTGAGCTTATCATCCTTCTTTTACTTCTGATCATTCCGCTCTTTCTGATCCTTCTTCTCATGATCAGTGGCTAGACTCTGCTTTATAGCCATTACTTCCTCGACATTCATGATTTATTCTGCCTTGGCCATGAGCTCACTCATGATTTAAAGAGGATTTTAGCTAGAGTGTAATATAGTTTTTCTGAAAGCAATCCACTCATTAGAGGAGTGATGGTTGTTTTCTCCTCGTAGTCAACAACTTTTAAATTCTCGTTGATAAAACGAGTGATGTACACCATGGTAGTTTCCCCTACTCGTTGCCTGACACTCGAGAGATGGGTTACTCTCTTCACTAGCATATTGATGAAAAACTTGGTAAGTTGTTTGAAGTTAACAATTGTCCTTAGAGCAAGTTATTGTACTATATTTGGGCGGAAGCCATAATGGTGCTTGCAAATGCTCTATAACTCATTTCATCAGGGACTGAATAGATGTTGACTATAACTTGATACTGCTCGATGTGTAAAACTGAATCAGTTTTACCATTATATTTAAGGGGGACCACTGGGGTTTTAAACTTGGATGGAGTTGAAAAATCAATAATTACCTAAATGAAGGGAGATCTCTTGACGAAATTCCTCTATAAGGTATTATTTAATTTTGCCATTTTGCCCTGCTGATCTTCTAATCGCTGGATTAACCCTTTCCATGAAGGGTTACCTGCATGTGTCTACGCTGAGCTCTTTTCTTAAGAAGTCTGCTCGGCGTATCCAGATCGTCGAATTCTTGACCTTGACCTGACTGAGCCATCACGATGGTGAGCTGGATGCTGATTATTTCCGAATAACTCTCTAGGAGGGTTCATATTTTTTGTGGATCCCAAATTTTCATAAGGCGAGGATCTACTCAATATTTTCAAAACACTTGGTCTTTTAGGAAATAATAAATGGCCATTATAGAACTTTATGGATATAATTGATGAACTGACTCTTGGACGATAAGACCTATCGTGCATGGATCTAGAATTATTATGTCGGCTTTGCCAAGGAGGTGGAGGTGGCATTTACCTCCTTAGTTAAGGAATAGTTTGTTGTCTGGAAATGACTCGAGATCTGGCTTGTAATGACTAGTCAATTGTCTCGTTATTTCCTGCATGGCATCTTAACCCCTAACAATACTAGCGAGAATCCATTTAGGTTCACTGTTATAGGCGGAGCAAGTGGGATTGTTAGGTTGCCTTCGTTTCTTGCACTAGACTCGAGATTATTCATCTTATTTTGAATAAGGATGGATGAGATAAATAACGACAATTAGAATCACATTCCCATAAACGACGCCAATTTGTTGATGTAAAAAAATGGACTAAATTTAATTTTCTAATCACAGAGAAAGTATAAGATTGCAATTATATAATTAAATGAAAGACAAAGTTTTAAAGTGATTCGATTGTGTAAGAAAGCCTCATTACACCAAATCCTGCGAATGGTCACGCCCAGTGGGTCACGGCCCAAGTCCGCGACCATCTGGTCGTGGACTTGGTCCGTGACCCACTCAATATTTGGCGTGACCATATTTATTATCACACTAAATTATCGATGATCTCAAAGTGATCATGGCCCAAGTCCGTGACCACAGTGGTCGCGGACTTGGGTCGTGACCAGATCGTGACCATCTTGGCGCCAAACTCGTGCCAAAATTCCCTCCAAGTTTGGTCGCGGGTGGGTCACGACCCAAGTCCGTGACCCATGGCATGATGAAGAAGAGAGTACACAAATTGAGGGTCACGGCTTAGGGCCGTGACCAAAATACTGGACGTAGGCCTACATCCACTATTTTGGTATTTATTTGAATGATTACAAAATGCTAAGTACTATTGTAAATAATAATATCCTAGAATTCGTTATATCATGCCTTTGATGAAAGTGGTACAATGTATTTATAGTGACCTCAAGATCAAGGGTTAGAATGCCTTTATATATTTAAGCATTTACACTCATTCATAATGAATGTGATGGTTGATTATCTATTCCACGTGCTAAAAGACCCTCGGTTACACTTCCCGTGTGGTGGCTTTTCATTTAGACTGACGGTCTACGTTCTTCGTGTTGATCGGCATGCCTACCTAGCAATTATATTCTGACTAGGATTACTGCCATGCAAGGAGACAGGTGTCCATTTTTTATTAGTCCATGTAGCTGGGTAATTTTTGGTATCAATAGCGGGATTTTCATTAAACAAGATCAATTTCTCACTTTATTCATATAAACCCTAGATTTACTTTTTATGCATGGTTATCTTCAAGGAACCATATTTTTCGCATTCTTTTAAACCCATATATTAGAATTCATGTTACATTAAAAGGAGGTTGGTCTTTAAGATGATATTATACAAATCATGCACCAGTTACTCACATATATTCCCAAAAATCATGTTTTCATCCAATATTAACCCTACACTATCATATGTAATATAAGTACTCAAAATAATTGCAAGTTTAAACACTTGACTTAGGGTTGAGTGGTCTGATTTTCTTTGCTAGATAATGGATACATCTTCTCCTTGCTCTGATCTTGAATCCGGCAATGACGATGGTGAAAAATGGTGTAGATTGTGTGACAACCCCTATTTTCTCACATAAAGGTTGGCCGGACTCAGTACGATGAATATGGGGCTTATCAATAATTTATACCATTCTTAACAATGAAGAAAATAAATGTTTATTTATTTTATATAAAAATCCACAACGAATAAAAACATCTAGATAAAATTGATTTAATACATGAATAATAAAAACTTAATCATCATATAATGTCCATAATGTAGAACTAAGTACAACTGATATAAATGAACTCTTGGTCTTAGGCCTGTACAAATCCTAGTCTGAAATGAAATGACCACATACTGAAGTACAGCCTATGCTAGAATCAATGTATCGAAATGCACTACGTCTAATGAAACTACAAGTCTAATCCACCGTCATTCTTGTTATCACTGTCATAAAGAATAATCGGGGGGAAAACATTTACAATTTGGGTCAGAGACCTAGACTTGCAAGGATTCTTCACAAATATATTCACGTCTCTTTATCGACCGTCACATGTAACGAGTACATGACCTTTTATCTAGAAGCAGTCCCGCTCGTATCCTCAATCAAAATGCCAATCATAACTTCCATTATTTAATCTGCCATGCAAAGAATAAGCCATCTAGCTATGTGTTAACTAAAAATGGGTACTTATGTCTAACACCCAAATCCCCAAATGGATTTCATAATGTTGACTACACAATTCACATAAACTCGGTGCATATTCTTACGTCATAATATTCTACAACCCTTGTCTATCTCTTCAGACCATTTAGTGATTTAATTCATACTCCCTATCATCAACCCCGTTAGACTATAAGTTTCATTCTCATAGATAACCAAATTATTATTCTTATTAATAATTGTTTATCACATTATTCATTAGGACTCATCTTTGTCCTTAATTATCCACATCATTTTATTAAACCGACATTATTATCATTAAGCGTTGTTTACATCTTTAACTAAGAGGGCGCATTCCCATACAAGGTACACCACCATGTGTAAATGGAGAAATATATATATGTTTGTATTCATATATATATATATATATATATATATATATATATATATATATATATATATGACACACAATAACATCTACCATTGGTGTCTAGTTCGTACTATATCCGCAAGTCCGAAGGAATATCTTATCCTAAGAGGACATAAAAAAAACCACATAAGTTGAGGATGGTCGCAACGCAGGATGCCAATTCACAACCCATACCCAGTGGCTACAAAAGCTATCAGTATCAACACCTACCTCTCTTAGATGGCGCCTCAACATAATACCTATATGACCTACATAATCGCCAAGCCCACCTGTGCCGACGTGTGGTCCCGAGTCTGAACGCACGAACTCCCAAACTGATAGGACCATCCACGAACATTGGTATATCCATACAAATATATATAAGTACATATTATCATCCAATGTGTATAAGTAATTACTCCATAACTACCTTTATCCAAAGAAATATCAATCCATAAATATAGCCTCCTTACCTTAACTATAATATCTTAGTCAATTATTCCAAAACTCATTTTAAGTCATTATCCTATGACTGCTTCCCGATTAAATATTAATCCCCATACATTGCCTTTAGACTTAAATCACATTTGCTTCACAATTCATTTCTCTTTAAATATATAGGTACAGTTATTCCCAACTAACCATTCCAAAATATTATAGGTATGGTTATTCCCAAACCAACATTACCAACACGATTGTATGTATAGTTATTCCCAAACTAACCTTACCAACACGGTTATAGGCGTAGTTAGGCCTAACTACCCTTACTAATACATGTAATGATGTTAGTATGTTGTCCTCTTGACTCAGACTCGACTCATTCTAGATTATTAATAACTATTCACTTCTTGTTACCTTTTCAGTATGGTTTATATGTACATATATAAGGAGTCAACTACTGTGAATAAAGGTTATATGTACATATATAAGAAATCCTCTAATATGGTAAATAGTATCACTCAACCTGCTATCACAACCGGCATTAATTAATTAGACTTAGCCCCCTAGGCTTAGGATACATTCCTACTAAACCTCGTTGTACGGTAATCACTTGAGGAAATTAATTATTAATTTTAACCTCATACATTCGACCCATCTCAAATAAGTGTTTATTTTTATTTTAATTCACCATGAATTAAATCATAATATTATTATCGTATCTCTTAGGGTCTTATCTTCTATGTACCCCTATCGAAATTACCCAAATCAACTAGGTAAATCTCTGTCATCTAACCCACTTATTTCATGTGGCTTTATTCAAGAATTTTGTGTCAATCATCTTATTCGTGTAGATAACTTGCATCCTATGTCATCACGTATGCACCTATATATTAAGATACCATCCCGGTTAAATACGTATCCAGGTCCAAAATAAAACTCTTCATATGTTTTAATAACCGTTTCCCCTAAATTGGATAAATGCCCAAAGCTTAAACCATCAAAAACAGGCAAAACTGGATTCCAGGGAAAAATCGAATCGATTTGCCTTTCATTCGAATCGATTCGCTAAGCAACCGAAATGATTCGCGTGATAGACGAATCGATTCGTACCTAGGCAGAAGCCCAAATCTTCTCCGAGATTTCATCATGGGATTTTTGTCATCAAAACCTCCATCATCAATTTTCATTTTTATCATCCAAAAACTTAAAGAGAGACACGAATATAGACTCTAAAACGTCATAAGATAGTTATACATAAGATTAAGTCCCAAATCCGAACATAGATTACCATTAAATTATCAAGAATATTTCAAGAACTTATGAACATAACATTTCCAGATTTCTTCTTATATTACTCCATTAATTTCCAGATTTGTTGAAAGATTCCTACAACATGTTTTCCAAAAAATTCATCAATTTAAATCATATGAATAGAGATTCAATACAAAGGATTATGGATAATGTGATAATCATCAAATTCTACACTATATAAAGCTCTCTAATTTTGTAGTCTCAAAACATGATTCAACCTTAAATTTAGGCATGAGGTTAATATTAATATAAGAATAGCACAAATTGAATAAGAATGGCAAGAGAATCCTTGCCCGAGATTGTGCGGCGGAGCCTCTCTTTCTCCTCCTAGGGTGTCCTTCCTCCTCTTCTTGGGTTAATATGTTTATGATTCTTGGATGTAATTCCTAAATGAGTGGGTTAACTCTTGTTATATAATGTTAGTCTTCAATTCCCGAGTTGGGCCTTAGGCTCCAACTATGAACCCCCAAATGAGCCCAAATACAAATTAGCCCAATAATGATCCAACTCATATATATACATTGGGACTATTCCCAAGGGTCTAAAATGCCCGAACGAGCCCGCAATACCTCTCAAAGTGTGTCCCGAATATTTTATCCAAAAATATTTTAATTGTGACATTACACACGCAAGTACTTTTTACTCAACATGAAATCCCGTTTGATTTATTCCAAATCATTAAAATCCAACTCTAAAATTTATAAATAATACCGAGCCTAATTACTCACAACTTTAATTAATTAATTTCACCAAATTAAATTAATCCTTATTAAATTTTATTTTATTCCAAAAATATACAGGGTATCACGTTCTCCTCCTCCCCCCCCCCCCCCCCCCCCTCATAACGGAATTTTGTCCTCGAAATTCAAAGTAGTATAAAGTCACATTCTTATTTCACATCGTTGTTTTAGGTTTATATCCAATTAGTCCATACTCATATCCCATGAGATAAATGAAAAGGCTCATCTATGCCTATCATAACATTATTAGTGAGCCCATATATATCACATTACATGCATGCACACGCATACCATTAACAAGTATGAATGACACATATACATCAAATATGTACCATTCACACTCAACATAACCATACATCAAGTATAACACCACTTATGTATATGTAATAAGAAAATAAATATCTTAGTATCCAATTTCCTTCAACTCGTGAATTTTGCCCATTTCATATGCGAGACATCTCGCAAGCGAAATCCAAACAAGGAACCATCCCGATACACTACTGCATGGCTTAGTCAGTTATTGAGATCCAACGGCCCAAGAATAAAAAGGGAATCATAAAAATAAATGTTTACATAACTCATTTAGATTCTAATTTGTGCCCATTGTCAACCTATGTATCATCACGCTTAAGAAAACACTACTACATAGCTTTGTCGGTCACCAAGACCTAATTGGCCTAAAATCAAACATGAATCAATATGTTAACCATAACATTCCAAAATTTCCCAATTTCTAAACAAGCCAGTCATCCTTTACAAGAGTTATGCCAAACTCCTTTAGAGTTAACTAACCTTACCATGCCCAAGACTTCAATCACCACGACCTAGGTGAAAATTCTATGTCTGTATTAAATCTATAGTGCACTTAATCATTTTTAAGTCTCCAAAAGAATACCCATTTTAATCAAGTCTGTGATCACCACTTCAGTAACAACGTGGCGATACAAAGATTAAACATGATCATATAAAATCTCAATAATCGAACCTATCACTAGCCTTACTTTTACTTTGTGGCTTATACTCGATAATGCAATACTTCCTCAAATCATATAATTACAGTATCTAAAAAACACTTCCTCCACATAAAAGGTCCTTTCTCCAACCTAAGTGTAACCCAATTTACCCCATAAATTTTGAATTTACTCACATGCATATATCTCCTTGAGTTGTCAAAATTTCTAAGTTACCATCACATGTTGCTTCCTTAAGCATACCCAAATTTCTAAAGGTCCTTGCATGACTTAATTTCCCATCAAAATCCATCATATAAAAACTAAAACTAGTCTCGATCATAATAGTTACCCACCATAACTCTCAAGACTAGGGTGAACACCTGTTTCTAACCAATCTTGTCTTTCATATATGACCATAACTCATAGCAGTCCATATAAAATTAACATATTCCAAGTAACTATAAATCCATTCTCGGGAAAAATATCATACACCGATATAGTTGAAAAATAGGCCTAAAATAAACATAATCCTCATAGTATACATTTCTATCCATGCACCAATGAAACAATATTCCTTCTCACCCACGAAGGTCCATGTACAGTACTCTCCCAAATACAAATTCTATCATTTCAAAGGTATTACAAGACCCAAGTTAATATTATATCCCAATATCAAATAAAACATATCCCATACACTCCAAAGTAGGGAAAAACACATCATTTACCACTGATGTTATCCTTGTCTCTTTTTCCCAAATAATTTCATCTACAACTCGATGCCCATCTTGTTGTGGGTCCTGGACTAAATGATCTAACCTCTGCTGGTGCATTATTGTACATCACATCCTAAAATTCCCTAATGCCTCCCCTTAAATTACTAGGCACAAAATTGCACCACTTCTCACAATTCTAGCAAGTGACCCGCACGAAGGTATCTATATCTCTCTTTTCAAAACTAACCTTTTGCCCGAATGGGTGGTAACTAATCGCAAAGAATATAATGATTCCTAATCATAGGGCTCTACATCAAAGGTCACAACGTAGAATGCGACAAACTCAAACACAAATCCTAAGACACTAAAACCTTGCTCTGATACCAACTGTAACAACCCCTATTTTCTCACGTAAAGGCTGTCCAGGTTCAATACGCTGAAGATAGGGATCAACAATTTATACCATTCTTAGCACTGAAGAAAATAAAAATTTTCTACCATATTATTCATTAGTACTCATATTCATCCCTAATTATCCAAATCATTTTATTAACCTAACATTATTATCATCAAGCGTTGTCTACATCTTTAGACTAAGAGGGCGCATTCCTATATAAGGCATGCCACCACATGTAAATGGAGAAACATATATATATATATATATAACACAAAGGAATCTACCATTGGTGTCTAGTTCATACTATCTCCGCAAGTCCGAAGGAATTTCTTATCCGAAGCGGACATCACAAAACACACATAAGGTTGGTGCGGTCCCTACGCGGGATGTCAGCTCACAGCCCACACCCAGTGCCAATAAAGACTATCAGGGTCAACACCTACATCTAGTAGATGGTGCCTTTACGTAGTACCTATATGACCTATACAATTTTCAATCCCACCCGTGTCGACGTGTGGTACCCGGTCCGAATGGACGACTCCCTAAGTCAATAGGACCATCCACGAACATTGGTATGTCAACACAAATGGATATAAGTACACATTATCATCCAATGTGTATAAGTAATTACTCTGTAACTACCTTTATCCAAGGAAATCCCAATCCATATAGAATATATCCTCCTTGGCTTAACTATAATATCTTATTCAATTATTCCATAATTCATTTTAATTCGTTATCCTAGGACTGCTTCCCAATTAGATATTAAGTTGCATACATTTCCTTTTAAACTTAAAAATCACATTTGCATCATAATTCATTTCTCTTTAAATATATATGTACAATCATTCCCAATTTACCTTTCCAAAACATTATAGGTGTGATTATTTCCAAACCAACCATATGAACACGATTGTATGTATAGTTATTTGCGATCTAACCTTACCAACACGGTTATACGTGTAGCAATCCTTAACTACCCTTACTAATACAAGTAATGATCTAAGTATGTTGTCATCTTGACTCAGAACTAAATCATTCTGGATTATTAATAACTATTCGCTTCTTGTTACATTTTCAATAAGGTTTATCACTACACAAAAAATCGAAAATGGTCACGAAAATGGGGTCATGGCCAAGAGCCATTACCGGTGGGTCACGGCCCAAATCCGTGACTACATGTAAAATGAGCGTGACCAATTCCAAGACCCAGTGTGGTCATGGATAGACTTGTAGGTGGTCACGACCTTTAACCATGACTCGTATGGCTCACGGCTGACAACGGTGACCCCACCGTTACAATTATGGTGCCAAGTTTCTCGTCAAATGTGGTCATGGATGGGGTCTCGACTTATGACCGTGACGAGGGGCCCAAATACACACCACTATAGTCACTACTTAGGACCGTGATCATTTTAAGGATTGAGTCACGGCTTTAGACCATGACCATGGTCTTGCTTCCACGTTGACGTGTGAAAAATAAAGGGGTCATGTCATGGGGTCACGACCCTAAGCTGTGACCATGGTCTTTATATTTAATAAACACATAACATGTTTTCATTTACCTCGAAAACATCTAAACACTTTTTCCTCCCTCTCATCGGCGATTTCCCTCCCTCTCTCCGGCCATTTCATTTCCCTAAACTTAAGCCCTATTTATTTCAAGCTCTCTCATTCTCTTAATCTCAAAGGTAATCCTAACCCTTGTTATTTCATTGTTATTTATTTCACTGTGTGTATCTCCTTATGTAATTATGTGTTTGTGTGTGTGTGTGTATACATGTGTGTATTTTTATGTATATACGTGTGTGTATTTCTGTGTGTGTGTACATATGTGTATACGTGTGTATATAATCTCAAACTCTTATTAATTATTTCATTGTTTGTATATTTCAAAACTTTCATTGTGTGTGTGTATTTTTGTATGTGTGTGCATGTGTGTGTGTATATGTGTGTGTATTTCTATATATGTGTGTATACGTGTGTGTATTGTGTACTTAAGTGTGTATAAATTATCATTGTGTATTGTGCCTGTATTCTAGAAAAAAAATACATATATATGATTAATGTTGGTTTAAGTTTCAAACTAGGGAAAATTTTAATTTAATAGATATTATTGGTTTAATTTTCAAACTAGGGAAACTTTTAATTTTATAGATATTGTTCGTTTAAGTTTGGGGCTGAAATAAAAAAAAATACCCTACCATTAAAAAAATACCAAACATAAGGGTTAATTTTAGGGACTGTTGGGTTAAATGACAAAAGTAGGTCTTCAAAACATAGTAAATTAACGGTTGATGATTCATTATAGCCATTATTTATAGGAATCGTATCCACGTCCTCGTACACAATAACTAGTTAATGATTCATTAGAGCCATTATTTATAGGAATCATATTCATGCCCCCGTTCATTATTCTCAAGAGAAATGAGTCACGGTGATAATCGATGGCAAGAAGAGTATGAAAGGTTGCAATTGGTCCGCACTCATACCTCTTTTATTAATGATCCTCATAAAGTGGGTACTCCGATTTATTGGTATGGGAATAGGAAGACCGAACAATTTAACTACCTTATAAACCGTGATGTTTATTTCTAGCAAGAGTACTTGTTTGATCGTATTCTATTTTCCCAGCCACAATGTTGGGGTGAAGCTGTACAATATAAATGTCACGTACATATTCCTGATAGGGCACTGACCTTATTTACGCTATTAGAGAAGGCAAAAAAAATCACCCATTATGGATAGAATTACGTACAAAGAGCATTGACGAAGATTGTGATGTCTCACGACATATGCACGTCAAACTCGATCTTGCCAATAGGCTGAAGAGGATGAGATTTAGAGTTCACATCGCCGACATCTATGCACCCATTATATATACGCTTCCTCCTAATTGGCCATGTGAAAAAATCTAAAGGTTTTTAAACACAAATCCACAATGGATGGAGATCAGACACGTTGAACTTTTGTTAAAGTCTTACCATGAATGGGTAGATTATAATATATGGTAAAAAAACACAATTTGTTATTTATATTTTCATATTAAACTTTGAAATTATGCACCTATTATTATAAATACACATTTAACTTTTATTATTTTTATTAATAATGTCGGGCGATAATGGAACCAACACTCCAATCAACAACAACCAATGACCACAAGGAGAATTCTCATCACTAATTGGTGAGCAATACTCAACTCCACCAACTGTTCACTCCCCTACTCCACAAACTGTTCACTCCCCTACTCCGAGTTGTAGTAGGCAAGGTACTCCTCCCACTAATCCAACAGGAATGCCCAAGGCTCCTGAAACTGCTGGGTCAGTTGAGAAGAAGCCCATTGGGTTCTCTCTTTTGGGAAATAACCCCACAGGGGCTAAGAATCACGTTTAACAGTTCAAAGCCCAGTGTTTATCCTTGGCAAAAAATGAATGTGGGAGTGGGAGGATCTGACATTTAGAACCTCGTAGATAAAGCTGTTAAAGATGAAATCTACGAGCAACTCAGCAAATGGTTTGCACTTTCCTCCAACTTAAAAAATAAGGTGCTTTCTCGGGTTGCTGAACAACTCCGAACACATCAGAGAAACCTTAGGCATAAGCATTTCCCTAAGGGAGCATCAAGCTTCGACATTTTGGAGCTAAAAGACAAAGTCCCTTCGATCGTTGAGATACCAGTCTCTAAATGTAATGATTTTTTGGAGAATGAGGCAAATGACTCCAAAATGTTGTAAAGCGAGAAAAACAAGCAGAATGTGGCCAAAAAAATTGATGTCCATCGACTTGGCTCGAAATCTTACGAAGATTTTAAGAACGAGTGGACGACCGTTAAGAAATGTAGCCCGAATGAAGGAAAGACACCGAATAGGGCCAACTTCCACGTGTATGCTAGACGGGGCAAAGATAATAAATTCCCTCCTCACTTGGCCAAGACTCTAGAATCATTAGAGTCTATCAGTAGTCAGTGAGATTCAATCCCGATCAAGGATATTGACAATGATGCCATCGCACAAACCTTTGGGAAGGACCATAGAAGGTGGACGAGAGGTTTGGGGTCGCATATATAAAAAATATGATTCAAACACACCGCACCTCTCATGGACGAGCTTTCTTCTATTAATAAGCGTTTCGCGTCCAACGATGATCGTCAATCTAGGACTAAAGGGGATATAGTGGGGCTTTTATATGAACTGAGAGGTGTGAATGATAAACTTGCACATATTGTGTCCATTTTAACCGATCGTATGCCCCTGCAGCCCCTAATGCAACCCGTTTCCCTCCACAGATGCCAGGGATTCCTCAAGATTTTCCTCGTTCTCTAACCCCCCACATTCCGATTCCTCCTTAAACGTTCCCTTTCTCATCGCCTCAGCATGGCACAGGTTTTCGATTATCATCAATAACCCACGATGACTATGGAGAGAAATATTGTATACAAGACCTGAGCGGTAAATTTATCATTTGGATCTGCAAGCTCATGTCCAGTGTCGTAGGAACTTTAGTACATAATCAACCTTTGCAGGAGGGTGAGTCTCAGATGGTGGTTGATACAGTATATGTGGGTCATGAAACTGTTCCAGCGCACATCAACAGTGGATAAGGGAAATTTTTGAAAAATAATGTAGACTCTGTTACCACTTGGCTAGTTTATTGCTTGATGAAGATGAATTAACACTTTTCTTATGTTGTAATAATATCATTAGACAAATTTAGTTAATTTGAGTTTAAGTGAATTTGTAGTATCGTTGATTGGCGTGTTCTTATATTTAAGTTATTGCATAGTCTGATTGATTGTTGCATTGCTAATTATATTAGTGCTTTGTTTTGATACTATATTAATGCGTTACTATGCAACATGATATTTATTTTATCATGTTAACACATAAATGCAATTTGAAGATTATTAAATGGATTTTCCACAATACAAATAGTGGGGGGGGGGGGACTGACCGAATATCTAATAATTATGTTAAAGGCGTTCAAGAATTTATTAGATACGCTTTTAAGAACCTTAAAAGTGAGTAGATTTCATATCCGTGCACCCATTGTACAAACAGAAAGTATAAATATTTAGAAAATGTTGAGTTACATTTAATAATGTGGGGAATTTGTCAAGATTATAATAAGTGGACATACCATGGTGAAAAATCTGTACCTTATGTTCTCGAAGAAATACTGGTAACCGACCACATAACAGAACACCAACGAGTGGAAGTGGTAAATGATTCGCTAACACATCGTCCATTGACCGACCTAATTGACGATGCTTACAGAGTCCACCATGACCAAAACCACCAACCTATTGGGACATATAATGCGCACAATGAATAATTTGATACTAAACTACAAGTAGATCGAGAATATATAAGGTTGAAAGTCGATGCGGCTAGACCTTTGTATAAATATTGTGATGAAGATCAATCGGTATTATATGCAATGATTAGTTTGCATGACTGGAAGAGTCAATTTGGATTGTCTGGGAACAACATGATCAGAATTCTTAAGTGGGTTAAAGAAATTCTCCCAAACGAGAACACGTTACGAGACAATTATCCTACCATGAAGAAGAGCTTGAAGGGTTTGGGATTGAAATACAAATCTATTCATGCATGCAAGTATGATTGTATATTGTATCACAACGAACACGGAGAGAAGGATGAATGTCCAGTATGCAGTGAGCCTAGATATATAATTTTTGAGAAGGTAAATGACAAACCTGAAAAATATCAAAAGAGCTCGCAAGTACCACGAAGGTTTTGAAGTATTTTGCACTTGGGCCACGGTTAAAATGGTTTTTTAGTGTACCGTGGATAACGGAGGCCATGACATGGCACGTTCGATACGAGGTGGGTGGGAATATGATGCGTCATCCAATTGATTCACTCGTCTAGCAAATTTTAAATTCACGACACCATAAATTTGCAAAACAACCATGCAACGTTCGTCTTGAAATATCAACTAATGGGTTTAACCCTTTCGATAATTTAAGTACTAGTCAAAGTTATTGGCCAGTTCTAATGGTGCCTTTAAGTCTCCCTCCGACACTATGCATGAGAAAGGAGTTCACATTATTATCTTTATTCATACCCGGGCCGAAGGATACGGGTGATGATATTGATATATTCTTAGCCCCATTAATTAAAGAGATTAAAAAGTTATGGGATAAAGACATGACGGCATTCGACTCTCACAAGGGTGAATAGTTCACACTTAATGCAATGGTGATGTGGACGATCCACGACCTTCCTGGTTATGGGACCTTATTCGGTTGTAATGTTCATGGTTATTATGGATATCCCATTTATGGGGAGGAAACTGAAGCCATTTGGCTACAACATAGTAGTAATATGAGTTACACGGGTCATCGTAGATTTCTGCCGACCAGTCACCCTTTCAGGAATGACAAGTCTAACTTTTATCCTATTAGTCACGAGCGCCAGATGTAACCTACTCGGCTTTCTGGTCAACAGATCGAGAAGAAGGCGGAGGCTGTAATTGCGAGGAATAAGTACATAGGTAAACACCCCAAGTTTGTAAACTTAAAGCGTAAAGCAAGGGGAGATCATAACGACCCTACTAAAGAAAAACCGTGGTCCAGGCGATTAATATTTTTTGATTTGTCGTATTGGAAAGATCATCATGCAAGGCATGTAATTGATGTGATGCACATAGATAAGAATGTGGCAGAACATCTGATAGGAACATGTCTGGGTGGATCTCATTCCAAAGATGGAGAGCGGGACCACCGAGATCTACAGGATATGAAGCTAAGGAATAAACTATGATTAAAAAATGATCCTACAACAATAAGAATTTCTACCCCTACGACTGCTTTCACCTTGACTACTAGTGAGAAGAAGATCCCCTTAGATACGTTGTTCAACTTGAAGACTCCAACTAGTTATTCTGGTAATTTACTTAGAGTCATTAACTACCAAGCAAATGACTTAAAACAGTGAAAGTCTCATAACTGGCATGTAATAATCCAATTAATCCCTTTATTATTTCGGCGTTGCTTCTCTGAACACAAAGATCTCCGTCGGGCAATTATACAAATCAGTTTGTGTTTTACCCTGGTTTGTGCAAAAGTGGTAAACATAAGGCATATTGGAGTTGCAAAATCAACTTTAGCTGTGTTAGTTTGTGTATTAGAGAAATATTTTCCTGCGTCATTCTTCGATATCAACATACACTTGCTTGTGAATTTATGCGATGAAGCTTTATTATGTGGTCCTGTTAGGTATCGTTGGATGTATCCTTTTGAGCGCTTGATGAAAACTTTCAAGAATTACGTAAAGAATACACGGTATATTGGAGGGTCAATTACTGAAGAATACGTAACTGTGGAATCATCGTTATACGCTATGAAATATATGCCAGAATAAGAGGTGAGGAGGTTCAATCCTCGTAGAGGAGGAGTGATCAATGAACGTGACGAGTTTGAGGATGAAGTACCAATTGGGAACCCTAAAGGGGTGAAACTCACAAATATACAATACGAGCAAGCAGATTGTTATGTCTTCGAATCGCAAGATGAAGTCGAAGAATGGAGAGAGTGAGTATCTATTGAATTCTTCTTCTTTGATTACATGTATTTTATATTTTACGATCTAAACTCTACAATTTACCTATAGGAAGTACGAGAATGAAATTGCTCAAAATAAAAGGAGAAATTACACGACAACTGATTTTAGGGCATGGGTATCAAAAACGGTAAACTCCACATATTATGTGTGAGGTTATTTATTCGTGTGTAATAAAATCATGCCTTTATACAAATTCATTAATAAATGCAGCTTCTAAAAAGAGGTGATGTCTCTTCCAGGCTTGCACGCCAAGGAAAAATCCCTAATTTTCGTGCAAAAGAGTTTAAGAAATTCTGCACCAACGATTTTGATTTCATTTCATATCTATATGAGGAAAAACTTTTGATGCAAAATAGTGGAATATCAATTTCTTCCTTTACCACCTGTATCGCTAGCAAAAGCGATAAGAATCCAAAGAATACAGTGCTAGCCTATTATGGGATATTCCAACAAATCCTAGAACTTAATTACTTAGATTTCACATAAACCATATTCTATTGTGATTGGGTAAAGGTGGAGGATATTACGAATGCTTGCAAAGTTGATCCTGCCTCCAAACTTATTATGGTAGATTTATCAAAGCTGAAGATTAAAGATCGCATAGTCGACGAGCCTTGTATTTGTGCCTTTCAGAATGTAAAGAAGGTATAATACTTTAAGTGTATAAACAATGGCAATTGGTCTATTGTTGTGCATGAACTAAAGGGTATGACTACTGAAGTGGATGCATTGAAGGCTTCAAAAGAGTTCCAGTCAGCTCGTAATGACAACCCTAATTTGATGGATCTTTTAGTTGATTTAGAGGAAGATTGAGTATCAAAATATTATGTTAACCTTGTCAATGTGTATCCTATTTTGATATTGACACTGTATTAATGCTTTACTTTGATGTATGAATGTTTTGTTACTTTTACGAATGTTTAATATGATTTATATAAGTTAACTTTCGATAATATGTTATGCTTAGTCGAATATTTAGATACTTTCACAAAACACTCGGTTTAAGAATAGAGTAATTTGAGTTTGTGATTGGATCAAATTGACCCAACTCAATTTCCACATGTTCCTATACATATACATTTGTTAATCAGTTTCATTGATGGAATGTTCATAAAATGAAGTTATATTAGCTTGATTTAATGAATATTGTATTAAAGAAACTAATCAACAAATTTACATGTAAAAGAATACGTTGGGGGCTCCAGGATCAATTTGGTCCAATCACACATTCAGAAGATTTTATTTAATGGCCTTATTGGATCCCATGAATCAGGTACTCTTTACTTTAATTGAAGTAGTTATATAATTGATAGGCATTATCTTTTAAATATTTTGGATGTATGGGATAATTATTGGTTTTGTTTGGTGTGACAACCCGCGATTCGAGATAAGGGGTGGCCAGCCCGATACTCAAACGTAACAGGAATCATGGATGGATATCATTCTCATCATCACAAAAATAAACTTAGTATACGGGAAAACCACCCAATAAATCAAAAAACGGGTTGCCAAAATGTTTAGAAATTTAAAACCAGTTAAGAAAATTAAATTTAAACAACCCAAATCTAATAAGCAAGTGGAATTCCATGAGAATATATATAATACAACTAAAACGAATGTATACAAATGGATCGAATAGGCTGTCGATCCACAGCAACATACAACGAAGTACAACAATTTAATATCTTACATAATACATTCATTAATCACGTATAAAAGTTTGGGCCACTCGCCCGATGAAAAGACCCGAACATATCTAGATCACAAAGAAGAAAACGTCTAATTCAAGGTCCTGTAATAACTTGCAAAATCTTACAGCTCGTCAAAAGCAAAGGAATGGGAACATCAAAATGGGTGTCCTTGCGGGGGAGCACCTGAGCGGATACAATCATATACACACAACAAGGAAAGTAAACCGGTCAGGGCCGGGTTCTATATGATCACAAGAAGAAATAAAAAGCATGATAGATATGAGCAGCTATGCATAAATGATAAAGGATGATAATATGACAATGACATGTTATCTACATTACAATTTAAGACAATTTAACTAATTATGAAATGAAATGTCATTTACATAAAAGAAAGAAAAGTAAATATCTTAAATTTAAAACCTTTCCTCATTTATCCAATTTCCATTATCTTTTATATTCCTTAATAGGAATAAAACCATTTATTAACTTCCATAGTTAATTATCTTACCATTTCATCTTTCCATTCCTTAATAGGAATACCATTAATATCAAGTGCTCTTTATGGCACATTAATCTCAATCCCGTGCTCTTTATGGCACGTATCCATGCCCTTTATGGCATATACCCATCAAGTCCCACTTAATGCAGAAAAGTTATATTCTCATACATATAACGATTCTAAGAATGCCCCTACGAGTTTCCCCACTGGGCGCGCCCCTAAATGACCATCATCTTCCAGGGCCTATCTATACAAGACAACCTGGGCACCTATAGATACGTCGGGAAGCGGCCATATGCCTGCGGGAAAGTCAGGACCACACCCGAAATCCCCTAACCAGCGCAGAAAAACATATAAAAACCCGGCATATGGACTAGGACTATATCCTCCATGCATTCATTAGCCAGGGGGCATCACCAAGCGCGCGAACTTCCCTTATGATGTCATTTAGAGAGGTGTGTTTAAGTAAATTACATTTACCATATTTTATCTCATTTACATTTCAATTTACCATTACCAAATTCCATTTCCAATATCCATGTGTTTGGTTCTTTTTATTCGAACCTATCATAATTAAACAACCGGGTTCATTTTATTTGAACCGATCATCATTAACATAGCTTGGGTTAATTTTAGTGGAACCTATCATCTTTGAACCATTTGGGTTCATTTTATGCGAACCTAATTCCCATCGAATATTATCATTAATATTCCACAATTTCAAGTCCAAACTAAATCTCCAAATGATCATTATGATCCTACAAATCCCCAAAGTTCATATAACGTTGATAAGCCCATAAGTCTCCAAGTTAGGGCATTTAACTTCCTAACTTCTAAAAGTTTTTAATAAAAGAAGTAATGTCTTAACATTACTTTAAACCTCCCCAGAATAAACACCAGATGAACCCATTTCTAGTCTAGGGTAGCGACCAAACTCAACTAATAATCTAGGACTCTAAGTTTACTTCTTTCAAGAAGGTTCCTAGGTCCTAAGTCTGAGGAAAAAGATCAAAATTTGAAAAGAAAACAAAAGAAAAATGCAGGGTCTCCGAATCGATTCGGCCTAGCCGAATTGATTTGACCAAAAAAATGGGAATTCTGCATAAATGTCGAATCGATTCGGTCAAACTGAATTGATTCGGTCGACTCGAACTTGGGAACTGACTCAAGGCGAATCGATTCGGCCATGCCGAATCGATTCGGTTCTGCAAATTTTCCTAGTTTTGGCTATGGAGTTCTAAACTCCAAATTTCTACCAAACCAAAACCAACCAAACCAACCTAAATTTCTTCAACTTATACATCATAAATGTGTGTAACTACCATCTTCAACCCCATTCATCATCCAAATCAACTTCTAAGGGTTAATTCCCAAATAATCTAACAAAACCGTAACTAAAATAAATCATAACAATCCATAACTAATCATGCTAATTAATCCACTTAAATCATATAATAGCAAGTAAGTTACTTGCCTTGAGGTAGGAAAATTAGATTTGAGGAAGATGCAAGCAAAATCCAAGCTCCAATCTCTCTTTTTCTCCAATGTTCTCTTCCTCTCTACTCTCTCTAGGGCTCATTGTGTTTTAAGAGAAATGAGGGAAAAATAATAAGGTTAGCAAGACTTAATCGGGCCTTAAGTCTAAAATGCCCAACTTTAATGACTAATATGCGATATAATAAATCGCAACTACACATTTAAGCTATAATCAGTCAAAAGTGCCCGAAATGCCAAAATGTAATATGGCACTTATTTTAAACCAAAATGTCATTTTAATTCTTATGACACAATAATTTACCACATGGATATTTTTACCTACTCCTTAGGTAATCATACAACATTTTAGTGAATATTAACCTTTTTCATATTAAATTAATATTTACTCAACATCCATCATTTTATAATTAATTACTACACATAGTAAATAAGTATAAAATAGGCTCTCACAAGAGAGGGTTGTTACATTTGGTTTGGCTGTTGGATAATTATTGGTTGTTGGCTTGTTGTTGGATAGTATGTTAGAAGGAGTACGGGATAATTATTGGTTTTGTTTGGTTTGGTTGTTGGATAATTATTTTTTGTTGGCTTGATGTTAGATAGTATGTTAGAAGGAGTACGGGATAATTATTGGTTTTGTTCGGTATGGATGTTGGATAATTATTTGTTGTTGGCTTGCTGTTAGATAGTATGATAGAAGGAGTACGGGATAATGTTTTGGGTTTTCGCCCTCTAACAACATGTTTTTAAACCTAATTCTAGATATTTTTAAATTATCTTCATATTCTCAAATTGGGGGTCCCTTGACCTCGCGTTCAGTTCTTGTAAGTTACGTTGGTCCCGTGCGAGGTGTTCAAACTTCTTTAGGGCTTGTAGGGCGGGCGATATGGGGTTTCCTCTCTAACGGCACGTTTTCAAGCCAAAGTCTGGATTTTCTCAAATTATCATCATATTCTCAAACCGTGGGTCCCGTGACCATGCGATTGGTTCCTGCGAGTTACATTGGTCCCATCCATGGTGATCGCTCCCTTAAAGGGACCGCTTAGGGGGCTCTAAGGGGTTTTGTCCTTTAACGACACGTTTTCAAGCATAAGTGTGAATTTTTTCAAATTATCGTCATTTTATGGAGCCAGGGGTCGCATGACCATGTGATCGGTTTCTACGAGTTAAATTGATCCCATAAGAGGTGTTTGCACTTCTAACAGGGCCATTTGGGAGGTGCTTTTGGTTTTCGTCCTCAAAAGGCATGTTTGGTAAGAAAATATGAACAACCATGGCACGGGAACACTAGAACCTTGCTCTAAACGGTCTTTGGATTTTTATCTGGGCAGTCTTTGGACCAGTGATGCCATATAGTCTCCCATGAGTGAATCCCTGACTTTTTACAACTATTGCAAGTGTTCCCATTATTGATTTTATATGGTGGAGTTTGATTTTGTTGAGTAGAGTGAGCGATAATGTTTGAAAGGGATTAGTTTCAAGGTGAAGGGAACTCAACATTACAAGGTGGCCTTATAGGAAGATTAAGAGCTTGACAACCCTCATTTGCGTTTACAACCTTGACATTTGAGATTTTCATTTGATCTTAAAAGTTTGAAAGACTACCAAAATTGAAACCATACCAAATCGGAATAATGGACAATATTATAAGTATTAGTATCATCTCCCACTCTCTTTCATTTTCATTTTCAGTTTTGGTTTCAAGCAAAGATGGATTATATACTGGGACGGTTAGGTTTCCTTCTCACGATCGCTGTCGGTTATGCTCTCACCCGCTGCTATCGCAATGGGGTATTTCGCTTTTCTCTATTTTGAGGTTTTTTGCTTTAGTTTTGTGAAATTTTATCTTTTCCTCTGTTTTATTCTGTTTTTCTCTTTTATACTTGAGGGGACTATTAGGTTAAGCACCTTATACTCTTGACTCACTTGAGTCTACATTGTATAAGTGCTCATCTAGTTTGGAAATAGTGACAAAATTGAGTCCATTCCCTAGAATCCAAAAAGCCTCAGACTCTACTCCTCATTCCTCTTGTTTAATTGTTCAAAGGTATATTCACAAACATCCACACACATTAGGATTTCATTTATTTCATGTATATTTCATAAATTGATTGTGTGAGAGTTGTGTGTGTTTAATCCCATTTAAAATTGGTTCTAATAATTTTTGGGAATTTTTAATAATTTTTAAATGATTTTTTTGGAAATTAAAATTTGGATTAAAAAGCTTTTGGGGTCATTATGTAATTCCTGGTTTTATGTTTTCATACTTTAAAGTTGGTTTGGGTAGGATCCGAAAGCGCTAGGGACTTCAGGGGTCCTGTGTAATTATTTTAAAATGCGCGTGTGAGGTTCGATCGTAGCCCTACACCTGTCTAAACTATACCGGCCTGATTTATGTTTCTTTGAAGACACATAACCTTTGTCCATTATCAGCCCTTGGATCGTTGTTAATCAATGCTCTGCATGCGTTTGAGCCCAATCAATGAGAAACCTCTCTAGGCCAATCATAAGCCGTTTTATGCATCGCTGTTCTTAAACCGTTGGATCAAAGTCTTTTGCCCTTGACTTAATGTCAACCCTTGGGTTTGATAGACCTTCTCGATCCTTCCTTGCTTCCTATAAAAAGAAGTCTTACCCTCAGCATGAACATATTTTTGGCATTTCTTCCAAGTAGACAGAGAAGAGAGAGAGAAAGAAACCCTAAATCGTCCTAACCCTGTTTCAAACCCAAAACTCATTTTTTCAAAGTCAGTTTAAACCAAACACCAACCCTGAGTGTTTGAGAGTTGGTTTGAAATCCTGTTCGTGGTTTAACCTCTTGAGTTTAAGATCATGTGTCCAACTTAAACATTTAGGTTAGATCTGTATTTTTGTTTTATAGAAATTATAAATCTGGTCATTTTATATTATATTACACTTAGATATGCATATTTAGTTTCTCTTCTTGAGAAATATTTTGTTGATTATTTTGTGTAAATGTTTTTCTCAACTTCAAAATCAACAAAATCATTTTCTAGTCTAGTTCTTTTGAAACAAGACTTTTGGCCTAGTTAAGAATCGCAATTGGTGGTTTTCAATTTCAAAAATATTTTCAAAACCCCATGAAATTGATAAAGACATTGAACCGTCTTTCGAGCAAGGTAACCTTGGATTCTTGGATTATTTGAAAGGTTAAACAAAGTTTTTGTTTTCTAAGAAGAGAGAAACTGAAAATCACAGCATATAGATCTGATCTATAATTTGATAGGACTATTTCTATAAATAAGCGTGTGTGTGTGTGCATGCATGTGTTAGAGCGCCATCACAAACACTTGACACACTACAAATACATAAGTGTTGGGTATAAGATCTTGAATCTTTAAGATTCGACGTAAAGACTGAAACAAATTGGAAGTTAGCGAACTGGGAAAGCCCCATCAATATCAGAACTGCAGAGAAGTTAGAATCAAACCAGTGGGTATATTTCTAAATTTGAATAGGTTTGATTTGTGTGCATGCGTGTTATATAGTTTGTAACTTGAATATTTTTTTTTAGTGAATTTTTGTTTTACTCCGTAGAGGGAGTCGTGGATGTTTCCTCAGTTGGGTGAGGTTTTACCAAGTTAAAAATGCCTTGTCCTTAGTCTTTCTACATCACCTCATCCCATTCTTTCTGGTGTGCTGATTTAAACATTTTAGTTTTATTTTTCAAAACTAGTAACAAATCTTGAACTGATCTCGTGCATGTTTTATTAAACACATCTTGTGATTCAACTGATTTCATTTAAAGAAAAGAGTTTCTTCAAAAAACAGTTCGGAGTTACTTCAATAGTTTAATCTTTTATTAAACGGCCTAAGTAACAGCTTTTTCAATTGGAATCAGAGCTTTGGATATTTTTTTTTAAAAAAAAATCCTGTGTTTCTGAAATTGTTTTCTTAAAATAAAAACAATGGACGAGAAAAATGAAAGATTTGGTAACTTGACGAGACCTCCACTCTTTGATGGAAACAACTTTGCTTACTGGAAGGTAATGGTGGTTTCTTTCATACACGGAACCTTGGGAGATGATGTCCGGGATATTGTTGAAAGTGGATATACTTATCCTACTAAACCACCCACTGAAGGAAGTAATGAGAGGATTAAGAAAGTATTAAGTGAATTCACACAAGAAGAGAAGCAAGTTTCTCGAAACAATAACATAGGAAATAATGCCATCTTTATGTCCATAAATGAACATGAGTTCAAAAGAATCTCATCTTGTGCCACTTCTAAGGAAGCTTGGGATACACTGATTACTACACATGAAGGTGACACTAGAGTTAAGGCTGCTAAAACACAGATGCTTGTCCAGCAGTATAATTCTGTAAATATGTCAGACTCTAAATCCTTTGATGACTTTTACATGAAATTGACTGACATTGTGACCAAATTTCATGATAATGGGATAACATATGACAGACATGAAATTGTATCTAAAATTCTAAGATCATTACCACATAAATTTGACAACAAAAGAAATGCTATTAAGGAAATGAGTGACCAAAATCTCACTCCTGAATTAATCAGTAGTAAACTAAGAACTGTGGAAATGGAATTAGAATTTAAGAAACAAATGACCCAGTCCTATAGGAAATAGACTAGTTCCAATTTGAGTTTTACTTCTAAACTGATGAAACCTTAGCTTACTATTCCCAATGATGACCCTGATGAGGAATGTGATATTATTAGTTTGAATAGTTAAATTTCCTTGATGTCAAAACAGTTTAAGAAAATGGTTAAGTTTAGTAATAAAATGGCAAACAGATAAGGCAAGACAAATTATCCAACTCAGTCTAACTACAAACCTCGTGAGAAAGGTCAAGACAAACATCACAATGATATGAGACCTAACAAACACTCAAAGAACATTAAATGTTTTAGATGTGGAAAATCGAGGGATATAGCACATGACTGTAGAGTTAAATTGAACACTACCAATAAACACACTAGGTGCAATATTTGCAAAACATGGGATGATTCCAGTGGTTTTAAAAATAAGGAACCCGAATCATCTGATGTTTTGGATCCTTACATGTCTTTCTTTGCTAAGATAATCTATAATGATGATATGCCTATGCCTGTGTATGAGAATGATGTTAGTAGCTCTACTTCTGTTGTTATGAATCATGCTACTAGTGGTTTAGATGCTTTAATTTGTGAGAACATTGCTAGTTCTACCGCGGGGTGTGTGAGTTAAAGGGAAAGCGATAATGACGATGTCAATGGGTGTGTGAGTTCAAGAATTGAATCCTTAGGGGTGACTTCACACATCACACTTAGTGATTCGGACACTGAATACCTCCTTGATATTCACACACTTTATGCAAAAACTCTCAAGAAAAGCACTAGACTAGAGAATATAGTGAAAGATCTCACTAAGAAACTAGAAGACCTAAGCCTGATGGTTAAACTTAACGCTGAAGAGTATACTACCCAATGTCTAACTCATGAAAATGAAGTTAAAAATTTTGATCAAAAATTGAAGAATTTAATTGAAGAAAAAGAAACTCTGGAGAAAAAATATAAGGGACATTATTAGAATTGGAATAATCCAAAGAGAAGACAACAAATTTGAAAATAATTTAAACTGTTTTGATGGTTTCGTTGCTGATTTAAAAAACCAATTCTAATGATCGAACTGGAATAGGGTTTTGCCCCAATTTAAAGACAAAAACTAAAAACTTTGAACCCATCAAGTTTGTGTCAGGAGGCAAAAGACCTATAGAAACTTGCCCATATTTTCATTCTCTAAATCTTGAGTTTGATGGAAAATAATCAAAGTTTGATATTGGGGAATCAAGTTGCTCTAAGTGTGAAAGTCCACCTAAGGCTAAATATGTTTGTCCCCCGATTAGGAGGAGTGATTCTGCGTTTCAAACTATACTCCCTAAGAATAAGGTTCAAAATCAAAATCCCATGAAACCTATGTTTAGAGACTTTTCTAAGGAGATAATCTCTTCGAGCAATTTATATTGCTCATACTGTGACTTATATGGTCATTCATTTGAAGGTTTCTACTCTAGACGTTTAGTAAAACCTATCTGTAATACTCCTCTATACCAGAACTTTAACTATTCTAAGAGAAGTCGTAACAATTATGTTCCGCCTAGACAACTAGAAAAAAGCTCTAACTATAGAAAGAGAAAAACCAAACCTAAAAAATCATTTCCAAGAAGGATTCCTAGACACTTTTATAAACCAAATGCTCATACTTTCTATAAAATTGAAACTCATGCGCAAAATATTTTTCAATAGAAATCTAATGCTCGCAAAATTTATCAAATGAGAGAAAATAAGCGCAAAATGAAAACAGGAGCAATTTGGGTTAGAAAAGATGAGCTTGTGGAGGGGTTACGCCTCCATTTATAATCTAAAGTACCCTCTTACAGAGCTATTACCCCAGATGAAGTTTAACATTGTGATTACTCCTTTAAAATCTAAACACACCTCTCTTCTGGATGGTATTTAGACTCTAGATGTCCAAAGCACATGACTGGGGATGATACTAAACTTTTAAACAAAACTAGCTTTGTTGGAGGAAAAGTTATCTTTGGTGATGGTGTATAATCTCAAATCATAGGTAAAGGGACACTTCAAGAAGAAGGATTAACTGTGATTAAAAATATTCTTCTAGTAAAAGGTCTTAAGGCTAATCTACTTATTATCTCGCAATTTTGTGATTCAAATCATACTGTCACATTTTCAAAGAACAATTGCAAAATTTTAAATGAAAAGGGTGAATGCATAATTAAAGGATTCAGGACTCCTGAAAATTGTTATACTGTCATAAACAGTACTAAAATCTGTTATGTTTCCAGAATGGATGACAATAAAATATGGCATAACAGGATGGGTCACATAAATTACGAAAACCTTAGAAGATTGTCTTCACAAGAAATAGTTAAAGGAATTACAAAGATCAAACCTATTTATAATATTGTTTGTGGATCATGTCAGTAAATAAAAATGGTTAAGGCACCTCATAAGAAAGTTAAAGATATCCTAACCTATAAACCCTTTGATCTCATCCATATGGACCTAATGGGTCCTTCTCGAACTGTTAGTCTCCGTGGACACAGTTACGTACTTGTTATGGTTGATAACTTCACCAGATTTACTCGGTGGCTTTCTTAAAACAAAATTCTGACACTTTCCAAACCTTTTTGAAGATTTTACTTCTAATCGAAAATGAGAAGGACACTCAAGTAAATAGAATTCGTAGTGATAGACGTGGATAATTAATAGATAATGGTGTTATAGAGTATTGTGACTATAATGGTTATAAACATGAATTTAGTGCTCCTAAGACTCCTCAACAAAATGGTATTGCTAAGAGAAAGAATCATACCCTTCAAGAGATGGCACGTGTTATGATTCATGCCAAGGGTTTACCTAAATATTTTTGGATAGAATCTATTCAAACTGCTTGTCATATTATCAATATGGTCTATCTTAGAAAGAATTCCAAACAAACTCTTTACGAACTATGGTATGTGAAAAAGCCCAATCTTAAATACCTTAGAACCTTTGGTAGTACGTGTTATGTCTACAAAGACAGAGAACACTTATCCAAATTCTAGACTCGTGGAGATAAAGCTATTTTTCTAGAATATTCTCCAGACAGTAGAGCATATCGTGTCTATAATATTCACACAAAGACCTTATTGAAATTTATAAATATTATTATAAGTGACACTACTGTAGAGAGTAAGACTGGAGAACCAACTATTGTGGAAGAGTCTAAAAATATTTTCGAAAATGACTCTCCAGAAATAGATGATTCTATACCAATAGAGACACCTGAAGTACCTAACTGGGTTTCTAAAGATCATCCCATAGATAACGTTGTTGGTAACTCTAGTGATCCTGTACGTACAAGATCTCAATTAAGAAACTATGCTCATTATGCATGTTTTGTTTCACTTGTGGAACCAAAGAATGTAAATGAGGCATTAAATGACCCTCATTGGATTTCTGCCATGTAGGAAGAATTACTTTAATTTTTCATTCATAATGTTTGGTATCTTATACCGGCCTGATCATAAAAAGGTTATTGACACAAGTTGGATATTTAAAAATAAATCTGATGAAAGTGGGATAATCATTAGAAACAAAGCCAGATTAGTTGCTCAAGGATAGTCTCAAATTGAAGGAATAGATTTTAACGAGACCTTTGCACCTGTTACTAGATTAGAGTATGTTCATCTGCTCTTTGCCATAACTTGTTACTTACACTTTACGCTTTACCAAATGTGAAGGACCCCAATTTTAAACTTCTTATATAAAAGAGTAATTTCCTTTTTAAAATAGAGATGCAGAAGCAATATGGTTCAAACACAAAAATACCAAATTTTAGTTTATCTCAAATTAAAATTAAACAACGTAAAATTAAATTAAACACACACTTATGTTAATTTCACTTAAACCAATCAACCCAAGTCTTAGAAATTTGCCTAAGTCATATTTTTAATTTTATCAAATTAGTCCAAACCAATTTTAACAATATTAATGACTTGAATTAAATACACATTACCAAAAATTAATATAACACCAAATTAAACGAGTAGTAATTAAACCAAATTTTATCTTTTTACCTAAGCATGCATTCTAGGTGATTTTGCAAGATAAAATAAACAATGAATCACTACGCCACGATGTACGAGGAAAAACCCACAACGGAAAAAAAAGCTCGAACGGTCCTAGCCTTAAGTCTACTAAGTGTGATTTTACAAATTACAAGACAGGTGACTTACTTCCTTGACTCGACCCCTTTCAAGTCTTGATGTGCCTTCTTGTAAACACCTACGCCTAGTAGACAACCCCGGTGCTCCAACGGAATCTTGGACTTCACCTATGAGACAATAGGTACACCGTCAACAACACATGATGCCTTTCACCATGTGAGAATGTCGCAACAAAACAATGGACTTATTCTTTGAGAGATGTAGAAGCAAACCCAAACTTCTCTTCTTCAAGATGTAGAGATAAACTGGTTCCAAACACTCCAAGCAAAGTATATATATGGAAGCTTGGAATAAACAAACAACGGGTGTATAAAAAAAGTGTTTTAAAAATTTTCTAAGAAAATTAACACTCTAAACATGAACTTTTTCTGCTTTGAATTTTGCTCTCAAACTCTCTCTTGGAGGTTGTATGATATGAAAATTTTAAGTTGAAAAAGTTGGTTTTCGCACTTAATAATACACGTAAAAAGTTAGTGGGAAAAGAGGCGGGAAAGTGGGGAAAACTGCTCAAAACTGCCAAAATAACTGTTCCTGCCAAATCTCGTTCGAACGAGATTTTTGTTCGAGCAAAGTCTCGTTCGACTGAGCCTTCTAACGAAGTTCCAGTGTGTAAAAGTTGAATCCGTTAGAAATCTCGTTGGAATTCTCATTCGAAAAAATAATCTCGTTCGAACGACAATTCGAACGACATTCTAGTGGCCAATAGGGGAACTCGTTGGCAAACCTCGTTCGAACGACATTCTCGTTCGAACAAACAACTCATTCAAACAAAAATATCGAACGAACTTCCAGAAAGTGTAAATTTTGATTTTTTAGCCCAGAAACTTTATATACTTTATTTTAAAGTTTTAATAAAATCTTTCTAAAAATAAAATAACAGTTTAAAATAAAATTCACCCTATAATAAATTGTTCCAAGCTCCTATATATATATATATATTAAAATGCATTCGTACCTTAGGATCAATGGAACCATGTTGATGACGTAGAACCGGGGCACAATACACATAGCATTTGATAAAGCTTTAATATCTTGACCGCTACGTCTCTAACTCTCTCGTCATAAGCTTGAATGGATACAATTTAAAACTATCCTATGACATAAACATTTTTGTCCAGAATCGAACCAAAACAACATTGAGACTCAATTGGAGAATTGTGTCCTTACAAATCTCCCCCTTTGGCTATTCCGGCACAAAAACCAACAAAAATCCTAAAGGGTCGTCACGCTCACTAGACTAAAAAACATCCCACCCAAAATTGACTCAAGACCCAAGGATCAAACACTTTGCCGATGAAGTTGTCACTTGGAGGATTTCCTGCACACTTAAGAAAACTATCAAACGCATAGGGAATATCAAAATATATAAGTAATTATTAAAATAAATACTCCCCCTAAATTAATTCTATCAACTATGATCAACTTAGAAAGATGTCTCCCCCTAAGATAAATCTACCAAACTAAGATATGATTATAATAGGATTAGATACCATTTCTCCCCCTATCATTCCCCCTTTTTGTTCAGGAATAGACAAAGGCTATTAACTAGTTTAAACATGATAATGCATAAGTTATTAAGAAACATTTAAAGCGAATGGGCAAAAAGATCATAACTAATCCATATAAAGAATAAAGGATACCAACTAAAATACAATAAAATGATACCAATATGATACATAAATTATTAAGCATGTGATATCAACAAGAATGCACCAAGATAGATACCAAAAATGAAGTGGAAGCAAAGATGGACTAGAAAGATAGACAATGAAACACAAATATCATATATATACATTAATTTTACCAATAAATCACAATCACATATATTTAGATATAAACACCAAAATGACACACACAAAATCTAATATGAGTCTTTCACACTCGTATGGCAAAAATGTGTCATATGGAAACGAAAATGTAGGGGTGTGAACTAGTAATAATTAAATCTAGACCCAAACACTTAAAACATGTTCATGGAGTTCTCAATTGATTGCAAACTTTATCACATTTGAATATAACCTCATATGACAATATAAAGTGAACTCAATGAACAAACATACACAATGTATACAAGCCTAGAATTTGATGATTCTACAAGCCAATAGAGTCATGAGAAAGAAAGGACAACTAGGATAAATGGACATCGTGTAAACCGTTGATATACCATCCAATCTCCCTCAATAAGCATATAATTTTTGAATGAATATATCAATCAAACATAGGACTTGGCAATGATTTTTCTTTTAATGCCATATTATATTTTTAGGCCTTTGGACCACGTTTTTCTATTAGGACCATTCAAACGGTGGCTTACTATTCGCAAAGGATTATTATTCCTTTCGGAGCCCTTCCCCGTGCACATTTTTATATATTTTTTTATGACTCACACAAATCTTACGAGCAACGAATTTTGACATGCACTAGTCCTCCTAGGTCACAAATATGTAGATAACAATATTGGAAGGAGAACACCTCACAATGCTCAAATACAACATGTGATGATTAAATTTCAAAAGAGCTCGTGCATATGTGAATAGAGGCATATAAAAATAGAATCCATTTAATCAAAACAAAATCCAACTACTCCATGTAAACATGGTAAAGAACATTTTAAGGATTGACAATCTTAACAAAAAGTTCTAGCCACATGGGAGAGAACACAAGTACAAGCCACATAAAGTGTGTCAAACTAAAATATATACAAAATAAAATCTTTTTGAGTTTTTGAAATTTTTAATCAAAAAAATAAAATTATATACTCAAAAGACAAACCAAAATCAATTGTATTTTTCATTAAGCATAAATTACTAAACAAATAAAACACAAATGATAAACAAAAATCTTTTTGTATTTTTCATATAATGAAAACTAAAAATAAATAAATATAATACAAAAGATAAACAAAAATCATAATTCTAGCATGTGATAAAGCATGGAGCATAGACTAGAAAATGATTAAACGAGCATACATTTAGCATAAAAATATAGCATGAAGTACAAATGCTAAAGTATGCAAACACTAACACATTCAACCTTTAGATTTAGCAAGGGAGGAAGCATGTGAAAGTAAATGAGAATAAAAAATCATATTTTGTAAAGCTACCAAGTCGGATCTCCTAACCCAAACTAACGACGAGTGTCTAACTCGAGGTGTAGGAATCTTGGCTACCTCGATTGCCTTACGAAGGGATTTTCTAGGACCTCTTTTAAGATCAAAATATAATTTCCTAAGATGACCTTTTCGACCACAATGTGAACACCTAAAGTTACGACGAAAAGATTTACCTAAGGAGTGATCTTTAAAAGCTTTCCTAGTGGATTCTCCTAAAACATTGATTTTGGCTTTATGAGTTGATTCACTACAAGTGTCGAATCCTAAACCACACATGTCATTTTTGATTTGGACCGTGCCTAAGATTTTATCTATTTTTTCGGACCTACACTCCAAATCAAATTTGACTCTGCTAGAGTCTTTTAGTTTATTTTCTAATTCTGGAATTTTAGACTTTAACAAAACATTTTTCTCTTCAAATACAAGAATCTCATTTTTCAAGGATTCCATTAAACCCCAAAGGCTATCTCTCTCGCCTTCTATATATTCTAGCTTCTCTCGAAGAGCTCTCTCTCGTGTCCTAAGGTCTTCCACTAACGCACCATCATCAATGACCTTGGCACGCTCTTTAAAACAAGCTTCTAACTTTAAATTAGCTCTTTTCAATTTAATAGATTCTTCAAATAATTCTTGAAAAGCAACTTGATGTTCACTCACATCAACCTCTTCATTTTCGCTCCCCCTCTCTCTCTTTCACTCTCACTACCATAAAAAATAAGGGAATAAAAAACTTTGACCTCGGAAGTGTCATGTGTTTGTATATCTTCATGAGAATATTCACTATTAGTGCTCACATGACTAGCCATAAAAGCCACAAAGTTGGGCTTAGTGGGGGAATCGGATCCCTCTTCCTTATCACTATCACTAAGGGTCGCATTATATGAAATTGATTGCTTAACCTCTCTCCTTAGTTTAGTGGGGCACTTAAAAGCCATATGGCCATACCCTTCACAACCATAATACCTATTTGACTCTTCCCTATTTAAATTTTCATTAGAAGTTTTAGGGATCTTCTCGGCTTTGTCATGCTTAGATTTTTCAAATTTCCTATAATCATTTTTAAATTTATCTTTGTTAAATTTAAGAAATTTATGAAATTTCCGAGCAAACATAGCCATGTCATCCGAGTCGCTATCACTTTCACTCTCTACTACTTGTTTTTCCTCTTTTCAGGATTTTAAAGCAACACCCTTTTCTATTTTCTTTTCAATTTTAGAGTGAAACATGTCTAGTTCATAGGTTTGTAAATCACCTACAAGCTCTTCTAATTTCGCAGAGGCTAAAGTTGGTAAAGAATTTAAAACGGTCACTTTTGGTATAAATCTATCGAGTAAGGACCTTAAAATTTTCTTTACTACTCGGTTGTCAGGTATTTTCTCTCCCAAATTAAATGATGAATTAACAATATCACAAAGTCTAGCATAAAATTCATCAAAAGTTTCTATATCGTTCATTTTGATGGTTTCAAATTGAGTGGTGAGGTTTTGGATTTTAAAAGCTTTAACGACACTTGTTCCTTCATGAGTGAGTTGTAAAATATCCCAAGATTCTTTAGCGATTTCACACGTCATAATGCGTCGGAATTCATCTGGTGTGACCGCGCTAAACAAGGGCATTTAAACCTCGAGAATTAAAATTTGAAAGTTTAAATTCACTCTCACTCCACCTATCGATCGGTTTGGGAACACGTTCATTATCTACCAAATGTGTTGGTGGGGACCACTCATTAACTACAGACAACCAAACCCTCTCGTCGATAGATTTAAGTGCCGATTTCATTCGCGCTTTCCAGTACGCGTAATTAGAACCATCGAAAAGAGGAAATTTTGAGAATGGGGAAAATTCCATTTTAGCTAAAAATAATTAAAGGATCTTAACGATATAATTATCGTTTTGGCTCTGATACCAATCTAAAGGACCGCAATTTTAAACTTCTTATACAAAAGAGTAATTTCCTTTTTAAAATGGAGATGCATAAGCGGTATGCTTGAAACACAAAAATACCAAATTTTAATTTATCTCAAATTAAAATTAAACAATGTGAAATTAAATTAAACACACACTTATGTTAATTTCACTTAAACCAATTAACCCAAGTCTTAGAAATTTGCCTAAGTCATATTTTCAATTTTATCAAATTAGGCCAAACCAACTTTAACAAATTCAATTAATGACTTGAAATAAATACACATTACCCAAAATTACTATAGCACCAAATTAAACAAGTAGTGATTAAACCAAATTTTATCTTTTTACTTAAGCATGAGTTCTAGGTGATTTTGCAAGATAAAATAAACAATGAATCACACTGCTGCGATGTATGAGGAAAAACCCACAGCGAAAAAAAAACTCGGACGATCCTAGCCTTTAGTCCACTAAGTATGGTTTTACAAATTACAAAACAGATGACTTACTTCCTTGACTCGACCCCTTTCAAGCCTTGACGCTTCTTTTTGTAAACACCTCCGCCTAGTAGATAACCCTAGAGCTCCACAGAAATCTTGGACTTTACCAATGAGACAATAGGTACAACGTCAACCACATATGGTGCCTTTCACCATGTGAGAATGTCGCAGCAAAACCATGGACTTCTTCTTTGAGAGATGTAAAAGCAAACCCAAACTTCTCTTTTTCAAGATGTAGAGATAAACTGGTGCCAAACACTCCAAGAACAGTATATATATGGAATCTTGGAATAAACAAACAATGGGTGTATAACAAAAGTGTTTTAAAGATTTTCTAGGAAAATTAACACTCTAAACATGAACTTTTTCTACTTTGAATTTTGCTCTCAAAATCTCTCTTGGAGGTTGTAGAATATGAAAAAGTTAAGTTGAAAAAGTTGGTTTACTCAATTAATAATACAGGTAAAAAGTTAGTGGGAAAAGAGGTGGGAATATGGGAAAAAATGCTCAAAACTGCCAAAATAATTGTTCCCGCCAAATCTCGTTCAAACGAGAAATTCGTTCGAACGAAGTTTCGTTCGAACGAGCCTTCTAACAAAGTTCCAGTGTATAAAAGTTGAACTCATTAGAAATATCATTCGAAAAAACAATCTCGTTCGAACGACATTCCAGTGGCCAATAGGGGAACTCATTGGCAAACCTCGTTCGAACGAAATTCTCGTTCGAATGAAAAACTCGTTCGAACGACAATATCGAATGAACTTCCAGAAAGTGTAAATTTTGATTTTTTAGCCGAGAAACTTTATATACTTTATTTTAAAGTTTTAATAAAATCTTTCTGAAAACAAAATAACATTTTAAAATAAAATTCACCCAATAATAAATTGTTCCAAGCTCCTATATATTTATTAAAAATCATTCATTCCTTAGGAGCAATGTAACCATGTTGATGACATAGAACATGGGAACAGTACACACAACATTTGATGAAGCTTTGATATCTTAGCCACTACATCTTCAACTCTCTCGTCATAGGCTTGAATGGATACAATTTAAAACTATCATATGACATAAACGTTTTTGTCCAGAATTGAGCCAAAACAACATTGAGACTCAATTGGAGAATTGTGTCCTTACGAAATGGATGTCAAATCTGCCTTCCTGAATGGAATATTGACTGAAAAGACTTATGTAGAACAACCAAAAGGGTTCATTGACTCTCAATATCCAAATCATGTTTTTTTGTCTTAAAAAGGCCTTGTATGGCATAAAATAAGCACCAAGAGCCTGGTATGAGCGTCTTTCCAATTTTCTCTTAGATAAAGGTTTTAAGAGAGGCGAAAATGATCAAACCCTTTTTGAAAAACATATCATTATAGGTCAAGTTTATGTTGATGATATCATCTTTGGATTAACTTCTCCCTCAGAAGTTAAATCCTTTTATGAAATTATGCATAAAGAATTTCAAATGTCTCTTATTGATGAGTTGCAATTTTTCTTGGTTCTTCAAGTCAAATAGAATTCATAAGGTTTATTTGTGTCATAATCAAAATATGCTTTGGAGATTATAAAAAAATTTGGTCTTGAAAGTTCCAAAGAAGCTAAAACTCCCATGACTACTACAGTAAAAAAATATAAAGATGAGAATGGAAAAATCATATATCTTACTCTGTATCGTAGTATGATAGGATCCTTGATATACCTTACTGCTTCCCGTCCTGATATTATGTACGCTGTTTGCATGTGTGCCCGTTATCAAAACATTCCTAAAGAGATCCATCTAGCTTGTGTTAAGAGAATTATAAAATACATAAAAGGCACTCTAAATTTACGACTTTGGTACACCAATGATACTCCTAGCACTATAATAGGATACACTGATGCCGATTGGGCTGGGTGTACTGATGATAGTAAGAGCACATCAGGAGCATGTTACTATATAGGTAATAATTTGGTAGGATGGAGTAGTAAGAAACAAAACTGCATTTATTTATCAATACCTGAATCTGAATATATAGCCGTTAGAAGTTGCTGTGCTCAATTAGTTTGGCTTAAGCAAATGCTAAGTGATTATGGTATTCAAGAAGAACAATTACATCTCTATTGTGATAATAAAAGCGCGATCAATATCTCTAATAATCACGTTTAACACTCACGAACCAAACATATAAAAATAAGACATCATTTTATACGCGAATTAGTTGAGACTAAGGAATTAGAAATCAATTATCTTCATACTAATTTGCATCTCGCAGATATGTTTACCAAACCTTTGGATTACAATAGATTTATTGTTTTGCATAAATTGATAGGAATGGTTTGTACTGAATAAACTCTTTGACTTATATATTTTTTCCCTTTGTCCATTTGAGAAAAAATAGGGTAGAAATTTGAGTCTTATGAGTTCGTTGTTTTGTACATATTTCTAATAAGCTTGATCTTAGTGATTATTTTCAGGATTCTAATTCTGTACAGTTGTATTCAACAGATGTGATAGGGTATTGTTTTGTAATTAGTTGAGTTATGTAATTTTCTTTTATAGGAAATGGGTAGATAGAATTTTTGTATAGGAATAGGTTTTTCCTTATTTCTTTGTTGCCCTACGAGTCCTAGATGACTAAAAGGAGATTTTGTCTCATATTTCCAAAGGGGGAGATTGAATCACCTTATACTCTTGACTCACTTGAGTCTACATTATATAAGTGCTCATATAATTTGGAAATAGTAACAAAATTGAGTCCATTCCCTAGAATCCAAAAATCCTCAGGCTCTACTCCCCATTCCTCTTGTTTAATTGTTCAAAGGTATATTCACAAACATCCACACACATTAGGATTGCATTCATTTCATGTATATTGTATAAATTGATTGTGTGAGAGTTTTGTGTGTTTAATCCCATTTAAAATTGGTTCTAATGATTTTTGGGAATTTTTAATAATTTAAATGATTTTTTTAGAAATTCAAATTTGGATTAAAAAGATTTTGGGGTCATTTTGTAATTCCTGGTTTTATGTTTTCATACTTGAAAGTTGGTTTGGGTAGGATTCGAAAGCGCTAGAGACTTCAGGGGTGCTTTGTAATAATTTTGAAAGGCGTGTTTGAGGTTCGATCGTAGCCCTACACCTGTCTAAACTATACCGGGCTGATTTGTGTTTCTTTGAAGACACAAAACCTTTGTCCATTATTAGCCCTTGGATCGTTGTTAATCAACGCTCTGCATGCATTTGGGCCCAATCTATGAGAAACCTCTCTAGGCCAATCAGAAGCCGTTTTATGCACCATTGTTCTTAAACCGTTGGATCAAAGTCTTTCTCCCTTGACTTAATCTCAACCCTTAGTTTTGAACAAACATTCTCGATCCTTCCTTGCTTCCTATAAAAGGAGGCTTACCCTCATCATGAAATTTTTTTTGGCATTTCTTCCAAGTAGAGAGAGAAGAGAGAAAAGAGAGAGAAACCAGAGAGAGAGAAAGAAACTCTAAATCGTCCTAACCCTGTTTCAAACCTACTCAATTCAACTCAACAAAGCCTTTTCCCAATTATTTTGGGTCGGCTATATGAATCCTATTTTTCCATTCCATTCTGTCCAGTGCAATATCTTCGGTATAATCACATGACATCATTTCCTTTTTTATAATATCCCACCAAGTCAATTTAGGCCTACCTCTACCACTTGTGTTACCATCAATACTAACTAAATCACTCATCCTTACCGGAGCAACCATTGGTCTACTGACCAAGCATAAATTCTTCTGAATTTAGCCCCTTAAGTTAGTGATTTTAATATCTCGAACAAGGTAATTGAATCAATTTTAGTCCATATCACTCCACTGTCTGTTTCTAATAATTTTCCCTAGTTTTCGTGTAATTTTGATGAAGTTTTCACGAATGGAATGCAAGAAAGGAAAAGAAGGAAACCAGAAGAAACCAGAAGATGAAAAGAAGAAAAGTCAAAGCGCAAAAGAGTAAAGTTCTAATCAGAATTCGAAAGCGACACCAAAAGTGAAGTTGAAGAACATGAGTTCACAAGAGCATAGGAAGAAACGACACCCAAATATGAGTTCTAGATCAAAAGATATGGCCAGTCAAAGTTGCAAGGAAAAAGTCAAAGTAGAAGAAAATCGGACCGATCCGGGTTGGAATCGGACCGATCCGAAATACCTAAGTCTAGTACACCCCGGATGGATAGGAAACCGATGGAAAAAGAACCGACTAGGACCGGACCGATCCGGTAGAAATAAAAGAACCGATTCGGTGGATATCAGACCGATCCGAGGGTATTCCGGACCGGTCCGGTCATGTGAAGTCCTGGCATTAATTATGCAGATTTTTGGCATGCTAGATGGTGAAACTTGTGTCACAAGCAAATTGAGCTGTCAATTTCAATACTTTGTGCTATAAAAGCCATGCCCTACATCATTTGACGGTGGTTGAGTGCATTTAGGCAATTTTTAGAGAGAGTTCTAGGTTGAATTTTAAGTAATTCTAGGGTTAGTTTCCAATTTCTTCAAGAGTCTTGCATGACCCCTAGTTTGTAAGAAATTCTGAATTCCAATTCCGTTTTTGTTGCTGAATTCAAGTAAAATCTTTCCATTCTCTAGTTTTATTATTTTCAAATTATTTACAATGTCTTGTAGATCCAAAATGTTATGTGTGAATTTGTTCTTGAACCAAATCATGAGTAGCTAAATTCCCAAGGGTTGGGGTACATGAACTAAATCCATGGCAACTTATTTATGTAGAAAATAGAGATTAAATTAAAATATTGATTGAATCGTGAATGAAAATCATACAAACATTGTCAATCTTTTAATCTCTCTTTCCCTAGGTACTTGAGATGTTTAAGAACGTTTTGTGAGTATAATTTATCATTCACCCTTTATATCTATCTTTGATTTCATATGATGCAGGCTAGATCCCTCATATATGTAATGCTTAGAATTTATAAAGACCGGATCTAGTCAATAATTTTAATTTACAATTCTACTATTCTATATGGTAATTTGTTAAGGATTGAGGGATTGTACCCTACCCTATTTTCTCCCATTTGTCAGATCTAAATTTCTTTGCAATTTTCAGTTTGTTTTTTCTTAAGTAAATTTTTATTTCACTAGAAATTTTCCCAATCATTAATCATCTTTTTGTTTCTTTTAAGAAATCATTTCAAGATTTAATAATTTTTCTTATTACTATTTGGCAATCTCGATCCCTGTGGATACGATCCCGACTTACCGGATTTATACTTGAGCGACATGCTTGCCCTTGAGCCTAGAGAAAAATGCACTTTTGAGACAAATTCTTAGTCGCGTCAAGTTTTTGGCGCCGTTGTCGAGGATCATTAATTGTCATAGATTTAGGAAAGTAATTTTTATCTACAAGTGATTTCGAAAAAAAAACAATTTTTTTCATTTCATCTCTTATGTGGTTATATGCAGAATTCATCTTCCACCCAAGTTCACGAAAATCCTATTGCCGAAGCAAGTTATTAAAATTCTCATACCACTGGGTCTCCTCATTTTTGGGTTCCACCTCCTTCGCCTAATAATTCAATCATAAGTCGTTCATTGAGTTAAACACTGAGTGAGAATTCTGAATCTTTAGGTAGCGATATGTCGGGGCATGGTAGTGTCGGTGTTGGTGCTGGAGAGGATGAGATACCATATCTTCCCATGAAAGATTTGTTATTTCCGGAGCGAACTGTTACCTCTGGTTGCATTTTACTTTACTCCCGTATAATGCCGGTCAGTTCCACTTTCGGAATGGTATGATCCAAATTCTTCCTACATTTCATGGGATGGATTCTGAAAAACCATATCTCCATCTTAAAGAGTTCGAGGAAGCGTGTGAGACGTTTGGTGACCAAGCTTGTCCACAAGATGTAATCCGGTTGAAGCTTTTCCCTTTTTCCTTAAAGGATAAAGCTAAAACATGGTTATGGTCCCTACCCCCAAATTTTGTGTTATCTTGGAGAGATATGCAAGCCAAGTTTTTATCAAAAAAATTTCCACAACACAAAACCAATTCTGTTAAAGCCCAAATTCAAGCTTTTCGTCAAAATGAGAATGAGGCTTTTGATAAGTGTTGGGAGAGATTTCAAGAGTTAGTTAGTGTGTGCCCACATCATGGTTTTGAAAAGCATCATCTGATTTCATTTTTCCATCAAGGCCTTACTTTAGCATCTAAACAACTTGTTCAAACCATGTGTGAAAGAACTTTTTGGGAGTTAGATTCGAGCGATGCTGAGGCTCATTTGAAATATGTGGCAGAGACTACCCAAGCATGGGATATTTCTGATCCCAATAGTCAAAATCGAAATCGACAAGTGTCCAACTTGCCTGCTGCGTCTGGTATTTATCACTTGGACAAGGACACTTTGTTGGATCAAAAATTTGACCAATTGGAGAAGAATTTCAGAGATATGCTTGAAGTGCGATTGAGAGATGTGTCTGGACCCGTACAAGTCGGAAAGGAGAAAGTGTGTGCCATTTGTAATGCGGGTCATTCTACTAAAGGATGCCCTACCATTCCTGCATACAAGGCAATGTACACTGAACAGGTTGAGGAAATAGGGGGTTTTTGAGGAAATTATAATGCACATCAAGGGAATGCATATAATCAATCATGGAGGAATCCTGGGTTCAATTATGGACAACCCCAAGGTGGGATGGTTCCTAACCCACATATGACTCTACCACCACCTCCTTAATTTCAGCAAGTGGCTCCTCCAATGCCAAATCCTATGCAAGTACCACCTCCTGGTCCGTATGTAGCTCCACCTAGAAGATCTCTTGAAGATAATCTCAATCAATTCATCCAATCTCAAAAAGAGATCAATGCTAAATATGATCGAATGTTCACTGAAATTCATACTAGCATCTCTAGGTTGAAATCTGCAGTGAACACTCAAGAGAAGGGCAAACTTCCTGCCCAAGGACAAAGACCTCCTCTTCAAGGTCAACCCACGGTTGGCTCCACATCATCGGATTTGCAAGAAAAATGTCAAGCTGTTACTACTCTTCGTAGTGGCCGCGTAATTGATCTAGCACCAAAACTTCCAAAGGTGAACGATGATGGAGTTGAAACCAAAATTTCTAAGGAATCTAAAACTTCCGAGTCTGAAGAAACTCCCTTAGAAAAGGAATTGAAAGATGAGGAAGTTGAAACTAAAATTGAAGTTAAGTTGCCCACTGCTTCTCCATTTCCTCAACGCTTAGAGCCACCCAAAAAAGGGGCTTCGTATACTGAGGTGTTGGATGTGTTGAAGCAAGTAAAATTGAACTTGACATTTCGTGATGCTATTCAACAAATTCCAGCATATGCTAAGGTTATTAAAGATCTTTTGACTGTCAAAAGACGGCTTAAGGTGAAGAAAAATGTTTTCTTGGCACAAAATGTGAGCTCGGTCCTTCTCAATGATCTCCCACCAAAATTTAAAGATCCAGGTGCACCCACTATTTCGTGTGTCATAGGAGAAAAACGAGTGGAAAAAGCATTGCTTGACTTAGGTGCGAGTGTAAACATCCTTCCATACTCCATCTATAAGCAGCTTGATTTAGGTGATTTAAAACCTACCCGAATCACTCTACAGTTAGCGGATCGAACAGTGAAAGTGCCTCGTGGGGTTGTAGAAGACGTGATAGTTCAAGTGGACACGTTCTACTTTCCTGTTGATTTTGTCATTTGGGACACTGAGCCTGTTCCCCATACGAGAAATCATGTTCCAATAATATTGGGCCGTCCATTCTTAGCTACTTCTAATGCTTTGATCAATACACGGAATGGCCAAATGCAACTCACTTTTGGAAACATGACTCTCGAGACCAATATTTTCAATGTCGCTAACCAAATGGGTGATGAGGATGAGATTCTTGAGGTTGATCTTATTGAAGAAGTGGTGGATGATAACATTGAGAAAATTATAGGAGGAGATGCATTTGAAGTGTGTTTAGTGCAAAGTGGTGAGAAAAAGAGTTCTTATACTAAGTTTGAGCGTGAGGTGGAAGAGTTGAAAACTTGGTTACAAGAGGAAGAGAGTTTTGAGAGTGCAAGAGATGTTGACTGGATTTCTAGTTATGAAGAATTGCCTCCGAGGGAGACAACCCTGAGTCCCTATGAAAATAGATTTCCTAGTCTTGAGTTGAAGAAACTACCCTCCCATGTCAAATATGCCTTTCTAGGAGAGAATGATACATTTCCTGTTGTTATTTCTTCCCGTCCAGAAAAAGGGCAAGAGGGTATGTTATTGGATGTGTTGCGAAAGCATAGAAGTGCTTTTGGTTGGACTATAGCAGATTTGAAAGGTATAAGTCCATTGATTTGTACCCATAAAATCCATCTTGAGGAAGAAGTGAAGCCCTCGCGTGAGATGCAAAGGCGATTAAACCCAACCATGAAAGATGTAGTAAGAGCGGAAATCATCAAATTGCTAGATGCTGGGATTATCTATCCCATTTCAGATAGTAAATGGGTGAGCCCAATTCAAGTCGTTCCAAAAAAGTCAGGAATGACCGTGGTTGAAAATGCTAAGGGAGAATTAATACCTCAACGCACCACCACCGGGTGGCGTGTCTGCATTGACTATCGAAAGCTCAATGCCGGAACTCGAAAAGATCATTTTCCCTTACCGTTCGTCGATCAAGTGATTGAACGAGTGGCGGTCCATCCTTACTATTGTTTCCTAGATGGGTATTCCAGATATAATCAGATTGAAGTGGATGTACTTGATCAAGAAAAGACAACTTTTACATGTCCGTTTGGTACGTTTGCCTATAAACGTATGCCATTTGGGTTGTGTAATGCGCCAGCAACTTTTCAAAGGTGCATGTTAAGTCTCTTTAGAGATATGATTGAAAAAGGTCTTGAGGTGTTCATGGACGATTTCAGCATTTTCGGTCCATCTTTTGACCAATGTTTAGCTAATCTTGAAAAAGTTCTATTCCGGTGTGTGGAGAAAGACTTAGTCCTCAATTGGGAAAAATGCCATTTTATGGTTACCGAGGGCGTAGTTTTAGGCCACATAGTCTCATCTAGAGGAATTGAAGTTGATCGAGCAAAAATTGAAGTAATAGCTGAGTTACCCCCGCCAAAATCACTTAAAGATGTGAGGTCCTTTGGAGGCCATGCTGGATTTTACAGGAGGTTTATCAAAGACTTTAGCGCCATCGCTAGACCTTTGAGTAATCTTCTTATGAAATACACTCCATTTGAGTGGAATAAAGCATGTCAAGAAGCTTTTGATAAACTTAAAAGCATACTTATTTCCGCTCCTATCATGCAAGCTCCGGATTGGTTACTTCCATTTGAGCTTATGTGTGATGCAAGTGATTATGCGATTGGGTCTGTTCTTGGACAGAGGAAAGACAAGAAATCTCATGTTATTTACTATGCTAGCAGAACATTATCTGGCCCTCAGCTTAACTACTCTACTACAGAGAAAGAGTTACTACAAGTCGTTTTTACTCTCGACAAATTTCTCTCTTACATTGTTGTATCGCCTATCATTTGCTTCACTGATCATTCGGCACTTAAATATCTCTTGAGCAAAAAACATGCCAAACCCCGTCTAATTAGGTGGATCCTACTCCTACAAGAGTTTAATCTCTCGATTCAAGATAAGAAAGGAGTAGAAAACGTCGTTGCTGACCATTTGTCACGACTCTCGTCCGACGTGCCTATTGATCCCATTCCCATAGACGAGTATTTTCCGGATGAGAATCTATTTGCTACTTCTTCTCTCCCCTGGTTTGCGGATATAGTCAATTACCTTGTCATTCGAGTTGTTCCATCTAGTTGGAATCCTCAAGAGAGAAGGAAGTTCATTACATGGTCACGCATGTTCTTTTACGATGATCCATATTTGTTTAAGTATTGTGCTGATCAAATCATCTGGAGATGTCTACCCGATGAAGAAATCCAAGGGGTAATTCAATTCTGTCATTCAGAAGCATGTGGAGGTCATTTTTCCAAAAATAAAACTGCTGCGAAAATCCTTCAAAGTGGTCTCTATTGGCCCACAATCTTCCGGGATGTGAATACTTTTTGTAAATCATGCGATAGATGCCAAAGAATGGTAGCTATTACTCGCCGTGACATGATTCCATTAACCCCAATTCTAGTATTTGAGTTGTTTGATTGTTGGGGTATTGACTTCATGGGCCCCTTTCCACCTTCTTTTGGTTTTCTATACATCCTCGTCGCTGTAGATTACGTCTCAAAATGGGTGGAGGCGATAGCTACAAGGACGAATGACAGCAAGGTGGTGATAAAATTCATTCAAGAAAACATACTTTCTCGTTTTGGAATGCCTAAGGCAATAATTAGTGATAATGGGACTCATTTTTGCAATAGGCCTATGGAGAAACTAATGCGAAAGTATGGAATTGTCCATAAAGTTGGAACAACTTATCACCCTCAATCGAATGGCCAAGCCGAGCTCACTAATCGGGAAATCAAAAATATCTTGGAAAAGACCGTCAATCCTAATAGGAAAGACTGGTCTCTTAGATTGAATGATGCACTCTGGGCCTATAGAACCGCATACAAGAATCCCCTTGGGATGTCCCCATTTCGATTTGTGTATGGCAAACCTTGTCATCTTCCGGTTGAGATCGAACACAAAGCGTATTGGGCTATCAAAAGGGTGAACTTCAATATGGATAAAGCCGGTGAAACACGTAAACTTAAGTTGAATGAGTTGGAAGAAATACGCAATGATGCGTATGAAAGTGCTAAAATATCCAAGGACCGAATGAAACGAGCTCATAATGGAATCATTCGTAAGAAAGAGTTTCATTCGGGACAAAAAGTACTTCTCTACAAATCGAGGTTGCATTTGTTTCCCGAAAAATTGCGGTCAAGATGGTCAGGTCCATTCATTGTGAAAGAGGTATTTCCCCATGGAGCTATTGAACTCATAGATGAGAAAGGGGGAAACACATTTAAAGTTAGTGGGCATCGTCTCAAGCCCTATTTGGAAGCAATGGTCAAAGAGCCGACACAATCTGGCTGTCGGACCCCATTTATGGGGATTGACTGAATAAAGAGAGGTGAGGTCGTCGCACCCCTGACACGTATGGGGTGATTGTTGTCATATGAGTATTAGGAATTAGGAGTCGTAGGTTTGAGTCAGTCCCGGGGTTGATAATCCGACAGGTGAGGGGTGTTTCGTTTTCGATGAGCATTGAGCATAGTTTGAAGTGTGAGCTGTTGAAAACTCATGTTTGGAATGGAGAATAGGAGAATTTATGGTGAAAAGAAGAGAGAGGAAGAATTTAGAAGAATCAGCAGACCGGATCGGTCCGGTCTGAAATTAAAAGAACCGATCCGTTCAGGCGGATCGGTCCGGCTGAATTAAAAGAACCGATCCGATTAAGGCGGATCGGTCCGGTCCCAAAACCGGATCGGTCCGGTTTTCTGCAGAAGTTCAATTCCCAAGGGTCACACCTCTTCAATCCACCTCTTCAATCCACACCTTTTCACTTCCCCCAATCCATTCCTTTCTTCAAAAATTTGTCCCCCCTTTCCCACCTTTTCATTCCCTCCAATTTCCCAATCCCTTCCTATAAATACATCCATCCCCCTACCATTTTCTTCACACCTCCACCCATCTTCTCTCTTCTATCTCCATTACTATCTCAATACTCCCTATCCATGGCTTCTCCCCAGAAATATACCTCCATTGAATTCCTTCCCGACGAAAATGGAGAGTACCATTCACGCCGCGAAGCAAATTGGTGCCGTAGGTTTTTCAGCCCTACGCGAAAAATTCATATCGAACGTCAAGTGTTGTGGAACCAAATGCCCAATTCTGTCACAGCCCTTTTCATGTTAAGGGGCTAGTGCCGTTTCTTCAATGAACCCTATGAGGCAGTTTGGGAGAATGAAGAGCGTCAGTTCTACTGATCTCAAGCCTTTGTGGATTCCATCCCTATTCCCTTCTCACTTGACCTTGTGGCACGGAAACTCGAGTCTTATGGTGTGACCACTCCGTCCCAGTTTGACTATCCGGGTCCCGATCCCGTTCTCACCAAAGAAGTTTATATCTCGAGGATCAAGCCCGGTGCGATTTGGAATACCGAGACATTTCCCGTCGGTCGTTTATCCGACAAGGCACGATTCACTTTTCATATCGTTTGTGCCAATATTTTGCAAACCTCCAATGATTCAGCGATGAGGCCGCGCCTAGCTACTATGATGTATCATTTGTTCGACCCTGCGCCAGTGATCACTACACCAAATCTGCCCATTTGTCAAGGTCATTGACCTTGACAAATTCACCTTGTCAAGGTCAATGACCGTGACATTTCAAGGCGAGACAACTTTTTTTGTCACGGTCGTGTCACGGTCATTGACCTTGACAAAAAAACTCGCGTTTTGTGTCACGGTTGTGTCAAGGTCAATGACCGTGACACGTTTGTCACGGTTATAAACCGTGACAAAGCCGTGACCCTTTTTTAAAAAAATTGTCACGGTCATTGACCGTGACAATTCTGGGCAGAATTTAAAAAAAATCTGCTGGGCAGTATGGCCACTGCCACTGTCCAGCAGTATATTTGTACCTGTTATAGCAACGTTGTACCTGTTCCAAACATCATATATCCAACACAAACTAAAGATAATGCAAATATATATTCATGACAGTATAATCCAAATCTTCAAAGTAAAAATAATATACATGATGATATAATCCAAATATAATTAAAATGGACAAACTTAAAAATAATGTTACTACATGTCTTGGGTAAATGTGAGGAGGTGAGTAGGCCACACGACATACGAATTGACGCACCCACTAATATACGTCGTGCCGCATTGTTCGCGCAACCACAATAGGGAGTTCTCCTTCCCGGGTATGACATGCGTGACGAGCACCCTGGACTCCATCTGTTGAAGCACACGTCCATGGACTATTCCACCCTCGACGATATTCGGGTCCCTCAACCCCCGCCCTATCCGCTGGCCATCAAATATGTCCAATATGAACACGCTCGGCCAACCAATTATCGATAATGGTCTGTTGGAGGGCGTCAAATAGGGAAGTGGATCGTCGAAGTACAAACGTGTCGGTGATGAAGCAGCGAGTTCCACATCCTCGTCATCCTGCGCCTCGTCCTCCCGCACCTCCTCGCCCTCCCGCACCGATATTTTTTTTGTGGCCTATAACAAAAAGGGTCGTGCACCTCTTCCTTATGGTCGCCTCATTACATCCATGCTTCGGGATGCCGGGATAGTACCACCTCAAGATCTTATCAACTTGCCTAATCCTTTAGGATAAGAATCCCGCACTCGTAGTGAAAGGAAAATTCAGCTAGTTCGTGCAAGGCGCGGTGAAGATTCGAGTGACGAGGAGTCCAATGAGGAGGAGGATGTCGCTGATGAGGACGTTGAGATGGAGGAAGGTGAGGAGGAGGAATATGATGAGACAGCTGATCCGGATTACATTCCGGTTGGTACGGGCTTGACTGAGCTCGTTCTCTCTCTTGAAATGCATTTTGACGAGTACGTGTCTTCCTACGAGAGGGACATGAGTTTAGTCCTGCGTATGCAGGCCGACTTGTACTGTCTTTAGTTGGGACCCGAGGCCCCTCTTCCTCCTTACTACTATAATCCCTATGATCCAAATGCTCGAGGACCTTCCCATCGCCCACCCGCCCCTTAGGATGACCCTCCCCCCTTTAGGATTTTTATAACTATGTTTGTATTTTTTTCTCTTTTTGCTTACACAGTTGTTTCACAGTTTGTTTGTAATATACAGTTTTAATATGATATTTGCTTGTTTTATTTATCGCACTCTTCATGTTGTCTTCCGTATTTCTCTTATCCATTTGATTGAGGACAATGCATATCATTGAGTTAGGGGGGATGACAGGTGCGTATTCATAAAACTTCGCTTGTATTCTGTGTATCTAAAAAAAATTTGAAAAAAGCAAATAAATATTTTTGTTCAAAATAAATAAAAATTGGAATTTAAATTTTTCAAAAATATCACCTTTATTCTATTTGAAGTCTCAAATTGTTAAATCAATTGCACTAAGACAAAATTGACCAAAGATGGAAATTGAAAAAAAATTGACGACTTTACGAATAATGTGGAGATTGATCAAACCCGGTGAGATTTTGAGCCTATCGATCTTTTTGAGTTTTTAAATCAATCCGAGTTTATGATTAACTCAAAGTTCTTTTCAGCGTTTTAATAAGTCGTTGATGATCTCAATCCTTTGTTTTGATCGGTTATGGGAAATGTGTGAAATGTTGTCTCGAAATTCGTGCTAAATATATCTCTAAACTGAATTAATCTCGAGATGCATGTGGTAATGTGATTAGCAATTTGGACAATGAAGTAGGCCCTCGTTTGTTACCCAAAAATATTAGCCAGAAAAAGTTGTGAAAAACAAAATTATCCCTTTGCAAACCAATTTGAGCCTAATAAAATATTTCCTTTTCGTTTGATAACCCGAAAAACCCAAATAGCCCGGAATTGTGAAACTTGAGAAAATTCATCAAGTCCAAATTGTGCAATAAAAAGGGGCAAGAGAAAAACAAAACAGAAAAAAAAGAAGAAAAAAATGCTCAACAAAAATAGTGAAAAAAGAAAAAGAAAAGAAAAAAATGAAAAGAGAAAAAGAAAGAGAAAAATGAGCAAATGCCCGAAAAAGCACTAATGGACGTCATAAGGACATTTTCCAATTCCGAATAGCCCATGCATTCTCATTTTACCCTTTACACTTTTTAACCCGAAAAGTCCTAATTGAGTCCGAATGGCGAAATTAATTACTTCATGGAGAGCTAAGACATGAAAAGATAATATGAGAGATTAAATGGTGTGATTAAGAGATGATGTTTCCCGTTTCCTAATAACTGTATTTTGATGATGAGATCTTTTCACCATATATTTCCTTCTTTTCAATTTTGTATGCATGAATTTGTGTCCATTATATTTACTCTTTATATCATGCATACCGACAGAAAACAACCACAATCCGAGTGATTCGTTTGTGAGTGCAATCCGTAAGAATTAGAATCAAAACGAATTTTCGAAAAGTAACGTAATGCTCAATCGGTGGAAATTTGAGGTTTAATTTTTGGCTTTGCACACACACACTATGGTTTGAGACAGTTGAATATGAATTGATGGTGATTATTTTTCAAAAAGTTTAAATTGTACAATTTTTAAGTATTTTGATATTTATTTGAGTAAATAAAGAATTTTGTGGGTAAATTCACTGCAAACCCTCACGAGACAAAACTCGTCCTACTAGGGTAACCTAGAGGTTTAAAGGCTTGTTGCACACGCTAAATGCAATCGCATGCCTGCGAAAGTGGAATTTTATTTTAATAGAGGAATTTTCAAGAGTAGAATTTTGGTTAGATTCAGTTACATTGCCCGGGACGTGCAAAGTCCTAAGTTAGGGGGATTTGACCAAGCGTAAATTCTTCTGAATTTAGCCCCTTAAGTTAGTGATTTTAATATCTCGAACAAGGTAATTGAATAAATTTTAGTCCATATCACTCCACTGTCTATTTCTAACAATTTTCCCTAGTTTTCGTGTAATTTTGATGAAGTTTTCAGGAATGGAATGCAAGAAAGGAAACCAGAAGAAACCAGAAGATGAAAAGAAGAAAAGTCAAAGGGCAAAAGAGTAAAGTTCTAATCAAAATTCGAAAGCGACACCAAAAGTGAAGTTGAAGAGCATGAGTTCACAAGAGCATAGGAAGAAACGGCACCCAAATCGGAGTTCTAATTCAAAAGATATGGCCAGTCAAAGTTGCAAGGAAAAAGTCAAAGTAGAAGAAAATCAGACCGATCCGGGTTGGAATCGGACCGATCCAAAATACCTAAGTCCAGTACACCCCGGATGGATAACAAACCGATGGAAAAAGAACCGATCCGACTAGGACCAGACCGATCCGGTAGAAATAAAAGAACCGATCCGATGGATATCGGACCGGTCCGGTCATGTGAAATCCTGGCATTAATTATACAGATTTTTGGCGTGCTAGATGGTGAAACTTGTGTCACAAGCAAATTGAGCTGTCAATTTCGATTCTTTGTGCTATAAAAGCCATGCCCTACATCATTTGAGGGTGGTTGAGTGCATTTAGGCAATTTTTAGAGAGAGTTCTAGGTTGAATTTTAAGTAATTCTAGGGTTAGTTTCCAATTTTTTCAAGAGTCTTGCATGAACCCTAGTTTGTAAGAAATTCTGAATTCCAATTCCGTTTTTGTTGCTGAATTCAAGTAAAATCTTTCCATTCTCTAGTTTTATTATTTTCAAATTATTTACAATGTCTTGTAGATCCATAATTTTATGTGTGAATTTGTTCTTGAACCAAATCATGAGTAGCTAAATTCCCAAGGGTTGGGGTACATGAACTCAATCCAAGGCAACTTATTTATGTAGAAAATAGAGATTAAATTAAAATATTGATTGAATCGTGAATGAAAATCATACAAACATTGTCAATCTTTTAATCTCTCATGCCCTAGGTACTTGAGATGTTTAAGAACATTTTGTGAGTATAATTTATCATTCACCGCTTTATATCTATCTTTGATTTCATATGATGCGGGCTAGATCCCTCATATATGTAATGCTAAGAACTTATAAAGACCGGATCTAGTCAATAATTTTAATTTACAATTCTAGTATTCTATACGGTAATTTGTTAAGGATTGAGGGATTGTACCCTACCCTATTTTCTCCCATTTGTCAGATCTAAATTTCTTTGCAATTTTCAGTTTGTTTTTTCTTAAGTAAATTTTTATTTCACTAGAAATTTTCCCAATCATTAATCATCTTTTTGTTTCTTTTAAGAAATCATTTCAAGATTTAATAATTTTTCTTATTACTATTTGGCAATCTCGATCCTAGTGGATACGATCCCGACTTACCGGGTTTATACTTCAGCGACAGGCTTCCACTTGAGCCTAGAGAAAAATGCACTTTTGAGACAAATTCTTAGTCGCGTCATCTACGCTTGACGTGTACAAACCATCTAAGTCGATTTTCTCTCAATTTATCTTCTTTAGGAGCTACTTTTACCGTTTCACGAATTTTTTCATTTTTAATTTTACCTTCCGAGTTTTACCACAAATCCATCTTAGCATTCGCATCTCCGCCACACTTATTTTCTGCACATTTTGTTTCTTGGTTGCCCAACACTCTATCCCATATAACATGGCAGGTCTAATGGTCGTCCTATAATATTTACCTTTTAGCTTCAAAGGTATACGCCTATCACATAAAATACCGGTAGCACTTCTCCACTTAACCCAGCCTGCTCTAATCCTATGAGTAACATCATTACTAATATCTCCATCTTTTTGGATAATCGATCCTAAATAACGAAAATGATCATTTCTAGGTATCTCTTGACCCTCCAATTTCACCACATCTCCATTTGTCCTCCTATTACTACTAAAATTGCACTCCACATATTCTCTTTTTGTTCTGCTTATTTTAAATCCTCTTATTTCTAAAGTTTCTCTCCACAATTCCAACCTAGCATTAATCCCTGTCTTAGTCTCATCCACTAAAATAATATCATCTGCAAATAGCATACACCATGGCACCTCATCTTGTATTTGTCGAGTCAACTCATCCATAACAAGTGCAAAGAGATCAGGACTTAATGTTGAACCTTGGTGTAGACCTACCGTAATTGAAAATTCACTACTCTCTCCGGCTGATGTTCTTACTGTAGTCATCACACCATCATATATATCCTTGATCACATCAATATATCTGCGAGTCACTCCTTTTTTATGTAGAACCCACCATATTATATCTCTGGGTATCCTATCATACGCCTTCTTCAAATCTATAAAAATCATATGAAGATCCTTCTTTTTCTTCCTATACCTCTCCATTAATCTCCTCAATAAATAGATTGCTTCCATTGTTGACCTCCCAGGCATAAACCCAAATTGATTCTCAGATACTGTTGTCTTTAATCTCAATCTATATTCAATCACTCTCTCCCAAAGTTTCATTGTATGACTCATTAACTTAATACCACGATAATTTGAACAACTTTGTATGTCCCCTTTATTTTATAAATAGGTACTAAAACACTTTTTCTCCATTCATCGGGCATCCTATTAGTCATTAAAATTCTATTCAATAATTTTGTAAGCCATGATACTCTATCCTCCCCTAAGCACTTCCAAACCTCAATAGGGATACCATCTGGTCCTAAAGCCTTCCCTATTTTCATCTTTTTTAGAGTAATCCTGACCTCTGTTGTCCTAATTTTGCGGAAAAATATATTTTCTCGAGTCTCCCTAAGTTCCTCTATATCTAATCTACTCCCATTATCTCCATTTAATAACCTCTCAAAGTAGTTTTTCCATCTTTCCATAATTTCATCATCTTTGACTAAGACTCTCGAATCATCACTTTTGATACACTTAACGTTATTAAAATATTTTATTTTCCTGTCCCTAAGTTTTGCAAGCTTATAAATACTTGTTTCCCCTTCTTGTGTGCCTAATTTTGTATAAAGATCATCATACGCTTTTAACTTAGCATCTCTTACCACTTTTTTAACTTCCTTTTTAGCCCATTTATATTTCTCAAAATTTTCTTCATTTCTATTTGTTTGCCAAGTTTTAAAGCACTCCCTTTTAATTTTTACTATATTTTGTACTTCTTCATTCCACCACCAAGTTTTTTTAGATTGTGGCCCCTTGCCTTTTGATTCTCCAAGAATTTCTTTTGATATTCTCCTAATGGATGTGGCCATCTTATTCCACATTATGTTAGTCTCTTCTTCAGTATTCCATATTGCTTCATTTAATAATTTATCTTTAAATAGTTCTAATTTCTCTCCTTTTAAGTTCCACCACCTAATTCGTGGGTTAATCTTCACTTTTCGCACTCATGATTGATTTTTAATATTTATATCCAACACCATTATCCTATGTTGTGAGGTTAATCTCTCTCCTGGGATAACCTTGCAATCTTTACACGTTAATCGATCTCCTTTTCTAGTAATAAAAAAATCTATTTGGCTCTTGTGAATTCCACTTTTATAAGTTATTAAGTGTTCAAGCCTCTTTTTAAAACATGTATTTACTTGTACAAAATCATAAGCCATCGCAAAATCTAAGATAGACTCTCCCCCGTCGTTCCTATCTCCAAAACCATATCCTCCATGCACTATCTCATATCCTACACGATCTTCTCCTACATGGCCATTAAAATCTCCCCCTATATAGATTTTCTCACCTACGGGTATTTCTTGAATTAGTTCATCCATTTGTTCCCAAAATTGTACTTTAGTGTGCTCATCTAATCCTACTTGAGGTGCATAAGCACTAACAATATTAATTATGTTTTCACCTAATACCAATTTTACAAGTATAAGTCTATCACCTTTCCTAATAACGGTTACGATATCGTCCTTAAAGTTCTTATCTACTATTATTCTAACTCCGTTCTTATTTCTATGTTTTCCTGTATAATAAAATTTAAATCATGTATTTTCTATTTCTCTAGCTTTCTCACCGACCCATTTAGTTTCTTGTAAACAAGCTATGTTAACTTTTCTTCTTATCATGGTATCTACTAACTCCATCCCTTTTCCTGTCATAGTCCCTATGTTCCAAGTCGCTAACCCTGTTTCAAACCTAAAACTCATTTTTTCAAAGTCAGTTTAAACCAAACACCAACCCTGAGTGTTTGAGAGTTATTTTTGGGTTGGTTTGATAGCCTATTCACGGTTTAACTTAAGATCTTGTGTCCAACTTAAACATTTAGGTTATAAATGTATTACTGTTTTATAAAAATTATAGATATGGTCATTTTATGTTATATTACACTTTGATATGCATATTTAGTTTCTCATCTTGAGAAATCTTTTGTTGATTATTTTGTGTAAATGTTTTTCTCAACTTCTAAATCAACAAAATCATTTTCTATTTCTAGTTCTTTTGAAACAAGAGTTTTGGCCTAGTTAAGAATCACAATTGGTGGTTTTTAATTTCAAATATATTTTCAAAACCCTCTGAAATTGATGAAGACCTTGAACCGTCTTCCGAGCAAGGAAACCTTGGATTCTTGGATTATTTGAAAAGTCAAAAAAAGTTTTTGTTTTCTAAGAGGAGAGAAACTGAAAATCACAACATATAGATCTGATCTGTAATTTGATGGACTGTCTGTGTAAATAAGCTTGTGTGTGTGCATGCATGTGTTAGAGCACCATCACAAACACTTGACACACTACAAACACAAAAGTGATGGTTATAAGATCTTGAATATTCATGAGTCGATGCAAAGACTGAAACAAAGTGGAGGTTAGAAAACTGGAAAAGCCACATCAACATCAGAACTGCAGAGAAGTTAGAATCAAACCAGTGGGTACATTTCTAAACATGAATAGGTCTGATTCGTGTGCATGTGTTATATAGTTTGTAACTTGAATATTTTGTTTTAGTGGATTTTTGTTTTACTCCGTAGAGAGAGTAGTGGATGTTTCCTCAGTTGGGTGAGGTTTTACCACACTAAAAATGCCTTATCCTTAATCTTTCTACATCTCCTTATCCCATTCTTTTTGGTGTGCTGATTTAAACATTTTAGTTTTGTTTTTCAAAACTAGTTAACAAATATTGAACTGATCTCGTGCATGTTTTATTAAACACATCTTTTGATTAAACTGATTTGATTTAAAGAAAAGAGTTTCTTCAAAAAACAGTTCGGAGTTACTTCAATAGTTTAATATTTTATTAAACGGCCTAAGTAACAGCTTTTTCATTAGGTTTTCTTCTATTTTCTTCTCCTTTTCTCTCTTTTTTTATTTCGTGTCTTTAGTTTTGGTTTGGTAAATGGTGTCATTTTTTCAACTTGGAGGATAGGTATATTTTATTTTTCATATATCTTTTATTTTTCTTTTTTTTTCATTTTCAGTTTTATTTTCGATTTCAAGCAAAAATGTATTATATACGGGGACTGTTAGGTTCCTTCTCATGACTGCCGCTAGTTACTCTCTCACCCGCTCCCATCGGAATGAGGTATCTCTCTTTTATTCCGTTTTCTCTATTTTCAGGTTTTGTGAAATGGTGTCATTTCCTATGTGTTATTCTTTTTTCCCCTTCTTTTATAATGGGAGGGACTATTAGGTTTCCTTCTCTTTTACTTTGTCTTTCTCTATTTTGAGGGTTAATCACATTTGTTGTTTCTTAACTTCTGAACATGTTAATTTTTTATTACCTTTTTCATTTAATGTTGCAGTAAACACTCATAACTAAAAAACTTATTTACCGGTATTCTCTATTTTTAGGTTTTGTGAAATGGTGTCATTTGCTCTGTTTTATTCAGTTTTTCTTTTTTATACTAGGAGGGACTATTAGGTTTCCTTCTCTTTTATTCTCTTTTTCTCTATTTCGAGGTTTCGTATCTTTAGTTTTGTTTTGTGAAATGGTGTCATTTTTTCTACTTGGAGACTAGGTATATTTTATTTTTCATATATCTTTCATTTTTTCATTTTTTATATCGGATCCACATCTTAAAATTCATTATGAATTCATTAACATCTTAACATGTTCATTCTTTATACCTTTTTTCATTGAATGTTGCAGTAAACACTCATAAGTAGAAAACTAGGAAATTTTAGACCAGTTAATCACATTTGATCTACTACCACAACTTTTAACTGTTAGATAAAGTTCAATTAAAATATATGTTCTCCCCCCCCCCCCCCCCCCTTTTGTGGTTGACTACTAATTTTTTATACACTTATTCTTATGCAAATTAAAAATATTAAATGAGAGCCAGGCTCAAGTGTGGGCTTGCTTGTGACACCCCGCCTTATTAAACATTGGATGATCAGGCCTTTATTAAATTAAAACAGGTTTCTCAAATGGTTCATTCTTAGCATCACTGTCGAAAACTTTTTAATTACTAATCCCCTACGTAAAATTAGACCGGTGCCAAATTTTATCTTTCTTCAAATAGAATAATCAACCATGCGGAACAAAGTAAAAATAATCATGTACTATAATCCAATCAACAAAGTACAAGTACAACAGAACAAAACTATTACCGAATAAACCATCGGCTAAAAATCCCAGATAACAACATAATAACCACTAGTCTGAAACTAACATCTGAGACTAACACCGGACCACAAGTCCATACATAGAATAGTGTGGGATCCTGTACTAGATCTCAATGAGAGATATCGTCTAGTCAAAATCCTGTAAGCTTCCACTGTGCTACAGCTTCGAGTCCCTAGAAGGAATTCATCATACATGGCATCCCTGTGGCTGGACACCTAAAAGGTTTTGAAAATATTTTATAGCAAGAGTTAGTACTCAAAACATTTTTAAAATATTTAGCAAGTGTTTATCACAATATAAAATGCAGTTATTGATTACACATGTTAGGTTCTCGTACACTCTTTTTAGTTTACTCACCCCTCATCTTTTGTGCACACCTAACGTTCTACACTTATCCTACCTAGACATATCTTCCAAGCTATCTAGGACTAAGAAATCATCTGAACTTACCTATGCTTAAGTTCTCATATTTTCCACACCGTACAATTCATTACATTAACATCTCACGAAGGTTAATTAATACACAAGTAACATTTTCTCTATGTTATTTTTCAAAACTTCTCATTTAGTTTCACTACTAAATTTCTACAATAATCATAGTTTTTGTCTTCCCACTTTTGTAATTAAGTTTCACTACTTAAATTACTAATTATATAATCTCTATTTAACGTTACGTTTCGTAATTAAGTTTCACCACTTAACTTACCAGTTCGGTATGTATCTTTAAATACATAATACATATCAATCTACTAATACACATAAGTAGAATATCATCAAGTATATATATTTCACACACAACATATATACTAAATATCAGTCATTACTATCTTGTCCTTTTCACTCACGTAAAGGACTCTTGGTTCGGAATGATTCATCGACCCCAAGTAAGAATTGGTTCGGAATGATACATCGACCCCAATTATTTATATACACAAATAAAGAACTCTTGGTTCGGAATGATTCATCGACCCCAAGGTAGAATTGGTTCGGAATGATACATCGACCCCAATTATTTATATACACAAAATTCTGGCTCAGACTCATTCATCACGCCACCAGTTCAGAGGTTTGGTTCGGCATTTTACATCGACCCCAAACAAATAATAACCATATGTTAGTTCGGAATGTCACATCGACCCTAACATAGTTAATTTAGTTATAATTCTCTCAACCTAAATGATCATATAATTCAGTAGGTACATGCCCGAATTATATATGTACGTAATATTTTAATCTCTTATATTTACCGTACACTTTTTGCATTACGACTTATCTCATTAATCGCATTTATTTGAGTATTCACACAACTTTAAGGGTCCTAGTTACCCCTCATATGAAATTTCAGTAGTTATTACTTACCCTACTGGTCTATTACTCAAATTGAATTTACCTCACCTCGTAAATCAATTCCGAATTCTCCGATACTCTACTAAATCGGATTATTTCCGTTGGTCCATAATCCAAGCCCTACACCCAATGGCCTTATCGGACCTCATTAATATACCTACTGGTATTATTCTCACTCCCATATTAGTATAATATAAATCCTAGGATACTCAATCATTCCCGGAAATCAACGAAGACTTAAACACGGAAAATTAGGGGAAAATAGCTTGCGTCGATCGATCGACTGCTGGGTTCGATCGATCGACCTAGTCGATCGATCGACAGTTCGAGATCGATCGATCGATCGAACAGGGGCAGACGCAGTTCCTCTTCTTCGTTACACTTTTCATCCATTAACAAATCTCCAAACTCTATTATAGTCCACCAAACTTCGACCCAATGAACATAATATATTTCCACATGTACTAGGACAATATCTAACGTGCCAAATACATCAAAATTCCAATTTCTTAAAAGAAATAGTGAATTAAACCCATAATTTCTTGAAACCCTAGTTATTGTGTTCTTCCCATTTTTTCATTGAAAATCCAGATTTTATTCTGAAATATTCATCAAGTCTAATCTGAATATTAATCCTCTACATATATTAAATCATTCTACATGCGATTCCTATCCCAACATGTATAAATATCATTATTCTCCTACCAAGATATTGATTTAAACAAGACTATTCAAAAACCCTACACATGGGTATTATAACTTTTTAATTTTTTCAATAAACAACTTGCCTTATGATCAGTAGGGTCTGATTTCGTGGAGTTGATGATGGATTGATGATTCTCTTCTTCAATCCTTCCTCCTTTGGCTCCTAGGGTGCAAGATTCAATCCCACCCTCCTCAAAAGCATCTTCTAAGCCTTGAGAATGGTGTTCTTCTTCTCTCTAATGGTATTGGTGTTTACATGGGTTTTATAACCCTAATCCCTCTTTCATACGGCTGATAACAAGCCCTCAAATTCGTAGGTCTCCACACCCTCTCATGTTAAAAGACCAAAACGCCCCCGAACGGTCTCGGTTTAGTCCAAAATTACCCCGGGACTCAACTAGTACCCCCGGGTATACTATTTTGACTAATTTGACCCTTCCGGACTCATCTGTGGCCTCCAAATTATCATTTGAGTCACTAAAAATATTATTCGTTCTCACTCCAACACGGTCTACACGTGTTACGTAATTATTTACCACTCGTACTAAGTAAATAAAATGAGGCGATATAAATCGATATCTACCTCTCGATTAATATTCCATAATTAAAATTTTTAAACAAAACTCATTTAATTACTACTCTTGCGTAATTTAAACTAAGCCGTATTTTTCCTATTTAATTCTCCAATTTAACTAAATAGAATATTTGGAATATTCAGAAATACGGGGTATTACATACTTCCCCCCTTACAAAGGAATTTCATCCTCGAAATTAGGATAAGGCTGGTATCAAGACTAAGGACCTTAAACATCATTTCATCCTCTATCATCCTAATGGTCGTCCCAAGTACATGCCTTGCTTTATTATAAACTCTTATCGCATGTTACCCATGCCGCATCTATCGCAATTAAGTCTCACTACTTAATTTCTCCATAGATTTTTCCCAATCTAACGTTAACTCTTGAAATTAGGTTCCTCCTTACTTAATTTTACCCTTTTGATGTATATCTCTATATATCACATTTATGTGTCTACTATCACTCATAAGTAGAATATTATAAGGTATATATTTCGCACACAATATATACTATAAGGAAATTGGTCCGGCAAAATCATCGGCCCCAATAATCCTCTCATTTACGTTGGTCCAGAAATTCCTCGAACCTAAGGTAAATTTAACGCATATGTTGGTTCAGACCTTCCGTCGATACTAAATTTATCATCGATTTGGTTCGGAAAATCATCGACTCCAAATCGATCCTTCATGTATTGGTCCGGAACATCATCGACCCCAATACATAATTTAAGCATACTCATTATTGCACATAAGCAGGCAATCACAAGGTATATATATATATTACACTTAGCATATACTATCAACGTTTATTTTAAAATCACCCCTCTTTTATAACACTTTTGGGGTTATTGGCTCGGAATCCCATCTCGATCACCAATAGTGATTGGTTATATTGTCTCGGAATCACACTTCGAGCACAATATAAGTATATATATCTCATCGCACATGAGTAGACAATTTGTGAGCCATATATTTCACACTTTTTATATTCTAAAATGTCATACCCCAATAGAATGTCCTCATATCACGCGTTAAGGACTAAAAGTTCGAAATGTCTCCTCGAACCACACCTCAAAGTACACATAAGTTCCTAATAGGAATCCAAGAACCTAAACCTTATGTACAGTCCATATAGGCAGTCTCACACTACCTACAAATATACTCATATAGGTATACATTCAACCTATGAATTGATCAGTGGGCTTCTCCAAAATTCCACTATCGTAAGGGTGTATTAACGTCCTTTCTCACTAACATAGAGTCGTAGGCAACACAACATACTCAAAATAATACTTTATCTCTATTCCTCCCTGACCATCTCTCACAGGGTGGAATTTTTTTTTTTTTTTGGATTTCATCCTGATTCACAATCATGTAGAGTGGCACCGTGCACTTGTGCACTCTCCCTTTTTAACTACATACTAATCCATCCCAGTTACCCCATTCCGCCATCCCAACGAAATGTTGGCTTAATTATTATGTTCATAGCCCATCCATAATTTATAAGTTTGTCTTCTCCTTCCATCATTGGAAACGTAGATTCACTACCACATTCCGGTTGCTCATTTCGAGTTTATCCTTCTCTATCAACTAGTGGTGAGTCTGGAGACAATCTCACTATGTCTCTTCCTCAACACCGCTTCCCACTTACATCATCTTTCCTCAAGTGGTACTCTATTCCCCTTTTCTCTCCGGGTATATTATACTCTACAACTCGTGCACTCTTCGTAATTGGCGCACTTTTGGGGTTGGTTACTTTATAAGAGTTAACATTTTAGTAATGCGTAAGTCACTCTCAACACTTAGTCAAGTAGCACCTTGCGTTACTTTTTCACAACCGTTAGGTCTCCCATATCAAGAGATAACCTTTGAACGACTTCCCACTGATTCTTATCCCATAGGGTGTGCTGTCTCTCTCAGCACATAAGCTTGGATCATCGTCTATCTCTCTCGACGCTCAATCCATTTCGTCGATACGACTTGCCTCATAACTTCCCCACCAGCGCACTTATTAAACATCATCTTTCTAGATCTCTCTATTTCGGATGACTAAGAAAGCCAGTTGACTAGGGCGCCCATACACCCTTTTCTCCGTGCACATTTGCAAAAACATTACAAACGTCTCACCCTTAACATGCTTTTCCTCAACTCTAGCCTAGTCTAAACACCGTGACTACAATCTTGCGGGTATTCTCAATCCCCTATAGACCAAAAATCAATTCCTGCCCACAAAGTCCCACTTATCCCTTCGTAGTGAAGTAAGATTTTTAGTGTTTCTCCACAACACTACTGGATCCACTGATGTCCTAGCATCTAACAACGTCTCTTCCCCTGACATGCATAAAAATTCAGTTGTATCCCCTTTTGCAACCAAACTTAAACAAGGGACTTCTCCCCATGCATTCTTACTCAGCATTGTCGGAACAACACATAGTCGAGATACTCAAATCCTATTCCTCGACAATATGTGCAACCATACTCCAATATTTCTAAAGGAGTTAAGTGGCATTGTGCTTATACTATTGTTAAGTCCTTAGCAATGATTACAATAGCGAGCTCGATCTCTCCGCTCATCGATCATACGACATACCTTGACTCACATCATTTAGGTTTCTACACACCAAAATCAATTACTATGAGACGTTCATAATCTATGAAGTCCCTCATATAGTGATGAATAATAACAACTCGATCCTCTTACAAGTGAGGCATCGTCATATACCCCATTCACTCGAGGCTAAACCCCATATACTTCCTTGTCCATCACTCTGGTGGTTCAGATGGTCTCCGGACATAACACGCTTGTCCTCTCCGGAATGCAAAACATATCGGAGTTATTATTTCTTCAAATAACTTCAAGCTAAAAAAAAGGCATGGCCCTACAACCCACACTAAACATCTTTTCAAAAATCCCTTTACTCCAGGATACATTGACCGGTTTGGGTATCCCGCCTCTCGAACTTGGTAGTCTCGATTCTGAGCACTATCATCCTGGTTCTCTTAGTTCAGCTGACCAAGAGGAGCGCACTATGGGACTTAACAGTCCTGACTTAGAATCTAATCATTAAATCCCCTAGTGGGTTTCCACTTATGGCTTGCACCAGCCCCATTACATTCAGTCTTACTCTTTGACTAAATACTTAAACTCTCTTAGCTCCACCCAACTAGGAGCACTTTACCTCAACCTTGTAAGAAGTACCTTACTGTCTTCATATACATAAGTCATCCAAGGAGAGTTTTACCAAAATTGCGAACTACAACTCGAGAGTCCATTCTCTCAAAATGGCAAAACCTCTGGACATACTACTTCCATTGGTTAACATGCACAGTCGCCATTTTATCACATTTTATGGTTCGTTCTCATCAAAAATTTCTTCAGACCCCCTCCCACTATCACTGTATTGGGCGGGTCTAGATTAGCATCGCCCCTTGTCGTCGCGACACTTGGAAAATGCCTGCTATGCCTCAACAACCTTTGCAGCATCTATTCCCATTACATACTATGAGTGACCTCGATAATGGTCATCTCTCCTATGATTACCATCTTTGAACATTCCATGCTTCGTGCCGAGCTCCTCCCTCCTGTAGTCCTTCCAACACCAATGCTGGTCCTACCGCCACGTTCGACGTACCATGCCTAATCGAACTCGTATATATAACACTACATCTACTAAATAGCAGGGGAACGTAAACTACGTACGTAGAGGAGTACAACAATCCTAAGATAGGGCTCTATATCAATCAAGCGATACGCTGAAATCGTAGTAAGCCGTACAGATCCTATGGACACTAAAACCTGATGCTCTAATACCATCTGTGACACCCCGCCTAATTCAACATCGGGTGACCAGGCCTTTATTAAATTAAAACAGGTTTCTCAAATGGTTCATTCTTAGCATCACTGTTGAAAACTTTTTAATTACTAATCCCCTAAGTAAAATTAGACCGGTGCCAAATTTTATCTTTCTTAAAATAGAATAATCAACCACGCGGAACAAAGTAAAAAATAATCATGTACTATAATCCAATCAACAAAGTATAAGTACAACAGAACAAAAGTATTACCGAATAAACCATCGGCTAAAAATCCCAGACAACAACAGAATAACCACTAGTCTGAAACTAACATCTGAGACTAACACCGGACCACAAGTCCATACAAATAATAGTGTGAGATCCTGTACTAGATCTGAATGAGAGATATCGTCTAGTCAAAATCCTGTAAGCTTCCACTGTGCTACAACTTCGAGTCCCTGGAAGGAATTCATCATACATGGCGTCCCTATGGCTGGACACCTAAAAGGTTTTGAAAATATTTGATAGCAAGAGTTAGTACTCAAAACATTTTGAAAATATTTACCAAGCATTTATCAAAATATAAAATGCGGTTATTGATTACACATGTTAGGTTCTTGTACACTCTCTAGAGTTTACTCACCCCTCATCTTTTGTGCACACCTAACGTTCTACACTTAGCCTACCTAGACATATCTTCCAAGCTATCTAGGACTAAGAAATCATCTGAACTTATCTATGCTTAAGTTCTCATATTTCCCACACCGTACAATTCATTACATTAACATCTCACGAAGGTTAATTAATACACAAGTAACATTTTCTCTATGTTATGTTTCAAAACTTCTCATTTAGTTTCACTACTAAATTTCTACAATAATCATAGTTTTTGTCTTCCCATTTTTGTAATTAAGTTTCACTACTTAAATTACTAAATATATAATCTCTATTTAACGTTACGTTTCGTAATTAAGTTTCACCACTTAACTTACCAGTTCGGTATGTATCTTTAAATACATAATACATATCAATCTACTAATACACATAAGTAGAATATCATCAAGTATATATATTTCACACACAACATATATACTAAATATCAGTCATTACTATCTTTTCCTTTTCACTCACGTAAAGGACTCTTGGTTCGGAATGATTCATCGACCCCAAGTAAGAATTGGTTCGGAATGATACATCGACCCCAATTATTTATATACACAAATAAAGAACTCTTGGTTCGGAATGATTCATCGACCCCAAGGTAGAATTTGTTCGAAATGATACATCGACCCCAATTATTTATATACACAAAATTCTGGCTCGGACTCATTCATCACGCCACCAGTTCAGAGGTTTGGTTCGGCATTTTACATCGACCCCAAACATATAATAACCCTATGTTAGTTCGGAACGTCACATCGACCCTAACGTAGTTAATTTAGTTATAATTCTCTCGACCTAAATGATCATATAATTCAGTAGGTACACGCCCGAATTATATATGTACGTAATATTTTAATCTCTTATATTTACCGTACAATTTTTGCTTTACGACTTATCTCATTAATCGCATTTATTTGAGTATTCACACAACTCTAAGGGTCCTAGTTACCCCTCATATGAAATTTCAGTAGTTATTACTTACCATACTGGTCTATAACTCAAATTGAATTTACCTCACCTCGTAACTCAATTCCAAATTCTCCGATACTCTACTAAATCGGATTATTTTCGTTGGTCCATAATCCAAGCCCTACACCCAATGGCCTTATCGGACCTCAACAATATACCTACTGGTCTTATTCTCACACCCATATTAGTATAATATAAATCCTAGGATACTCAATCATTCCTGAAAATCAATGAAGACTTAAACACGAAAAATTTGGGGAAAATAGCTTGCGTCGATCGATCGACTGCTGGGTTTGATCGATCGACCTAGTCGATCGATGGACAGTTCGAGATCGATCGATCGATCGAACAGGGGCAGACGCATTTCGTCTTCTTCGTTAAACTTTTCCTCCATTAACAAATCTCCAAACACCATTATAGTCCACCAAACTTCGACCCAATGATCATAATATATTTCCACATGTACTAGGACAATATCTAACGTGCCAAATACATCAAAATTCCAATTTCTTAAAAGAAATAGTGAATTAAACCCAGAATTTCTTGAAACCCTAGTTATTGTGTTCTTCCCATTTTTTCATTCAAAATCCATATTTTATTCTGAAATATTCATCAAGTCTAATCTGAATATTAATCCTCTACATATATGAAATCATTCTACATGCGATTCCTATCCCAACATGTATAAATATCATTATTCTCCTACCAAGATATTGATTTAAACAATACTATTCAAAAACCCTACACATGGGTATTATAACTTTTTAATTTTTGCAATAAACAACTTGCCTTATGATCAGTAGGGTCTGATTTCGTGGAGTTGATGATGGATTGATGATTCTCTTCTTCAATCCTTCCTCCTTTGGCTCCTAGGGTGCAAGATTCAATCCCACCCTCCTCAAAAGCATCTTCTAAGCCTTGAGAATGGTGTTCTTGTTCTCTCTAATGGTATTGGTGTTTACATGGGTTTTATAACCCTAATCCCTCTTTCATACGGCTGATAACAAGCCCTCAAATTCGTAGGTCTCCACACCCTCTCGTGTTAAAAGACCAAAACGCCCCCGAACGGTCTCAGTTTAGTCCAAAATTACCTCGGGACTCAACTAGTACCCCTGGGTATACTATTTTGACTAATTTGACCCTTCCGGACTCATCTGTGGCCTCCAAATTATCATTTGACTCACTAAAAATATTATTCTTTCTCACCCCAACACGGTCTACACGCGTTACGTAATTATTTACCACTCGCACTAAGTAAATAAAATGATGCGATATAAATCGGTATCTACCTCTCGATTAATATTCCATAATTAAATTTTTAAACAAAACTCATTAAATTACTACTCTTGCGTAATTTAAATTAAGCCGTATTTTTCCTATTTAATTCTCCAATTTAACTAAATAGAATATTTGGAATATTCAGAAATACGGGGTATTACATTGCTTACGGACTTTGTGTGAACTTGGTGCCAAATGATGTCGTTTTGACCCAAAATCAACATTTTTTTTTCTTTCTAATTTTTAAAAGCAATGCACATTTTGCTCCAAAACGAAGTTTTCTTTGACTAAGTCCTTAAAAAGTTTCAAGTCAGGCTGTACAGGATCTTGCATGTATTAAATGAATTATAAATATGATAAAATATGATATTTTTCTATAATGTGGGCATTTTCTTTTTGTATACCAGTGATGTGTCGTGCTATCGTTTAAGAGCCAATAGTCAAGCTAGTTTTTAATACTTGAGAAAACTATTAGATTTTGAATGCTTGTATTTTATATATATATATATATATATATATATATATATACCGTGCTATTGTTTAAGAGCCAATGGTCAAGCCAACTTTTTTATACTTAGATTGTTGAATGCTTGTATTGTGTGTATATATATGTATATGTGTGTGTGAGTGGGGTGGAGGAATTATTAGATACTTCTAATTTCTTTTCTATTTGGTTATTAGAATATAAATGTAATAATACATATTAATAGAACTTAAACACATAATAGAATATAATCTTCAGAATATATTGCATTTATTTCACTTGTAAGTTACAAAATAAGAACATAAAAATATTTTTAATCAGTATTAATAGGTACAAACAAGCTGGTGTGTGAGTATGTATAGATTAGGTGAGTCATCAATTAGACTTGCCTGATTGTGCTAGTAACTTTGGCTTTTTTCTTGAACTCGAAATGCCGTGACACCTCCGCTTTACAACTAAACTATGTCTTACTGTTAACTTTACTTTGTCTTGTTTCTACCTTTACACCCGGTAGTTACTTTTCTTTGTCGTGCTTCTAACTCTTGGAGATTATTATAGACATCCAAAGTTTTATACATCATCGAAAACTCTAGATTGTAACACTCGATAAATTATTTCCCCTTCATAAATATTTTTTATGTATCAATGAACAAGTCAGATTATCCCATTTACTTATCTTAGCATTTCTTGGCTAAAGATTTCGTCACATGAACTCTTTTAATCATCCGATACGGATTTCACCAAAACGTGCAGCCCAATTGAGGACACACCCTCGTTTGTAATTTGTTTGATGGTTAGTTTAGTCTCTTTTGGTAAGTAATAATTAGTTCTCATCCTTTAAGATTTTACTTGCTGTACTATTAACCTCAAATTACTTTTTACGACCACAAAGTAGTATTTTTTTCTGCAAAATTTGGTGAAGCAATTACTACATAGTGCTAATTTCTTTTTTATTTTGTTTATTAGGATATAAATGTAATAATACATATTAATAGAACTTAAACACATAATAGGGACATAAAAGTGTTTATAATGAGTATTTATAGCTACAAACAAGCTGGTATGTGAGTATATATAGATTAGGTGAGTCGTCAATCAGATTTGGCTGATCGTACTATTAACTTTGGCTTTTTTTATTGAACTTTAAATGCTTGACAACTCCTCTTTATAGCTAAACTTTGTCTTGCTATTAGCTTTGCTTTGTCGTGTACCTTTACTTTGTCGTGCTTCTAACCCTTGGAGATTATTATGGATATTTATAGTTTTAAACATGTTCGACACCTCTAGATTATAACACTAAATAAATTATTTTCCCTTCATAGTTATTTTTTACGTATCAATGAACAAGTCATCTTATCAATGAATAAGTTAGATTATGCCATTTACGTATCTTATCATTTATCGGCTTAAGAGTTCGTCACATGCAGTCTTTTAGTCCTCCGATATGGATTTCACCAAAATGAGCAACCCACATGGGGATAGACCTTTACTGGTCATTTGCTTGATGGTTAGTTTAATCTCTTTTGATACGTACTAATCTGTTCTCATCCTTCAAGATTTTACTTGCTGTACTATTAACCTCCAATTACTTTTTAGGACCACAAAGTAGTATTTTTTTTCTACAAAATTTGGTGAAACTGAAAACTCATTTTGGGGGTCAGAGTTTATGAATTGAATGTTTTTGTGGTTAAGCTAAATTAACATATGGAAATGATGGTAAAAATTATCACAACCTACAATTTTAAAAGGAGTAAAATTTAATATTTTTTGGTTTTGTTTTACATCATCATTTACTTCTAAAGATCAAAATTAATATTAAATGGAAGCATCATCATACTTCGTCACTTGAGAATGACAATAGCTTACGAAGTTTGTGAAAAGAATATGCGGTGACTGGTCAAAATAGACTTGGTAACACGTATCAATTATGACCCAGTAAGAATAGACTAATATTCTCAATTTCATGTTCAAAATAACGAAAAAAGGGCCCGTAATGGTTGAAGATAATTCTGGTAACATGACAAGTTTGTGGCTTGCCCATTCATCTTACTAAAGGTGTAATGTTGATAATTACTATTGGATCCACATCTCAGAATTCCTTTTGAATCCTTGAAACATCCATAATAAAAAAACATAGTACTTCCAAAAGGGTTTAATGTCACCAATTTGACTAAAAAATCAGCCACCTCATTGAAAATTTATATGATTAAACAATGGTTAATTTATATGATTAAAATAATGATTGGATATATTCCATATAATTCTTACACAAGTAGCATCTACATATCTATTTAATACTTAAATCTTAAAATTTCACAAGGTTAGATTTGTTCCAAGGGGCCTTTGGAAATCAAACGCTGTTAAATTTGAACCATGGATGTAATAGGTTAAATTATGTCACTGAATCTATAAAGCCCCTTCAAAGTCCGTGCGAGATTTTAGCCAAATATTGAGGCTATGTGACAGATTAAATCATGTAAAACGGTTGTTAGAAGAACAATATTATTGTTGAAAACAAGTGGTACCGCGGGAATTATCTAAAGTAAATAACTATAATTAAATCCAAAATAATCTGGTCATTAAATATAACTAGTTAATGATGATAAAGTATCGGGATGACTAGTTTTAAAAAAAAATAGAATTATAATTTTAATAGTCAACATAGTTTTTTATTTATAAAAAAACTTTTTTTATAATTTTAATTAAAAATATTTAATTTGAATGGCAGAAATTATAATTTGGAGAGAGAGAGAGAGAGAGAGAGAGAGAGAGAATGGAAGAAATTACCATGTGCATATTAAAGGGCGGAAAATGGAGGCAACAAAGTTTATTTCTCGATGCTCATGAAGAAAAAAGGGAAGAGTAAGTGGATTATAAGGAAACTGAATAGTCTAATATCTCAAGAGACGGATGAACTCCGTAAACGAAATAGTGACAGAGAGTGAATACCCCACATGGCACATCCACAAATGGAGACATCGTTCTATACATTAGTTATTAGATTATACACAATAAATATTTAATTTACTCATATTACAAACACAGTAAAATTTTACTTAGTTTACGGGAGCTCAAATCGTTTTACACACTAAACATTAACTACGCTAAATTACATACAATAAATATTCACAATAATAAAAAAAATGAACCGAACATGTCATTTTTATATATTCAAATTTTCTATTTAATATGGATATTGTTTTATTAGGCTCAACTGGTAGGTTTCAAAATATCACTTTTATGAAAAATATAGTTTTATATTAAAAATAATTAAATATTACATTAAATATATAAGGAGTATAGGGATAATGGTGTATTGATAAAGAGAAAATTCATAAATTTAAAAGTATATTTTTATGAAAAAAAGTTATATGAGATGTATCAAAATATATTATCGAAATATAAAAATTTTGTATTCTACACACATGAAACAACAAATTCATGTGAAGTAGAGAATGTAAAAGAGTAGCACGACTGATGCTGCTGCAAAAGAGTAGGTGATGTATCCTACACACATGAAACAACAAATTCATAAACGCATGGGAAGTAGAGAATGTAACATATATAAAACAATGTGTTAGCGCATGTTGTGAATAGTAAATGAACTCCCCTTAAAATATGCATATGTTGAATATTAAGAAATTAACTCCCCCTAAATTAGTAATTCCCCCTATCAATGTTTCTCCCCCTTTTTGGCCGAAAAAGACAAAGGGATAAAGAGCCTGCATGTTAAAAGGTAATCGAGAGAGCAATAGGCAATATCGAAGAAGAATAATTGACAACGGGAATAACATGATAATTCATTAATCAAAGGGAAATGGAAAATATTCAAGGTGCATACACGTCATAAGTAAAAAGATCCAAACCAAATAAAAGAGTACAAGAAAGAAAATAATCCGCTCAGCCTCACAAGTACAACGATTAAGTAGATGAAAAAAAAAACAAAGTAAATCAAGGGGCAGGAGCATCATCATGAGAATCATCGGGAAGGGAGTCGGAACCGGATGAGGCTGCACCTCAGCGCATCTCCATACGGCAAATGGCATCAAGGTGCTCTAACAGAAGAGAGTCACAGTAGAGGTCACTAATACAAACAAATTGGTAGTTTACCTTATATTTATTATAAAGATTACAAGTTACCCTTATCCCCTGAACTTGTGTTTTAGATGTAAATCTAATTTTATCACCTTAAACTAATTTTGATTAATATATTTTACATATTGAAATTTAAATTTTATTATTGATTGAATGTATTATAAAAACCGATCGCTAAGGGAGCGGAACCCGTATTCAATGGGTATTTACTATAATAAAAAACCAGAACCCTAAACCTGGCCACCATCGAAAACGCTATTTTTTTTAATTACACTAAAAATTAAATAAAACGGTAAATTGCACTAAATACGAGGAGTAACTATTATAAGATAATTCAAGGGATTAAAATTTCCCACTTAGCCTATTTATTTTTATTAATTCCTTTATCAATTTGAAATACGCCAAGACATATATAAATCCACAAATCAACTCTTGTGACGAATGTCAAATTAAACATAAGTTTTTTTAGAAGATGAATATTAAAGTTTTACAAACTCTGTAAAAAGTCAGACTTAAATTGTTTCTAGTAAGTCACCCACTAGGGAAAATTTACTAAAGCTATTTTAAATCAATAAGCTTTAGCGTTTAAAGATTCAAACTGCAATATCATTTCAAAATTGCCTATCCCCCTCTCTTCAAGCGTATATAAATTGGAAAATTTAAATATCAATATTCAAAAGGTCGTAATAAATAAATAAACTAAAAATATAAATAATTACGTTAAGGATTTCATCTCACCCCTTGACTGGGTATTTATCCTTTGATTTTGGAATTATTACATACAAAATAAAATATTAACACAATAAGAGGCATAACAAACAAAACAAATATAAGAACAATTATTTAAACCAAGTCTCCTTGCGTTTGATATTAACTTTCCAAACTTGAACAATAGTTACACTCACAAAACTGTATTTTAGGATACTAAAAAATATCACCCAATTCACAATTTGTGTTTCAATAAATATATTATTCCTCACACTCAAGTGACAAAAAAATAGAAGAAAGAAAAATTTAATATAACACTACTCCAAAAACTACACAAGTAATCAACTAAAAATGAGCTCCCCCTAAGAAAATCTTTTCTTCTAAAATTGGATATCCGACAAATTGTGTACGAATCCCCATTTATGGCTGAAAACTGAAATTTTGTTTTACCAAACATTTTAGAAGACAATAACGTTGGCAAGTGGGGCATGGGATAAAGGGAGAAAATATGAAAAGCAAAAGGTAAATCGGGTAACAAAATTGATTAAATAATAAAAAAGAAAAGAAAGAGAACAAACGATTAAAAAAAGAAATTGAAAGGAATGAAAAAAATGAACAGAGAATAAACAGGGTATCACATCATTTTCGGGAGGTGGAACTCGGGAGTCCTTCTATGAGTCCCAAATAACTCTTTCAAAACTTTCCCAAAAGCAATAATTTTTTGTGCCCTGGTGGGACCCATGCCACAAGGCAACACTTAATAGGCAAGTGAGAGAATAAGTCGAATCCATGTCACTTTTGGGGGAGATTTTGGGAAAAATTTTGGTATTCATCATTATTCGGATCTCGGCCTTACATTGGAAAAATCAGGTAAGCTAATTAGTTGACCTACAACTCATAAATCATTTGAGATTTTAAAGTTAGATTATAATATAACGATCCATATACGTGCAAAAAGAACAAATTGTTTCCCATACTTAAGTCCCTCCATCACATTAGTGTGATTAATTTACTTTTCGTGCCTTCAAATATTACATCTCCAATCTGTTAACTTGGAAAACACTTTTCTAGAAGGCTCACCTTGTTTGTTTTTTAATTATGAAGACGCTACATCTCATTTACATGTATACATGTGAGTTGTATGTCAGATTACAAGTCAATTGTCGCCAATGCAAGTAGAAGGTTCACTTGTTTGTAAATAGATGCGTGTATATGAAATGCATACATCTTTTGTTGGGGTTCTATTTGTGAGTGGTCAGTCCAAAAGCCATAGACATTCATTTGAAAGGCTACAAAACATTTTTTTTGGGTGCATAAGAATTAAATTCTACCCCAATTATTGACAGGAAAAATGCCATGTAGATAAAGATTGTCATTTAGAATAGTTTTTTTAAATAATTAGGTTAGAGATGGCCCTGCACTTTTTTGAAAACGTATCTACAATCCCAATATGTTACTTTCTGCAACCTATTAAGCCCATACTTCTTTTTGTAAAAAATTACACAACTCACATTATATGTCTGAAGTTTGGTTGAAGTTACTCAAATTGTGTAAACACGTTTTTACATGTAGAAATGGTATGGAAACTTTTTTAGATGAGTCATTTCCACATCATATCGGTTGGTAAATAGAAATGGGAATTGTAGTAGTTTTTTGAAACCTCTTTATCTAACATAGAAAATATTTTTGATAGAGAAAATGGCAAGACATGAAGTCGTATTTTTTTACGTAAGCTGAACACAACCCCTAGTACCTTTTCACCCCCTCTCTTTGTTTTCTTGAAAATGAACTCATTCACACAAAATATTTGTAGGTTCTTTGGACGTGCCTAACTTAATAGGATTTTTTAGTGTGAAAAAACGAGGGATGTAAATTGATCGAAAGTAAATGCTAAAATGTAAATTCTAAAATGTAAATGCTAAAACATAAATTAAGTTGTTCAAAAATGAAGAAAAGTAAGATTACATAGCTTGATCTAAAGGATAAAGGGTACCAGGAAAGGTGTGGAAATTTAAAGACATATAACATTCTTATCGTTTGGAGATGTATTTTTTCTTTCTCATGGGTTGAGTTTATAGTTGTCTTCAATAACTAACTTTCTTTAGCACCAAGTAATTAATTTTCAACAATACCCACAAATGACTTCCTCTTTTTGGATCCGAGTAACTTTCACTTTGAATTTGAATTAATTCTCTGTAATAACCACTAATTCTTTCCTACAAATACCTTTCATTGGAATTAAAATAATAACCTCTTTAAACTACCGACTTCATCCACCGAAAATTTAATAATAACCCCCATATAACAACCACTAACTTTCCCTGTCATCTTGTCACATGTAAAAAAATGTCACGAGATGGACATAGTATAATTTTTAGAATTTATCTTTAGTGATGTACTTTTCTCCTAGTAGAATTATGTTTATTTAGTCTATAATTACGTTAAATCTTGATTATAGAATAAAATATTGACTATATAATATCTTATTCCCATTAAAATTTTCTATCAAACAAACAAAGCCTTAGGGTGTGTTTGGGAATTATAAGATTTTCAGTTCAAAATTCCAATTCTAGGGCATAGGGTTGGGGTTCCCAAATACACTCTTAAAAGAAAAAAATATATTAGATTTTATAGAGAACTATATTAAGAAAAAAATAGATAAATAAGTAGGTTAGGAACATGCTGAACTAGTTTACCTATGAAGATCGAAATTAAGCTTACCTTGACCTAACCAAACCCACATGTTCTGTTGTGCGGGTTTAGTCCCAACCCAGTTATCCTTCACCTGCTAGTGACCCGATAAATCCGTCGCCCACAACCTAGGCAACAAGCAGTTTTAACGATAGGAATTAAGATAATCTAATTTTGTGCAACACAGAAGTCTCCTTTCCGAATCACATGGGAATAAAAGAACAATCCTAGAGCAAAATGTGTGTATACCATTTAAACATGTAAAAAAATGTTCAGGATGGAAATGAAAAAAAAAAGGAACTGATTGAGGAAAGATAATTAAAAATGGGGAAACCATTTAAATCACCCAAAATAGATAAAGCCTTCTTCATAAATTATTTCAAGAAGCTCCACGAGGCACCAAAAGAAGACCAAAGCTCCAGTGAGTCTTACAAATGATTTAATATAAGCTTAATTACGATGTAGCAAATGGAATCTATCTTTTTGGAGACATGAATCACACGAGACATGAACATCTAGAAAGATTAATTCACATTATGGGAGGAGTTGTCTTTCTATCCCGCAATAAAGGCAAATAATAATTGAATCATAGAAAAAAGATTACAAAGCTTTTTACATGATCATTTTCCTTGGCCAATACCCGAATATATTCTTAAATGTTGTATTTCTGAGCAAAATATTTTTGATCATACAAAAATATTTTGGTGATTTAGTTGCTTCTGATAATGAAGATTCCAATGATAAAATGCCCCTCTAGTGGGCATTCCAAATTTAAATGGAAGTATGTCATTGAGGGTAGAATAGGATGGTCCTAGTCCTTAAGTAAATTTATATGTCGAGATCCTATAGATTGATTTAGGAATATCTTCGAATTCAACCCAAAACCGTGCTTTTATTGAAGGTTCAGTTGTAAAAAATGTGGAAAAATTCAGTATCAAATGTTCTGTTCTCAAGTTAGCAATTCCTTTTATGTCTTAGGCAACATTGAAGATTTAACAAATTTCAGTAAGGATGTGGAGGTTGGCACTAAACAAAAGGGAGACACCGAATTTTCTCAAGTGAATTATTTTCCATCCCTAACAGATGAGGAGCAATTGCCTCTTAAATATAATTTCAGGTCGTTTGGTACTCTTTCAAGACTTTGTAATTTTTCGTACTTTCCCTAGCGCTTGCAAGAACCACAGATTTTTCTTTTAATTGTTTATAAATAAAAATTTCTTTCTTGCCAAAAAAAATAGATTCTTGTGTCTTATTGAACTTTTCATTTATTCGTTCAGGATTCAAGAAACATCATTCAAATACAAAATAAAGTAGAATAAAGTTACAACATCAATCCAATCTTATATATATTTTTTGTATAGCATTATAATAATATAAACACTAAAAGTAGAGTAAAAATATTATTTTATTAAAATCTTAAATATGTTGTTGATTTATAACCATTGGTCTTGATTGTCCTTAATGCATTAGCTTCGGTTAAACAACAAAATCCAAGGTGCTTTTCGTGCACACTGATATGTGGCATATAATTTCCAAACACATTCACTACTTTCCAAAAGCAAGAGGACTAATTTAGACAGTATTTACAAAAATTATTTCACCCGGATATTTTGTGATACAAACAAAGAGATTTAGCTTTTCGTGCACACTGATATGAGGCATATAATTAGACTATTGTGATAGTCATTTGGCATGTTAAATTATTCACTTTTTATCATGGTATATTGTATAGTTTTGATACAAAAAAATAAAATCTCATTTTTTTCATGATTCTCCAATAATTGAGATTATAACATGCCTAGTAAAGCAAGATTTTTTTCCCACAAGCATTTTACAGAAGTCAATTAAAAATTGCGCTTAAGCTACAACATCTAAAATTTCTTTTCAACTAATCACTACTTCTTACTAATTGCAGGAAAAAAATGAATTTGACACAAAATGTAATAGTTGTTATAAAATAATCTAAAAATAATATAATATAATTTGTTATATCAACCAAGTCAAAGTCTACTTCAAATCTATCTCTAGTTCTCACAAAACTAGATGCTATTTGAATTTCAAATATATGCACATGCGTTTAGAAATATGCGCACCCGCTTCATGTTAAATAACTCTATTAACGTAACTACATTCATTGTATACAACAACTATATAAGTCTGTATAAGTCTTATGAGTAAATTAATAAAATCATCAAAGAAATGTATCTCCATAAACTCTCCCTATCTAAACCTCCAACTCAATCTCAAGTGCAGTGCCGGCTCAAGCCCTAGGCAGGTGAGGAGGCTGCCTAGTTCACCATATTTAAGGGCCCCTAGTTTTAATAGCTATTTATTATATTATATATAAATAAATACATTCATTGAAAAAAGTAAAAACTCTTCCTATTTTCAAGGCTATTAAAAACAACTCAATAAACAACTAAACCCATAAAAAGTACACGATTCATTTCTTCTAAACTAACAATCCCTTCATTTCTTCTCTCTCTCTCTCTCTCCTCTCTCTCCACTAACGGTTCATATATTCTCTCTCTCTCCAAACTCCACTCCCCTCTTCCTCATTCTATTTTGCTCATACAAAGAAAAAAAAATTGCTCATTCAAAAAAAATCTTGTGGCACTATAAAACTTCTCTCATACAAGGTTTGTTTTTTGTTTTATATATATAATAATATAATATACTATATGTTATGTATATTATATTCTTAATATTGTTATATATTTTTTTTTACTTTTTTATTTTATGAAATTGTTTAAACTTAAATGATTATTTTATTAATATGTTTTTAAATGTTGACAGGTTGAAAGTGATTTTTTTTTCAATTGGAGAAGTTTATTGTTCGGATAATCAGATTGAATATACATTGGCGTGATCAGGTTCTATTGTTCTATAATAATATTTGTTTGTTTATGTGAAATAATTAGAAGAAATTATATTTTTGCGGCTAGATTTACTTTTGATTTGTGAATATATTCATATTTGTCGCTAACTATATACATACATAATTTTTAAAATAAAAAGGTCCCCATATTAATTTCTAGCCTAGGGCCCCGATTTTGCTTGAGACGACCCTGCTCAAGTGTTGCATAAACACAATAGTGTTTCATAAACATTAACCAACAGTGTTGCACAAACATTAACACACTCATAAGATCTTGTTGTTGCCGAGAATATGGGATAGTAGCAGGTGTGGGTGTGATTTGGTTAGCTTGAGTGTGTTCCTGTAATTGCAGAAAGTGGGTTAACATTGACTATACGGTGTTGCTTGGTTTAGCAACATGTCTTTTACATGTATACATTTCATAATTATTTACACGTTGCATGTCTAGATTTTATAATTATTCTTTTATGCTCTATGTTTATTATTAAGTGGGATCACATTCCTGGTGATATACATGGGGGGGAGGGGGGGGGGGGGGGATTTATATGTACGCGACCTTATCGTGCATAGGAAAATAAACTATTTTCGTGACTCGTCACATGAGTCAATCTTACTCTTGACACTTTTAGGGTATGTTTGATTGACGTTGGGCAAAAGAGTTGGCATGGAAAAATTTGTCATGCCAAATTTTTCCAAGACAAATACTTTTTTCTCACATTAGGCTATCAACCACCACATGTAGTAAAATAGATTTTTTAGGCAAAACATTTTATCAACACATTTTCGCCCATGTTATCATATATAATAATACAAAATATGTTTTTTAATTGTCGTTCGAAGTTTTATTTAATAAAAAAATAATTTTTCTTTTCTTTTTACTCCCCTTCTTTACGTTATAAAAAATTGTTTAAAAATGTTACGAAAAAAGAGTTTATTAAAAATGTTAAAAATAGTTTTTAAAATATTTTTATAATACATTTTTTTAAAATAGTTGTAAAACATTTTCTTAACAATTATTTATAATATTAAAAACATTTTTCAAAACATTACAGAACAGTTTTTAAATATATATTTTTTGATAAATAAATCATTGCATTAAAAATCAAACGTTAAAGGAGCGAACCCGTATACAGAGAGTATACAAAGAAAAGCAAAACAAGAAAAATGAAAATCCAAAGGCACCAACTACACTAAAACCCAGATTAAAACGAAGTGTGGATCTCCTCCACGAACTCAAGAAAGTCTTGATTCGTAACGGAGGTCTTCACCTTGAACCAACTAGAAAGGTGCTCAAAAAAAGATAACGAAGTCTCGAGGGCGCCATCTCAATACCTTCGAAACATCGAGCATTCCTCTCTTTCCAAACTGTCCAACATATACAGTGAGGAACAATCTGTCAGACCCGTTTATCACCCAACCAACCCAAGGGAGGGTTCCACACCTCTAAAATCGCTCTCACTGACGCAAGCATGACCTAAATGGTCTTAGATAAGGAGAGAAAAATGTCCTACAAACCTCTCGTCACCCAGCAATACATAAGGAGATGGTTAGTCTTCTCATCATCCTCCTTGCATAACCAACACCAACTAGCCACGCGATATTTGTTCTACTGCAGACCTTCCATCGTCAAAATGGCATGTCTAGATTCCGTCCAAACAAAGAATCTTACCTTAGGTGGTGCCATAACCATCCAAATCTTCTTCTAGGGGAAACGAACCCTGAGAGTCCCACTGTCGCTCAATATAGCATAGTATCCACATACCGTGAAAATTCCAGTCCCTCCCCCCTTCCATCTCAGCGAATCCTCTCCAACCGTCGGAAGGGGAGACGACCTCAACCACTCAAAGAACAAGTCAGTCTCCTAAGGTTACCAATCCCAGAGTCTTCTCCTAAGCTTAGGACTCTATGTCACACTATCACCGTTGTCATTCACATGCTCCGTCACCATGCCATCTTGATTCGTTCCTAGGTTAAAGATCCCGGGAAACAGCTCTTGAATAGACCCATTCTCACTCCATTTGTCTTTTCATAATCTTATCTTGTCCCCTTTCTCTAAAGTAAACTCCTTGTTCCTAGAGTAATCCACCTACCCCCTCGCAATATGCTTCCACATACCTACCCCATGGGCTGAAGACCCCACGACCAACCTCCACCCCATCTGCGAAGAACCCCACCTCGCTCCTAAAACCATTCTCCATAATCTATTTACCTCCCGAGGGAAACGTCCCAGCCACTTCCCTAGCAGAGCTCTATTGAAAATACCCAAGTTCCTTACACTAGCCCCCTCCTCCTTAATGGTCTTGCAAACCTCCTCCCATCCTACTAGGTTGTGCTTCAATATATCTTCAGCGCCTCTCCACAAGAAATCTCTCGTAAACTTCTCCATTTTTAAACGTACAACAGAAGGCAAAGGGAAAATAGACATGTAATAGGTAGGCAAACTAGACATGCAACTTTTAATAAGATTCATCCTCCCCCCTTTTGAAAGAAATCCATTCGTCCACCCTGCCAGCTTCCTTATCATTCTTTCTAAGATCGGGTCCCAAATCGCCTTGGACTTATACTTAGATCCAAGGGGTAAACTAAGATAAGTATTTGAGAAGGTCCCAAACCTGCAACCAAGAATACCAGCTAGGTACTCCATTACATCCACTTCCTCAATCGGGATCATATGGAACTTCCCCGCATTGATTCGTAGCCCCAAAATAGCCTCAAAAGTCATCATTAAAAGCTTTATAGCACGGATCTGACCACGATCAACAACACAAAAGATAATCGCATCATCAACAAATAAGAGATGTGATACCTGAATCCTTCCAGAGCCCCAAGACCTAAAACTGAAACCCCTGATCCACCCTGTTGCGGCCAATCGCCCCATCATCCGACTAAAGGTCTCTATGTCCCAGATGAAAAGAAAGGGGGAATTCTTGGTAAGAATTCTGCACAAGATCAATATATGGCCACACCTTATGTTCCACCACTCTCCCCCCTTCTTGAGTGGCGACTCCCTTGTTGTACGACTTCTAAATGATGCTTATAAAGATGTTCTCAATGATTTTAGCTCCTCTACACTAATAGGCCGGCTTACTGTTGTCAAAGGTGACACCTTGGAATATTTCTGAGTTGAAAATCGAGCTTACAAGTGTTGGGCAGATTCAAAGGTCATGGACTCTTACACCCATAGGTAAGGTTTTTTTTCAATTTACGTTTCACTTATGCTAATGATATGAGTGGGGTAATGGCTCTTCGTCACTTAAAACTCTCTACCGGAAATTTTAAGTTATTTCCATGGGTATTTCAAACCAAAAATGCATGTTAGTTCTACTACAATTCTATGGGTTAGATTTATTGGGTTGTGTCAAGATTATTGGGACCCTAGTCTTCTTCTCCAGATTGCTAGGGGTGTTGGTCTTCCACTACGTGTTGATAAGGCTACAATGGAAAGGTTTTGTGGTACATATGCTAGAGTTTCAATTGAAGTTGATTTGTCAAATAAACTTCCTGAACGAATATTAGTTGAAAGAAATGGTGGTGCTTTTTATGTCAATATTCAATATGAGACAATCCCATTGTATTGTCCTTTTTGCATGGCTATTGGTCACTCATTCAATGACTGTATGCATCTTGAAAAAGAGGTGACTAAATCTCGTTCTAATGTGGAAAAAATTTCCCTTCAAAGTCCATAACTGTATGTTACAAGGTTTCTATTTCATATGGAATTAATACGATAGCTATTACACCTTCAAACCTGATGACAACTAAGGTCAATAGAACAAGCGATGTAACAGGTACTAGTCCAGCAATTACGATCGGTAAGTTAGCAGGTAAATCGAAGGCATTTGAGACATGTCACACTGTCACAGACCTAAATATAGGTTCTATGACAGCTAAGGTTGATTGTCCAAAAGATGTAGTAGGTAATGAGCCTAGATCGCCTCCTGTTGATGTCAGTTAAAAGGCATCCATGTTTACTGTAAATACAGGACCCTTGAACGATCAATCAGATCAGAACTGTAATACTCCGAATTATTTGCATTTTTTAAAGAAAAATGTGATTAATTATGGTGATGGATCTGGAGCTCAGTTGGTCGGTGATCCAAAGTTGCGTGTTATTCAAATAAGAAATGGAATCCCCACAAATTAGGAGGGTTCCAAAGTCCTTGTGAATCAGGAAAAAAGTTATTTTAATAATTGGTTACGAAAAGGAGTTTGTTGATGTCAACATTTTCACCAAATAATATGGGGAATATCCCAAAAGATTTGAAAGGAGTTCAACAAATATCGGCTGACTTCTCCGCAGGCATAGATAAAAAAAGAGACAAGGAGAATAATTTAATTGGAACAAAATATTTCCAAACTTATGGGTCAAAAATATATTCAAAATATGTCATCACGGAATATTTCGGATAATGAAGACACATAATTTGTCAAAAGTTGAGATTCATGAAGCCTTCCTTACTAATCGGAATCGATTTTTGAAAAAGAATGAAATTTTTTCGGTGATCCGGCAAATGCAACCATAAATTTTCAAAATTTAATCCAACATGATTCCATTGTGTTAAAGGGGGATAGATTAGTTTTGAACAATTGTCTTATTGAGTCTTCATCTTTTGAAAAAAGTGAAGAAGTTAAGACTCCTTCTCACGATGATCGAGGCACTGATTTATATGTGGAAATCCCTAATATTGACTCGAACGGCGTAAACTCTACTTCAAATCATAACAAATGGAAAGTTGTCCGCGGGAAAACACGTTCAAGATATCGAAGGTCCTAAATTTATTTTTAAGGATTCATTTACTTTTATGCACATTTCATGGTGTTTTTTTCTTAAGTTTCTTTTCTCTAACGCATGTAAGTGCTTGAGGAGAGGCTTTTTCTCCTACAATAAATAAATTGTTCTTGTTAAAAATAAATATATATATTATTTTTTAATAATGATGAAAGCAATCTTGTTTAATAAAAATTATCCAATGTCCTTATAAAAAAAGACAAAAAAGAGAGAAAGTGGGATAAATGATCTCCTGGCCTAAGCCCACGAGTACCTGGGGAAAAAACCCTCAGGCACCCCGTTAATCAGCACCGAGAACCTAGCTGTCGAAACACACCTCTGAATCCACCGGCACCAGCAATCCCCAAAGCCCATCCTCCTAAGCAAGTAAAGAAGAAACTTACAAATTTACGTGGTCATACGCCTTCTCAATGTCGAGCTTACACGCAATGCCAGGATTCCCACTTCTAGACCTAGAATCCACACACTCATTAGCCACCAAAAAAGTATCAATAATCTTCCTTCCACCAACGAAGGTATTTTAGGATTCCGAAATCAAAGGGTCAATGACTGTCCTAATTTGAATAGACAACACTTTGGCTAGGAGATTATAAACACTCCCAATTAAACTGATCGGTCTGAAATCTTTGATATCAATCGAGCCCCCATTCTTAGATATCAAAGTGATGAAGGTTGCATTCATCATAGGAAAAAAGTATCCCCAATCATGGAATTCGCTAAAGAAATCTATCACATCAGACCTGACGACAAACCAAAGCTGCTGAAAAAAAGCCAACGTGAATTCATCCGTCCTCGACGCCTTATCCCCACTCATAGACTTGAGTACCTGCACGACTTCCTCCTCATAAAAAGGACTTTGATGTCTCCCTTCAAGATAGCCGAAATGCTCTCCAACTCGGCCCCATCAAGAGAGGGCTTCCACTTATCTTCTTCCCTGAACAAATCCTCATAAAACTGAGCAATAGCCCCCCTCACATCTCTATCTTCTTCAAACACCTCTCCCCAAACTGAGATTTTCCCAATGTGGTTACCCCTCCTATGTGAGGTGGAAACCGAGTGAAAAAACTTGGTATTCGAATCCCCTTCTCTTAACCATAAAGCCCTCGACTTTTTCCTCCAACTAATTTCTTCTTGAATTAACCTACTCCCTATGTCCTCTTTTTTAACAACCCTCCCTCTCCTCTCCTCCTCCGAGAGCCCGACTCTCCCTTCCTTCTCATATAACCTCCTCTATATAACTCGGTGTGACCAGGCGCACATTACCAAAAACCTCTCTATTCCACCCTTTAATGTCTTCATTAAGCAAACCCAATGTAACTGCCAACCTAAAACTAAAATTCCCCTCCACCTCATACCTTGTGCACCATACTCTAACTCTCTCGAAAAAATCATGCTCCTTGATCCACATATTCTCGAATCTGAAAGGAATCATGCCCTCTCTCCAACCCCCACATTATAACAAAATGGGACAATAGTCGGAAGTAACCCTAGGCAAGCAAGATTGAATCACCCCTAGAAAATGCTCCTCCTACCTCTGCGAAATAATAAAGCGGTCTAAACGAGACATATAAGGCAAGTCCTTAAAACTGGACCAAGTAAAAAAAAACTTCAAGAGGCAAATCAATCAACTCCATCTCTTCAATAAAGTCGTAAAACTCTCTCATATATATGAACATTCTACCACCACTACTTTTCTCTACTCCAAAACGCACCACATTGTAATCCCCTCCTAAGCAAAAAGGGACATCCCATACCCTACTCACCCCTGCCAATTCCTCCCACAACTCCCACCGACTCTTGTCCTCAACTGGCCCGTAGATACCCGAGAAACCCTAAGTAAACCGATCATCCACATTTATAAAAAGGTAGGATAACGACCACCTTCCCTCCAGGCTCCCCAACAATTTGACCACTACTGAATTCCACAAAATCACCACCCCTCCTGAAACACCCACAACGTCCAAACTAACCCACTTGATCCCTCGCCCACCCCAAATTGATCTAATGCTACAATCATCCATATATCTCATCTTTGTCTCCTGTAACACAAAATATCAGGTTTCCACCTAGCAATGACCCCGCCAACAATACCCCCACCTAGAAATGGCCCCACCAACAACACCCCTTTTGTTAGTATCATTTCATAACAGTTTTTTGATTATATAAAATAGTTTTTAGAAATTTTTTTAAAAACTTTAAAAGAGATTTTAAAATATATTCATAACATTTTTTTAAATTGTTAAAAACAGTTTTTACAATATTTTGTTGATACGGTTTTTTTAAAAAAATTGTAAAACATTTTCTTATCAATTTTTTGTAATATTGAATACAATTTTTAAAACATTACAGAACAGTTTTTAAATATTCATAACTGTTCTTTTATTATTTAAAACTGTTTTTAGATTCTTTTAAAGAATTAAAAAAAACATCAGATACGCACAAGATTTGAAAATCTAATTCAAAAATACACAAGATAAGATCTATTATTAACTTGGTCTAATACTTTTCATCATTTTCATTCTCTCTCTCTCTCTCTCTCTCTCTCTCTCTCTCTCTCTATATATATATATATATATATCCCAGTCTCTCCCTTTTCCTCGTAAAATTCTCGAGTGTCTTGAGGGCATGACAAAGGCAAGGTGTACATATGAATTGCAAAATGTTTTCATTTTCAAAATGTTATTGTTGACATTTGAAATCTTCCCATTATCTATATAGGCTTTTATGCATATATTTAAAATCTTATCTAGGAAGTTAATAGTGTTCGTGTGCTATAAAAGTTGAATATATTGCATTAGTGTAAAATCATAAGATTATGTTGCAAAGACCAGTTCCACATGAATGCTTATGAGAATTGGTTATAAATAGTCTTATATTTATATTTTATGTAAGTTAGGAATAACTGTTACAAAAAAGTAAAATTATATTTATTAGCCTTCATGTAAGTTTCCAAATTAACTTTTCAGATGTATACATTATTAATTTTTTTAAACATTTTTAGTCAAGTAATTGAGCAAAAATTGTTAAGATATAAAACATAGTTGAACTGAGTCTACCATCGTTTGTTTGATATTAAAAGGAGAGTTGAGATCTCTAAGTAGATGTATCGTTGTTATCATATTTACAATAAAATCATAAACGCAATGAAAAAATAGTATAACAAATGTTAAGCATATATCGATGCAAATCAGATAATTAATGGTAATTGAGCACATCGTTATGAACCAATTGTTGCACTTTTTAGAAATTTAAATATATCTTTCATATTTTTTATAATCCTCAATTGCCCATCATAAGGTTATAAACACTTTCACGTTTTACATATCAACATGTCATACGAAGCAGCACTGACAGAAGGTTCACAGGATCAGGGTTGGGTCTTTTTGGAAAATGGCTCAACGGGTTTCCAATGTATATCCGTTGTATGATATTTGTATTTACAATAATGATAGCTATATACTTATGATAATTGTCCTTAGATTTTTGTATGACTTTGAGGACACTTAATTAAATCTAATAGGCATTAGTGAAGACAAAGATACATTTGTGATTCCTACTTTGAGAGATATTACATTAAGATTAAGTTTTAGTAATAATACTCCAAAATTTGACGTCACATTCAAAGACATTCATTTTAAAGTGATTTATGGATGAAGGACATGTATTGGCAGTGGACATTTAACTTGTTTCACCTTGATGGGAAAATTTTCCAAGACAACTGACCTTCAAGTACTAGCATTAAATATGCTGCCATATAACGTAAGGTTATCAGATGTAAAGGGAAGTTGCCGTTCCCATTAGCATATACGAGGGCGGAATTGGATCCCATTTTTCAAGAGGATTCATTGGTTTACTATTTACATATGTCATCTTATGAATGTAAATAATAGACTTTTGAAATAAGGGATAGTATAAAAGGGCATTAATAGTTCAATATCTTGAAAATGTTAGATATAATTTTGTTCACCATTCATAATATTTGTTTTTATAAATAAGGTGGTAATGACCTTTTTTATAAGGGACATATACCAAATAGTCCCTCGGACATTTTTTAATAACCATTTAGTCCAAACTTTTTTATTTTGCCTCAAAAAGTCCTTTGCCACATATTTTGGAGAGGGAGTGCCGCTGGCGCGGCCCTCTAAAAATAAGAGAATATTGAGTGCTTGAGGGACTAAATGGGTTAAACTAAAAATATGTGTCCTTTTTAAAAAATATATATTTATAGTAGGGACTATTTAATAATTGACCCTTTTTATAATGTTACTAAAAATAATCAGCACTACCATATTTATAAAAACAAATATCATGAATGGTGAATAAAATAAATTACTAGCATTTTCAATATATTCAAGAACTAATGCCATTTTATACAATCCCATATTTCAAATATGTTATTTACGTTCATAATATGACCTATGTAGGTGGTCAACAAAGGAATCCTCTTAAAAAATGATATCCAATTCCACCCTCGCACATGATAATGGGCATGGTAACTTCCCTTTACATGTAATACCTTTATATTATATGGCAACATACTTAACAATTGTAGAAGAAGGCCATTTGACTTGGAAAATTTTCCCACCAAGGTGAAAGAGGTTAGATATCCACTGCCAATACAAGTCCTCCGTCCTTAAATCACTTTAAAATGAATTTCCTTTAAAATAACCTCAAATTTTTTGCTATTGTTACTAAAATTTAATCTCATTGTAATATATGTTTGTACTTTTTCTTGGCTTTTCATGTATTGCTTACGCTATGTATACTTCCGGTATACAGATTCGCTCCCTTAGCTATTGGTTTTTAATGGATTCATTTATTTGTCAAAAAAAAAAAAATAATTCAATGAGTGTCGCCAAAGTCATATGAAATTTTGAGGACAATTATCATAAGTAATATTGCTATTACTATTGTAAATAGAAACATCATACCGCGGATCATCCGTTGGACATCGAGCTATTTTCTAGAAACACCCATCCCTAATCCCGTGAACCTTCTGTCACTGATACTTCATGTGACATGTTTATACCTAAAATGTGAAAATCGTTGTAAACTTATATTAGCCAATTGTGGATTAAAAAAAATATGAAGGATCTATTAAGATTGCTATCAAGTGCATCAATTGATTCATATCTCTACGCCCAATTGCAATTATTTATTCGATTCGCATCAATATATGATTAATGTTTGTTATACTATTTTTGCATTGCTTTTGACTTAGGGTAAATAATATGACAAGGATACACTACTTTGCGATCTCCACTCACCTATTAATATCAAACAAACGATGGTAGACTATGTGAAATTGTGTTCAACTATATATTATTTGCTGACAATTTTATGATGAATTATAGTACTAAAAATGTTAGATGATGTTTAAACATGTTTAAATCTAAAAAGTTAATATGGAAACTTCCTGAAGGTTAATAAGTAGAAGGGTCATTCCAAACTAAAATAATATAAAAAATAAAAAAATATTTGCAACTAATTCCTTTAAGCATATATGTTGAACTGATCTTTGTAAGAGAACCATATGCCTTTATTTTGTAATCAAGATTTAACTTAATTATAGAATAAATAAACCTAATTCTACTACGAGAAAAGTACCTCAAAAAAGATAAATTCAAACTAAATATACTAACAAGTGCTTATTACGTCACTTATAAAATTCTTATTTTTCCGAATTTTGTATCATTTTGCTCCGCATCATAACTCATGGGGATTCCGAGCCGAAATCTAGACATATTCGTGGAGGAAAATACTTTTTTACTTCAATAATTTTATTTTTTGTTTGTTTCTAGTTGTTAAGTTAAATACAAATTATATTAACACTAGAATTCAGTATCAGTTTCCTAGGTCAATCTACTTCTTTGAGAAGTAGTTTCCGAGCTTATGTTTACTTTTCGTATTTTTTTAGATTTATTAATTGAAGATCGGTTGTTGGAGAAAAGAGAGTAGATTGACATTTATAACTAGTATTCATAAATTTCCTTAGTTTATTTTATTATCTTTTGTATTTATGTTGTTCACACTACACCACCCTCGACATTATTCTTTAAGATATGACCAAGGGTTATCCTATTACAGCAGAACATACATATTTTCTTAAATGCTTAAAAATTCACTCGGCGCTTACACCTCGGGGTGAGGCATCAACATATCGCTTTGTCTTAAGTGTCAAATGCCAAAAAAGAGGCATACGGCTCAATAAATTATATTTATAATATGTTTATGGTTAATATTATTAATCGACATCATATACCAAATAACTAAATATTAGATGATAATATTTTTGTTCATTATATTAGACTCGTTTTAGTGTTACTAATATTAATAAGGATTTTTCGGTGATTATTGATTTTTGAACATTATATTTGTGATTTATTGGAATATTTTACAATACTTTGTTAAGTTTGAAAAAATTTGAGATTTATGCCTCTATGTGCCTTGAGACTTACACCTCGAGTTCAAGATGTCGACAAATACTGAAGTTCTAAGGCTTTACGGTAGGTACTAAATATGATAATGTTTTAGTCCATTTAAAGGCAAAATTAATGCATTGAAATATAACACCAACATCTTTGTCGTTAGCTTTAGTAGCGCAATCACACACACACAATTACAACACACATGCAAATACACACACAAATGCACAAAATACATACATGTGAACGATGGCAAAAGGTGTATTGGTCTTTCTTCGACCCTCTAAGTTGTTCATTTCAAGAGTTCATTCTCTCTAAAAAATTGTTCAATTTATCTGTATGGTACCATTGGTGAGTCAATTGGAAAATAATGAAAAGATTATTACATAGCGCCCTTGGGGTGGAGACAAACTTGGAAAAACTTTCTTGAAGTAAAAGATAATGGAATCCCATCCTCATTTTGACATTCCTACAATCGAACGAGAAGATCTTTCCCGGTAGCCCTACTCAGTTTCATTAAGTATGATTTAATGAAACAAATTTTCAAATCTATGTTATTGATAATGTACAGTTACAAAATTAATAATCCTCAATTCCCTTCCTCGATGGATTATCTAGTATTTTGTTGTTTTCAAATCTAACATTTAGCGTTTTGATCCGCACTATCAAATGCTATCCTAGATCCATACACACATTAGAATGACTAGGAATGTTTGAGAGCTAATATCCTAAATTTCAAATCGATTTGGATTATTTTAGGTCACCCTTGCAGTAAAAACATGATTTGATATGACAAAAAGGGATTGAAGACAATAAAACCAACATGGAAATATATAACCCATATGAAAGTGATTATTTTTTAAAATTCCTTTAATGGTTTTTTCTTGATCAATTCTTGTCTAAAATTTGAAATAATAATTTGTTAAAAGAACAATACATGCAGAAAAAAATTAAAAGAACAAATAGAACAAAAACCGGTCTGGGAGTGTTGGAAAAAAACTTCCACTACCCACCAGCCCCTCTTACCCAGTTATGCCTCCGATTGACTGAAATGTGCTATAATGACTGAAAATGTAAGCTAAATAAGTTATAGACATCTCGAGCAAAATTAATACATAAAAAGGAAATAGGGATTGAGATTCAGAGGCTTCTCAACATCCTCGCTACATTTTAATATACAATAGTATGATAAGATACATGGTTTCATGTGCATATGTATGTCTGAATGTATATGTGCAAATACACAGGGTTGCGTGTATATTGATGAGTGGATTAGCTGGACAAGCAATGATATTTATAGAAATGTTTGAGTCCCACTTGTGTGCTCACATTTTGGATGATAATATGATATTTATTTGAGTCCAACACTATCTTAATTTAAACACAAATAAATGTTGATATGACACAGTAATTATGTATCGCAATCATTAGTCAGTAATTTATTTATTTTTTTGAATTTTTTTTATTTATAAACAAGAGGGAAAAGTAGCCTATGTTCAGAGACTCTTAGAAAGGCTAGAGATAAACTTAGAAACAAAATGAGTCAGACTATAATTATTGTTTAATAACAAGTTTATTTTTTAATTTGATTAATACATTGTGTTTTTCTTGTTTTTTCACTGTTGAACTCAAGACTAATTGAGGGGTTCTCTTTTAAATATTTAAAACAGTTAATTGTAATTGCTCTCATTTTCATTTTATTGCACATTTTTTCCTAGATTTAAGCTCATCAACTTATTAAAGTGTTCCATATTATACTAGAACCATGTTAATTTTAGTTGAAAAATTCATCATGTGAATGACACATGAAGTTATTTTTCTTCAAATAATATAATGAATAGTTTATAATTTTGAGAACTTTTAAATTTTACTTTTGATAAAGTTTAGAAATTACAAAAACCAATAACAAAAATAACGGGATAGAAAGATTCTTTAAAATATTCAATCACCATAAAAAAGTCTTCAAATTACAAAAAAATTATCATAAACAAAACTTGAATTAGAGAAAAAAAGAGATTTTAAAATATGAAAAAAGTAAAAAAAAAACAGATATAACAATAGAACATAAAATTACTGAAAAAACCTTTTTTAAAAATCTTTGAGAAACAAACAAACTAGAAAAAAAATTCAAATTACAAAAAAAAAATTAAATAATGATAAAAAAAATCTTCATGGTTGTGCTATTTTCTATCCTTTTTATAAATCATGTGAAAGGTAAAGTAATATAAGAGAGCCAGAGGAGAATGGGAAAAGTGGTATTTTTCCACATAACTGAAAATTCAAAGGGAAACATATAAAAGTCTTAATTACACTCGTCATCTATAAATTATCAATTTATCTATATCAATTTATCTATAATTTATCTATAATTTATAATTTATCTATAATTTATCAATGGTGACTCTTATATCAATTTATCTATAAATTTGTGATGCATTTTTATCTAAGAAAAATGGAAACCATATCCTTGTGACATTTAATAAATTTGATTATTCTAACTATTCATATTTTGTACTCCAAAAGACAAAGTCACAATTTAATAAATTATTGCACAAATAATATTAGACATGTTGTGTATTCCTATTTTAGAGTTGTGTTTTTGTACTGACACTCCACATGGCACAAAAACCATTAGGATACGAAGCCGACTTGACAGAAAATCATATTGTTTTACATAACACGAATACGACCGATTTATAACATGACTAACACGATTAATGACCTATACACCTATTTAAACACGACTATACCCAAAAACATAATATGAAACTAAACTCAAATTGATGTGATATGTCATTTTTGTATCATATGTGATGCGATTTTTATGTTAGTTAAATATTGTGATGTTCCATTTGATTCATTGTTCACTAAACTCAAAACTTTGACTCGTGTTATTGTGTTGTGCAAATTGATTCATTTTTCACTTTTGACTTCGTGTACTATTGTGTTAAATTGAGTTTAAAAATCATTGATCGTGTTAATCATGTTTTCAAAGTGACATTTTTATGTTAGTTAAATATTGTGAATCTGTGGTGTACCCTACCTTGGTCATGTGAAAATGATCAACTGTAGAGGCATAGATTTGACAAATAAAAATGATTCCTTTATAGTTATAGCTAGAAACAATAAAAAATAAATAAATAAATAGACTACCTATATGTTAGGACCACTCATTGGGGAATAAATTTGACAAATAACAATATTAAGGAAAAACAATATAACACGTGTTCTGTGAGAGTTCGAAAACTATATTTGGGAAAGTAATGCTGATCTAGCTAGATGATATGTTCACATGTTTGGAAAATTCCAGTATTTTTTCACTAGTTAGTTACTCCGAGCTACTTTAGAATATATTTTCTTCGTCTAGATATTTTTATTTATTCTCATCCTATTTTATAAATCAAAATATATGTTGTTTCTCGGAATATTATTTTTTTATATTCAGTTTATAATTATATTGCTTCTTTGGGACTCTCGGCCATAAAAAGCCTACTATTGAAGAAAATATGAAGGGAGTATTTGAGTGATTGGAAATATATGAGGTGGAGATAAAAAATTAGGGGGATCAATTATGTAGACATGAGATAAGTTTGCTTAAAAGGGATTCCCCAAAAAATTGGGTTGGTGTCACTTTCACATTTTTCAAACACATTCATCTTGTTTGTTAATGCACTAAAATAATTCATTTTGGGATGATAGATCAGCTCATATAGTAATATGTGAGACCGACTCATAATACTAGTTGTGGTGTATTGAATGTTGTTGTCACATAGAGAAAATCATATGATACACATTAAAATACAAATTTCGCCCTCTTTTCTGAGATATAAGAATGAAACAAATGTGTATCCAAAATTGCCAATTGGTGGAGACTAGTAGGCCTGTAAACGGGTCGAATTCAGACTGGATCAGGCAAATTCAAATTCATATACGTTTATGTTAAACGGATTAGGATTCAATCTGATTATTCGTCGGATTATCTGTTAGGGTTCCAAATTCACATCCGTTTAGGTTAAACGGATACGGATCCAATTCGATTATCCGACAGATTATTTTTTATTTATTTTTATAATAATTTTCATTAAAAATATATAAATAATGATATTTCAAAACATATACTTTTGACCACTTGATTTGCAACATTTTAATTTTTAACTCTTAGGATCCGTGTGTGTGTCTTTTTCCTTTTATATGAGGAGGAATTTTTTTATATAATATTATAACTATTATAATATATATTTAAAATATTATTGAATACAATATATATTAATTAAAAATATATTATATATAACCAATACACACACACACATATTATATATAAAGCTAATGTTCCCCCTACTTGGGTCCTACATGTTTGGACAATCTGATACATCAGTAGATTATATTGTGTATAATCTATTGATGTGGATTATGGTGGTGTCCTGGCTCTTTTCCCCTTTCATATTCAATTTGTCTTGTTTAGAGTGGAAGAGAACTATTGATCATTGGCATGGATGGAATGCTTGGACGAGGAATCCAGTGAGCCTTGGTATACCCTATAAAGAAAGTTAGTAATCGCTGCGGGAGGAGGAACCAAAACACGTGGAATAAATGATATCATTGCAAGATTTTTCATCTTTCAATATGGCCTCGTTCATAGGCTAATCATAACAGAAAATGGAATGACTTATAATAGCCAACAACCACTATTTGTGTACTTTTTTCAAACTGACCACATCAAATATATGTTCACCAACTAATATTTTTTTAAAATATATTGTAGGTCATGTTTCTCACATTTCTACTCGACATGTTTATTTAAAGAAAAATTCTATTAGCGCTGAACTTTCGACTGAAGGCAAATGGACTGAATGATGTGGCACACTAGTGAACAAAAAGACAAGAGGTGCTAAAGTCAAAAGGAAAAAAACTCGGGAAGAAGAAAAAAAAAAGAACTCTAAACTAAGCTTCTTCTCTTCTTGTAAACCCTCTCTACCTTTTCTTCATTTTCAAACCACATACAAAGACTCATCTCTTTTGAAAAAAAAAAAATGTTTCCTTTAAAAATCTTCTGTCTTACAATAAAAAAATTATTTAACTATTTAATTAAAAAACGTTTTTTTATAGTAATTTAAAAAAAATAGTTTTTCATAAACACTCTTTTCAACTTTTTGAAACTGTTTAAAAAAATAATAGCTGTTTTAAAATTAAAAAAAAAAACTTTGAAATGTTCGGTAAGTTATACTAATTTAGAAAAAAACAAGGAACTAGTTTTAAAATAAAAAAGATATTCTCTTTATAAATAGAAGGTATTTGGTAATGAATGAGGGACATTTTGTATAATTTTAGTCTCAAAATGAACTACTTAACGGTCAACTGACACAATTTTTTTATTTACCAAATACGAACACGTCTCAATTGAATTATAACACGACACACAAATTTTTTCTTTACAAAACACGAACACGACTCAAACAAAAGAGACACAACACAAAATATTTTTTTTAGCAAAACACAAAAACGTCTCAGTTAAGACACGGCAAGACACAATTTATGATATTCTTACCTAACTTCAACGACTCAAATAAAAGCGACATGAAACAAAAAAATTTTACCAAGCACAGCCACAATTAAATTAAAACGTGACACGACACTTAACAATACAAAATCTTATTTTTTAGCTAACATAAACACGATCCAAATGAAAACGATATAGGCGTGGCACAAAATCTTTTTTTTCTACCAATCATGAACACAATACAAGAAGAAATATCCTTTACGCCAAAAGGGAAAATGGAATGTTTTTTATATCAAGGTCGTTGCGTGTTTTATTAAGCCGAGTTCGTATTTGGGGAAAAAAAAAAAACTTCCAACTCATATTACGTTTCATTTGAATCGTGTTGGTGTTAATTAGACAAAAAGATTACGTATATAAAAGTCTTTTTTTATATAAATATAAAAACTGACTTTTTAATAAAACGTATTTTTTCTAACTTATAACTTTTATTATAAAAAAGGGTTTTTATAACTTTTTTATAATAAGTTTTATCATAAAATATCTTTTTACAAATAAAAACTGTTTTTATAAATAAAAATCTGACTTTTTTTGAATTATTTTTTATATATAATTTTTGGAAAAAGTTTTTTTTGTTAAAGGGTGTTGATACAGGGACCCAGTTCGTGGACACATTTTCTAAACCCAGTGACGTGTCAGATACACATTGGGTGGATTTTTACATCATATGGGGTCCATTACAAAACACACCCAATCCGTGTCTGACACGTCACTGGGTTTAGAAAATGTGTCCACGAACTGGGTCCCCGTATCTTTACTCTTTGTCCAAATACCGCATAAGTACCCAATATTTGTTCAAAACACCAAAAACACACAACACCACATGCACGATTTGAAATTGATTAGTGCCGCTGGCGCGGACACACAATTAATAAGTGATGTGGGTCCGGAAATGTGACACTAATTAATAGCGATATCATGTCAATAAACATAGTTTTTTTTTATGAAAAAATATTTTTTTAATTTTAATTTTAATAAAATCTGTTTAATTTTAATTAAAAAAACTAATCAATCACGATATTTTGTTATCATGTCAATAAACATAGTTTATTTAGTTATGAAAAAATATTTTTTTAATTTTAATAAAAGACTATTTGCTTTTAATTTAAAAAAAATGGTTTTTTATATAAATATAATTTTTTAATATAAAAACTATTTTTATATCAATTGTTAAAAATAAAAGAGTAAGAAACTTATAAAAAAATGTTCTATCTATTAATATAAAATAATTGTTTTGCAATGTAATGAGAAACTTGTAAGAGATTTACAAATAGCAGTGCTATTTTACAATGTAATACCGGCGGCTATAGATGGTTTAATTCATTTCTTGTACACATGACCATTTCATTTTATCATTATCACTTTACACATCATTCGGTGGAAAGCTATTAAGTCCGGTTCCAATAGAAACGCTCTTATTTAAATGGACATAACGTGAGAAATAATTTGTTTCTAGTTTTCTTTCCTTTACATTTTAAATACATGCGTCTGCTTTTCAATAAAACGAAAGACACATAAGAGTAAGACATCCATTCTATTTGAGCTTAGGATATTACAAGGAGAGATGTTTTGGACATTTCTTATTAGTCTAGTCATTTTTTTTTTCATTTTCATTATAATCTTAAAGGATATTATAAGATGCTTGCTAGCCCATCTGTTGGTGCTTGCTTAAGGTTAGTTAAATTGTCGGGTCTCTCCTACTTGTTTATGTTTCGTTTACCTTGCATCAAATTTTTAGGTTCAAACTTCAACCCCTGACTCACGAGACCAAAATGCTGCGTCTTTTATGTTGTGTTAAAACACTTTTGTGCATTGCTTAATTCTATACATAAAATTGGATATTTTTATTATTTTTTTAATAAATTTGAGGTTTGCGGTAGTATATCATGCCTCTTACTAGATATAATAATGTTATTAGAGTTTTTTTTTTTTTTTAAATAAAATCCATCATTTTATATATGTTTTCTTCTCATATTTTTCAGGCACATGGAACAAAAATAACAGAGAAAATAACAAAATTGTCGAGACACAGCCCGAACTTTTTCCTTAACCTAACAAAGTTACCGGAGGCATTAATGACCATGAAGAGGATACTTGTCACGATGGCGAAAGCTAAAGGCCTCACTCTAGGAGCTAGGGAAGGGGCATAATCATCATAAGTCATTAAAGGAGCGAAGCCATCACTTGAATTGGCTCAGTCGTAGAAGCCATCCAGTCTAGGATATCTCTCACCCAAGATGTCCGTACGGATATAGTCCTCTAACATCGCTTAAGGACGATGAGGAATCTATATCGCGTCTCCCCCTCTAATCGGATATATCGGGATGGCAACACATACTCTATAAGTGGAGGAATCTTCACTGCCCTAGAACCACTCCCATAAGTCTGAGTCGATGATACCGATACCCCACAACGTCATGTCCTTATCACTAGAGGTGAATCTCCCTCCGTACCATAGATAGATGGAGACATCAACCACATAAAATACTAAAATACCCTCAATGCTAAATAAAACTCTAATACCCCCCCCCCCCCCCCTCAAACTCATGATGCTGCAGCGAGAAGCATTGAGAGTTTGCCAACCAAAAAACGAAAACGCTGAACTGGATGAGACTTTGTAAACAAATCAGCTACCTGTGCGAAAGAAGAAACAAAAGGCAAAGTGATGGCGCCATGCGTAAGATGATGACGAGTAATATGACAATCAATCTCAATGTGCTTAGTCCTCTCATGAAAAACTGAATTGTGAGCAATCTGAATAGCACTCTTATTATCACAGTACATAGGAGTGGGCTGAGAAAGAGAGACACCCATATCTGCAAGTAACCGACGTAGCCAAACAACTTCGCGAGTGGTAGAAGCCATAGCACGGTACTCGGCTTCCATGGAAGACACATAAACAACAACTTGCTTTTTGCTCTTCCAAGAAATAAGAGAATCACCCAGAAACACACAAAATCCAGTAACAGATTTGCGATTTGCAGGATCACCGGCCCAATCAGCATCAGAGTATGCACGCAGCTCCAAAGAAGAAGATGAAGGAAGTAAAAGACTCTGAAATCGAGTGCCTCTCAAGTATCGCAATATACGATGAACAGCTGCCCAATGAACTGTAGTAGGAGCAGTACCAAACTCACTAACAACATGGACAGCATGAGCTATATCTGGACGAGTAATAGTGAGATAAACCAAGCTGCCCACAATAGTGCGATATAAGGTGGGATCAGGCAAAAGAACACCATCATACGGGGAAAGATGAACATTATGCTCCAAAGGGGTATCAACAATCTTAGTACCAGTGAGGCGAGCACGCTCAAGAATGTCCCCGATGTACTTAGATTGTGAGAGAAGATAACCCTTTGGAGAATGATCTACCTCAATACCCAAAAAGTAACGTAGGGGCCCCAAATCCTTCATCTCAAAACAACGAGATAATTCAGACTTCAACGCTGTAATTCCACCAACATCATCCCCATTAATAATCATATCATCAACATACAAAGAGAGTAGAATACAACCACCGAAGGTGCACCTGATAAAGAGAGCTGAATCATTCTCACTTGGAATGAACCCAAGAGAGGTAATCACGGCAGTAAACTTCTCAAACCAAGCTTGTGGTGCCTGTTTGAGACCATATAAGGCTTTCTTAAGCCTACAAACTTCACCAGGACCATGTGGAACACCCGGAGGAGGAATCATATAAACCTCCTCATGAAGATCACCATTCAAGAACGCATTTTTAACATCCATTTGCGATATATTCCACTGACGAACAGATGCAACAACAATAAGAGTACGAATAGTAGTCAATTTCGCAACAGGAGCAAAGGTTTCATCATAATCCATACCATATTGCTGAGAAAAACCTTGAGCAACCAATCTTGCTTTGTACCGCTCAATTGACCCATCTGACCTGGTTTTGATTTTATATACCCAACGAGATCCAATTGCCCACTTACCAGCAGGTAAGGGGACCAAACTCCAAGTATCTGTCTGATGCAAAGAAGAGAGTTCCTCAGCCATAGCCTGTTGCCAAAGATGATCAAGAACTGCCTCTTTATAAGACGAAGGCTCAGAGAGGCAGTGAACAGAGGATAAAAATGAAGCAAAAGAATCAGAATAACAAGAATAAACAAAATCTGGTGACTGAGTGGACTTACGTGGATGTTTTGGATAGCGAGAAGGAGGTTCCACTGTTTCAGTAGGTGCTTGGGTGGCCACACGAGAAGGGGGAGCATCAGGAACATCGGATGGCAAAGTACCTGCATCAGTAGAAATAATAGGAACATGAGCAACATGGGGTGGCACACTATCGGTGGTGCAAGTTAATTCAGATGGCACACTCTCATCATTATCAGAGAACGGATCAATATTGAAGAGATCAGATTTAGTGAGTTCATGAGGGCTATCGGGAATAGAAAAGAAAGGAATATGCTCAAGAAACACAACATGGCGAGAGACATATAATTTTTTTGTAACTGGATCATAACAACGATATCCCTTTTGACCCTCACCATAACCAAGAAAGACACAAATAGCTGACTTTGGAGATAATTTGGTACGTTCCACACGAGGTCGAAGAACAAAACAAGTACAACCAAACACCTTTAAGGAAGAATAATCAGGGGCACACCCATACTACTTTTCAAAAGGTGACAAACCTGAGCAATGAGAGGTCAGAATCTTATTAATCAGATTAACAGCAGTAAGGACAGCCTCTCCCCAAAACTCACTAGGGACATATGCGGATAATAAAAGAGAGCGAGCAGTTTCAACAATGTGCCGATGTTTCCTTTCAGCAACACCATTTTGCTCAGGAGTGTCAGTACAAGATGATTGGTGAATAGTTCCATCTAAATCAAGCAACTCACCGAAATTTTGAGAAGTATATTCCCCACCCAAATCGCATCTAAAGCATTTTATAATAGTAGAATGTTGAGTTTTGACAAAGGCACGAAATTTATTATAAATATCAAAAAAATCCGAACGTCGTTTCATGAGAAAAACCCAACAGTATCGCGTATAATCATCAATAAAGGAGACATAATATCGAGACCCTCCTCTTGTAATAATAGGAGACGGTCCCCACACATCAGAATGAATAAGATCAAAGGGTGCAAAAGTAGAGGAAATACTTCTATTAAACGGTAAAGCTGAAAATTTTGCAAGTTTACAACCGCTACAATCAGAGATATCATGGCAATGCAAATTTCCTAATTTTCCTGTAGAAGCCAAATATTTTAATCGTGAACCTGAGACATGACCAAGACGAGAGTGCCATAAATAAAAGCTACACGAATCTGAACTCAAACGAAAGGATGACAAGTCAACACTAGAAGCTGCAACCATTGGAACATTAAGTTTCTCCATGATGTACAATCCCCCCTACCTACGGCCTGTCCCAATCACCTTCTGAGACTGTGGATCCTGCACATGACAAAAGGTAGAAGAGAAGGAAACTGAGTAACCGGCATCACATAGTTGACCAACAGAGATAAGATTCATTATAAGCTTAGGAATGTGGTAAACATTAGAGAGAGATAAGTTGGGTGATTCAATAGTCCCAACACCCATTGAGGGCATGGGAGTACCATCAGCAGTCATAACGGGCAACGAAGAAGTGGGACAAAAAGAACCAAAAGAGGACAAATTTGGTGACATGTGATTAGAAGTGCCGGAGTCTAGAATCCAAATACCTGAGGACTTACCTGGTGAAGAGATGGACATGGCGTGAGGCTGTGTGGCAAGACACTTTTGAAACTGCTCAGCAAGAGAAGACATGGATGGAGTTAATGATGAAGAACCTGATGCAAATGAGTTTGATGGCGGTACAACTGCTGCAGTATTAGGTTGTGAAGGCCTATATGAACGCTGCTGAGATTGGTTATTGGATTTCCAACCAGAAAACTGTTGCTGTTGTGCTCGACTATTTGATTGTTGTTGTGCTCGCAACTTAAGCCACTGAGACTTCCAATGACCCTTCTCCTTACAATAGCTACATTCATCACTTGCAACTCTCGAATAAGGCTTGTTCTGATTACTGGAAAGAGGCCGAGAGGAGGCTGCGAAAACAGATGGATTAGGGTCCGAACAAATTACCTTCCCTGACTGAGTCTTAAGACGAATCTCCTCGGCTAACAACTCGTGAACAACAGAATCAACAGTTGGAAGTGGGCTACGATGAAGAATCGACCCACGAAGACCCTCAAAATCATCACGCAATGCCATCAGAAACTGAACCAGACGTTGTTCCTCCCTATTGGAAACATATGGTGCAAAGGCCCGCAATTCAGCCGACTCTGTGAGAGCCAACTGATCCCATAGATCCGTCATAGCAGAATAGAACTCCTGAATACTCAATTTTTTTTGCTCAAGAGCTCGAATATCGCACTCTAACTGGTACTTTTTTGCGAAATTAGATTGGGTATACAATCTGCCCAAATGATCCCAAACATCCTTTGCATAATCATACTTAGCCAACTGCATACCTATAGAAGGTGCAACGGAGTTATTGATCCAAGTGATGATTTTCGAGTTGTTTGCCTCCCAAACATCCAACAACTCTGCATATTTTTCAACGTTCGTCTTATCGTTAGGCCTACTCAAATCTCCATTAATGTAACCCCAAAGCTTCTTCCCTTTCAAAAAATTCTTCATAACATAACTCCAATACGTATAATTTTTTTCCATCTAATCTGACACTAATTGATTGCAGCGAATCATCTCTTTCACCAGCCATTGCGAAGATAAACAATCAAACAGTACCCAAACTGAACCAAATCGAACGAACTAAACAATTAATCGAACAAACAGGAGGAAAACGATCATAATTACCTTCAAAACAGTCGAGCGAACAGAAAAAGTACCTCCAAAAAAAACTGTTGGATCCGTGGACTGTGTTGATGAGATTAAGCTTTGATCCCGCTCTGATACCATGATAATATATCAAAGATCTACAATCAAATGGAAAGAGAGAAAAAAGAGGGGCTAGGGTTTCATATTGCCATACACTAGAATGTCTTACAATAAAACGAAGAAGGGAGAATATATATAACCTACAACAACCACCTAATAATAATAGGAAAAGTGAAAATACTAAAATACCCTCAATGCTAAATAAAACTCTAATAAATGTTTTAGTCCATTTAAAGGCTAAATTAATGCATTGAAATGTAACACCAACATCTTGGAGGATAGGTTTACTAGCCCAATCACACACGCACAAATACACATAATCCATACTTCTAAATGATGCCAAAAGGCATAGTTGGTCTTTCTTTGACCCTCTAACTTCTTCTTCATTGCAAGAGTTCATTCTCTCTACAAAATTGTTCCATTCATCTGTATGGTACCATTGATGAGTCAAGTGGAAAATAAAGAAAAGTCTATTACACAACCCTTGTGTGTGTGAGAGAGAGAGAGGGGGGGGGCAACAAACATGGCAATTTTCTCTTAAATTAAAAGAAAATGGAACCCCATCCTCATTTTCAGATTCTTAGGATGGAAAGAAAAACTCTTGGCTTGTAGCCCCCTTTTTTTTTAAGAAACCAAGAAAATATAATAGAAGTACCAAATGAAATCTGGTGACAAAATCATTAACTTTAACATTCTTTTAATTCTCTCTGGTGTAAACTTCCTGTCTTTGGGTCCAACACTCTGGTAGTTTACACACAGATCAATCCAGTGTGACACAGTAATTATGTATCGCAATCATTATTCGGTGTATAATTATTTTATTTTTTTGACATTTTTTTTATTTACAAACGAGGAGAAAAATAAGCCTCTCCTTGGGGACTCGTTCATCCGCTAGAGATAAACTTAGAAACAAAATGAGTTCCACTATAATTAGGTTGTGTTTGATAAATAAGATGAAAAATAAATGGTAATAGTTAATTTTCATGGAATTGAAATTTTGGAAATATTTTCCATGGAAAAAATTTATTTTTGTTGTTTGATTGCAATTACTTTTCAGGTGGAAAATGCTCTATTTTTCATCTTTTATGTGTTTGATTCCCAATATTTTCGATGGAAATACAGTAGAAAATATATATAAAAAACAGAAAAATTAATAAAAATAACCAAAATTTTTTAAAAAGACACAAAAAATGAATAAATAAAAAATTGCAGAAGATAAATTAAAAAAACAGAAAATAAATATTAACCCCAGAATGAATTTAAAAAGACAAATATAAAAAAGAAGAAAACATGTATTAAGGGTATTAAGAGAAAACAAAAAATGAATAAAAACCAAATCGACCACGTCCCCACCCATCCTCGCACCCCAACCCCCAACAGTTTTGTCCCCCCTGTTGCCAGGTTTGTTCTTATTTTTTTATTTCTCCTGTTTCTTTTTTCTAATATTTTCTTTGTTATTAGTTTTCTAGGGTATTTATTCATTCCCATTCTTTTAATTTTTTGAGAGATTTTTTTATTTTCTTTTATTTTTTTCTTAATTAATTAATTTATGCCTTTTCAAATAAATTTTTTGACTTTTTTTAAAATTAATTCAGGGGTTAATATTTACTTTCTATTTTTTAGTCATTTTCTATATTTTGTGTTTTTATTGATTTCCCTCTTTTTCTGGGAGTTTTTTAAAGATATTCTGGGACTAATATTTATTTAATATATTTTTTTATTTTCTGTACGTTTTTCATTATTATTTGTTTTTAATTATTTTTGTCTTTTTTAAAACTTTCTGACCATATTTTTAATTTTCTCGTATTTGTTTTCTGAATTAATAAGTTTCTGACTTTTTAATAAATTTATGGGTATTTTTAAATTAATTCCAGGGTTAATATTCATTTTCTCTTTTTTATTCACTTTTTGTTTTTTTTTTTCATTATTTTGGGGTTTTTATTCATTTGCTAGATTTTTTTATTATTTTGGGTTTTTTTCACTTTTGTATTGTTTTTCAATATTTTTGGGTGTTTATTCACTTTCTGGAAATTTTTTTCAATTTTTTTGGGTTTCTATTCATTTCGGGATATTATTTTTCATTGTTTTTGGGGGTTTAATTCATTTTCTGCATTTTTTCAATTATTTTTTGGATTTTTTTCATTATTTTGGGGGGTTTGATTCTTTTTCTGAATTTTTTTCATTATTTTTGGGGTTCTATTCACTTTCTAATTTTTTTCCATTATTTTTGGGTTTTTATTCCCTTTATGGATTTTTTTCATTAATTTTTGGTTTTTATTCATTATTTGGAATTTTCATTATTTTGGGATTTTTATTCACTTTCTGGATTTTTCTCATTATTTTGGGGGTTTTATTCATTTTGTGTATTTATTTCGTTATTTTTAGGGTTTTATTCATTTTTAGGATTTTTTTCATTATTTTTGGAGTTTTATTCACTTTCTTTATTTTTTTTCATTATTATTGGATTTTTGTTCACTTTCTAGATTTTTTTTCTTTATTTTTGGGTTTTTATTCATTTTTTGGATTTTTTTTCATTATTTTTGGGGCTTTATTCATTTTTTGGATTTTTTTTCATTATTTTTGGGGCTTTTATTCATTTTCTGATTTTTTTTTCATCATTTTTGGGGCTTTATTCACTTTCTAAATATTTTCCATCATTTTTTGTTTTTTATTAACTTTCTGGATTTTTTAAAATTATTTTTTTGTTTTTATTCAGTTTTTTTCCATTTTTTTGGGTTTTGTTCACTTTCTGGATTTTTCTCATTATTTTGGGTTTTTTATTCATTATTTTTTGTTTACAAACGAGAAGAAAAATTAGCCTCCCCTAGGGGGCTATATCATGCGCTAGAGATAAACTTTGAAACAAAATGAGTTCGACTATTATTATTGTTTTGTAACAAGTTTATTTTTTAATTTGATTAATACATTATGTTTTTCTTATTTTATTAGAAAACTATTGAACTCATCGAGGGGTTCTCTTTAAAATATTTAAAAAGGGTTATTTGTAATTGCTCCCATTTTCGTTTTACTACCCATTTTTTCCTTAGATTTAAGCTCATCAACTTATTCAGACGTTCCATGTTATACTAGAACCGTGTTCATTTTACTTGAAAAGTTTATCATCTGAATGACACAAGAAGTTATTTTTCTTCAGATAATATAAATGAACAATTTATAATTTTGAGAACTTTAAAATTTTCTTTTTCATAAACTTTTAAAATTTCAAAAAACTATGACGGAAATTACGGGGGAAAAAATAATCTTTGAAATATTCAATCCCCATTAAAAATACTTCAAATTAGAGAGAAGGTATCATAAACAAAAATTGAAATAGAGAAAAATAAATATGAAAAAATATGAAAAAAAAGAAAGCAAAAAACCCAATGTAACAACAAAACATAAAATTACCCAAAAAATAATTTTTAAAATCTTTGAGAGCACACAAACAGAAGGAAAAATTACAAATTACAGAAAAAACATGAAATTTAATGATGGTAAACAATCTTCATGGCTATCATTTGAAATTTGTCCGGAGACCTTTGAAAATGTGGATATTAAATTCAGCTTGACTGAGAGGCTGTCTAAGAGCGTTTAATTCATCGATTTTTTTTTGTGGAGATAGGTAGACACAGTGTCATCACCTTGATTTAGTCTGTGGAGATGAAGGTGTAAGTTGAGAATTCGTGTTTTCGATGGAGACACAGGAGTCATTCTCTCTCTCACAGACACACACTAACCAATGCACATAGAGACCCATATTCACATAAACCAACTGTGACAAAAAAATAACAAGATTTTAATTACAGTCTTCCCCTACAATCACATAAACTCAACTCAACAAAGCCTTTTCCCAATTATTTGGGGTCGGCTACATGAATCCTATTTTTTCATTTCATTTTGTCCAGTGCAATATCTTCGGTTAAACCACATGATATCATGTCCTTTTTTATAATATCCCACCAAGTTAATTTAGGCCTACCTCTACCCCTTGGGTTACTATCAATACTAACTAAATCACTCTTCCTTACAAGAGCATCCATTGGTCTACGCTTAACGTGTCCAAACCATCTAAGTCGATTATCTTCTATAGGAGCTACTTTTACCGTTTCACGAATTTTTTCATTTTTAATTTTATCCTTTCGAGTTTTACCACAAATCCATCTTAGCATTCGCATCTCCGCCACACTCATTTTCTGCCCATTTTGTTTCTTGGTTTCCCAACACTCTGTCCCATATTACATGGCGGGTCTAATGGTCGTCCTATAAAATTTTTCTTTTAAAAGGTATACACCTATCACACAGAACGCCGGTCGCACTTGTCCACTTAACCCAACCTGCTCTAATCCTATGCGTAACATCATCACTAATATCTCCATCTTTTTGTATAATCGATCCTAAATAACGAAAATGGTCATTTCTAGGTATTTCTTGACCCTCTAATTTCACCACATCTCCATTTGTCCTCCTATTACTACTAAAATTACACTCCACATATTCTGTTTTAGTTCTGCTTATTTTAAATCCTCTTGTTTCTAAAGTTTCTCTCCACAATTCCAACCTAGCATTTATCCCCATCTTAGTCTCATCGATTAAAACAATAGCATCTGCAAATAGCATACACCATGGCACCTAATCTTGTATTTGTCCAGTCAACTCATCCATAACAAGCGCAAAGAGATAAGGACTTAATGCTGAACCTTGGTGTAGCCCTATTGTAATTGAAAATTCACTACTTTCTCCAGCTGATGTTCTTACTGTAGTCATCGCACCATCATATATATCCTTAATCACGTCAATATATCTGCGAGTCACTCCTCTTTTGTGTAGAACCCACCATATTATATCTCTGGGTATCCTATCATACGCCTTCTCCAAATCTATAAAAATCATATGAAGATCCTTATTTTCTCTCTCTATATCTCTCCATTAATCTCCTCAATAAATACATTGCTTCCATTGTTGACCTCCCAGGCATAAACCCAAATTGATTCTCAGATACTGTTGTCTTCAATCTCAATCTATATTCAATCACTCTCTCACAAAGTTTCATTTTATGACTCATTAACTTAATACCACGATAATTTGAACAACTTTGTATCTCCCCTTTATTTTTATAAATAGGTACTAAAATACTTTTTCTCCATTCATCGGGCATCCTATTAGTCATTAAAATTCTATTAAATAATTTTGTAAGTCATGATACTCCATCCTCCCCTAAGCACTTCCAAACCTCAATAGGGATACCATATGGTCCTAAAACCTTCCCTTTTTTCATATTTTTTAGAGCAATCCTGACCTCTGTTGTCCAAATTCTACAAAAAAATATATCTTCTCGAGTCTCCCTAAGTTCCTCTATATCTAATCTACTCCCATTATCTCCATTTAATAATCTCTTAAAGTAGTTTTTCCATCTTTCCATAATTTCATCATCTTTGACTAGGACTCTCGAATCATCACTTTTGATGCACTTAACGTTATTAAAATCTTTTGTTTTCCTATCCCTAAGTTTAGCAATCTTATAAATACTTTTTCCCCTTCTTGTGTTCCTAATTTTGTATAAAGATCATCATACGCTTTTAACTTAGCATCTCTTACCACTTTCTTAACTTCCTTTTTAGCCCATTTATATTTCTCAAAATTCTCTTCATTTCTATTTGTTTGCCATGTTTTAAAACACTCCCTTTTAATTTTTACTATATTCTGTACTGCTTCATTCCACCACCAAGTTTCTTTAGACTGTGTCCCTTTGCCTTTTGATTCTCCAAGAATTTCTTTTGATATTCTCCTAATGCATGTGGCCATCTTATTCCACATTATGTTAGTTTCTTCTTCACTATTCCATGTTGCTTCATTTAATACTTTATCTTTAAATAGTTCTAATTTCTCTCCTTTTAAATTCCCCCACAATCACATAATAACAAAAAAAAAAAGTTGACTTTATTCAAAGACGGATACGCACTGACCTTTGGAAATAGTCTCTAAAAAAATCATATTTCAATAGATCGTGTGATAACATAACCTTAAACCCATTAAAGAGTACTCTGCAATTGAGGAAAAAATATAAGAAACAAAAGAAAGAAATAAGGTTACTTGAAGTTAAATGGCCAAAAAAGATGATTAATTAAAATAGAAGATGATATAAGATTTAAAATGAAGAAAAAAAGCAAAAATTAAATGGACATAACAAACAACACAAACCTGTTACGTATTTAAACAACACCTTCACAAAGTGAGATCGAAGACCATAAACCGAACATGGAAATATAATAACCTATACTATACTTCATGATCAATTCAGGTCTAAAGTATGAAATAATAATCTGTATTATACTTCTATTTAATAAGAACACAAAAAGTGTAGAATAAATCATTAACGAAAAAGCATATCAAATAGAGTAGCGCAAGAGATGAAGAGAAAGTAACGATTAACATGAAAATAAACCAGTAGACATCTTAGCAAAAATAAAGCATAAAGTGTTGGAAATTATTTTATTATAATATAATAAGAATTTTAATTGAGTGAAAATTATTTTTTATAGACACAATGGTTTGTGACTAATTTTGTCTTTTTATGAAAGGTTGTGAATATTCATTAACTGGCATGTCTATTCGGAAAGGGTGTCTACCTTTCTATAAATAGAAACCCCTCCTTCATTCTTTTCAGTTCTTAATTTCCGAGAGTCTATTCTAACTCACTTATCATTCAATTCTTGAGTCAATCCATGAGAGATTACAACATAGAATTTGGATTCACTTTATATATTGAAGTGTCACTTATATAAAGACGGAAATTTCGTTCTATTTATGGAAGCAAACGTTCAACAAACCTTAAACACCGATGAGTGAAATTGTGTGAAACACAAGGCTTGACTTCAATTTCCTTCGTATTATCTATAAGATTTGATATGCTATTTATATTGTTATTTGAATTTGCGTTCTTGTGAATATATATCATATTTGATTCATCTCAAACACAAAAGCACATAATTATTATATAACAATCTTAAGACAGATTATCCTAATAATGTGCTAATGCAATTTCGTGCATCACATATTCGTTACTTGTGATAAATTGATACATAATGCAAATCGAATCATTTTGTCAGTGTTTGGAAAAATTCTTGTCTTTTCATTAAGGCATTTATGTCTTTTATGTATACAACAATTACCCTACGTAAAATGAATTATATATTTCTGGGACTGCTATGAACAATGAATGATAAGTTTTGAGCAATCTAAATATAAAGAATGGTCTTTATATAAAGACGATCATTATTGCGATTTCTTCTCACTCATGAAGGTTTTATTAAGTATGTATAATTGTAGAATACATATCTTCTTTATAAATGCAATATATAGAAATATTAAAGAAAGATGTATTTGATATCATGAAAAAATCAAACCGTACAGATTTGTGTTTGTCACTTGTCTTTCATTACAAATACCCAAATATTATTTACTTTGGTCTTGTATCTTTTGAAATGATGATATCATTATGGAATAGGGATATAGTGAGGCATTCCATTAGTTTATGGCCATTGATAATTTTATACCTATGCATGACTTTAGTATTTGTTTAGTAGTGCATATGACTTTGAGCACATTCAGAAGTTTCTTTATAGATTATAGGTCAAACACCCATCTACTAATTTCATTTTAATGGGATTTTGTCATCGATTGAAATAATGTGTAAATAGATCCACTTTGCAATCCATACTCACTGAATATTAATTAACGGGGTTTAATACAATCATTTATTTATCAAAAGACAATATTGATTGATGGGGATAGATGTGCAGACAACACTCTTCATGTTGTCTACCGCTGAATAGACATGTAAAGTAACGGTCAATTTTGGGTGGCAGCATTTCCATATAGAACTATCAATGTTGCACATATTTTATTAACAATAAAAAATAATAATAATTTTTTTAAAAAATTTAAATGCATATTTGATTTTATGTGCTTTGTTTGGTAACAAACACGTGTAATACCCAAATAAACCCTAAGGATTTGTTTGTTTGAAAGTGAATTTAAATGGGAATATGATATTATATAGTCAAGATTTTATTCGATAAGCAATATTTAACTTAATTATAGACTAAATAAACATAATTCGACTAGGAGAAAAGTACATCGCTAAAGATAAATTCTAAAAATTATACCAACAACTGCAAATAACATCAGTTACAAAATTCTTATTTTTCTCTATTTTGTATCCTTTTGCTCCGTATCATATCTGATGGGGATTGTGAGCAGGAAATCAAGACATATTCATGGAAGAAAATATATTTTTACTTCAGTTATTTTATATTTCGCTTGTTTCTAGTTATTCAGTTAAACATGAATTATAGTAACATTAGGATTCGACATTAGTTTCCTAGTTCGATCTACTTCTTTGAGTAGTAGTTTCGGAGCTTATGTCTACTTTTCGTATTTTTTAGAATTACAAATTTAATGTTTGTTCCTGGAGAAAAGAGACTAGATTGACATTTATAACTAGTTTTGAAAATTTCCTTAGATAAATAGTTTCTTAATGTATTAGAATATAAAATTTACATGAGGCTTACACCTTAACGCAAGGCATGGAAATATCACTTTGAGTCCAAAGCATCAAATGCCAAAAAGAGACTGAAGGCTCAATAAATTATATTTATAATATGTTATTGGTAAATATTATTAATCGACAACATATACTATATAACTAAATATTTGATGATAATACACTAATTTCTCTTGGTGATATTAGAATCGTTTCAGTGTTAATGATATTAATATGGATCTTTTTGGTGATTACTATTATGTTAACATTATATTTGTGATTTATTTATTTATTTTGTAACAATAATTTTTATTAATAGGAGGAGAAAAAGCTTCTCCAATGGCACTTACAAGCACTAAAACAGGACTCTTGCAAAAAAAAAATCTAAAGTCAATTTAAAAAGCTTTTATGTTCTACGATTTCTTGAATGCGTTCGCTTGCGGACGACGTTCCAATTGTCATTTTTCGCAGTAGGATTTACATCAATTGAGATAAGATCGGAATCCACCGCATATGCTGAATCAAGTTTGGGGAGATCCATGAATAAGTCAATGTTGTGATCATCATGAGTTTGTACACTAATAGGATTAACTTGGGATAACTCATCACTTGTATTAAAATTCTCTAAAGGAGTCATATCTTCATTACTTTTAGATTCTGCATGAGAAGATGAAGTCTCAAAAAGATCGTTGCGCAAAACAAGTTTATCTCATATTAATACGATGGAATCGCGTTGGATTAAGTGATGAATATAACTTTGTTTTTTCTTTATTGCATTTCCAACAAAAGATCCATGATGTTGATTGTTGATCGTAGTTCTAGTCCGTTGAAACGTCCCTGAATTGCTATCCCGACCCTTCTTATCCAAAAGTTGAATTGATTGGTCTATTTCTTCCAAGAAATTGTTTGAATTTGATTTGATTTTTTTCACGTTACTCTCCTTACTTTCTCAGACTTTTTTTTAACTCATTAGAGTTTTTATTTTTATTGCTTTCCACGTTCCCTTTGTTGAGTTGATCCGACACACAATGCACCTCTGTGGTAGCTACTTCCCTTATAAAATTGGCGGCATATAAACCCACGTGACATTCACTCTTATCATTATACGCCACCTGAGATAACGTTAAGGACTTATTCAAACTTGTTTGAACCGCTTATGATAAATTCAAACTTGTTATTTATTTGAATTTTCTATAATATCTTATTATTTTTTTAATAAATTTGATGTTTACAACTTAATGTGTCTCGAGACATACACCTCAAGTTCAAGATGTCGACAAACACTGAAGTTCCAAGGCTTTACAGTAGTACATCATGCCTCTTACTAGATATAATAATGTTTTAGTGCATTTAACGGCTAAATTAATGCATTGAAATGTAAAATCAACATCTCGGAGGTTTGATTTAGTAGCCCAATCACACACGAACAAATACACAAAATCTATACCTCTGAATGATGCCAAAAGGTGTAGTTGGTCTTTCTTTGACCCTATAAGTTCTTCTTCATTTCAAGAGTTCCTTCTCTCTACAAAATTGTCCCATTCATCTGTATGGTACCATTGATGAGTCGAGTGGAAAATAAAGAAAAATTATTAAATACCCCTTATGTGTGTGTGTTGGGGGAGGGTGGGGGGGAGATGGGGACGACAAACCTGGAAACTTCAAGTAAAAGATAATGGAACCCCATTCTCATTTTTAGATTCATAGGATGGAAAGAGAAACTCCTGGACTGTAGCCCTTTTTTTTCAAAAAACCAAGAAAATATAACATAAGTACCAAATGAAATCTGGTGACAGAATAATTAACTTTAGGGGCATTCACGTTTAGATCCTATTAGACTTTCTTTTAGACATTCTAGTCCCACCATGTTTTCCCCTTACATATAAGTCCTATTCCTAATTTTTGGAACTTTTTTTTTACAATTTTACCCTTTTAAAACGAACCATCCGTAACTTCCTTGAGGAAGTTACATAAGTGGTTGAACTTTTTTTTTTAATCTTCAAATGATCATAACTTTTGATTCACAAATCCATTTTTCGCAAAATTACAATTTTTGAAATCTGCTCGAGGAGATCTATGAAACAAGATCCATGAAGGCTATAAAATTCCAAAGAAAAAAATTTACACAAACAGTAAACTTTACTGTATGCACTAGAATATGAAATAGTTTTATATATGTGACATAACAGACAGTAACATTTACTGTGGTAATATTACACAGTATATATATATATATATCCGGTGGATCCAAATCCTCTTTTTTCAAAATTACCTTATATTTAAAGGTTCGCGCTAGTGGTATCCAATCCTTACCACCATTGTTGGAGCTTCAACGACCTTCGTCAGAGCTCCGATTTGGGGTGGGTAAGGATGGCATGTGGTGCCACTGGCGCGAACCTTTGAAAATAAGAGACTTTTGAATAAATGGGTTTTGGATCCACCGGAGTATCATGGGGTGCCGCTGGCGCGGACATTTGAAAATAAGATTGGATAAATGGGATCAGGATCCTCTAGAGCGCCGATTTGGGGTGAGTAAGGGTGGCATTAGATGCCAGCGGTACAGAACTTTAAAAATAGGAGCATATTGGATATATATATATATATATATATATATATATATATATATATATATATATATATATATATATATATATATATATATATATATATATAATGTGATAACGCAGTAAATGCTATTATTTGTAAAAATGTTATAGATATTAAACTTTATTACATACACTAGAAAATGAAATATTTTATATCTGTGACATTTTCATAAACAACAACATTTGTTGTGTTAATATATTTATGAAATAGTTTTATATATAAAACATTTTCACAAACAATAACATTACTAAGTTAATATTACACAATATATATATATATATATATATATATATGGTAGATCCAAACCTCTTTGTTTTTTTCAAAATTACCATATTTTTAAAGGTTTACGCCAGCGACATTCAATCCCTACCACTACCCACCCCCATTGTCGGAGCTTCAACGACTTTCATCAGAGCTATGATTTGTGTGGGTAGTAGTGGCATAGGGTGTCGCTGGCACGGACCTATGAAATTAAGAGAATATTAGATAAATGGAATTCGGATCCACCGGAGTTCCGATTTGGAGTGAGCAGGGGTGACATTGGGTTAGATTTATATTTATAACATTTTCACAAACGATAACATTTATCGTGTTATAACACAGTATATGTATATATATGTGGTGGATCCAAACCTCTTTTTTCTGATATTGTCTTATTTTTTACAGCCCGCGCTAGCGGTATCTAATCCCGACCACCACCAACCCCAATTGTCGGAGCTCCAACAACCTTCATCAGAGTTCTGATTTGGGGTGACATGGAGTGTCGCTGGTGCGGACCTTAGGAAATAAGAGAATATTGGATAAATGGAGTTTGGATCCACCGGAGCTCCAGTTTGAGGTGAGTAGGGGTAGCATTGGGTTAGGTTTATATCTGTAATATTTTCACAAATAATAAATGTGAGAAGAGTGCGCTTGCGTTCAAATAAGGAAGTTACTTAATTAAACACAGTTTTTACCACTTAATTCCTAAACATCCATCTATATGTGATTAAATACGATGATGAAACATGCAAGGACACATATATGAGGAAAAATCCCCAACAGGGCAAAACCTTTTATTTTCACAATAATTTTTGTAAGAGAATGAATTACAATGAAAATATAAGTGACACAGAAATACCCTCGGGTGTCGGTTCTGTTGTCGGCGGCCGGAACAATCCCTTTTCAGTAGGGCAGCAGTGACGAAGAGAGCGGTTTCCTCACAAAGTACTCCAGATGAGTAAACGATCTTCTTGAAGGTTTGAAGATTCACACGCATATATGGGATTGGTTTTGTGAATAAAAAAGGTTTAGAAAACCTTAAAAGGTGAAGTCTTATTCTGGGATGTTTTCGCAGAATTGCGTGATTGTAGAAAGACTTGAAAAATGTGTAGAAGGAGATCAGATATTTATACAAAAATCGAGGCGGTGGCTCGTTTGAACGAGATAGCATGTCGCTCGAACGAGATAGCATGTCGCTCGAATGAAGGACAGAAGTCGTTCGAACGATATCGTGTGACCTATCTATCTCGCGCGAACTACTTACAAAGTAGCTCGAGCGATCTCATCGATCGAGGCCATTCGCTTCTACACTTAGAAAAATTCTGGTTTTGATCAAAAATTAATCCAGAATTCAAAAATAATTTTCAAAAATAATTCCCAAATATTTATACAAATATTTAAAGTTCCAATAAAACATTTTACTGATAGAGCGTAGTGGAATAGTGGGAATGAGCTAAGCAGCACGTTGCATGTAGCATGATGCACATGAAGAAAGTGGTTGCATTGAATTCGGATACGGGCCATCGAGGATGATCGTGTTGACGTGCCGAATGTAGCGGTATCAGACATATGAACTGTGATCTAGGAGAAAACAAAAAATTTCTAGATTCTACCCCGGACATTTATAGAATTATGTCCTTACAAATCTCCCCCTATGTCTATGCCGGTACATACATAAAAAATTTGAATTATTCAATGAAAAGACATATAAGATAATATCCCCATTAAACCCTCAAACTGAGAATACTAAATGACATGAAAGCTTTTCTCATCAGGGTGTGTAATCAAATAATGAGCAATAATGTACCTACATACATGAGATAAAGCAAATACCCGTGTCAAGCAACAGTTTGAAATATAATGATATGCAAAAAGTTGATGATCAATTAAGCTTAAGCAAATCAAAACAATTATACCCCATAATTCTTATCTCTCCCCCTTTTTATGATGTCCCCAAATAGACAGACATGAGAAGCAGAAATGAATGCACATGGAGAATGACACACAGGAATAAACTGCTATTTTTATATTTTTTAAAATTTTTCACACATATTATACAACAAAGAATCACACCATGAAAGATCACAAAAATAACCAAGTCAATGATAGCGAAAATGAAGGGGTGTGATCAGATTCGATAGGAAAATCAATGCATACAAACATGACATATGTGCACGATGAATATCGGATACTCCTAACGAATGAACCCAAAGACTTCCTTTGGTGAAAAAAGATGAAAATATAAGATATTGACTCAATTAAATCAACAAATCAAAGCTCAAAGTGATTTCCACACCAATAACGTCCAAAACTATTTCATGCTTTTTCAGGACTTTCAAGGAAGTGCAAACCCGTTTATATTCTCCAACCAAACTCCCTCAGATTTTTATTTTGAATAGAGACTTTTTTAAATTCTCAAACTTTGGAAAATTGATGGTGAAACCTAAGTGGCCCATATTTGGCATGAATTTCTTTTCATTGTCTTTAAATTTTTTCGGGCTCTTTTAACCTCTTTGGACCCCAGATAATAAAATTCCTCCATTTCTTAGGTCCTTTTGAATGGTGGCTTTTGCGCAAAGACGTGATAATTACCTTTCGCAGCCCCTCCCCATTCTTAAACAAACACTCAGTCTCACAAGAAAAATGTTTTTTACATCACTACACCAAATCTGCCCATTTGTCAAGGTCATTGACCTTGACAAATCCACCTTGTCAAGGTCAATGACCGTGACATTTCGAGGCGAGACAACTTCTTTTGTCACGGTCGTGTCACGATCATTGACCTTGACACAAAACTCGCGTTTTGTGTCACGGTCGTGTCAAGGTCAATGACCGTGACACGTTTGTCACGGTTATAAACCGTGACAAAGACGTGACCCTTCGTAAAAAAAATTGTCACGGTCATTGACCGTGACAATTCTGGGCAGAATTTAAAAAAATCTGCTGGGCAGTATGGCCACTACCACTGCCCAGCAGTATATTTGTACCTGTTATAGCAACGTTGTACCTGTTCCAAACATCATATATCCGAACAAACTAAAGATAATGCAAATATATATTCAAATAAGAAACTATTTAAAAAGAAACAACATCACCATCATTTTATCTCAAATCTAAAAACTATTTGCATGGATAAGAGATTTTGTACCGCGACGCTCGGGAACACCTCTTTATCCTTCCCTTCTCGTCTGAATAGCCACATAAGTATAGAGCATATGTGGCTTACCCTTAGGGCCACTCCCTTTCCCCTGAATTGAAATAAAGTAAAATTAGTATCCGCCCCTCAAATATAGATAAATATAAATCGTAATTGAAATCGAAATCGAAATTGACATATAAATATAAACACATTACCTATAGTGTCACTCAAACAGCTAACTTGAGCTCATATGGAACCTCCTTCCAACTAATGTACCCCGGATAATCGTGTCAATTATAATTCTCTTCATATCTAAACACTAAGAAATACCATAATCCTATGGAGTTATGCGTTGCAAATTCCTTCCAACCGTTGTGTAGCCAAAAATAAGCAGTTGAAGTTGTCAATTCCACCTTTCAATGGTCTCCCATGTTTTGCTAGAAGTTCCAAGTGGTGGGGTATGCAAAGTGGAATTGACAACTTCAACTGGTGATGTTTGGCTACATAACGGTTGGGAGGAATTTGCAGAGCATCGCTCCATAGGATTATGGCATTTCTTAGTGTTCGGATAGACGAAGAGATTCAGTCTCCTCTCCACAAATAGGACACCCCAAATAACTATGTACTAATAACCTATTAAAGGTAAGAAGAGTATATTCATGGATTAGTATAAACAAAACTTAGATGTAGTTGGAATATTTATGTATTAATCTCCTCTCCACACACGCACACTACACAAGAGTGAAAATGATAAAGTGCAGATCAAGTAAAAGCATTAAAAATGGATGTTTCGGTACAAATTGAAATATTTATTACAAATTGAAAAATTGTTTCAAATTCGGGTTATCATCAAAAATGGATTGATATTCGGTAGGAGCAGCCAAGTCATCGACACTACTATTTAGACGCCTTGGCGCGTGTTGGACAATTGACCATGGTTCGTTGTTGATATACTCCGAGTAAAACACTTGCTTAACCTTTTGAAATGCACAAACAAACGGCTCATCGCTCACGTGGTCGTTGCTCTTCAACTTGGACAAGTCAACCATGATCAAATTGGTGACAGGATCAACTTTACAAGCATTTTTATCCTCAACTCTTACCCATTCACAGTAAAATATAACCTCTTTGAAGCTTATAAAATCCAATTCAAATATATTTTGGATTACACCATAGTAAGTCATTTCAGCTTCAACGAGGTTTTTATCTTTTGCGCTCGCTTGAAAGAAAGTAAGAGCCTTGTATGAAATTCCCGAGTTCTGTACATTTGTACTTTCCTCGTACACTTTAGCGCCGAAAATGTAACCGTTCAATCGATACTTTTTCTTCTCTTGTGCCACGAACAAGGGTCCAGTGGCTAGACGAGCAAGCCTTGATGTCGCATCACCCATCTTTAGGAGCTGAGAATATAGATAAATTAATTATATTAGTGGTAAAATTTGAGTGTAATGTAACGTTATATAACGACTGTTTTCATTATAATTACCTCTTGTGTCAACCATAGCCTAAATTCGCTGTCTGATTGTACCATTGTTTTTAGTCTTTTATTGTTCTCACAGGCTTCATATTTACTGCATATTACAAAATTAATCATGTATAAAATAATCTAAAATAATGTTAAACATTATAATATTCGAAACTTACGTTTTCCATTCTTCGACATCTTCATGTGTGTCAAATAGATAACGAGCTACTTGTTCATGTTGCAAACTCGTTAATTTCACTCGTTTTCCCATCACATTACGACCATCATCGAGGAATTCATCAGTGTCATCAGCGCTGGTCGAGTCAGGCATATATTCCCGAGTTTATATTGATGACTCCACGGTGATGTATTCCTCTGCAATTGATCCTGCAATATATCGCGTATTCTTGATGTAATCTTTAAAAACTTTCATCAATCTTTCAAACGGATACATCCACCGATATCTAACTGGACCATAAAGAAGTGCCTCGTCGCATAGGTGTACCAACAAGTGAACACTTATGTCAAAGAATGCTGGGGGAAAGTACTTCTCCAATACACAAATCGCTTCGTTCACAACCAATTTTGCGACCACTATGTGTTCTCGATTCACTACCTTCTCACACAAGAGGGAGAAGGTAATACTAATTTGCATAATAGCCCTACGCAAATCCTTGTGCTTGGAGAAACAGTGCTTAAACAATAGAGGAACCAATTGCATGATCACATGCCAATCGTGGGACTTACACTTATGTAAATCATGAGTAACATAATTCACAATCCTTTGCAAGTTGGACGAAAAAGTAGATGGGCCCTTCAAATTATATATTGTGTCTAGAAGCACCTTCATTTCCTCACTCGTCAAAGTAAACGCACCAGGGGGAATTATTGTCCTTCCCCTACTATCTTCTTTCAACCATAGTTGTGGTTTAAGTTTTAACGTTTTAAGGTCTTTTCGTGCATTTTCTCCATCCTTCGAATGACTCCACCCAAGGCAAGTACCCACAATATGTTCAGCGAAGTTCTTCTCTGCATGCATCGCATCCAATACATGGCGCACCGGGTTTTTCTTCCAATAAGGCAAGTCAAATAAAATTGACCTCCGAGACCATGCCTTTCTTATCTCAGTTTCATTCCCAGTTGGGGTCTTCTTATGCTTGACATTCTTAAATTTGGGATTCTTACCTGGCATATTTGGGCCACATTCAGAAGATTTACTTTCAATTTCTGAACCCGAAAGTTGTCTCAGCGGTAGCCTATGTTCAACTCCGCCCAATAAAAAATTGGAACCTTTCTCAAATCTGAAACTATGAGCTGGGGGTAAAAATCTCCTGTGGCAATGGTATACATTTTTTAAGCTAGAGGATAGACGAAGAGATTCAGTCTCCTCTCCACAAATAGGACACCCCAAATAACCATGTACTACACATCCGGATAATGTCCCATAAGCTGGAAAATCATGAATTGTCCACATCAACATAGCTTTCAGCGTAAACTCTTATTTTCTAAAAGAGTCAAATGATTGCACACCCTCTTCCCACAACTCATTTAATTCTTCTACCAAAGGAGCCAGGTAGATATCAATGTCTTCACTTGGTGCCTTTGGCCCAGGTATCAATAAAGTCATCATCGAAAATTCAGGTCTCATACACTGTGAAGGAGGGAGGTTGAGTGGGGCTAGGATCACTGGCCATACACTCTAATTGGTGCATAGATTTCCAAATGGATTGAAACCATCTGTTGATATAGCCAAACGAATGTTGCGTTGTTCTCGAGCAAAATCGGGATACTCATAATTCATCCTCCGCCAGGCAGTAGAATCAATAGGATGACGCATGATATTACCCCCTACTTCTGCCCTAGCATGCCAAGTCATTGCCTCTGCAATCCATGGTACTGTGAAAAATCTCTTTAATCTAGGCCCAACGGGAAAATATTTCAATACTTTTTGAGGCACTTTTGAGCTTGTGCCTTCCTTACTAGTAGATTGGACATATCTAGGTTCATCGTATACCGGACAACGATCGAGATTTTCATACTCCTTTCGGTATAGTATGCAGTCATACACATAAGCATGAATCGATTTATACTTCATTCCCAAACCTTTCAAACTGTTCTTCATAACAGGATAGCTATTTGGAAGTGTATTCACCTTGGGTAATAAGCCCTTCACCCATTTCAAAATTCCCGTCACGCTATTGCCAGACAAACCGTACTGCATCTTCAAACTGTGCAAACCAACCATGGCATGTAAAGTTGTTTAATCTTTCTCACAGCCAGAGTATAATGGTTGGGTCGCCTTAAATTTTAAACTTTGGTAGTCATCGTCAAGTTTTATCGTGTTATCTTCACGAGCACTTGAATCTTCTACATCATTAGTAACCTCATTCTCCTCAGCTTCATAAACTCCGTACGCATCATCAACTAAATCCTCTAACATATTATGATCTACGTCGTCCCCTTCTTCATCTATTCTACTTGTTGAAGGTTGTTGTGAAGGTTGGTCGGGGACAAAAGGAACTTTCAATTCATCGTGAAAACTCCAAAATCGATAACTATCTTGCATATCCGATCTTAACAAATGTAGTTCAACTGTTTTCCACTCAAACACCTTACCATTCTTACACCTAGCACACGGACACGGAAACTCTTCATCATTACGACATCTCTTTGCATATTTCACAAATTCGTTAGCACCTCTGCGAAACACATCCCCCATTCTATTAGTCTCACCCATCCACTCTTTGTATTTCAGATATCCCATCATAGCTACCACAACTAAACACCTATTAAAGGTAAACAAAACTTAGATTTATAGTATGTTTTATTTAATTATCCCATCATTTAATTATCCTATTAAAGGGTAAGTGGTCCTATCCCATTCAAGAATGCATTTTTCTGTAATATACTTAACAACTCATGCACATTGTTACGATTTGAAAAAAATTCGACAGCATATCCCCTTAGTTCTCCAAGTACACGACGTAGATTGGCAGGTGTGAGTGTTATTTCAATTGGTCAATTGAAATAACAGTCACACTTGTCAATCTAGTATGTACCCAGAGAACATTAAGATACGACTGCAGAACTTCCTCCAAAAGTAACAACTTTAAGCCAATAAGAATATTATACAAAAATTATACAGTCTCAAACTGTCCAAACGGGACAATTCGAGAGATCTCATTACAGGGGTAATGACTCTCGAACGGGTCTAAGGGCTATTGAATGCGTACGCATAAGAACTAGAATGCTAGTATCTATGCGCACTATATTTAATTTCAAGTATGTTTCATATAATGGGTTAATTCAAATACAAAAATAAATTCATGGGTTAATTCAAATACAAAAATAAATTCATGGGTTAATTCAAATACAAAAATAAATTCATGTATTGACCACATACACAGACACACACACACACTATCTAAGTTGTTCTATAGGAATAAAAACAACATTTTTAAAATATGAAGGGCTCACCACACATGCACACACACGCACATATATACACACATACACACATATATATACACACAAACATATATATAAATTATTATCAATTGAATTAATTTCATGAATAAAATTATTATCAATTTAAATGAAAATATCAATTATTATCCAATATATTTGAATGAAATATTTATTTTGAATGAAAATATCAACTATTATCCAATTATTATCCAACTATTATCAATTATTTATTTTGAATGTATATAATATCCAAAAATATAAATGTAAATAATATTCAAAACCCCACCCACCCCCACCCCCACCCCCTCCCGATGTTTATTATCCAATTATTATCCAACTATTATCAAGTATTTATAAAATTGATGTCTACTTTTAGTATTGTGTATATATGTTAGTTGATGCCATTATATTTTTAGCCTAATTAGATTCTAAGGTTATCTCAATTTATATTTTTCTTTTTCTATCTAATAATTTTCAACGTAAGAGCACAGTACATAACGTATGTGTAAGTTCCATCAATACCATTTCGTTTCAATTTTGTAATATTATGTTTTTTCCAAATATTTTAAAACTTATTAAATGGGTGCCCCACCACCACCCCCTGCCCCCCTCCACCACCCCCTTCCCCACCACACACCACCACACACATATATACACACACATACACACACATATACACATACATACACATACATATACACACGCACACACCCCGCCCTGCCCCCACGCTGCCCCACCCCCTACCCCCACCCAGCCCCACCCCCCACACACGCACACACATACACACATATATATATACACATACACACATAAATACACACACAAACATATATATAAATGGAAGAGAGAGAGAGAGAGAGAGAGAGAGAGAGAGAGAGAGAGAGAGAGAGAGAAAATCGACCTGAAAGTAGAGAGAGAGAGAGAGAGAGCAGCGTCGAGAGAGAGAGAAATAGGGGGAGGGAACGGCGCGGGAGGGAAAAAAGAAGGAGGAAAGGGTTTTTGCTGTAAACATTGTCACGGTCGTGTCAAGGTCATTGACCGTGACAAGTATTCAAAGAATTGTCACGGTCATTGACCGTGACAAGTCCGTGACAAATTTACTTGTCACGAAGTTGTCACGGTCAATGACCGTGACAATTAGTTGTCACGGTCGTGTCAAGGTCAATGATTTTGACATAAAACACGTGTTTTTTGTCACGGTCAATGACTTTGACAAGGCTGGCCGGCTGAAAGGTGACAATTTGTCCATTTTGGTGTAGTGCATGCAATCCAATCTTGTCAAGTTTTATCGCATATTGTTAGTTGCATAGACAGAATTGAGATGGAAACACTGAAGCCAACATGTGATAGGCAAGTGCAATAATCAAATAAAGCCGTGCAAGTGTGCAATAAAGGAGATAGGAGTAAAACATGTAGAAAGATATCACTAATCACATCTCAAAGACTCCAATCAATGTAAAGCACATGGATGAAATGATGTAGCGTCTCAAATCTCTATCAAACAGTCACATGGATAAATGGAATGAAGGTGTGACTTGGCTATCTTAAATGTTCATTCATAAAAGGTGCATAAAGAATACAAAAATATTTTTGAGATTTTCTAAAATATTTATATATAAAAACAAAAATCTTTTTGGATTTTTCAAAAGAATAAATAAATAGTTGTACAACAAAGCAATGGTACATATAAAACAGACTAGAAATAGGAAGCATATGATATGAAAATAAAAAAAGAATCATGTTTTAGACATAGACCAACCCCTCAGTCAATTGTGCAAATCCCCAAAGGCTTCCTAAGACTCTCAAATCTAAGGGCATCTAAAGGTTTCGTGGAAATATCGGCTAACTGACGGTCGGTGGGAACAAAACTCAGGGATACGACTTTTTCCTCAACTAACTGACGTATAAAGTGCTCACGTATCCTGATGTTCTTTGTGCGCGAATGCTGGACTTGATTACGGGATATGTGTATCGCGCTCGTGTTATCACAGGAAATGGCCATGGTGTCCTGTGAAATCCCATAATCCTCCAGCATTTTTTTCATCCACAAGAGTTGCATGCAACAACTCCCGGCGGCTATATACTCAGCCTCCGCAATGGACAAAGAGATGGAATTTTTCTTCTTGCTCAGCCAGGAGACTAGAGCAGAACCAAAATAGAAACACCCACCAGAAGTGCTCCTACAACCATCTACATCCCCGGCCCAATCGGCATCTGAATAGGCGGACAAACGGTCATCAGTATCAAAGGAATACCAAATACCGTATGAGAGATTCCCACTCACGTATTTAATAATACGTTTTAGAGCAAGTAAATGTGACTCTTTCGGGGACGCCTGATATCGCGCACAGACTCCAACACTAAAGACTATGTCGGGACGACTGGCAGTCAAGTAGAGAAGACTACCTATCATACTCCGATATAAGGTTTTCTCTATGTCCTTGCTGAAGTGTCCTTACTAAGCTTGGTAGTGGTACTCATAGGTGTACGTGCATGCTTAGCGGAGTCTAAACCAAATTTCTTCACTAGGTCTCTAGCATACTTGGATTGGGAGATGAACATCCCATCCTCTAGCTGACGAACCTGGAGACCAAGGAAGAAAGTAAGCTCACCAACCATGCTCATCTCAAACTCACTTTTCATTTCTTCTTCAAAGTGATGAGCATGTTGAGGGAACGTGGATCCAAAGACTATGTCATCCACATAGACCTGGGCAACCAAAATTACACCGTCATCTCTCCTGACGAACAACATCATATCAACTCCCCATATCTTAAAGCCACGGGCTAAGAGATAGGAAGTAAGCCTCTCGTACCAAGCACGAGGTGCTTGCTTCAAACCATACAAGGCTTTTCTCAGATAGTAGACGTGCTCCGGGTGCTGAGGGTCTTCAAACCCTTTTGGTTATTCCACGTAAACCTCATCCTGTAGAATGCCATTCAGAAAGGCACTCTTGACATCCATCTGATATAACTTGAAGCGCAGATGACATGCGGTGGCGAGTAGTAGACGGACGGACTCAAGCCTCGCAACAGGAGCAAATGTCTCCCCAAAGTCTACACCTTCTATCTGTGTGTAGCCTTGAGCGACCAACCTAGACTTGTTTAGGATTATGGTACCATTTTCATCCATTTTATTCTTAAAAATCCACTGGGTACCAATAACATTAGTCTCACTAGGTCGGGGGACAAGTTCCCAAACATTATTCTTTTTAAACTGAAGCAACTCATCCTGCATAGAAGATATCCAGTGTTCATCCTTGAGTGCTTCTTTATGATTCTTGGGCTCGACTTTGGACGTGTAGCAAAGATGGATAACAACGTTCTCTAGCTGAGCACGAGTCTTGACTCCTAGATTGGGATTGCCAACAATGGCAGACGGATCATGACTCTTGCGAACCCAAGTGGGTGTGTCCCCTAACACAGGAGTGGGGAACACAGAGTGTGGGTGGGGAACAAGTGGATCACTGTCAGACGAGTCCTCATCCCCACACTGAAGGTTAGGATCAATAACCGTCAGAGGTTCATCATCTTGCACGGTGACGTTTATTGATTCCATAACCTTAGAGCTCTTCAGGTTAAAAACCCGGTACGCTCTGCTATTCGATGAATATCCTAACAATATTCCCTCGTCGCTCCGGGAGTCAAACTTTCCTAATTGCTCTCTATCCCGTAAGATGTAGCATTTACTCCCAAAAATACGGAAATATGCCAGGTTGGGTTTCTGACCTGTCCATAATTCATAAGGTGTCTTAAGTGTGTGTGGACGCAGGTAAACCCTATTCACCGTGTGGCATACAGTAGACACTGCCTCTGCCCAAAATCTCCTAGAGACATTACGACTTAGAAGCATAGATCTAGCCATTTCCTGGATCGTTCTATTCTTTCTCTCAACAATCCCATTTTGCTAAGGAGTATTCACAGCAGAAAACTCATGTTTGATCCAAAGGCTATCACAATATAAATATACCTTTGCTTCCTTAAATTCAGTGCCATTGTCACTACGTATTCTATTAATAGTGACTCCGTGTTGATTTTGCAGGACATGGAACTTGGTCGTTAAAAACTCTACAGCATCGGATTTCTCTCTCAGAAAACCTGCAATGGAGTACCTGGAGAAATCATCCACCATCACGAGGATATACCTCTTACCACCAAGACTCTCGGTACGAGTGGGACCCATAAGATCCATGTGTATAATCTCAAGAACACAAGAGGTGGTAATGGAATGCAACTTCCTATGGGGACTACGAATTTGTTTTCCCAATTGACAGGGTCCACAAACCGTCGAAGTTGGCCTTCCAAGAGATGGTAAGCCACGTACTAGGTCCTTTTTATCTAAGCGAGTGAGATCTCTAATATTTACGTGACATAAACGTTGGTGCCACAGATCCATAGGAGTGATCGTGGTGCTGTTGCAGACAAGTGAGGAAGTAGGCACAGTACCATAACAATTATCCTCGGTCCTCACCCCTTTCATTAAGAGTTTACCGGCTTGATTGTAAACATTATATGCGTCCCGATCAAACTTTACTGCAAAGTCAGTGTCGCACAGCTGGCTAATGCTGAGAAGGTTTACTTTTAAACCTTTGACGTACAACACATTCTCTAGCTTAGGAAATCCTGGTAACACTACAGTACCTCGTCCTACAATGCTAGACTTGCTCCCATCTCCAAAGGTGACTCTGCCATCCTGATAATCCTCAAGAGATGTAAAAAATGAGGCATCACCTGTCATATGTCTGGAGCATCCACTGTCAAAATACCACTGTGAGGTATTATGTTCCTTGAGAGCGACATGAACAACGAAGGCCTTTTTATCTTTCTTAGGTACCCAAGAAATGGTGAACTTTTGTTTGCCTTTGTTGTTGTTGGTTTTAGCTTCAAGTTTCTTCCGAGTCTCCACGGAGGAATGGAGCTGACTCGTAAGACTAGCCACTTATTTAGTCAAGTTCCCTCTCTCTTTCTCGAAAGTGCTCTCTTTCTCTCTAAATAAACTTTCTTTCTCAACACAGGCAAATTCTCTCTCTCTCTCAGGGAGGTGCAGGTGGAGGACTCTCTCTCTCTCGCGCTTTTTTTAATTCTTCCTCTAAGCTGGTGATCTTAAGGACTAACGCTTTGTTACGCTTTTTAGTTTTAAATGACTCAGAATATAACTCAGCGTAGGCGCGTTGAATATCACTCTCGCTCTCACTTGTGTCATCCTCCCCCTCACTCACATCGCTCTCACTATCGAGGTGTCCCTGTGAAGCATCATCCTCATTGTCTTGAGGAGAACTAGAAGTGCTCACATGACTAGCCATGAATGCAGTGAAGTTACACTCATGCGGTGACTCGACTCCAGAATCCACCGACTCGACCTCACTGTCGTCGCTAAGGGTAGCGTTAAGAACAGCTTTCACATTCTCTCTGTTCAGACGTATGGCACACTCAAAGGCTCTATCACCCCTACCGTCGCACTCAAAGCATCTTTCACTTTCTTTCTTAGGAGGATCTTTAAAAACTTTTTCATTTTTCTTTTCAAACTTATTTTTCTCAAATTTCTTTTTATCTTTAAAATTGCCATTTTTCTTAAATTTGAGAATCCTCTTGAAATTTTTTGCAAAAAGAGCCAAATCATCTAAGTCAAAATCACAATTAGAATCTGACGTGTCAGTCTCTCTCTTTCTAGATAACTCTACTCTCTTTCTACCCGACCCCTCATTCGTTCTCTCTTGGGCATTAAGTGCAATTCCCTGATCTTTAGACTTAGCAGTTTGAGGGAACATATCAATTTCATATGTTTACAAATCTCCTACAAGTTCTTCCAATTTTAGCGTATTTAAATTATCCATAGAATTTAGCACAGTGGAATTGGGGATAAAGTGCTTAGGCAAAGAATGAAGAATCTTTTTGACAACTCTAGCATTAGGAATATGTTCACCAAGATTAAAGCTAGTATTAACAATGTCAGAAAGTCTAGCATAAAAATCATCAAAACATTCAGTTTCTTGCATGGTGATGGTTTCAAATTGAGTTGTCAAATTTTGCAATTTAGACTCTTTCACAGCATTAGTTCCTTTATGGGTGAGTTGTATAACATCCCATGCCTCTTTTGACGTGGTACACATCATTATGCGTTTGAACTCATCAGGTGTGACAGACCCAGAAATAGCACTTAGACCCTTAGAATTGAATGATGACCATTTAAATTCGTCTTCAGTCCAAGAAGTGACAGATTTTAAATTGATCACATTATCAATGGTGACGGAGGGAGGAGTCCACCCTCTTTCAACCAAAATCCAGACACGTTCATCAATGGATTTTAAAGCAGACCTCATGCGGGCTTTCCAATATGCATAGTTTGTCCTGTAAAAAACTGGCATTTTTATATAACTTCTCCATAATGAACACACCCGTTTTCAAAAATCAATTTTTCAGAAAATTGATATCTTAGAAAAATTTTGTGGAAAATTACACGATAAAATTGTGTAACTGCCTCTGATACCAATTTGAGAAGAGTGCGCTTGCGTTCAAATAAGGAAGTTATTTAATTAAACACAGTTTTTACCTCTTAAGTCCTAAACATGCATCTATATGTGATTAAATACAATGATGAAACATGCAAGGACACATATATGAGTAAAAATCCCAACGGGGCAAAACCTTTTATTTTCACAATAATTTTTGTAAGAGAACGGCTTACAACGGATTACAATGAAAATACAAGTGACACAGAAATACCCTCGGGTGTCGGTTCTGTTGTCAGCGGCTGGAACAATCCCTTTCCAGTAGGGCAGTAGTGACGAAGAGAGCGACTTCCTCAAAAAGTACTCCAGATGAGTAAACGATCTTCTTGAAGGTTTAAAGATTCACACACATATATGGGAATGGTTTTGTAAATCAAAAAGGTTTAGAAAACCTTAAAAGGTGAAGTCTTATTCTGGGATGTTTTCGTAGAATTTCGTGATTGCAGAAAGACTTGAAAAACGTGTAGAAGGAGATCAGATATTTATACAAAAATCGAGGCGGTGGCTTGTTCGAACGAGATAGCATGTCGCTCGAACGAGATAACATGTCGCTCGAACGAAGGACAAAGTCGTTCGAACGATATCGCACGACCTGTCTATCTTGCGTGAATGACTTGCAAAGTCGCTCGAGCGATCTCGTCGATCGAGGCCATTCGCTTCTACACTTGGAAAAATTCTACTTTTGATAAAAAATTAATCCAGAATTCAAAAATAATTTTCAAAAACAATTCCCAAATATTTATCCAAATATTTAAAGTTCCAATAAAACATTTTACTGATAGAGCGTAGTGGAGTAGTGGGAATGTGCTGAGCAGCACGTTGCATGTAGCATAATGCACGTGAAGAAAGTGGTTGCATTGAATTCGGATACGGGCCGTCGAGGATGATCGTGTTGACGTGCCGAATGTAGCGGTATCAGACATATGAACTGTGATCTAGGAGAAAACAGAAAATTCCTAGATTCTACCCGAACATTTATAGAATTATGTCCCTACAAAATGTTACTGTTTGTGAAAATGTTACATCGACATCCCATGCCACCTCAAATGAGAGCTCTGATGAAGGTTATTGGAGCTCCGACAAAGGGGGTGGGTGGTGGTGGGGATTGGATGCCGCTGGTGCGGACAGTTAAGAACAAGATAATATCAGAAAAAAGACGTTTGGATATATATATATATATATATATATTGTGTTATATGAACACAGTAAATGTTAATGTTTGTTAAAATGTTATAGATATAAACCTAACCCAATGCCACCCTACTCACCCCAAATCGGAGCTCCGGTGGATCCGAATCCCATTTATCTAATATTCTCTTAATTTCAGAGGTCCATGCTAGTGGCACCTTATGCCACTACTACCCACCCAAATCATAGCTCTGATGACAGTTGTTGAAGCTCCGACAACGGGGGTGGATAGTGTTGGGGATTGAATGTCACTAACGTATACCTTTAAAAATATGGTAATTTTGAGGGAAAAAAGAGGTTTAGATCTATCGTATATATATATATATATATATATATATATATATATATATATATGTATGTATTGTGTAATATTAACTCAGTAAATGTTACTGTTTGTGAAAATGTTATATATATAAAATTATTTCATAAATATATTAACACAGTAAGTGCTATTGTTTGGGAAAATGTCACAGATATAAAACTATTTCATTTTCTGTTGTATATAATAAAGTTTAATATCTATAAAAAAAATTTACAAACAATAACATTTACTGTGTTATCACATTATATATATATATATATATATATATATATATAATATGCTCCTATTTTTAAAGCTTTGCGCCACCGACACCTAATGTCGCCCCTACTCATCCCAAACCGGTGCTCAAGAGGATCCAGATCCCATTTATCCAATCTTATTTTCAACGGTCCGCGCCAGCGGCATCCCATGACACTCCGGTCGATCCAAAATCCATTTATTCAAAAGTCTCTTATTTTCAAAGGTCCGCATCAGCGGCACCACATGCCACCCTTACCCACCCCAAATCGGAGCTCTGACGAAGGTCCTTGAAGCTCGAACAATGGTGGTAAGGATTGGATGCCGTTAGGACGAACCTTTAAATATAAGGTAATTTTGAAAAAAAAGGGTTTGGATCCACAGGATATATTATATATATATATATACTGTGTAATATTACCACAGTAAATGTTATTGTCTGTTTGTAAAAATGTCACATATATAAAACTATTTCATATTCTGGTGCATACAGTAAAGTTTACTGTTTGTGTAATTTTTTTTCTTTGGAATTTTATAGCCTTCATGGTTGTTGTTTGATAGATCTCGTCGAGCAGATTTAAAAAATAGTAATTTTACAAAAAACGGATTTGTGAATAAAAAGTTATGATCATTTAAAGATTAAAAAAAAGTCCAACCACTTATGTAACTCCCTAAAGGAAGTTACGAATGATTAGTTATAAAAGGGTAAAATTGTGAAAAAATTCCCTAAAAAATTGGAATAGGACCTATAGGATTGTTGAAAAGTCAATAGGACTTATATGAATGTTGACCCGACAAATGGGACTTAAATATAATTATCTCTTAACTTTAACATCACCCAAAATTTCTCAAAACAATAAAGAAAAAACATAACTTCCAAATTGCAAATAAAAAAATAGTTTACTCCTCTAGACATATAACTGCAAAACGTAATAAGAAAAGCAAGTCCAGTACTACAGTTTTGAGCATACCTTCCTCGCAAAACATAGATGTCAACCCTCCCTTAATTTTATCAAATTCTACTGGTTTTCTGATCCCACGCTTGTGAGAAAACAAATGTTTGGGTTTAAGAGTAGAAATGATGAGGGCTATTCAGATTGAGATGATAGTATGGCATTTATTTGGGTTTTATAGTGAAGTTTGGGTAGGTTTGTGTGCCCATATTTTAGATGATAATATGACATTTATTTGGGTCCAACACTTAGTTTAGACACCTAGTGTGACACAGTAATTATGTATCGCAATCATTATTCGCTGTATAATTATTTTATTTTTTAAATTTATTTATTTACAAACTAAAAGAAAAATTAGCCTCCACTAGGGGGCTATTTCAGGCGCTAGAGATAAATTTAGAAACAAAATGAGTCCGACTACAATTATTATTTTGTAACAAGTTTATCTTTTAATTTGATTAATATGTTGTGTTTTTTCTTATTTTATTAGAAAACTATTGAACTGATGATTAATGGCGGGGTTCTCTTTAAAATATTTAAAAAGGGTTATTTGTAAGGGGCTTTGTAAATTTATGATCTATTGTAATATGTATTTTGGAAATAGGACAGCAAACATTTTATTTATAGTTTTAGTTCCTATGTTTGAATAAAGTCGCTGGCACGGACCCGTATTCATAAAACGTTAACCAATCACAGCATGCCACATGTCCCTTTAATTTGAAAATAGGGACTAAAAATGAAAACGAAATGTTTGTTGTCCTATATCCATAATCAATATTATTTTTAAGTCCTAAAAATACATAATCTATATTTGGAATGCTCCCATTTTCATTTTACTATCCATTTTTCCCTAGATTTAAGCTCATCAACTTATTAAAGCATTCCATGTTATACTAGAAACGTGTTAACTTTACTTCAAAAGTTGATCATCTGAATGACACAGGAGGCTATTTTTCTTCAAATAATATAAATGAACAATTTATAATTTTGTGAACTTAATTTTTTTTTTCATGAAGTTTTGAAATTTGAAAAAACTATAACGGACATTATAGGGAAAAAAGAATCTTTGAAATATTTAATCACCATTAAAAATACTTCAAATTAAAGAGAAATTATCATAAACAAAAATTGAAATAGAGAAAAATAAAGATTATAAAATATGAAAAAAAAAACGATATAACAACAAAACATAAAATTACCGAAAAAACCTTTTTTAAAATCTTTGAGACGCAAACAAAACAGATGGAAAAATTACAAATTATGGAAAAACATTAAATTAAATAATGGTAAAGAATCTTCATGGCTATTCTGTTTTCTATCCTTTTTATAAATCATGTGAAAGGTAATGTAATATATGAAAGCTAGAGATAGTGGCGATGGAAAATTCAAATTCAAAGGGAAACATATAAAAGCCATCATTACACTCATCATCTACAAATTATTAATCTGACATAGGAACCTCAAAAAAGGGACTTACATTAGCAAAAGCCTTCATTACCCCAAAAAATATGAGAGCTGACCAAACGCTTAATCAATATAATGAATAAAAAAGAAATAGCAAAAAGAGTTCGCTTTTGACGCTTTATGATCGTTCTATCCGGCTCAAAAGTATGGGGGGCCAAATTTTTTTTTTCCTGAAAAGGGTCAAATGATAGTAAATATTTTCGAAAGGTAATAGAGTTCATTAATTAAGAGAGACAAAACTTGTAAGATGTAGTTAGACTAGCGATAAATGCATTAAACATTGAGTGATATCTCAAATAGATTTATGTAAATTATAAATATTAATTACTATATATTTGGCACATCGACTAGATAATAAAAAAGAGTCACGAAAAATGATTCTCGTAATATTATTCAAAGAATATTGGTTTCGATTAATTGCACAAAAACCACAATCAAACAAAATACAAACGGAAGAATTTAACACTATTTGTCTACTTCTCTTTATGTCCTACTTATTTACATTATTGATTTTAAATTGGCCTAATTTTTTCTCTTTTCTACTAGTATGGTCTAATGCTATGATTTTGAGTGATATTATTGTGATTGGAATGGTATGTAATTTTACCTTACCAATGAGCTATTTTTTGAGGTAACCGATGGTTCTTAACTCCAGTTTCTTTTTTATGATTTATCTATACGAATATTTGGGAGAGATTTAGGATAAAGACAACGGTGAAAAATATAAACAATTGAAATGTTGGTTTCAAATGTAAATATCACTTGCCCAGTTGATTTCAAGTTGAATATTAATTTCTTAGCAAGAAATGAACCAATAATAGCTACCAATCCTGAAATGGTCGTTCCCCATTTGAAAAAATGGATTGAAGAAAAGACCATTGAGGTCATTGACGAAAACAATGGTGCTGGGGTTAAGTCCATCGAGATGCTAAAAATGGTATATCTATTTAGAGGGAGACCGGAAACAATAAGATAATTCGGGAGCATCCTAAACTGATAGTGGAGAAAAAATCTTGCAAAAAGGTGATAATTTATGTGGAGAGTGTTCGAAAAATGAAGATGTTTACGGTGATATGCCTCCTCTTGAGGATATCCCAAACATGTCAAATGAGAAAAAAATTGTTCCGGAAATAAATTTATATGTGGAGATTCATATGTTGGATCTTATAATGTCTTCTAATTCTACAAAAGCACGGGCATTTATTGAGGACTTGATTGAAAGAAATGGAAAAAAAAATCACACTCAAGTTACTCCAATTAGTAATTCGTTTGCAGTTCTATGGAATATTGAAGATTCTAATAATTCAGTTGAAGTGAAAGGATTTAATCGGAAGAGAGATAAGAAAAAAGATTATTTTCCATATTTAGCTAACGAGAAGAAATCGCCTCTTAAACATAATTAAAGCCCAGTTACTACTCGTTTATAATCTCGGATATTTTCTTAATTTATTTGCTTTAGGGGTTGAAAGTACTCTAAGCATGTGCACAGTAGAAAACTTTCACATTTTTTTGACATATAGGAAGAAGTCATGTTTTTCATATCTACATAGCTTTTAACTACATGTTCATATTGATGATATAATGGTGTCACATTGGGGTAGGGTCTTTATATTTATGGTGGTTGAAAAAGTGGATAATATATATATATATATATATATATATATATATATATATATATATATATAGTCTAATATCTCTAGAATCATATATGTAAAATTTTGTAGTTTTCTTAAGAAAATATAATATCCATCAATATTCATTAGAATTTGAATTCAATTATAATTATTCTATTTTTATCCGACCGTGTTAGTTTTCTTAAGAAAATATAAGATTTATACAAAACAATTGTAATTGCTCGCGCATTGTGTGGGTTTCGAGCTAATATATGACCTATTTTTTACTTTGTGTTATGATTGTGGACATAAAATTGAGATAGTTAACCAATATAATTAATTGCTAAGGTAATTTCACCAAAGTGTCTTAAGAGTAGAAGGAAACCCACTGGGACCACAATCCTTTTTTCTTCCCTTTGCGCTCCTGTTCAAAATTAGTTCATGAATCGTTATGTCACCGTACCAATAGAAGGAAATCACAGTAGTTGCCTCCTAACAATTTTTTTTTTGGCACATAGGATGTTGACAAGTTGCATAACTTTGCTTTTGATTTCTTTAGGATGATTTGGTTCTGAAATTTAACGTGGGTTATGGGTTCTGGTTGTTGGATGCTTACATGTTTGTGAATGATTGATGACACATTTTTTAGTGTATATATGTAGGTTTTGTAATGTAAATATATTTAGAAAATACAATATCTTAGTTAGTAGAAGCATGAATATACATTATAAAATTTTATTGTGTGTACAGTAGGATTGGACAAGATTGAAGTTAAAGGAGGTGGAGGGTACTTTGGTTTTATTGTGTCTATTTACGTTTGTGTATGGGAAATGTGCGTGTAAATATATATGTAGAAAAAACATAAAACAAATATAATTTGTACTACCAATATGTAATAAAAAATATAATTATATATATCATATCTAAATAAATATTTAAATATAGACTTAACAAATAATACTAATTACATATATAGGGAAATATTTAACAACTAAGATATCATACTACACACTGCCAAAAAGTAACTTATGATAAAAATCATTACGATTCAAAAAACAGAAAACAGTTACGAAATATAGATTAATTAAAATACTAATAATGAAAATCATGTGGATTTGTAAATAATTTTGATTATATCCCAATAGCTAAATTTTTCCCTCTATTTTAGGAATGAAAATATATTTTCTTCTTATGGATATATTTAGTTATTTTTTGTGACACCCCGACTAATTAAATACCGGGTAGCTACTCCTTTATTAAATTAATTCAAAATGCCAAGTTGGTCCAGTTGATAGCATCACTGTCGAAAACCTTTTAATGGTTACTAACCACCTAGTATTTAAAAAGTAAGTGCCAAATTTTAATTAAAGTCTGATTAACATGCAACAAATGTAATAAAGAATAATAACACCATTCACCAATATGAAGTAAATAAAATAACCATCACATAACGTAAAATAAAGTCTGGAGGAAAAACTCCTCACTACAATCCCACAACTGAAATAAGTAAACCGGAAACTAAAATAGTACATGCCAAAGTCTGAAAACTGTAATGGAAATGTAACTCTAATAGAAATGGGCAACATGCCCTACAACTGATAGATAATGAATCTGGAATCCAAGCGATAGATGCGTCTACAAGCAAATCCCTGTAGTTTCCACAAACAGCTACAACGCGTCACCTGAATGAGTATCCTATGCATGGTGTCCTTGTGGCTGGGCACCTAAAATGGTTTTACAAAGAAAAATAGATTTGAAAAGAAAACGGGTCAGAGCCCGAATGTGGAGTTATATTTTAAAAATCTGCAAGTGCTTTAAAAACATTTAAAACATTAAATGCAAAGTACATGTTAGGACGTGCACTCACATGATATTCTCACCTCTCGTCTAACTGTGCACTCCTATCGTAAGTACCCATCTATAACGATACAAACCACTAGCTAAGTGCTATTCTATCTAGCTAGACTGCCATAGGTCCTACCCTTATTACTCGGTTCTATTAACATTATAACGCTCGTAATTAAGTAGGGGTTTAACGTAAACTCAGATGCTCAATATGCAATATATATATATATCACTATCAGTTAACTCGTTATATTTCTCGAAGCAATACCGTAATTATATTCACAACATTAACATGAAGGTTCCCATTAATTAAGTGTATATTATTCACATCATAAATATACAATATAAGCACCCCGAGAACTAAGTTGTGGTACACACATACTCTGCTATCCATCCCGGTACATCACGTACATAAGGATTACATATTTCGAATCTCTCAGGAATAGTTCACAGATAACAACATCAAAAACAATGGAGGCGAACACAGTCACATCACATGGGTCACGCACATACCTACGCTCCCACGATCAGCGGACTTATTAATATCCCAATAAGTCTTTCTATGACCTATGTTCATCAAGGTAACCAGTCTAAATCCGGGCAAAACAAGGATTAGAGGGCCATAAGCGAACGCAAACCTCCCGTGATAGCAAGTATGGTAGGTATGTCATACACACAATTCATATACCAATACTAAGTAAACACACGTCTTAGTAATCCCGTAGTTTAATCGAAGTACATATCGCTTTCTTCTACTAACTTATAATTATTACAATTTATACTATTCCGGTTTATCATCATACGCGCCATAATATATTCTCACGTCGTAGTACACACTCACGTCTCTACCCAAACGGTTCATTGAATTAAATCTCTCGTATATAAATTTACTCCTCGTAATAACCCAAAAGTCCCAAATCTATCCTTACATCATCAAAGGAAGGTTATCTATATCCTCGAACAAGTTTACGGGACTCCAAAAATCAAAACAGTCCAAAAAGGCCCAAACTGTCAACTCGTTAGAAGTCTCGTTCGAACGAGACTGTTCGAACGAGATCCCTCTGTCAACTCGTTAGAAGTCTCGTTCGAACGAGGCTGTTCGAACGAGATCCAGTTCGTTCGAACGAACTGTCCCTTCTAACGAGATCTCGTTCGAACGAAGTTATCGAACGAGGCTCCCTTTCGTTAGAACGACTGGTCAATTCGTTAGAAGCTCGTTCGAACGAGTTCGTTCGAACGACCTGGGCAGGGGCTTCTAACGACCTACCAGATTCGTCCCAGATTTTCCCAAAACTTGTTTTTCACCATTTTTACTCCTCAAATCTCTTCTAAAATAAGTCCCAACAATTGTTTTAAGGTCTCTAAACAATCCTAAACATATTATAATCACATCCTAACACGTTTTGAAGGATTAATCCATCCTAACATCAACCAAATTTACACATCTCTACACTTTTTCCCAATTTATCAAGAACATGAACCCTAACTTTTTGAATCATGAATTAATCCAATATAAATCCGTTTTAATTTCTTCCAATCATAAATATTATGGGAATACTCATCTACCTATCATTCTACATGCAATTCTCCTCAAGATTTCAAGTTCTAAGCTTCAAAATACATGGGTTTTCATTATCTTTCAAGAACAATTGATATTCTGCAAGTTTCTAACATGGAAGGAACATTCTACGAATTTAAATATAATCAAAAAACTTGCCTTGATTGTCTCTGAGTTTGGATGATGGTTTGATAGAGTTTTTCTGCAGAATTCCCTCTCTCCAAGCTTCTTCTCCAATGGTGGCTTAAGGTGGCTAGGGTTTGATTTGGGGAACTTAGAAAATTCTTCTAATAACCTACGTAGCCTTTTAGGTTAATATGGTTTGGTTAATGGGCTTAGTGGGTTAAATCCACATCAGATTAAAACTCCCAATTTTCGTCACTTTTAATTCCTCTAAATGTAAAATTACCAAAATACCCTTTAAGTTGCCGGTATGGCCTAAAAATACCCTGGGACCCAAACTACACCCCCGACTAGTGTTTTCTGACTATCTTGACCCTTCCGGACGCGTTGGCGTACTCAAAATGACCATACGGATAATAGAAATAAAAATCACTTTTATAATTAAAATAATATACCATGACGCGGCGGTCACACGCGTCTCAACAAAATTCTCAAATTGCCGTATATATATCTCACGATAAATTTCATAATTCCAAATTCATATATAATCATATATGCACATAATCAAATACCAACTCGCATCTCGTTAGTATTTATAACCCGGATTAATTTTCAATTAATACGCATATAATTAATTAATCCCAAAAATAATTATAGCCAAAAGTACGGGGTATTACATTTTTCCCTTATTTTATAAATAAAAATATATTTTCCTCTCTCTCTCTCTCTCTCTCTCTAATATATATATATATATGCTTCTTAATTATCTTCAAGTGTAAATACTTCATTGGGATTCTTGGCCATAAAAAGCGTTACAAATAAGAAAATAATTTAGTGCAAAGGGACAATCTAAGTGCGTGATAATATTTGAGGTATAGAGAAATAGTTGATAACATGATAAATTAGGTAAACATGACATAGGTTTCCTTAAAAGATAGTAAATTCGAAAACGGCCCAAAACGATAGCAACCCATTTTGGGATACTTTGAGAGATTCTCCCAAAATTGAGTTTCTATCACTTTCACATCAGGGCGATGAAATAAGGTTCCATGGGGGAAAGAGAGGGACGCGAGGTTGACTGGGCTAGGGGATTTGGACAATGTTGTGAGGACACAAAAACGTAAGAGGATGGACATGTTGCCCAAAAATATTGCATAACATTACTCTTTGTAAGGACATGTTTCTCATGTTCGAAATGTTTCATTTATTTATGTCGTACGCCGCTACATTTGGCACGTCACCTCACGATCTCACATGACGGACTCTATCCGAATTCCGAGAATCAAGCATTTATGATCTCCATCATGTGTCCCTCATCTGCCTCATCGACTTCACATTCCATGATTTTAGGCACTTAATGCAAGTGGTACGCAAGGGAAGTCAAAACAGTGAAAAAAGGCACGATAGGAGTGTTCAAGGGCATTTTCGTAATTTCACATCCATAGTTCAGAGGTCTGGTCAACTAGAACGTTGACGATCTTGCCGCAATGAAGATACTGGAAGAAACGGCACCTCAATCCGAGCTACGGTGAAGGAGTTATGACCTTTTGAAGATGGAGAAAATTCCTTAAAGAATGTTGTTTTTTTTGTACGCTGGATAGAATTTTAGAGTTTTAAGAACGTGGATCTCTTCATCTGTTTTCCTATAAATACCAACTTCGGGGGATTTGTTTTGCAAGAATTTAGAAGACGTTTTTGAGAATCCAAATACCTCTAGTCTTCATATTGTTTGAGTCCCAAGACTCATGTTTTGATTCACACAATTGCCAAACCTTTGTGAATCTTTTTGGTAACCCAAGAACACAACTTTTTAGTTTGTTGAAACCTTTGTGGAGAGATCTTTGCAACCCAGGGCTGCGTGTCATTGCTGAGGGAGTCTCTACAAAGTTTTATGGCTGCGTGTCATTGAGGAGTGCTGCGGTTCTTCCTTTGTTGATTGGACTGAGGTTCATGTGGGATTCATTGCTGACGACACCGACCGACGCCTGCGGGTATTCGTGTATCACTGTATTTCATTGTAATCCATGTAAGTTGCGATTTACTTATTATAGTGAAATAAAAGGTTTTTCCCTGCGGGGATTTTTCCTTAAACTTGTTTCGCATACTTTATTTGTTTATGGGTTGATACACGCACCGTAGATGGATGTTTAGGGGCTGAATTTATTTGATTTAAAAGTAGACTCTAATTAAATAAGGGTTACTTGAAAACTTGCGAACTTATTTTAAATTGAAATATCACACGTCCTGACTTTTCACTCTTTGGGTTTAATGGGGTAATGAGTGGACCATCCATTTACTACATGCGGTGACTATCCCGGTTGATGTGGCAGGTGATGTGGCAGATGAGATGGAATGAGAAGTGTTTCGGTACAAATAACAACTTTTATTTGGTACTTAAAAACTTAGCCACATCATATAAACGTAATATCTACTTATATTAATGTATTTTGAGCAATTCTTTCCACCTTTGGTGGTGATAAAAAGTCAATATTGTATTTCAAATTTTTTACGTGATCTTCGTTATACAAGTTATATATTGTACAATCTGGATCCCTTTAAGTCGGAATCCTAGATTAACCATTGCTAGGAGCCACACACCCACTCTCAATCATTTTTATTCAGAAAAAGATAGCTAATTGATTGATTCACCAATTTCAGTAAGAGCTCGTTCTGCATGAAATCGTAAATTGATTGCATTTAAAATTAAAAGTCGATAACTTAGAGAAGATTCTCGATCATACTTAGAATTGAACTAGCTAGTGTATGAAGTTCATAATGATTGATTTATGTTTAATTGTATTGTCATAACAACTTACACTGCGACATCTGCTCCAAATATGCTGCCAGAGATTTTTTAAGCTGATTTTTAGAATAGGCTTCACTAAAAAGTCAACTGCACCTTTTCACAAGCACTTAAATACTTAAGTCATTGAGTCAAGAGATGACATCACTGCACACAATCTCACCAGATATAGTGGTTAATAGTATTATTTTGTAACCTCATAATAAGATGAACCTTATTGGACCTAGAATTGTATACAAAATGGGCATAAGAATATACTAACTGATCACAGGGATATTCTTTTGTATATTGTGGCTCATAATTTTGCATAAAAGACCAAGGCCTAATAAACCGGGCATGCCAATTTCCATTGAGACATGTTAATATGATTGTTTAGTTCATGCTTCCATTCTTGTAATCCATTAGCTCGTTCAACTACCAAGAACCATTCTCAATGTTGGATAACCAAATAAAATAAAAGAAGGGTCATTGGGCCTTTGCCCCCGACATGTTATGATGTATATCAATTTGGGTGACAAAGTTTTATGTGTTATCACTTTGGGTACCATTTTTAGTTATTCTGACTTCATACGAAAAGTGTTGAACGTGAATATGGAACTCATATTGATAATATGCTACTTTCGCACCCGAAGTGATATAGGCCATAACAAGTGGGGGTCAATGGCCAAATGATCCATAAAAAAAAAAAAGCAGGTAAAATGTAGTTCATAAATAAATATAATAACAGGTATGAAATATCTTGAAGATTTGTTGAAGATAATGATCAAGTGTTGTTACATTGGATTTATTCCACCGGATCCATATCACATTCACCCGCTCTCACCGCTCATTTCACCCACACCCAAACCTCTCAACCTGGTTTACTACTTACCCTTCCCCAGCCAATAATGAATTGGCTCCCTGACACTGGTGCATCCCACCATGTCAGCCCAGATCTCACTTATCTCAAACATCCATATGAATATCACAACCCCGACGTAATTCACATTTGTAATGGCAAAGTTCTCTCCATTTCACATATTGATGCATCTTCTGCTTTTATCGCCTCCTCTACTCTTACTTTAAATAATATCTTGCATGTTCACACCATTTCTACATATCTTCTCTCGGTTCAAAATTTTACTTGTGATAATGATGTCTATTGTGAATTTCATCCTTCATTTTGTGCTGCCAAGGATCCCCACACCAAGGCCCCTCTTCTTCATGGCATGACTAATAATGGTCTCTACACCATTTCCTCCTCACCGATGTCATCATCTCCGCAATCACTTCATACCATAAAATCGTCCTTAACATGTTGGCATATAGACTTGGGCATCCTTACTCTCAAGTTCTCCACCGGATTCATCATCAAAATCAACTACCAATTAGGTCGTCAAGTCCAAATAAAATTTGTGTCTCTTGTCAAATGGGCAAGTCGTCTTGGTAAAGGTTGCCTAGTCGTATTAAGTCATCTCTACTATATGTACTGAATTTAATTTTTAGTGATGTTTGTGGCCTTTTCCTGTTATGTTTACAGATGGACATATATATTTTGTAATTTTTATTGATCTTTTCTCGTATTTTATTTGGTTTTACCGCACGATACAAAAACTTAATGTTTACCCTTTCTTTATTAATTCCCAACATTTTTTTGAATGCTAATTCAACACTAAAATTAAAATCATACAAACTCTTTGAGGTAGAGAATGTCGCAAACTGGACCCATTTTTTAAATCTTGTGGAATTCATATCATTAACTCAAGTCCTCGCACCCATGAACAAGTCAGATTTCTTGAATGTTGGCATCAACATATAGTTGCTACCGATTTCACTTTAATTTCCCATTCATGTGTTCCTACAAAACATTGGCACTTCGCCTTTGAAAGTGTCGTATTTCTCCTTAATCTTATGCCAACACCACCTCTATCTCAATCCACACCATTTCAAAACCTCTACTCTGAACCTCCTCATTACAAGTTTCTCAAAGCTTTTGAATGCCTTTGCTTCCCGCATCTTTGTCCCTATAACGCTCATTTTTGTCCTCAACTTGGTTATAGATGGATGGATTCAACTCTAATCGACATGGTTATAGATGGATGCTCTTTCATATAGAATTTATTATGCGATAGATGTCCATATTGATGAACAAGTATTCCATTTTTAAAATTTCCATTCACACATTTATACTCCTCCAATTTCTCCCACAACCAGTGTCATCTCATACTCCCGCATTTCAATCTAGTTCCAATCCCCAACTCCCACTTGCTGCCCCATCCAGTCAGACCACTATACCACCAACACTAGCAGCTTCATTAATTATACCATACACTACCCAGCCAGCTAATAACAATCATGATCAAGTACAACTTTTGCCAACCTCACAACCATTAAAACCCCCAACTCAAGACACAGCTCTCTGCTCTCCACCATAACCGGCTTCCCCTATCCCTCGTTCCTCTAATACTGTCTCAATCAACAACGCAGTTGGTCTAAATTTATCTATTGATATTGGTCATGTCCATACCTCGTCCTCCACTCGTTCTCACCCCATGAAACTTCACTCTAAATCAACCAAAAGCTTTTCTGCTGCTCCTATACATCCTATTCCATTACTTCTAAGTCACGAAAACCCACTTGTTTTATTATATCCAATAAAGACCCCAATAAGCACCAAGCTCTCGTCCAAAATAATACCTGGTCCCTCGTTCCACCCTCACCCACCATGAATTTTATCGGTTGCAAGTGCGTCTACCATATGAAACATAAGCCCATCACATCCATTGATCGTTACAAATCCCGTTTAGCTACTAAAGGTTTTCATCAAGATCATGGTCTTCATTTTAATAAAACCTTTAGTCCCGCTGTCAAAGCAACCACTATTCATATTATGCTTTCTATTTTATTTCTCATGGCTAGTCTATTTCTGAATTAGATGTTAACAATGCATTCCTTCATGGTTTTCTCATTGAAATAATATTCATGGACCAACCCCCTGGATTTAAAAACCCCATGAACTTGACTCAAGTGTGCAAAATTCACCACTCACTCTATTGCCGAAAACAAGCACCAGGTGTATGGTTCCACCATCTCACCCAATATCTTCACACCTAAAATTTCACAGGATCTAAAACTGACCCATCACACTTCGTTTATAGGGTTGGGACTGATGTGTTATATCTCGTTATCTATGTTGATGATATACTTTTAACAAGAAATAAACCCGTGCTCATTCAAGCTATCATCAGAAAACTTGTCACAAAATTTTGTCTAAAAAATCTTCGTCCCCTTCATTACTTCCTTGGTATTGAATTTATCTGCACTCTCCATGGAATTATTCTATTTCCATAACATTATATTCATGGTCTTATTAACCATCACGATATGTCTCAATCTAATCCCTTATCCACGACTATACTTGCAAATCCCACTCCTTATAGACAAGTAGTTGGTGCACTATAGTTAGTTACTCTGACCCATCCCTTGTCACTTACACAGCCAACAAAGCTTTCCAGTGCATATATGATCCAACTAACACTCATTGGACTCTTGTCAGAAGATTACTTCGGTATCTCAATGTTACCTCTACCAATGGCCTTCACTCACCAATTCCCAATCACTTGAACTCCAGACCTTTAGTGACTCTATTTGGGCTGGCTCTGTTGATGATCGCAAGTCAATGAGTGTTTTTGCCATTTATTTAGGATCCAACCTTATATCATGGAAATCTAAACAACATAAAATAATGTCCCACTAGTCCACGGAAGTTGAATACAAATCTATGGTGGATGCAATAGTTGAACTCATATGGCTTAAGTCCTTACTATGAGAATTGGGCTTTACCCCACATCACCCTCCTATACTTTGGTGTGATAATCTTGGAGAAACTCATTTATCCGTAAATCCTGTCTTTCATGCTCGCACCAGACACGTACATATTGATTTTCATTTTATCCATGATCTAGTTGCCCCAAAAAGTTTAAAAGTCCATTTCATCTCCACACATGATCAACTCGCCGATATTTTTATGAAAGGATTATCCACTGTAAAATTCCAGCTCATATTTAACAAGCTCATGATTTGTCCCAAAGCACCATCAGCTTGAGGGAGCATGTCAACTACAATATCTAGCTCTGATACCATAAGAACCCACTGTAACGAAATATTTATTGAATAGAAGTAGCTTAACACTATTAAGTAAATACTTCTTTACGGTGGGTTCTTAATAATAATATGAGCACTTAAAGTAATGTAAGAAATATTATTTTATTATAATCTTAAATATGTTGTTGCTTTGTAAGCATTGGAATGGATTGTCCTTAATGTATCAGCTTCGGTTGGACAAGAAAATCTAGGAAGCTTTTCGGCCACATTGATATGTGGCATATGATAGAAAACCCCGCTTCATTACTTTCGAAATCTAGGGGGCTAAATTCAAAAAAAGTTAAAGAAAGTAGTTGTACGCTTACCATATTTATAGAAAATTACATGAAATAACAAAGAAAGACCAATATGACATAATTGATGCTCACATTCAATATTTCCCCACAATCTCATATTATTTTTTTGACTTTGGTAAAAAGCAAGTCATCATGATAGAATTAAGTTACCAATATCAATTAATAACCACATTACATATATTGGACTTAAAAGTATAATGGGGGATAAATAAGAATTAAATGATAAATTATATGTATTATAAATAGATTTCTTTTTATAAACAAATGATAAAAAATATATACATTAAAAGTATAGTGTACTATTTTTATCAACGACGGTGTAAAAGTGGGATTATTTTAAAGAAAACATTTCCCTTGAAATCATTTGAGAATGGTTTTAGTTTTGTGACATTTGAGAAATTAATAGATAGATCCATATTGGTAGAGAGTTAAAAATAAAGGAAATAAAGATTTATATATATTTATAATTCTAGGGTGTACATTTGGAGTCACAAGACATGTAATCCTGTGTTATTGATACACACTTGAGCGGAGTGTGTTTTAAATATCCACTGTATCCCTCCATTATTGATGGATACTTGAACACCAAATTTCTTAACCTTTATTGCAACTCCTAAGGAGGTAAATAAAAAAAGACGCACTGATGAAAAAGGTTCAGCTGAATGCCTTTAGTATGTATAATCCGTGTGATTCTTATTTAGACTATAAATATAACGCAAACAAATATGTTCAATAAATATAAATGATTAGAAGTTGCAATAAAATTTAAGAAATTGGGTGTTTATATATCCATAGAAATGCAGGGACACGATGGATACTTTGAACAGAATTCACTCAAATGTCCACAATTAATAATGAGATACGTGTCATGTGGCTCCAAATGTACCCTGTAGAATTATACAAATAAACATATCTTAATTTTCTTATTTTTCTCTCTGCCAATATGGATCTATCAATTTTTCTCTCTGCCAATATGGATCTGTCAATTTCTCAAATGTCACAAAACTAAAGCCATTCCCAAATTATTTTGATTGAATAAGTTGCTTTAAAATAATCCAGTTTTACACAACTGTTGGTAAAAATAAGTACACTACTATTTATGTATAGATTTTTTATTTTTTGCTTATAAATAAATTTATATGTAATACATTTAATTTATTATTTAATTTTTTTATCCCTCCTTACATTTTTAAATCCAACACATGCAATTCATTATTTATTTTTTATTTATTCCTGCTTACATTTATAAATCCAACACATGCAATTTGGTTGGTAATTAATATTGGTAATTGAATTGATATTCACCTTGCGTATTGGTTCAGCATCATGATGCATGCTTTTCACAAAAGTCACAAACTTATATATGAGAAAGTGTGGAAATATTGAATGCGGGCATCAACCACTTTGTCATGTTGGCTTTTCAATCTTGCTTTATCTGTTTTTTTATAAATATGGTAAGCATACGGCTACATCTCTTTGTCATATGATAAAATGTCCAAGCTAGATAATTTTAATATTAATTGTTGGATTTAGCCCTCTCGATTTTCGGAAGTAATGAAGCGATTTTTTCAATCATATGTCGCATATCTGTGACAAATGAGATAAGAATAAATATAAATTGTTTGCATAATTCAGTTGAATCAAAGGCTGATATTTTCTATTAGTAGTTCATAATTATCATTGCATATACAAGGCCATGCTATTTATATAATGTAGCCAGCATGGTTTACAAAATGTGTATTTGACTAGTTATATATTATTGTTACAACGCAAACTACATGTGCAAAGCCTGCCAAACTATTAAGATACATATTGCAACGTTATTTACATGTGGCAATCTGTCAGTGTAGGCCTGTCAATGGGTTGGGTCTGAACCCGGACCCGACCCGAACCCGGTCCATTTAATAGGGTCTGAGCATATTTTTTTGGACCCGAGACCCGAAGACCCGTTTATTAAACGGGTAGGGTCTAGATCTTATATAAGACCCGTATCCGAAGACCCGACCCGAATTGTACATTATTATTTTGTATATAAATACATATATACTATAAATTTATATATATTTATAAATATATCTTATCAATATAACATGTAAGTATTATATATAAAAATATATATATTTATGTATATAATAAATATAAGTAATATATGTTTTATTTATACTAATAATATTCTACAATACATTACAAAATATTTTAATTTAAGATTAAATAATAAAGAAGGGGGATAAAATAAAATAAATATAAAATAAATGTACATATTTGATCAGACCCGGACCCGAACCCGAGACCCGAAGATCCTAACGGATCCGGGTCTGGATCCAAATTGTAGACCCGATGAAGACCTGACCCGAACCCGAACCCGATGAAGACCCGATTACACGGATCCGGATCTCCCTAAACTCGATTCGTCTCCGACCCGTTGACAGGCCTATGCCATTGTAGTAGGAGCCGCCATAGTAGGTTGGTCTTCTAATATTGTAGGAGATAACATAGGTAACGTGGAGGTTTCTTAATCAAAAGGAGATCTCAGATATCATCACATGGGATGATTTGGTGTGGTATCTTATCATTCCCCTTCGAACTTGATGTGGGTGAAGACCATACCCCAAGTTTGGAACGGAACTGGAGGAAGTTAGATATTGGCAAACTCTGGGTATATATATTGGAAAACAGGTTTCTTGACGAGATGTAATGAGTAATTAAATCTGAAGCAACATTTTCTCGAAATAGCACTGACGTTGTCATGTAATAAAAAGGGCGGCTTAAATAGTTATATGTTAATTTCTTGAAGGAAGGAAACAAATGTGTATCCGAAATTGCCAATTGGTGGATACTAGTATGCCTGTAAACGATCTGGTCAGGCAAATTTAAATTCATATTCGTTTATGTTAAACGGATTAAGATCTGATTCGATTATTCATCGGATTGTCTGTTGGGGTTCTAAAATCACATCCGTTTATGTTAAATGGATTCGGCTCATATTCGATTATCGGACAAAATATTTTTTATTTATTTTTATAATAATTTTCATTAAAAAAATTAAATAATGATATTTCAAAACATATACTTTTGTCCACTTGATTTGCAACATTTTAATTTGCAATTCTTAGGAGCCATGTGCGCGTGTCTTTTTCCTTTTATATGAGGGAGATTTTTTTATATTATATTATAACTATTATAATATATATTTAAAATATCATTAAATACAATATATATTAATTAAAAATATATTATATATAACTTATATATATATATGTTAAAAATATTAATCGAATCGAATTATTAATGGATCAGAGTATATGAATTTAAATATGTTCAATTTAATAGACAGGTAATCCGATAATCAGATTTTAAAAGTCATACATATCATGAGACTACGATTTGAGAGGGAGAATAAATAATTTTTCACTTTTAACTTTATTAAATCATAACCACGTGAAATCTACAAAGCTAAAAAGAGAATAAACCAAAATTGTTCCTATTTGGTTCAGTACAAGAGGGAAGGATGTTTGAATACTGATAAGAATTAATCAAAATACATGAACATGAAGACACGTGGACGTATATAGTAAGGCTCGGGACCATTTTCCAAATTTGCCACCTGCATTTTGGTTGAGTACAACAAATGATGTTTTTTAATGAAACGTATGACTGTAAAAGAAACCTGATCATCATCATTTTTTGTAATCTATAAGGGTAAAATAAATAAAGGAAAGTCTATCCCACACTCTCACTCCTCACATGCTCTCTTCACACTCTTTTAATATTTAAAAATATTACTATTTTTTAATTTTTTTAATTTTTTAAGCTTATTTTGAAAATAAATAGATAGAAACGTATAACTAACTTTAATAAAAAAAATACAATCAACTAATTACATCTAATTTTAATTAAAAAAACAACAAACTTTGATTTTTTTTTAAAAAGGTACATCTGACTTTGATTTAAAAAAAACTGCAATTAACCTTGATAAAAAAAAAAAGCTACAACTAACTTAGATAAAAAAAAATACAACCAACTAATTATAGCTAACTTTGGTTAAAAAAAAAAGTTTAGAGTTAACTTTGATAAAATAAAAGAAAATGTTGCAACTAACTTTGGTAAAAAAATAAAAAATGCAATTAACTTTGTTAAAAAAAACTACAATTAATTTCGATAAAAAAAAAGTTAGAACGAACTTTGATAAATAAATAAAAACTAATTACAACTAACTATGGTAACTAGAAAAAATTACAGCTAACTTTGGGAAAATTAAAAAAAAAAACTACTGATTTTGATAAATAAAAAAAATACAGGTAACTTTGATAAAAAAAAAAAGGGGGGGGGGGGGGGGGGAGAGGAGATAAAGGTGTAACACATAATTAATTGATTGAGCGCAACTAATATATAAAGGTTCCAATTAATTGAAGCTACTTCAAATTAATTGTATCTTCACTTGCTAATATTCCCGGACAAGTGAAGCGACAATTAATTTGAAGTATCTTCAATTAATTGGAACCTTTATGAATTAGGTTCGCTCAATTAATTAATCAGGCGTCACACCTTTATCTCCTCTTCCTTTTTTTTTTAATCAAAGTTACCAGTAATGTTTTTTATTTTTCAAAATCAGTAGATTTTTTTTAATTTTACCAAAGTTAGCTATAATTTTTTTTAATCTATGTTAGCTATAATTTTTTTTTTATTTACCATAGTTAGTTGCTTGTTTTTATTTATCAAAGTTCGTTCTAACTTTTTTTTATCGAAATTAATTGTAGCTTTTTTTAATCAAAGTTAGTTGCAGCTTTTTTTTATTATATTAAAGTTAACTCCAAACTTTTTTTATTCAAGTTAGCTATAATTAATTGGTTGTATTTTTTTTTTAATCAAAGTTGGTTGTAGCATTGTGCAAGTAGAATGAGAGGGTTGTGAGGTAGACTAGAGGGATATGGAAAATGTTGTGGGGACACAAAAATGTAAGAGGATGGGCATGTTACACAAAAATGTTGTGTAACATTACTCTTTGGGTTTAATGGGGTAATGAGTGGAGCATGCATTCACTGTGCGTGCTGACTATAGCATTATAGGCATTCGTGAGGTTTATGTCGTGAGTGAATGAGAAGAGAGAGAGAGGTGATGTCGCAAATTTCAGCATGTATAGTAAAAATAACGATGTCATGCATGGAGGAAGAGGGAACATCATACTAACACTATATGAAATGAAAAAGAAAAAATCAAACATTTTATTAGAAGGAAACTTAATTGTTTATTACATTGAATAAGAGATAAACATAAAAATTATAAATCATTTATTTTTACCATTATTAGATTGGTAGTAATGCAATGCATATATGTAGTTATACCTTGTGAGCCACCAACACTTATAAAGTATGCCATGGGTGCTCTACCTATTAACATTTGTCGGATAAACATCCGAGTGCAAATTTACTGATTATGACTTTTAATTCATTCTTATTGATTTGGATTTTTATTTTTAAGCTATAAGTAGTGATTTTTGTTAGGCCTTAATTTAAATAACAAGGTATTGTTATAATTAATTTAATATCTGTTAATTTATGTTATTTAATTCATTTGAAATATTCCATTAAAAATATTTCCACAATAAATCTAATCATTAAACGTTTTTAATTTTAGTAGCGTGTGCATATAAGTCCTGCCCGTTTGATGTATCTGTGATTTTGACCACGTATATGTGAGCTTTTTATTTTGTAGGTTAATTCGCAATTGTGACCTTTGGTATTCTTGTTGCCAGTGATTATAATCGTGCCTCATTTTTCCCCGAAAAAATATACCAGGGTGTGAATATGAGTCCTACAAATATTTTTTTTCTCAAGAAAATAAATTTATTTATAAATAAAAATGAGAAAAAGCCTCTCCTATGGGATCTTACATGCTTTAATGGAAATTATGAAAATATGCGAAATCTTGATCGAGTAAACGAAGGCCTTAATTTATATTAAGGGTCGGATTTTCCTCTTTAGGTAAGTATGAAAAATCCACATGCGAATCTTTAGAACCTCCTTTATGTTTGTGACCAACTTCCACTGGCTAAAATATTAAATGGATTACTCACTGAACATTTGATCTTTAATGTTTTCACATTTTTTCCCAATCAAATCTATAATAAAATCACAAGCTTGGTCAAATTTAGCTATCATTCAAAAATCAAATTTTGGAATCTCAACATATAAATTAACTCCAGGACTATTATCATCCTCTTTTACCCACAATGAATCATTTGACTGAGCTGGAATAGTTAAATTTAAATTTGGAATATCGTCAAGAGGGAGTATTTTGTCGTTTGACCCATTAGTCTCAGTACTAGATATATTTAACACACCATATATCTGAGTATTTCATATATAATTAATTCGGTTGTATGTAACACCCCGTATTTCTGAATATTAGAACTTAATTAATTTGATTATTTTAAATTGCAGGCGTTACGTAATTTAAATGAATTAAATATTATATGTGGATTAAAATATTAATCGGGAGAGATAAAGGATAATATTCATGAAATATAATTACTAAGAAAATAGTAAATAATTATTTTACGTCATAACGAGTAATAGTGACGTGACGGTGTTATATCTCAACCGGATATTGTGTGCAGACTGTATGAGGTCGAGATAGAAAATTATTATAAAGTAACTCACATGATGATTTCGAGGTCACGATCGATTCCAAATGGGTCGTAGTAGTGAGAATTGTATACTTGGGTGTATTGTTTTGGTCCTGGAGCGATTTTAGACCAAGCCAGTACCATATGAGGGAGTTTCGGTCATTTGGGAGACTAGGGTTGGAGGAGCTAGGAATTTCTAAGTGTTATATCAACCAATAGTTGGGGGAGGCTAGGGTTAGAGCCAAACAACACCAATAAAGGCCATAAGAAAGGAAGAAGAGAGAATTCTTATAGCTTTCGACACCATTCTTGCACCGTCTTTACCATTGGAGTGTGGATCGAAAGAGGAGGATGACATCTAAATCACACAAAAATTAAATCAGACCTGCTACTGCAAACAAAATAGAGTCGGTAGATATTAAAAATCAGAAAACACATACCAGATACAGAAGGACCAACTCCGTTCATGACCTTTCATAATACAAAGACTGTCAATTTCTTCATTTCTTTTAAATTCTACAGTTGGGACTTGTAAGAAAAGAAAGGAGAAGGATGAGAGCGGGAATAAATATTGGAGAGAAAAGTGTGTGGTTGTACGTTAATAGGGATGTTGCTTAGTTAGGATGAGTTTAGGTTTTTTTTAGGAAAAAGGGGTTGAAGGAGGGTTGGCCAGTGTTGTATAGCCTACACTTACTCTTACTCCAAAAAAGAAGAATACATCCACGCACCCAAAAGTCACTCTCTAACTCACACACATATCCATGCTCATACACACACTCAAAGAAACACATTGTTGATGTAAAAAATTAGATTATCTCTAATTATTTAATCACAGATAAATAAAGTAATAAATAAATATGATGCAATGGATTTTTAAACTGGTTCAGCCTTATGAGAATGGCCTACGTCCACTGTTTCTGTATTGCTGACTGTTTGTCTGGAATTCTCAATAATTGGTTTACCAAGAGATCCAGAGTCCCCTTCTAATGAAGAGGTTACAATGTATTTATAGCCTTGTGGTTGTACAAATGAAAGGACAATGCGCTGTTATCTAGTAGACATATACATCTGTACGATAATAATGAGCATTTAATTCACAGTCATCTCTTTGATTTTCTTGATTTGGATGCGTTGTACGTTAAGTTTCTCGGACCGCTTAAGCTGCTCGGACGCTTAAGTTGCTCGGCACGCTTAAATTTCTCGGGGCCCCCGAGTTGCTCGGGCGGCCTAAGTTGCTCGGTGCGCTTGAGCTGCTCGGAGTGTATGAGTTACTCGTAGAACGTATTCGTATTTGCTATGTAGGTTGACACGTGTCTTCAAGTGATTGTTCCACGTCATCAGATTAAATTTGGTATAACAGAAGCCCCAAATGTTTCACCGTTGAGGTTAAAGGAGAGTGACATTTTGCTTGAGAACTGCTGGGGTTATTAATCTTTATGGATTTTAGGAAAATTTTGTAATCCCTTTTTTGAGCGCACAATATCAAGCTTCATAAATATTTTGAATTTCCACGGTCGTTTCGATATTTGTGCCCTTTTATTCTTTTAGCCGCCGGAAACGCAAATGTCTTTCCTTGTAATCATTGTCTTTCTCTATTCCTGAGATAAAGTATTTAAGCGTGGAAGAAATCCTATCATGTTTCACTTTTCAAATCTGTATCTTTGAACTCTTCATTTCCTCTCTATCTTGTGCCTTCGTTCTTTCCATTATTCGTTGACAACTGATCTCTCTTTTTCTGTAAGATTTTCTTTCCTTTCTTTTATTTGCTTTTTTCATCATGGTTTATCTTGTTGAGTCACTGGACAAATTTCGATCTGAATTTTCAATCCCCTCGTGCCTTATTTTGGAAGAACTTTCTGATCCTTCTGATTATTTTTCTTTGGCTGAGGAACATTGGTTCCCCAGTCTTTTTATAGCCTAGTGTGGCTTTTCTTTCCCGCCAAATCCCATGTGTTTGGAATTTTGCCAATATTTTGATGTTGTACCTGTAAGAATAGCTCCAAATACATGGAGGATAGTTAATGGCATACACAGATTAAATCAACTTCATGGAACCCGTTTGGGGATTCCAGAGACTATGTATTATTACAGATGGGTTATCAGTGATAGTACTTTCTATTTAAAAACTAGGTTTTTGAATAGAGCGTTAGTTATCAATCTTCCTGATGCCAATAGGGATTACTTTGAACATGGAGTGGTGATGAAAAATTGGCAACACCCTCCCTTAAATGGAGATGATGTATACCAAGGTCCCATATGTCCACCTTATGGCAATGGTATAGGTTGTTTTTATTTTTTGAAATCTTATTTTCTTTATGTTTGATAGAATGCATCACTGACATTTGTTTTTATTTGTTATAGTTGACAGTAAAAGAAAATCCCCAAAAGAAGTTGACGTTAATTTAAAGCATATAAAACTTATCTGGGATTTGTACCAATCTATTGCTAAGGAACATATTAGATCTGCTTCTTACTTGTTGCAGTACAAGAGCTATACTTCTTCTTTCACTGCTCATCCTCGTCCAGCAGTGGTTAATCTTGACCAAGTACCTGCCTCTGAGACAAGCGTAGAGGGTTCTTCCTCTGAGTCGGGTGTCCCCATCAGTAACCTAATGAAGAGAAGAAGAGATCTTGCCTTCTTTGATAAATCTGCCTCTACCAATGTGGAGGAAAATAAAAGAAAACAAGATGTCCCAGAAGAAGGGACGAGAATCACTAATGCACCTCCTCCTGCTGCTGCCAAGAAAGCAGTTGAGAAGCCCCCAATGGCCCCGAGAAAGATTGTTGTTATTTCTCCTCCGAGTGAGGTTATTGTTATTTCACCAACAAGACAACGTCTTTAGTTGAAAATGTCCCTGCTCCTCTGAGGAGGTAAAAGAATATCACTTCTGAGAGACCTATTGAACCTGTCTCTCAACCTTCAACTGTTGAGGTAATGTTCCATCTTTTGTTGCTCCGAGCTCTGCTGTGAGTTTGGTGAGATCTTGGACTGGCCCAGAAGTCCAAGGCATTGAGGATTCCCTTTCTCGTGAGATAATTACTACCCTTGCTGCCCAACACATTGCTTCAGTAAGTTTCTTTAACTTCGACCCCATTTCTAACTCGACCCCTTTATTTATTATTTTTTTTATGTTCATGTACTGACTTAAAGTTATTTCTTTTTTTCAGCTGGTGACGTGTTTCAACAGCATTCTGAAGAAGGATGAAGTTATTAAGGCTTCAAGTTCCTCGGGAGGAGTAAAGGAAGCTTTTGTTGGTCTGACCCAGTCTTTAAAAGACTCTCGTCAAAAGTACGAGGAAGATAAAGTTGCTTGGGAGAAGCAACTCAAGTCCATTGAGATGGACAGGGATCAAGCTGTGAATACCTCCAAGGAATTGGAGAAGAAGTTGAAAGAGTTTGAGAAGACCAACAAAGACTTTGAACAGAGCAATAAGGAGCTGGAAGTTAAGCTCAAGTCTGCTGAAGAGGAAATTGTTAAACTTCAAGATGTTTAACGACAGAAAATGGAGGTGGAAGAGAAATTAAAGGTTGCTGAGGAGCTCCTAAAGGAAAGAACCTCATTGGAGAAGGCAAAAAGGAAGAAGGCAGTTACAAAAATCTTTCAGTGATGGTTGGGATAAAGGCTGAAACAAGGGCCTGGCTGCAATGTCTTCTCAAATGGAGTATGCCAGCCTCAAATATTTTAGCGATGGATGGGTTGCAGCCTTGCAGGAGCTAAAAGTTGCTGAGGACTCTGAGTTATTTCAGCAACACGCTCATGACCCTCCTCCCTCTCCAGGATAAGAAGAAGAGGATGAAGTTACTTCAGATGAATCTTCTATGATGATTAGAGATCAGGTCCCTGTTGTTCCTATTGTTCAACCTTGCTCCAAGTAACTCCAACCAACTCCGATTGGTCGACAAATCAATTACCACCAACTCCGGTTGGTCGGCAAATCAATTACCACTAACTCCGGTTGGTTGGGAGCCAATTACCACCAACTTCGGTTGGTCGGTAAATCAAATACAATCAACTTCGGTTGGTTAAACTAAGCAGGAGCATGGGATGTAAATCATTTCATTGCTTAGGTCCAAAGAGTGACAAGTCATTATAACCAAACAACAAATGGGACAGGTTCCATTATCCAAAAACAAAACAACAAGCAAATAAGGATATTCTATTAACTATTTAGAAGAAAATAAAATGGCAAAGACTAAAAATTTCTTCATTCAAATTAAGTAGAATTACATATGCTGTGAAAAATATACTTCATTACATAAAAATCCTATTCTATTGTTTTTTTTTCCTTTTGCCTTTGAAACAGGTTCTACTCCAGCAGGAGGATCATCTAAGGCATAAGGAGAATTTATAAAATTTACATCTCTCAGTATTCTAGCATTCATTACAGATGGCCGATCAAGTAAATATTCTGGATGAGATATCTCGAAGTTGGCAAGAAGACTGTAATCACCAAGATACTTGGAAATCAGACGTCGAGGAATTGCACGAGCAGGAATCCAGCTAAAATCAAGTTTAAAAGGAGGTACGGGTAAATCGATCACTCCGGGCTCATAATAATCCCATAAATAATGTCCCTGCTGCAATTATAACACACACATAGCATTTAACTATCCCTGCTTATACCCTTCATTGTTCGACTGTTGTATCCGAGCATCTAGATGGTACAGAGCTTCATTATACCCAGCCATCCAAAACTCTCTGGGTTGTTTATGGAACTGATAAGTTAACCTCTCCAGTTGCTCTTGGAGCCTCTTCACAAGGATTTCTTTATTTTCGAGAACATAATTCTGATTAGAAAGTTATTCGCTAAAATTCAAAATCTTCTTGGACATCTCTACCAAAGCTTGATTCTTTACCATCAACTGAAATGCCTGATTCTCCAAGGCCGATTGAGTTCTAGCTTCTTCAATGGAAACCCGACCAGCCCTTGCTCATCCCCGAGAATAAGATCTTGCTCGTCCACGAGTAGAGGTGGAGGGTCCATATCTTTTCAAAGTTTCCAACTCATCTCGCAAGTTGGCATTTTCTACCTCCAAGAAAGACAAATCTTCATCATTAACAGGGACCAAGGCTCCTGAAGAAGATGCAACAAATTTAAGTTGTTTTATCTCTTCTTGCAAGGCAATGTTCTCCTACTCCAATAACTTAGCAATATTCTTGTGCTCTTCAACCTCAAGCTTCAGAATGCTCTCTTTCTTCTCATAAGCAGAGATGAATTTACCATATCCTTTGTCAGCACTCAATTGCTGATATTTCTTCTCGTATCCTTGATGCTAAAGTGTGGAGGACTCTTTGTACTGCTGCTGAAGTTCCTCAACCGTCCTATGGAGATCCTCAATCATCTCATAATAAGCCACATTATTGGCAACAGCACGATCGAGCAAGCACTTCAGGTATTGGTAATCTTTAACTGCTCGTTCAGAAGCATCTGAACCCAGTATATCAATGATTTGAGCCTCATTAAGATCTGCATGACCCGCTTTAAAATAGTCATTGCATTCCTTCATTAATTATGTGTCATGAGCTAATAAAACCTCCATCCTAGACATAAACTAGCAAAGAGAAATAAAAAGAATCAATAAGGGTGCAGACAGAGTAAGTAAAAGAGAAAGTCAAGATGAACAACCAAAGTTCGAATTTTTATTTCATCATATGAGAAAATATAAAGTCTGAGGTTACATTTAGTAGAACAATAAAATAAAAGCCCGAGTAATTTTACACCTTATCCTTGTTCCCTACGACTTCCTCAGAAGGTTTGGAGGAAGAGACTGGTTGCTCGGAGGGCAAGATTAGCTTCTCGGCAAAAGTACTGGTTGGTTGGAGTTGCTCGGAGAAAGGTTGAACAAAAGGAACAGCAGGGACCTGATCTCCAATCATCATAGAAGATTCATCTGAAGCAGCTTCATCCTCTTCTTCTTCTCCAGGAGAGGGAGGAGGGCCATGAGCGTGCTGCTGAAATAACTCAGAGTCCTCAGTAACTTTTAGCTCCTGCAAGGCTGCAACCCATCTGATGATGCCGGAATCAGCACCACCAGATAAGGTGTTTCCAAGCTCAATAGAAGTAGAACAATGGCAGCACAGCTATATAAAGAAGATAATAGAAGGTGGTGAGGAGAAGAGGGTAACACACTGGAATATAAGTGGTCCAGCCAACCTGGCCAACGTCCACTGTGAGTGTGTGTGAGTAATATCACTGAAAGAAGGCACTAATAGCCATGGATACAACCTCTCAAGCTTTCTCTCTCAACTGTATATTTAGACAGAGTTTTAGTTAGGGTTTTTATAACTGGATCCCTTTGCAAGGTATGGGATGATCCCTATATATAGTGCCTAGGGGGTGTAATGTACCCCCCATGCATGTAATGTGCATGTGCGTGGTAGCCTCACCAATAGGGGAGTGCCATCATTCACTGACACATGTAGATAATGATGATGAAATATTCCCCCCACATGTGGAGAATAATCTTGTTACAACCGATTTGTGCCTAGGTGTCCTTATCCAAATGTTCAACAGATACTCGGCCACCAAGTTGGTGGATGACCTCGGCCTAAGAGAGGCCGAGATGTAAAGGCTTGATATCCGTTCAATCCGAGCTGTGTCATAGGAGGTCTATGCCTGATCTAAGCCGAGACATTATGCTGGGTCGGCCCCAGCCGAGGTAGGAATGAGTCCATGCTGACGATTATTAAGGCTTCTTGTGACCTCGGCCCAAGCCGAGGTTGAACTGGTTCCATGTTGAAGGTTGCCAAGGCTACCTGTCACCTCGGCCTAGGCTCGGTCGAGGTTGCCATACCCAGGTATATGTGAATGCTGTTGATGCCTATGATGCGCGCAGTGCCCCTTGGAAGTGTAAATGGTAGTGTCGGCCTGGGCCGACCCTGGTCTGGCCGAGGGATGATATCGCGGGCCCATGGCCTATCTTGGGTAGATCAATATCTCGGCCATCATCTCGGCCGAGGTTGGTGTCTCTGGGCCGAGGTAGCACTTGGGGCATATCAATCTTATATAGCTGTGCTGCCATTGTTCTACTTCTATTGAGCTTGGAAACACCTTATCTGCTGGTGCTGATTTCGGCATCATCATTTTGGCGTCGTCTGTGGGAATGAGAAGCTATCTCTTCCTCTTTTTCTTCTTTACCTCACCGGAGACTCTGGTGGTGAACCAGGAACCACCCCTTGTGTGGAGCTGTTTCACCATTGAAAGAGGTCCTTTAAGGTATTAAGCTCACCTGCTATTCAAGCTCTATAGTGATAACACATGGCACCAGACTTGCCGCCGCCTCTTCCGCCGCCAGGAGGTGGAGGGGCTAGCTCCAGTCAGGCTCCTCCCCAGTCCGAAATGGCGGAGGTGGCAGCAGCCTTGAAATCTTTGGCTGCAACACAACAAGCCATGAAGGAGCAATTTGTCCAGCTCAGCCAAACCATGATGATGAGGCCACCTGGAGTCTCACCGGACATGATCACTCCGGCGGCAGTTCAGCCCCAACCGGACGCCAGGGGACCACCCCAGGCACCGATGAAGGACCAGCCTGCACCCCAACGGAGGAGGGACGTTGCTGACCCTAGGCGCCTGCGCCTGGGGAGGCAAGGAAACCCTTGCCCAGAGGACAGGTATGATGACCTGGAAGCTGAAGAGGCCCCAGAAGACTGTTGGGAGCCGTATGAGGTGTCAGATAACACTGTATGACCTCGTAGGCAGAGTCAAGGATGTGTCGTCCGAAGAAGAGAAGAGGCCCAACCAAGAGGGTCGGCTTTTGATAGGTTGAGCAGAGGGTCGGCCTTCGAGAGGCTGGGCCCAGTTAATGACCTAAGATAGAGGCTATCAAGGTCAAGGAGTGCAGCAGGCTCCCAAAGAGGGAATAGGAAGGCTCGGCCAGATCAAGGCCGACCCTTGGAGAGAAGAGCTAGGGAGCAGGAAGAGGTCAACAGTCAACGGGTCGTGGCTGGGGAACCCTCTGTCCATCGCAGAGAGGTGGATGGGGATAACCTCGGCCAAGTTGATGAGAGAAGACACTGGAATGATTCAATCCAACATCTCGAGGAGAAGATAGGGGACCTCATAAAGAGAAGGGACCCATTACAGAGGGGCTACTCGGAGGGCACCCCGTTTGTAGCTAGGATAGTGGGGTTCCTAACCCCAGCTAAGTTCAAGCCTCCTACAGTGACTCCTAAGTATGATGGCAGCACTAACCCAGTGCACCATATCGAGATGTATCAGTCGGCGATAGATATTTACTCGATACCCGATGAGATGAAGTGAAGGGCCTTCTCGGGAACCTTGACAGGGGCAGCGCACAGCTGGTTCACCTCTCTTCCAAAGAACTCGATCAAAAACTTCAAGGGGTTGGCTAAGCAGTTCATCCACAACTTCTGCTTTGGGGTAAGACCTCAAAAGAAGACTACCCACCTCCTATATGTCAAACAGGCTAAGGGTGAAAGCCTAAGATACTACATAGCAAGATTCAACAAGCAGAAGTTGAAGGTGGAGGATTACGAAGAGAACATAGCCATGACCTCCCTTATAAGAGGCCTCCATAAGGGAAAGCTACTGTGGAAATTGGCGGAAGACCCTCCTAAGTCTATGGCAGAGCTGCTGGCAACCGCGGGGAAAGTGATGAATGCGGAAGAGGCAATGGCCTCCAAATATGAGGAGGAGAACCGTGGTAGCACTGGGAGGTCCCAGGGCAAGAAAGAGGGGAAGAAGAGGTCAGTAGATGACAAGTTCACTCATTACACTCCTCTTACTGTGAGCTGTGAGCACATCCTTAATGAGATCAAGGCTGACCGGACTCTGAGGTGGCCAGAGAAATTGAAGGCCCCACCACATAAGAGGAATAAAAACCTCTGGTGTGAGTTCCATCAGGATCACGGCCATGTCACAGATAGATGCTTCGCTTTAAAGGATGAGATTGAGAAGATGCTGAAATCCGGGAAGCTAAGGAAGTATGTTGATGGCAAGGCCCCAAAGGGTGGAAGAGAAGACCCTAAGAAGAGAAGGAATGACAGATGTCGTGGTGATGTCCCGGCCAGAAGGGATGATGACTCGGAGGGAGATGATGGAGATGACCCAGATCTCCCGCCAAAAGATGACAACACCCCGGTGAAGAGGGTCGGAATGATTTCCTTTGGTGTTAGCACCATATGTGGGGGATTCGCAGGAGGTGGCTCTGAGGTAGCCGACAGGAAGGCTCATGTAGCAGAGGCCAAGTCAGTGGCCAAGCCTGAGGTTGTGAATCTAACGTCTTCTGACGCAGTGCAGAAGAGGAAGAAGGTGGACATGGACACCCTCGTAGTGGGGTTCTCCAGGCTCGACTTCAAGGGCATCTTAGCCCCCCATGATGACCCTTTAGTCATAACAACAAGGGTGCATGGGTGCGATGTAGGGAGGATCCTCATAGATGGGGGAAGCTTAGCAGATGTGATGTTCTGGCCTTGTTTCAAAAGCTTGGGTCTTAACAGGGCAAGACTAGTGCCCTACCATCACCCATTGATAGGCTTCAGTGGTGAGAAGGTGCACCCATTGGGCATGTATAAAATGGATGTACGAATGGGGGATGAGTGGCCTATGAGGCTGACTAAGAAGATAAATTTTTTATTATGGACGAAAATGTCTTCTCGGCCTACAACCTCATCATCGGAAGAGTGGCCCTCAAAGAGTTTGAATCCGTGTCGTCGACGGTCCATCAAATGCTAAAATTCCTGACTCCTTATGGGGTAGGGGAAGAGCAAGGGGACCAGACCACGACACGGGAGTGTTACTTCAACTCGGCCGAAGAGAGAGAGGCCCATAAGAGAGCAACCACCACTTATAGCATTGAAACTCTTGATCCGAGAGATGAAATAAAACTGAAGAAGGGCGAGGCCGCGGAAGAGGTAGAATCCATCGTCCTCAATGAGGACGAGCCGGAAAAAACTGTCCAGGTCGGCAAGGCCCTAGAACCAAGGATCAAGGAAGAGATTATAAACTTCCTCAGGAGGAGGCAGAGTGTCTTCGCCTGCAGTCACGCAGACATGCCTGGTATCAACCCTGAGGTCATGACCCACAAGCTCAACGTGGACAGAGATGCCAGGCCTATTAAACAAAGGCGAAGAGTCTACTCCAGAGAGAAGTATGAGGTAATCCGGGAAGAAGTGAAAAAGTTGGAAGAGGCCGAGTTCATAAGAGAGGTTACTTATCCAGAGTGGCTCTCAAATGCAGTCATCATACCTAAGGCTAATGGAAAGTGGCGGATGTGTGTAGATTTCACAGACCTGAACAGGTTTTGCCCGAAAGACAGCTATCCCTTACCTAGGATAGACCAGATGGTGGACGCAACAGCAGGGCACGAGCTCATGAGTTTCATGGATGCTTATTCAGGTTATAACCAAATCTTCATGGATGCCGAGGACTCTGAGAAGATAGCCTTCATTACTGATAAGGGGACGTACTGTTACAAGGTGATGCCCTTTGGTCTGAAAAATGCGGGGGCAACATATCAGCGTCTTGTCAATAGGATGTTCGAGGAGCAGATAGATAAGACCATGGAGGTGTACGTGGACGATATGCTAACGAAGAGCCTGAAAGCATGTACTCACGTAGCAGACCTTGAGAAGACCTTTGATGTCATGGACTCGTACAGAATGAAGCTCAACCCGACGAAGTGTGTCTTCGGGGTAGGAGCTGGGAAGTTCCTGGGGTTCATCGTTAATCAAAGGGGGATTGAGGCAAACCCTGAGAAAATCAAGGCATTGCTCGACATGAAGACTCCTAGGAGTATCAAGGATGTCCAAAGACTCACTGGAAGAGTGGCAGCCCTGAACAGGTTTATTTCCAGGGCAACGAATAAGTGTCTTCCATTCTTTAAAGTTTTAAGGAAGGCCTTCCAATGGGATGAAGAGTGTGAAAAAGCCTTTGATCAACTCAAGTCCTACTTGGGGTCTCCCTTGCTGCTGTCCCGGCCCATCGCGGGGGAAAGGTGGTTTGTGTATCTGGCAGTCTTTTAGTCAGCCATTAGCGCGGCCATCATACGAGAAGAGGATGGATTTTAGAGGCCTGTGTACTTCAACAGTAAGGCCCTGCAAGGGTCTGAACAAAACTATCCCCGAATGGAGAAGTTGGCTTATGCCCTTATACATGCTTCAAGGAAGATGAAGCCTTACTTTCAGGCTCACTCCATGGTAGTCCTTACAGACTCCCCATTAAGACAGGTTCTGCACAAACCTGAGAAGTCCGTGAGACTAATGACCCGGGCCATCGAGCTAGGAGAGTATGATCTTACCTACCAACCCAGGACAGCCATCAAGGGGCAGGCCCTCGCAGACTTTATCGCAGAGTTCACTTGGGAAGAGGCCAAGACAGAGAAGGGCTTGGATGGCGGCGAAGAGACGAACCGAAGTGTCATCCGAGATTCGGAAGGGACTGCCCCGTACGTCTTCCAAAGCTGAGAAGAGGTTATCCCAGGAAAAACTCGGAGCAAAGTAGAAGAAAACGAAGAGGATCGATACCTCTTCGAAAAGGGGGTGATGAGAGAAGGGTCTTCTCATCAGATGCGGACGTATGGAGCCTCTTCGTTGATGGCTCTTCCTGTGACAGTGGAAGCGGCGCGGGGCTAATACTCTCAGCCCCAAATGGCGCCAACATTGAATACACCTTAAGATTCAACTTTTAAGCCTCAAATAATGAGTCTGAGTATGAGGCCATGATAGCAGGTCTCTTATTGGCAACAATTCTTCGAGTAAAGCGACTCCTGCTTCATAACGACTCCAGATTGGTTGTCAATCAAGTGTTGGGAGTATACGAGGCCAAGGACGAAAGGATGGCCAAGTACTTAAAGAAGGTAAGAGGGTTGCTAGAGTATTTTGAAGAGGCCAAACTGAAGAGCGTGCCTAGACTGAGCAACAATCACGCCGATGCATTGGCAAGGCTGGCCTCGGCGATGAAGACAGATTTGGGAAGGACCATCCCAATCGAAGTCTTAGGAAAAGCAAGCATCGAGGAGGATGAGGTACGTATCCTTTGTCACAATGTGAACCTAGGAGACTCGTGGATTGACCCGCTCGTCAGATACCTAAGAGGGGGGGAGCTACCTGAGTCCAAGCTGGAAAGAAGAAAGTTGAGATACAGGGCTGCCAAGTTCTCATTGGTAGGAGACGTCTTGTATAAAAAGGGGTTTCTCTTGCCCCTCCTCAGATGTGTGCATCCTATGGAGGTACCCCGGATCTTAAAGGAGGTTCATGAGGGCTCCTGCTCTAGCCACATAGGGGGAAGGCCCTTAGCCAAGAGGATCGTCACTCAGGGATACTGGTGGCCTACCTTGTCTAAGGACGCTGCTGACTATGTGAAGAGATGTGACAAATGTCAGAGGTTCGCCACTATCCCTCATCAACCCCATCAGCCTATGACGTCAATCTCTTCTCCATGGCCGTTTGCGGTGTGGGGAATTGACTTAGTAGTACCTTTGCCAAGAGCAGTCAATAACTTTAGATTCTTGATAGTTGCCATTGACCACTTTTCAAAGTGGGTAGAGGCAGAACCGATGATAACAATTACGGAGCAGAAGACCTTTCAGTTCATCTGGAAGAACATCATATGTAGATATGGCCTCCCAAACACGCGCATCTCGGATAATGGGAGCCAGTTCAAGAACTCCTCCTTAGAGAAGTATTGCCAAAGTGTGGGAATTAAACAATTCTTCTCATCCCCTGGTCGACCTCAGGCAAATGGCCAAACCGAGGTCATGAATAGGACTATCTTGGATGGAATCAAGAAGAGATTAGAAGACGCGAAGGGGAGATGGATAGAAGAGGTCTACGCTGTGCTATGGGCTTACAGGACCACAGTAAGGACACCCACAGGAGAAACCCCATTCATGTTGGCACATGGCTCAGAGGCCGTCATACCAACGGAATTAGGACTACCAACTCATCGAATTCAGACCTACGATCCTGACAGCAATGGGGAAAAGAGGAGGTTAGACCTGGATCTTATTGAAGAAAGAAGAGAAGACGCAGAGGTCAGGAAAGCAGCCTACCAGCAGAGGGAAGCGAGATTCTACAATCAAAGGGTAAAATCAAGACCCATTGCAGTGGGAGACCTAGTGCTAAAGAAGACCCTACAGAAGACAAACAAGCTACACCCGAACTGGCATGGCCCCTACAAAGTAATGGAACAGGTTGTGCCTGGCACTTATAGGCTAGAAAACCTAGAGGGGGAACCCTTCACTAACCCGTGGAATGCTGACCATCTGAAGAGATATTTCATATGATGCATAGAATTTGTTGAAAATATATCATCTTATTGAGAAGAGGTTATAATAAAGATCAGTTTTCATGACAATTTCTTGCTCCACTCTTAGATCAGAGATATTTTATGAGGTTAACCTCTTAGGTGATGACCTCAGACCCTCAAAACATCACTCGGTGGTGACGAGGTCTGAGCTCAGACACCTGGGTTAGTTGACCTCAGACCCTTAACATCATTAATTTGGTGAAATTTGTTATGAGGCTAACCTCTTAGGTGATGACCTCAGACCTTCAAAACATCACTCAGTGGTGACGAGGTCTGAGCTCAGATACCTTGGTTAGATGACCTCAGACCCTTAACATCATTAATTTGGTGAAATTTGTTATGAGGTTAACCTCTTAGGCGATGACCTCAGACCTTCAAAACATCACTCAGTGGTGACGAGGTCTGAGCTCAGATACCTTGGTTAGATGACCTCAAACCCTTAACATCATTAATTTGGTGATATTTGTTATGAGGCTAACCTCTTAGGTGATGACCTCAGACCCTCAAAACATCACTCGGTGGTGACGAGGTCTGAGCTCAGACACCTGGGTTAGATGACCTCAGACCCTTAACATCATTAATTTGGTGATATTTGTTATGAGGCTAACCTCTTAGGTGATGACCTCAGACCCTCAAAACATCACTCGGTGGTGACGAGGTCTGAGCTCAGACACCTGGGTTAGATGACCTCAAACCCTTAACATCATTAATTTGGTGATATTTGTTATGAGGCTAACCTCTTAGGTGATGACCTCAGACCCTCAAAACATCACTCGGTGGTGACGAGGTCTGAGCGCAGACACCTGGGTTAGATGACCTCAAACCCTTCACATCATTAATTTGGTGATATTTGTTATGAGGCTAACCTCTTAAGTGATGACCTCAGACCCTCATAATATCACTCGGTGGTGACGAGGTCTGAGCTCAGACACCTGGGTGAGATGACCTCAGACCCTTAACATCATTAATTTGGTGACATTTATTATGAGGCTAACCTCTTAGGTGATGACCTCAGACCCTCATAAAATCACTCGGTGGTGACGAGGTCTGAGCTCAGACACCTTGGTCAGATGACCTCAGACCCTTAACATCATTAATTTGGTGACATTTATTATGAGGCTAACCTCTTAGGTGATGACCTCAGACCCTCAAAACATCACTCGGTGGTGACGAGGTCTGAGCTCAGACACCTTGGTTAGATGACCTCAGACTGAAGATGGTTATGAGAACAACATATTAACGACTTCAGAGATCATATAGAATTCAGAGACATTCACAGGTCAAAATAAAAGAAGAGATTGGCATTCAGTAAAAAGAAGAGATTACATAACATTCAGAAGTGTTACAAGTTACAAAATACAGTTACAAGTTAAAAATTACAAGTTACAAAATACAAATTTGTTACAAGTTAAAGGTCTGGGGGGGAGCATTGTCAGTCTCGGCTGGGTTCACCTGATCAGCGTTGGTCACCTCAGCCACATCATCAGCAGGGTCAGTCCCTCCCAAAGTAGCAGTCTCACCAGGGGCAGCAGCCTCGTCTTCTACCTCTTGCAGTGCCTGGGCAAACTGAGGGTCGGCGAAGCCGAGGCCCACAAAGTCGGAGGCCTTTATAGTGCCAACCTCCTTCTCTCTGACCTTGGCCCATTTGGTAGTGGCTTTGATACCTCTTTCGAGGTATTCAAAACTAAAACCCACGAACTCCTCAGAGACTTTGTAGTCATAAATTATTCTCTATGAGGCATCTGCAAGGGCAGCCTTCACAGCCGCGTCGACCTTCCGCTGAAGAGCATAATCCTTATCCTTCAGGGCCTTGGCATGGTTTTGGACGAGCGCAGAGATATCTTTTTCCAAACCCTGGGCCTTATTTTCAGAGTTCTTGGCCTTATTCTCGGAATTCTGCAACTCTGACCTCAGACGGTCAACCTCGGCCTTCAGGGCGCTCTCGACCTTCTCATCCTCCAGCCTCTTCTGAATGAGAGGCAATTTCCTCATGGCCCAGTTAGACAGTTGGTACATGGCAGTCACACCCTGCACAGTTAATGAAGAGGTTAGATGGGAGTAAAATCAGACGTTGCACTTGTAAAATTATTGACAAAAGGAACAAGTCATACCTGGACAGCTCTGTGAAGGACGAACTCAACCATCATGGAGGTGTCCATGGATTTGTAAAAATGCTTGTCTGCCTCAGTCATCACATTGGCAAGTGCGTCCATGGCCTGTCTGCTATTGCCGACCACGCTATCAGTAAGCTTTAGCTGGTCCAGACGAGCCGACAGGGTGTCGGCTGAGATGGGGATCGCAGCGTCTGAGGTCTTATTTTGCCTTGAGGTCGGCCTCTGATCCTCAGAGGCCGGGACCTGAGGGGACCTCTTCTTGGATTTGGATGTTGAGGGAGCTAGAGGAGGAGCGTTCAAACCAGTCTTCTTTGTAAGTCTTGCCAAACTCGGAGCTGCCATCTCCCACAATTCGTCTGGGACACCTGGTGGTCTCTCTGCAAAAGTGAAAAGATAAGAGTCAGAAATAAAACATGAATGATCAGGGGTTAGACTTGAAATAAAAAGAAAAAATCCTTACCAAAGTCAAGGGGACTTCCACCTAGGCTCGTCCCCGAGAGATACTGGGGGGTCAGCAGATGTTCGAACTTGAAAAACAGACCATGTGCCCCTTGGTCTTGCAGGGCCTTCACCTTTTTGATATTTTGAAGACTTAGGCCAGGATCGGCCCTGGTAGACAGGTGACTTTACCCCATCTTAGGGGTATCCTCGACTCAAAAGTGGAAGAGGGAATAGATGAGCCAAATTCCCATGGACCTGAGGCAAAAAAATACCGAGGCTTCCAATTGTGATTCGAGGTCTGAGTGACCTGGAGCATCTTCTTCTCAGGCCTCCGAGCCACGAAGTGATAGTAGCTCGGATGGTTTTTGGCCGAGGTAGGGACGTAACAACCAGCAAAGATCTGAACTGGGAGGTCAGAGTGGTGGACTGCCCTCCACAAGATGATAGCCCCTATAATAACTCTCCAAGCATTGGGAGAGAGCTGCGAGGGGGCCAGGTTGATAAAGGAAATATTGGACCTAACGACGGGGTGAATGGGTAGGCGAAACCCTAACTTAAACATCTGCTCATACAAACAGATTTCTCCATCTCGGCCATGGTAGGCCCTCTCTTCCCTCAGCGGTCTCCTTAATTTGATTGAGGGACTGATGGAGTATAAATATCTGAAGTGCAAAAGGTCCACTTCAGTGACTGTGCTCTCAAACTCGGCTGCTTCAGAGATGTCAACATCACTTTCAGCATCCTCATCATCGCCAAGCTCAACGTCGGCTGGAGCAGACGTAGACGGGTGACCAGGGAACCTCTGAGCAAACTCGGCCCCGATAACGGCCGACAGAGGGATGGCATCTAGAATGGGTGGCACAGCCACACTTGGCTCAACAAGTTCAACCTCTGAAGAAGAATCTGAGGTACTTGTGCCATTTTGGGACGAAGCTCGACTGGAGACCTTGGCCTGGTCAGGGTCCTGACCAGTCCGAGGTGTAAAATCCATGGCTTCTTGGAAAGAGTCCACAGACATGGGGTCTGAGGTGGAAGACTCAGACTCAGACATCGGCAATGGGTTGGCAGAGACGTCTGTCTGATAGAAATTCTCAGTAGGATCAGGATATACCACCTTGAGAGGTGGGAGAAAGAGGGGTCTGACAGGAAACTCCTGTGACCTACGAGCTTCTTTATGAGCTCTCTCTATTTGCCTAATCTTTTCTAAAGTCTTCTCTCTAAGAGAAGGGAAGTCCTCAAGAAGTTGGTACAGGGGTCTGAGCATCAGAGGACGACCCAAAACTTGAGACGACACTAAACTTGGGATAACTTCGTAAGCTACAAACAGGAATTGCTTATAAAATAGAGGAGTTTAAAGATTGAACAGGGAAGTTTATAGAAAACCTAGTTCGCCTGAGTTAATGGAACTTGCCGGAAAACTCAAAGAACTACCGGAAAACTCAAAAATCTCGTCGGAAAATTCAAACAAAATATGAAAAACAGAGGAAATAGAAAAGGAGAGGTACCTGGAAGTGAATCGATGAACGAAACAAAGAGAACTCGCAAGAAACTAGGGGAAATCCTCTGCAGAAAGAACGATTGAGTGGAGAAGCTTTAGAGAAAAGAAACTTGCAGAAACTGTATACGCGGGAAAGAAATTAGAAAGAAGAAAGAGAGAGGATGGGTTTAAACCCTTAAATACTTGGGCACACTTCCCAAGGCCCATCATTGCCTTGGGAAACCCAAGGGACGACTGACAGCACACGCCAACCAAGTTAGCACGCCCTAGCTTGGGACAGGTGTCATGCAGGTATAAGCCTTGGGACGGACAGGCCTCCGAGGTGAGGCAATCCCCTAGCCACTTGCTCTCGCATATGACTCAGGGATGGGGGGTGATTGATATGCCCCAAGTGCTACCTCGGCCCAGAGACACCAACCTCGGCCGAGATGATGGCCGAGATATTGATCTACCCAAGATAGGCCATGGGCCCGCGATATCATCCCTCGGCCAGACCAGGGTCGGCCCAGGCCGACACTACCATCTACACTTCCAAGGGGCACTGCGCGCATTATAGGCATCAACAGCATTCACATATACCTGGGTATGGCAACCTCGGCCGAGCCTAGGCCGAGGTGACATGGAGCCTTGGCAACCTTCAACATGGAACCAGTTCAACCTCGACTTGGGCCGAGATCACAAGAAGCCTTAATAATCGTCAGCATGGACTCATTCCTACCTCGGCTGGGGCCGACCCAGCATAATGTCTCGGCTCAGATCAGGCCGAGACCTCCTATGACACAGCTCGGATTGAACGGATATCAAGCCTTTACAGCTCGGCCTCTCTTAGGTCGAGGTCATCCACCAACTTGGTGGCCGAGTATCTGTTGAACATTTGGATAAGGACATCTAGGCACAAATCAGTTGTAACAAGATTATTCTCCATATGTGGGGGAAATATTTCATCATCATTATCTACATGTGTCAGTGACAGATGGCACTCCCCCATTGGTGAGGCTACCACACACATGCACATTACATGCATGGGGGGTAAATTACACCCCCTAGGCACTATATATAGGGATCATCCCCTACCTTGCAAAGGGATCCAGTTATAAAAACCCTAGCTAAAACTCTGTCTAAATTTACAGTTGAGAGAGAAAGCTTGAGAGGTTGTATCCATGTCCATTAGTGATTTCTTTCAGTGATATTACTCACACACACTCACAGTGGACGTAGGCCAGGTTGGGTGAACCACTTATATTCCGGTGTGTTACCCTCTTCTCCTTACCACCTTCTATTATCTTCTTTATATAGTTGTGCTGCCATTGTTCTACTTCTATTGAGCTTGGAAACACCTTATCTGGTGGTTCTGATTCCGGCATCATCATAGAAAGGTTGAACAACAGGAACAGCAGGGACCTGATCTTCAATCATCATAGAAGATTCATCTGAAGCAGCTTTATCCTCTTCTTCTTCTCCAGGAGAGGGACGAGGTCCATGAGCGTGCTGCTGAAATAACTCAGAGTCCTCAGTAACTTTCAGCTCCTGCAAGGCTGTAACCCATCCATACCTAAAATATTTGAGGCTAGCATACTCCATTTGAGAAGACATAGCAGCCAGGCCCTTGTTCCAGCCTTTATCCTAACCAGCACTGAAAGATTTTTTAACTGCCTTCTTCCTTTTTGCCTTCTCCAATGAGGTTCTTTCCTTAAGGAGATCCTCAGCAACCTTCAATTTCTCTTCCACCTCCATTTTATGTCGTTTAACATCTTGAAGTTTAAAAACTTCCTCTTCAGCAGACTTGAGCTTAACTTCTAGCTCCTTGTTGCTCTGTTCAAAGTCTTTACTGCTCTGCTCAAACTCTTTCGACTTCTTCTCCAATTCCTTGGAGGTATTCACAGCTTGATCCCTGTCCATCTCAATGGACTTGAGTTGCTTCTCCCAAGCAACTTTATCTTCCTCATACTTTTGACGAGAGTCTTTTAAAGACTGGGTCAGACCAACAAAAGCTTCCTCTACTCCTCCCAAGGAACTTGAAGCCTTAATAGCTTCATCCTTCTTCAGAATGTTGTTAAAACACGTCACTAGCTGAAAAAAAGAAATAACTTTAAGTCAGTACATGAACATAAAAAAAATCAATAAAAAGAGAGATCTGGGTAAAACATCCAACACTTTATTCATTCTGAAGAAACTGCATTACATAGGAAATTCAATTACTGAAATTACATGCGCAGATGCTCTGCATTCCATGCATTCTTGAATTCTTCTCCTTCCAATGTTTCAATCATGTATGCCCCTGGACGAACAACTTATCTTACTTTATAGGGTCCATGCCAGTTGGCTTCCAATTTGTTATTCTTTTGTATTAATTTCTTCAACACATAATCCCCTTCCTTCAAATCACACTTCTTCACTCTTTTATTATAGAACAAAGTTGTTCGTTGTTAATATGCTGCATTTCTGATCGCTGCTTCTTCCCTGACTTCTTCGAGCATATCCAGGTCTAATCTTCTCATTAAATCACTGACAGGAGAATTGAAATTAAGCACCCTATGTGTGGGTAGACCCAATTCAGCAGGTACGACAGCCTCACTCCCAAATGCCAGCATGTATGGAGACTCTCCTGTTGATGTTCGTGGTGTGGTATGATAAGCCCACCGCATAGAATGTAGTTCGTTAATCCAATTTCCATTTGCATCATCTAGACGTTTCTTCAAACCATTCAGCAGCGTTCTATTTGTCACCTCAGTTTGCCCATTGCTTTGGGGATGACCTAGGGCCGAGTGGACCTTCAGTATATTGGATTGATGACAATACGCAACAAACTCCTCGTTATTAAACTGGGTTCCATGGTCAGTAATGAATGCATGTGGGAGACCATATCTGCAGATAATATTCTTTCAAATAAATTGATAGAGTTTGTCATACGTCATATCAATGAGAGGCTCAGCTTCCACCCATTTGGTAAAGTAATCCACAGCAACGACAAGGTATTTGAATCTTCCCCTGGTCGTTGGAAGTGGCCCGACCAAGTCTATTCCCCACATGGCAAATGGCCAAGGGGACGTGATGGGTGTTAATAATGCTTGGGGAGTTCTTCGGATAGAAGAGAAACGTTGACATTTATCATATCTTGGCATAAGCTACACAATAAGCTCTCATCTTCGGCCAGTAATACCCCTGCGTTGTTATTCTTTGTAAAAGTGTCTGACCTGCCACATGGGCTCCACGAGACCCTTCATGAACCTCTTCGATCAAATCTTTCACTTCAGAGGGGTGGACACATCTTTGTAGCCCTGCTATAATTCCTCGTCTATATAAGATGCCATTTGTCAATACATAACGGGCAGCTTTAAACTTCAGTTTTTTGGCTGCGAGTTTATCAGTTGGCAAAGCCAACTCTTCAATATAGGCCCTGATGGTGTCCATCCAAGATGGCCCCAAGTCGAGGGAAATAAAGTTCATCATCAAATCTTCATCTATACTCCGATCAACCATAATTTCTATTGGGATTGTTCTTCATAGCTCAATGCGTGTGGCTGATGCTAACCGAGCTAGTGCGTCTGCTCTTGCATTCCCCTGTCTTGGTATTCTAACCAACTGAACTGCCGTAATACTCGATACAACCTCCATCGCTTTTGTATGATACTTGATCATTAATTCTCCTTTTGTTGCATATACCCCAAAATTTGATTTACGACTAATTGGGAATCATTGAACACGATGATTTGTTCTGCCTTTATGGTTTTGGCTAAATTTAGACCCACAATCGTTGCTTCATATTCGGCCTCATTATTAGAAGCCTTAAATTGAAAGCGCAGAGCATACTCCACATCAATCTCATCTGGACTGTTTAAAATAATCCCTACTCCACTGCCAGTAGAGCATGAAGAGCCATCTACATACAGATTCCACACAGGTACCTCATTATCAAACCCTTGGTCAGACAGAGTTCCTCGGTGGAATATTTGATGCTTCATTTTATCCTCCTCCAGCATTTCTCGCTTCTTGTCCACCGACGTAAGTTGGTCGGGGTTTAAATTTGATAATCCTGTAACATCCACAGGTTGGTCTGTATTCAACTCCTGCTCATCGGAGGAATCCTCCTGAGTAAATTCTGTGATAAAATCCGCTACTGCCTGCCCTTTGAGCGACGATCTAGGCTCATAAATTATATCATATTCACTAAGTTCCACTGCCCAGTACATCAATCTTCCTAATTTCTCCGGTTTATACAGAGCTTGTTTTAATGGCATATCGGTATACACCACTATAGTATGGGCTTAGAAGTATGGCCTCATCCTTCTGCTGGCTTCAATCAGTGCTAGTGCCAATTTTTCCAGCCTTAGATATCTGATTTTTGCTCCTCGGAAAGCTTTGCTGGTATAATAGACTGGTTTTTATACTCCATTCTCCACTTTTATCAATGCCGAGCTCACCGCATTTTCTAAAACTACTAGGTATAAGTATAGTTTTTCTCCCATCACTGGTCTGGACAACAATGGAGGTGTCCCCAGATATTTCTTCAACTTTTGAAAGGCCTCCTCGCATTCATCATTCCATTCAAAAGTTTTTTGGAGTGTTTTGAAGAATAGTAGGCATTTGTCAGTTACTCGTGACACAAACCTATTAAGTGCTGCAACTCGTACTGTGAGACTTTGCACTTCCTTCTTCGTCGTTCGAGATCGTAGATCCAATAGAGCCTTGATCTTTTCAGGGTTCGCCTCAATTCCTCGTTGGTTAACAATATATCCGAGAAACATGCCTTCTCGTACTCTGAATATGCATTTGGTGGGATTCAGCTTCATTTGATATTTCCCTAGTTGATCAAAGGTCTGACCTAAGTCAACTAGATGATCATCAGCTTTCTTGCTCTTCGTCAGCATATCGTCAACATAAACCTCCATGTTATGACTGATTTTCTCTGCAAACACCTTGTTCATTAGCCGCTGATATGTTGCACCTGTATTTTTAAGTCCAAAAGGCATAACATTATAACAATAAGTTCCCCTTGGGGTGATAAAAGAGGTACTCTCCCAATCCTCAGGCTTCATATTAATCTGATTGTAATCAGAATAAGCATCCATGAAACTCAACAATTTGTGCCCCGAGGTAGCATCCACCAGTTGATCCATTCGGGGCAAGGGAAAATGATCCTTTGGGCATGCCTTATTAAGATCAGTGAAGTCTACACACATCCTCCACTTATTATTTTTCTTCTTTACCATGACCACATTTGATAGCCAATCGGGATATTTGACATCCTCAATAAAAGATGCTTTTTGTAGTTTCTCTACTTCTTCCTGTATAACTTGGTTCTTTTCAGGACTGATCACTCTTCTTTGCTACTTCACTGGCTTAATTTCCTTGTTCACGTTGAGCTCGTGACACAAGAAATTCGAATCTATCCCTAGCATGTCTTCATGACTCCAAGAAAAAGTCTGCTTTCTACGCCTTAGAAATGCTATTAATTCCTGTTTTATCGATGCATCCAGTGAAGCACCAATTTGAGTTGTTCGTTCTGGATGCTCGTCGTCCAAAATGATATTTTCAGTAACCTCCACGACCTGGCCTTTCACGAGCTGAGATTCGTCTCTAGGGTCTAACATTTTAATCTACGCATCTTCTATCTCATCCACTTGATAGGTAGTAGTCTTCTTCTAGGATTCTTCATGTCCCTCTTGTTCGGTAGATGAATAGTAGCATTACCGAGTTACTTTCTGGTCGCCTTTCATAATTCCCACTCCAAACTTGGTTGGAAATTTTAAACGTTGATGTACAGTAGATGGTACTTCCTCGAACTTCTTCAGACCTACCCTTCCCATGATGATATTGTAAGCTGATTGGATATTTTTATCCATTACGAAAAAATGTACTCTTTCTGTTCGACAAGCAAGCCATGTACCGATAAGCATATCCAATTTAATCGTCCCAAGTGGAAAAACTTTCTCGCCAGTGAAACCAAGGAGAGGCCTATGATATGGTTCCAACTGGGCTAGCTTCAGATTCAAACTGTCAAAGCATGAATAAAATATGATGTCTGTCGAGCTACCATTATCCACCAGTACTCGTGAAATTACTACCTCCTTCATTCTCATCTTGATCACCGATGGGTCATCATGAGGATACAGTACACCTACCAGGTCATTCTTAGAGAAACCAATGACCAATTTGTCTTTATTCACCTTCCTCGGGTGATCATCTTCAGCCAGATTTATTCGCTAAATGTATGAGCAAGCTTGAGCCTCATTAAGGTAAGCTTTCCTCTTTGCAGTCATATCCCCACCTCCTGCATCTCCACCTGTAATAACATTACATTCAAATGATCCAAAATGGATTGAAAATACCTCATGTTCTGGATGCTCTAGTCTTTTGGGGAGATCGGGATCATACTGGTCATCTTCTGGGTCCTCTTTGTGACTTCTTTTCTTGTCTTCTGTTGCTCGACGAGGAGATCTAGACCTCTGCCTTACTCGGTCATTGACCTTCCCACCATTTCGGTGATCAACATACTTGGTCAATTTTCCTCGCCTAATGAGCGCCTCAATTTCATTCTGGAGAGCTATGCAATTTTTGGTCGTGTGACCATGGTCTTTATGGAACTCGCAATATTTGGATTTATTCCTTTTTAGTCTTGTCAGTTTTGACGTTGGTTTCTTTAGTATCTGCATTCTTCTTTGCAGCCATAGCCTCCTCGGCATTCATGATTTTGGCTGCCTTTGCCATCAGTTCAACCATGGTCCTAGGAGGATCCTTGGCTAAAGTGTAATACAATTTATCCGATAACAGTCCACTCATCAGAGCAGTAATTATTATTTTCTCCTCGTAATCAATTACTTTAAGTTTCTCGTTATTGAAACGAGTAATATAATCCCTGGTGCTTTCACTTGCCTTCTATCTAACACTCAGCAAGTGCACTACTCGTTTGACTGGTTTTGCTCCAAAATAGAAGTTCCCTATAAAGAGCTCTGCCAGTTGAAGGAAAGTTGCAATCTTCCCCCGAGGAAGGTTGTTGTACCATATCTGAGCCGATCCGGTAAGCGTTCCTGAGAATGCCCCGCATCTCATCTCGTTTGGAACTGCATAAATGTTGGCAGCAGCGTGGTATTGTTCTATATGAAGGACAGGGTCAGTTTTTCCATCGTACTTAGGTGTTACCACAGGAGCTTTGAATTTTGATGGTGTGGGAAACTCCACAATTGCCTGTACAAATGGTGTCCCTTGGACAAAAGTTCTTTGTAGAGGATTCTTAGCCTTAGACATTTCCCCTAACCTGTCTTCCAACCTCTGAATAGAGCCCTTCCATGCATCATTTCCCTCCTCAGGCCTATTTATTCGAGCAACTGATCGCGTTGAATTAGCCTCTTGGAATCTTTTATTACGAGCAGTTGGTCGTGATTGGGCAGAGCCTTCCCTTAGATCGGATGGTCATTAAGAGTTCCTTGACACAATCCTAGGGGGACTTCTATTCCTCCTAGGGCCCAAATTATCCCAAGGAGAGACTCTACTCAACCTTTCAAGAGCACTGGTCCTTTCTGGAGATAAAGTGACGTTTTGTTGAGTGTCTGTAGCTCGTACTAAGGAAGTCCGACCAGGCTGATAAGAAGGATCATTAGATCTCTCAGTTCGATATGAATCGGTTCATCTGGATCGATATTCCTCAGGGAATAATATTCTCCTAGTTCGCGAAGAGGGTAAACAAGTGTTTCTATGAACACTTCGTTGTCCTGATTGAGTCGGCACTCCGCCTTGAACAGTTTGTATAAGTTGTCGCATGGTTTCTTGCATGACCGTTTGACCTTAGGCTAAACTAGTCATTATGCCAGTCAGATCAGACACATTTGGGGGAATGGACGGATTTAGAGGGATTCCAGCATTTCGATTACTGGATTCCGGATTATCAGCCATTGATGAATTATTTTGGTGAAAAATGATAAGTACAGTTGTTTCCCACAGACGGCGCCAATCTGTTGATGTAAAAAAAATTAGATTATCTCTAATTATTTAATCACAGATAAATAAAGTAATAAATAAATATGATGCAATGGATTTTTAAAGTGGTTCAACCTTATGAGAATGGCCTACGTCCACTATTTCTGTATTGCTGACTGTTTGCCTGGAATTCTCGATAATTGGTTTACCAAGAGATCCAGAGTCCCCTTCCAATGAGGAGGTTACAATGTATTTATAGCCTTGTGGCTGTACAAATGAAAGGACAATGCGTTGTTATCTAGTAGACATATGCATCTGTACGATAATAATGAGCATTTAATGCACAGTCGTCTCTTTGATTCTCTTGATTTGGATGCGCTGTACGTTAAGTTTCTCGGACCGCTTAAGCTTCTTAGACCGCTTAAGTTGCTCGGCATGCTTAAATTGGTCGGGGCCCCCGAGTTGCTCGGGGCGCCTAAGTTGCTCGATGCGCTTGAGCTGCTCGGAGTGTATGAGTTGCTCGTAGAACGTATTCGTATTTACCATGTGGATTGACACGTGTCTTCAAGTGATTGGTCCACGTCAGCAGATTAAATTTGGTATCAAAACACACATAGATACCAATATTCACATAAACCAACAGAAAAAAAATAACCAAATTTTAGTCACAGTTCTCCCCCACAACAACATAATATAAAAAAAATTCAGAGATGGGTACCTGCTGACCGTTGCAACGTAAATTATATTTCATCAGATCTTTTGTTGACATTTCCATAAACCCATGTTAAAACGCATTAAATTTTACTTTACAAATGAGCAAAAATATAAGAAACAACATACGTAAATAAGATTACCTGAAGTGAAATCGCAAAAAATGGCGATTTGTAAAAATTGAAGATGACATAAGATTTAAAATAAAGAAAAACAGAATAATTAACTGTACATAACAAACAACATGTTGACATTCCAACATAAACATGTTAGGTATTTAAACAACACCTTGACAAAACGGGATTGAAGAAATATAAATATTGAAGTAGTTTTAATGGGTCTTGCTTGTTCAATTCTGGTCTAAAATATGAAATAAAATTTTGTCAAGAACGCAAAACATATAGAATAAAACTTTAAAAGAAAGGCATACCCAATAGAACAAAAACATATTTAAGAGTAGCGCGAGAGACGATGAGAGAATAACGATTAACATGTTTTGCGGTAAAAGGAGGTAATAGTAGCTGAGATTCGTAGGCTTCTCAACATCATTGATACATTCTAATATATAATATTATGATAAGATATATGTCTGTGTGTTTGTTTGAATGCAAATACAAATATATAGATTTAAGCTTTGGGGGTTTCCCACGGATAAATTCGTTTGTGGAGAGAGAGGGAGAGTTGCATGTATGGAAATTAGAGGACTAGCAGGAGAAGGAATGATGAGACGCATTGTGGTTTATATAGGGAAGTTTGGGTCAGTTTGTGCGAGGTAATTGTAGGTGATAACGTGACAATTATTGGGGCTCCTGTTTAGGTGAACATTATTTCTCGGTGGATAGGGGTGGATTTAGGACAGAGATAGATGTAGACGTGACAATGACTCTGTATGTCGCAATCGCCTAAAATTATTATTTTTGTAATGAATCGACCTACAATTATTATTTTTGGTCCCAGGGACGAGAGCCAAAAGGAAGTGGGTCACCCTCAATGTATTGAATAAGTATTAGTGTGGGGTTAAATACTTACCACTACAAGCGAGTCCTTGAGTTACAATGGGGTAGCCCCGTCGAATCGGGGAAACAAGGTTCGTGAGAGTCTCACGATAATCTAAAAATAATAATATTGATTATTATTTTTTATAAGTTCAATTCTTAATTTGACAAGTAAATTGTCTTTTGTTTTTTGTTTTTTCTGAAAACTATAGATATCATGACTAATTGAGGGGTTCTCCATTTTTGAATTCAATATAAACCGACAATCTATAAATTTGAGGACTTTTAAATATTACTCTTCGATGAACTTTTGAAATTACAAAAATCTATTTTAAAATAGGGAAATCACCGGGAAAAGTAATCATGAAATATTGAATCACAATTAAAAAATCTTGAAATTACAGAAAAAGTATCATAAAAATGAATTACAGAAAAAAATAACATTTCAAAATAGGAAAAAAAATGAAAAATCCGGATATAACAACAATAATATTAAATTACAAAAAGAAAACTTTCTAAAAATCTTTGAGATACAGATAAAAAATGTTGGTAAACTACAAATTATAGAATCTTAATGCTGGATTTCTTTCTCTATCCTTTTTATAAAGCATGTGCCTAGAAGAAAGCTAAAGTGATAAAATGAAGCTAGAGATTGTAACGATGATGTGACATTAGACGAGAATGGGAAGTGTGTGAGAGAGACAGAGAGAAAACCTTTTGAATATGTTTTTTTTTGTCTTTCTTTGATTTTTCTTTCTTCTTAACGTGGAACCTCTGCTTAGTGAAGAATTTTTTTTAAATAAAATGTAAAATATATTAGCACCAAAAGAAAACAGCCAAAACAAAACAATAAATCCAAACTCGACAATAGACAACGACTCAAAAGGAGCCTGCTTAAAATGTTTTATAAGGTGGTTAAATTATATTTTTGTAACTTGATAGTAAAAATCATATGCAATTAATGAACTGTGATTGTTTTAGAAAACAATAGAAAATTGTCTCCATTAAATATTTATCACAAGTGAGGAGATTATTTTTTTACAACACACAACTAGTATGTAATTTTGAACGGGAATAATTCATTACCAAATTAGTGAAACACAAAAGCTCCTTCATTGATTTTCCAATGGTTTATAAGAAAAGATGTCAATTTAATGAACATTGATTTTTCTACAAATTTGGATATGGGCACTGAAGTGTTGTCTGAACACGTGAAACATAAGTCCGTGAAAGTATTTTGGGCACAAATAGTTACTTTAAATTTTTGAAGATTTTTCATACATAAAAAGTGTTTAATGCATTCGAATTAGGTCTTATCGATTTTCGCTAAACCCTATTAAATAGGGGATACCTGCACCTGTTGTCAAAATGATTCCTTAGTACAAGATAGCGATTAGGTTGTGCTTGATATAAAGTGGACAAATGGGGGTGGATTGGGTCTAGTCCCCAGTTTGATCCCCTGTACTGTCAAAATAATATTTGGTCAGCGAAAGTCGAGAAACGCGAACGTGAATTAGTCGAGGTGTGATGACTTATGAAAGTAAAAAGATCTTACGTAAAAAATAAGTCGAGGTGCGCTCAATGCCAATTCGAACATCACGTGATATGATACAAAAAAATAATAATTTCAAGACGTGAGGTAGGCCGATTATGGGGTCCAGTTGGGGAGATGAGAGATTAGAGAGGCTTCATATGTGAACAGAGTTGTCTAATATCAATACTCACCTATCGGATGAACTTTATTTTATTTATTCCTTATATGTGTCTAACAAATTTAGTTTGCCATGGCAACCAACTCATGGTGCCATAATTTCTTTTTTTACCAATTCAGTCCAGTAGATAGCATATAAAGCCAACAACATGTTGTAGCATAAACGTATTATACTGAGTTGGCTTTCCTCTTTTGATTCATGTCAATTTTTCAAAGATGATACAAATATGAGTCTTGATAATATATCTTATGACATGCAATTAATTAGGTACATATATTCATGACACGTTCAAATTTTTTATTTTCAGAATCATAACATGTGTCTTGAGAACAAATTTTATCATTTTTATAAAAATATTGTTTACTTCTTTGTACGAATGATAAAATTTTGGAAAAAATTAATTTATTGTAATTATAACTGAAATTAGCCCTCTTGATTTTGGAAACTAATGAAGCGGGTTTTGCTATCATTTGCCCCGTCAATGTGGAAGAAAAACTCCTTCGATTTTCATGTTTAACCAAATCTGGCGTATTAATGAAGCACAATCCCAATGCTTACAAATCAATAACATATTGAAAAGTGTAAATTAAAAAATTACTCTACTTTTTTTGTTTTAAAATATTATAACTTTTATAAAAAAATATATAAGATAGGGATATTATTCTTATTATACTATACTTTGCAAGAAACTCAATAATAAAATTTCATCTTCCTTATAAATTCTATATGGTATCCAATCAGAAAAGCTCTTGCGAACAATCTCGATTCTGGTCGTTTGTGTCTCCGGCGGCGGTAACCACCACTCAAAAATATGTTTTTTAATATTCTGGAAAAATATTAAATATAGAGGATCAAGCTATTTTATAGGGTTGTCTTTTCTCTTTTGCTTCATGTCATTTTCTGCAAACATAAAAAAAATACAGCTTTACCTCTTTGTGGGCAAAATAAATTACTATTATTATTACTATTGAAATTAGCCCTCTTAATTGTTGAAGTAATGAATCAAGCTTTCCTATCATTTGTCACATGTCAACGTGGAAGAAAAACTCCCTCGATTTTCTTGTTTAAACTAATATGATATACTCTCTGCATCAAGCTCTTATGTCATGGTGGTTGGTCAAAGCTAACAAAGATTTCCTTGATTTCCTTCATTTGTTGACCCCTTGCTGTATCCTATAGGAAATTTGGTTAAGTAGAAACTTGAGTATCTATGATGGAGGTCACATGAGCAGCGCTAAAATTATTAAAAATGTGATCGATCTAATCAAAGTATGCTCTTCAAAAACCACTTTTAAGTCTTCCTTCAAGTTTCATGCAGATGTCCAAGATTCCTTTTGCCTCAGATATGTTCCTTCTCTCCCATCTATTTTCATAGTTAAATGGTCCTATCCTCCAACTCCTTTTTTTAAGCTCAACACTGATGGGGCCTCAAAAGGCAATCCGGGCATATCAGGCACAGGTGGTATCATTAGAGATCACAATGGGAGATTTATTCAAGCTTTCTCCTCAAAGGAAATTCATATGACTAATACTAGAGCTGAATGTCTGGGCATTCTTCGAGGCATCAAAGTTTGTCAATCCCTGCATCTCCCAAAGGTTATAGTGGAATCAGACTCCAAGGTCGCCATAGACATCCTGAAAGCCAAGATTCTCAAGCCTCCCTGGTCTATTATTGATTTAATAGAGGAAATTAAGGCAATTCCTATAGTCTTAGTTTTTTCTCATGTCTGGAGAGAAGAAAATCAAGTAGCAGATCACTTAGCCAATTATGGAGTCAATTCTTTTGGTTACGAAACATTCTCTAAGCCTATGGATCTTCCCAAATTTGCTAGAGGAGCTTTTAAGCTGGATTATCTTGGATTTCCTTCCATTAGATCTTCTAGAAATCTTTCAGGTCTTTATGCTTAGTTTTCTCTCTAGCTTGTTCAAGCCACCCAGGTAGGGCTTTTCTACCTGTATTTTAATAAATCTCAGGACCTTGTCCTTAAAAAAAAAAAAAAAAAAAAAAAAAAAAAAAAAAAAAAAATCTATTAATGAAAATCAAGGACAATGCTTACGGATCAACATCATATTGAAAAGTGTATACTAAAAATTTACTATACTCTTTTGGTTTTAAAATATTGTAAGTTTTATACAAAAATATATAAGATAGGGTTACTATTCTTAACATACTATACTTTGTATCTTAATGCTCTTGCGTCAATCCTCTTTAGGGGAGTTTTTATTTTCGTTTAATGAATCATTTACTTATTAAGAAAATGATGTTGTGTCAATCATAAAGAATTGACGAGAATTTAAAGTCAAATAAGAAAAACATAGCAGGATGTCAAATAATTAGGCAGGTGATGTTTACTTTTGAAGTGGACATTTCAATTATTTATATTTTCCACACTAGTTTTGCTCTTAAATCTCTCTCAGAGATTCGTATAGATATTTATTTGGACTCAAGAACCATCAGTTACTAAAAAAAAGCACCTCATTAATAAGGTAAAAATAAGGGAAATATACCAAATAGTCCCTCGAATATTTTTTAATATTTATTTAATCCAAATTTTTTTATTTTGCTTCAAAAAGTCCTTTGCCACATATTTTGGAGAGGGGGTGCCGCTGATGCGGACCTCTAAAAATAAGATAATATTAAGTGCTTGAGTGACTAAATGAATTAAATTAAAAATATGTGTCATTTTTAAAAAATATACATTTATAGTAGAGACTATTCAATAATTGACCCTAAAAATAAACACCCTTCCAATCAAAACAATTTTGCACGGAATCTTTGCTTTTACTATACTAGTAGAAAAGTCCATCTAAAAATCAATAATGTAAATAGAGGACTTAAATGGAAGTAGAGAAATAATTTAAATTTCTTTTCTCCTTATTTTTTGTGTTTGTTTGTGGTTTTTGGGCATTTAACAGTTGAAGGAAACCCACTGGGACCCCAATCCTTTTTTCTTCCTTTTGTTTTTCGTTTCAAAATGAGTTCATGAATCGTTATGTCACCGTATCAATAGAAGGAAATCACATTAGTTGCCTCCTGACAATTTTTGTTTTTGGCACATAGGATGTTGACTTTTGATTTATTTGTGATGAGTTGGTTCTAAAATTTAACGTGCGTTCGTGGGCTCTTGTTGTTGGATGTTTACATGTTGGTGAATGATTGATGACAGGTTTTTTAGTGTATATATGTAGGTTTTGTAATATAAATATTTAGAAAATATAATATCTTAGCTAGTCAAAACATGAACATACATTATAAAATTTTATTGTGTGTGTAATAGGATTGGACGAGATTGAAGTAAAAGGAGGTGGAGGGTACTTTGGTTTTATTGTGTCTATTTATGTTTGTGTATGAGAAATGTGCGTGGAAGTATATATGTAGAAAACACATAAAATAAATATAATTTGTACTACCAATATGTAATAACAAATATAATTATATATATCATATCTAAAAAAATATTAAAATATGGACTAAACAAATAATATTAATTACATATATAGGAAAATATTTAATAACTGAGATATCATACTACACAATGCCTTAAAGTTTCGCGATTTTTTTGTGGGAAATTGGGTTTTTTTCACAAAGCAACTTACGATAAAAACACTCTACCAAACATTTATTTACGATTCAAAAAACAGAAAAAAGTTACGAAATATAGATTAGTTAAAATACTAATCATAAAAATAATGTGGATTTGAAAATAATTTTGATTATATCCCGTAGCTAAATTTTTCCCTTTATTTTAGAAATCAAAATATATTTTCTTCCTATGGATATATTTACGGTCCGTTTGATTCGCACATTTGCCATGGCGAATGTCAAATCAGTGGGCAAATATGACATTTGCCCATTTTTTGGTCTGTTTGATTCACAAATTTGCCTACAACCCATTTGCTTATGTACAACACCTCTAATGCATGAAAAGTGGGCAAATTTTGCTTTGCTATTTGGAGAAGAATTATTTGCCAAACAATTTGCCACTTCTTACAAGTGCTTGTTTTATATTTTTATGCTAAAATATTTTAAAAATTATTTTACAAACTGTTTTATAAAACTGTTTTAAATAAAAAACTGTTTTATAAAAAATGTTTTTAAATTATTTTAAAAACTGTTTAAAAAATGTTTTAAAACAGTTAAAAAACTGTGTTTAAAAACTGTTAAAAAAAATATTTTTTAAAACTGTTTTATTAAAATCTGTTTTAAAACTGTTTAAAACACTATTTTAAAAAGTTTAAAACTGTTTTGAATAATTAAGAAAACTGTTTCAAATATTGAAAAATTGTTTTATAAAAATGTTGTTAAAAACTGCTTTAAAAATTATTTTAAAAACTGTTTTAATGATGTTTTATAAAAACTGTTTTTGAAATGTTTAAAAAAAACTGTTTTAAAAACTGTTATAAAAAAAATAGTGTTTTATAAAAAATGTTTCAAAATTGTTTTTAAAACAATTTAAAAACGGTTTTAAAAAAATGTTTTATTAAAAACTTGTTTTAAAACTATTAAAAACACTATTTTAAAAGGTTTAAAATTTGTTTTGAATAATTTAAAAACTGTTTCGAATATTGTAAAAATTATTTTAAAAAACTGTTTTATCAAATTTAAAAAAAAAAACAGTTTTAGAAATGTTTTAAAAATTGTTTAAAAACTTTTTATAAAATATTTAAATAAACTAATTGGATTGACTTTAATTTCGCCTAATTGTTGTTTGATAGCTTTGTGTGAAAAAACTAGGTAAAATTTGGCTAGGCAAACTTTACCCATGGAAAATTTTGCCATTTTAACTTTTGCACACTTTTGAATCAAATGGACCCTTAGTTATTTCCCATTATTTTATAAATAAAAATATATTTACCACTCTCTCTCTCTCTCTCTCTCTCTCTCTCTCTCACACACACACACACACACAAATATATATATATATATATATTGTTTTTAATTATCTTCAAGTGCAAATATTTCATTGGGATTCTTGACCATAGAAAGCCTTACAATTAAGGAATTAATTTAATATGAAGGGACTATCTAAGTGCGTGAAAATATCTGCGGTATAGAGAAATAATTGATAACATGATAAATTATGTAAACATGACATAGGTTTTCTTAAAAGATGGTAAATCAGAAAGTAGCCCAAAACGATGGCAACCCATGTTGGGATACTTTGAGAGATTCTCCCAAAACTGAGTTTGTATAACTTTCACGTTAGGGCGATGAAATAAGGTTCCATGGGGAAAAGCTGTAGCAACATTGTGCAAGTAGAATGAGAGGGTTGTGAGGTAGACTAGAGGGATATGGAAAATGGTGTGGGGGCACAAAAACGTAAGAGGATGGACATGTTACACAAAAATGTTGTAACATTAGTCTTTGGGTTAAATGGGTTAATGAGTGGAGCATGCATTCACTGTGCGTGGTGACTATAGCATTATAGGCATTCGTGAGTTTTGTGTGGTGAGTGAATGAAAAGAGAGAGATAGGTGACATAGAAAATTTTAGCATGTATAGCAAAAAAACAAACGATATCATGGATGCAGGAAGAGGAAACATCACATCATACTAACACTCTATGAAATGAAAAAAAAAAATCAAACATTTTATTAGAAGGAAACTTAATTGTTTATTACATTGAATAAGAGATAAACATAAAAATCATAAATAATTTATTTTTACCATTATTAGATTTGTAGTAATGCAACTCACCTGCGTAGTTATACCTTGTGAGGCACCAACACCTATAAAGTATGCCATGGGTTCTCTATCAGTTAACATTTGTCGGATAAACATCCGAGTGCAAATTTACTGATTATGACTTTTAATTCATTCTTATTAATTTGGATTTTTATTTTTAAGCTATAAGTAGTGATTTTTGTTAAGCCTTAATTTAAATAACAAGGTATTCTTATAATTAATTTAATATCTGTTAATTTATGTTATTTAATTCATTTGAAATATTCCATTAAAAATATATCCACAATAAATCTAATCGTTAAACGTTTTTAATTTTAGTAGCGTGTGCATATAAGTCATGCCCGTTTGATGTATCTGTGATTTTGACCACGTATATGTGAGCTTTTTATTTTGTAGGTTAATTCGCAATTGTGACCTTTGGTATTCTTGTTGCCAGTGATTATAATCGTGCCTCATTTTTCCCAGAAAAAATATACCAGGACGTGAATATGAGTCCTACAAATATTTTTTTTCTCAAGAAAATAAATTTATTTATAAATAAAAATGAGAAAAAGCCTCTCCTATGGGATCTTACATGCTTTAATGGAAATTATGTAAATATGTGAAATCTTGATCGAGTAAACGAAGGCCTTAAATTATATTAAGGGTCGATTTTTCCTCTTTAGGTAAGTACGAAAAATCCACATGCGAATCTTATAATTATTATTTTTTATTCTAGGGACGAGAGCGAGGAGTAAGGGGGTCACCCCCAGAGCCTTAAATAAGTACCAGTGCGAGGTTCAATACTCACCACTAGCAAGTGAGTCCATGAATTACATTGGCATAACTCCGTGGGATCGGGGAAATAAGGTCCGTTAGTTAGATAAGCGGCATTGACGCCGACTGGGGAAGGTCTTATGATAAGTTTCTTCTTATTATTATTAGTATTAGTATTAGTATTAGTATTTGTAATAAGTTTATTTCTTAATTTGACAAGTAGTCTTTTTTTCTTTGTTTTTTTGAAAAATATTGAAATCATGACTAATTGAGGGGTTCTCGATTTTTCGAAACAAATATAAATGTAGAATCTATAATTTTGAGAACTTTTAAATTTTACTTTCCGACGAATTTTGAAATTACAAAAATCTATCTTAAAATAGAGAAATTACTGGGAAAAAATAATCTTTAAAATATTGAATCACAATTAAAAAATCTGAAAATTACAGAAAAAGTATCATTAAAAATGAATTACGGAAAAACCGTTTTAAAATTGGAAAAAAATGAAAAATCTGGATATAACAACAAAAATAATAAATTACAAAAAAAAAACTTTGAAAATTCTTAGAGATACTGACGAAACATATTAGTAAACTACTAATTATAGAATCTTAATAGCGGTGGTTTTCTCTAGTCCTTTTTGAAAAGCGTGTGCCTAGAACAAAGCTAAAGTGATAAAATGAAGCTAGAGAGATGGTAACGATGATGTGACTTTAGACGAGATGGGAAGTGTAAGAGAGAGTGTGGGAAAGCATTTTGAGGGTTCAAAAGATTGTGGTTTGAGTAGTTTTCTTTGATTTCTCTTTCATGTTAACGTGGAAGCTCTGTTGAGTCAAGATTTTTTTTTTTTTATCAAATGTAAAATATATTAGCACCAAAAGGCAAACAGGCCAAAGTAAAACAGTAAGTCCAAGCTCAACAACAAACAACAACTCCAAAGGAGCCTAGCTCAAAATGTTTTTTAAGGTGGTTAAATTATATTGTTGTAGCTTGATAGTAAAAAATCATATAAAATTAGTGAACTGTGATTGTTTAAGAAAATGTTAAAAAATTGTCTCCATTTCAATATTTATCACAAGTGAAGAGGTATTTTTTTTTAGAACACATTAACTAGTATGTAACTTCCAACAAGAATAATTCATTACCGAATTGGTGAAACACAAAATCTCCCTTATCTATTTTTTAACGGTTTATAAGAAAAGATGTCAACTTAATGAACAAGAATTTTTAATGTTAGGCATATTTTGGGGAAAAACATGTAATTTATTTTCTTGCAAAAAAAGACCTAATCTATAGATATAATGTCCACCCACTCCAAATACCATTTTTGTGTTCAAGCAATAATGTTGTTAATTCCACTTTATCCATTTTAGTGTAAAACTTGAAAGTTGTAACTTTCCCCTTTAAGAAACCAAAATGTCAAGTTTATTGTTGGCATTTTAGTGTAAAACTTGAAAGTTGTAACTTTCCCATTTAGTATAATTTTAGTGTAAAACTTGAAAGTTCTAACTTTCCCATTTTAGTATAATTTTGAATTGACCTTACATCAACATATTTAAAAAAGTAGTAATGCTTTTTTTATACACATGAATGTAAGATTAGAAATGAACATATAAAGGCAAGTGCATTATTGTTGGCATAGTAGATTGATATTTAATTACAACCATTAATTTTCTTTTCAAATACGTATCTCATCTAAATTTTAATTCCCTTCGTTATTTGTTATTTTCTTACTTTGAAAATAGGTAACGAACTAATAAATCAATAAAATCAGCATAACAACTAATATAAATTAGCAACTAATGAAGTTGTTACGGAAGGATCACAATAGACAGTTTTAAGGTAGCTAACAAATAAGTGTGGGCTTAAAATCTTATTAGTATATGAGATTAAACATTAATACGAAGGCGACTAATTTTTTTTTAACCTTTTTTTAAAATTATTGATGTGTTAAATACAAACTGAGTGATATTTGAAATGAACCAAATCTGAACTACAATCACCACCCAATATTTATATTTGACATATCATTTAGTCCCCAGAAAATTAAAACCTTCAGTCTCTCTATTATTACTTGAGATTAAAACTAAAGTAAAAAAAAAAAAAATCACTCTCTCTATCATGAATAAATTCCAATTCCTTTAAAAAAAAGTTATCTAGAAGCCATGAAATTAGTTGATCTATTTAGTATGGATGTCTTATTCATTATGTACAATAACAGTTGTTGGCAGTTTGAATATCTAAGGTGAATGAGGTAACCACTGAAAAAGCTAATATTTTCCTTTGTTTGCAAAACATCATGGTTGTCAATATATTATATACCTAGCCAATTTGAAAAAGCATCTGTTGGTGGGTTCAAATGTGATAGATCCAGCCTTATAATTTTAATATGTAAATAAGCAATGCGTCATTGTTTTCAAAGGGGATAATTATACTTTGCCTCTCAAATTTTATTTTATTTTCATTTTACCAACCTCATTTTTTTTAAATTTTTTAGAAAGGATCCTAGTGTTTTATTCTAGATGAAAAACTAGGCATCTGTGTAGCACATGAGGTTATTCTTGTACGAATATACCTTCATGCCATGGGCCAGATATAACAAAGTTTTTGTCATATAACAAATTTTTTGTCCAGAACATAAAACTGTTGCGGTTTGAAGCAATTTGATCGGTTTCAAAAAGTTCAAGACTTTTAGGCCATCTCCAATGGGATGCTCCTAAAAGATGTAAATGTGCACATTTTTACGTACATTTTTTTGTTTGGTTTTGTAGTGGGACAATGTAAATATGAGGTGGAAAGTGGGAGGAGCCCACTCTGGGCGGGTAAGACTTACGAGCCCAGATTCTGGGCGGATAAGACTTACGAGCCCAGATTTGGGCGCACAAATCTTAGCTGTTCAACTCCTATCGATATTATTTATAATGGCTTGGGCCGACGAAAGTCTACCGCCCACAGTCTGGGCGGGCAACACTTAGCCGCCCAGCTGTGGCCCCCCAGGTTACACATTGTGTATCGACAATGTATATTTACATTCTCTCTGCATTTTCTCTCTCCTAAATGTACACATTTTTATACCCACTGTGAAACATAAATGTGCAAATGTGCACATTTGCATCTCCCATTGGAGATGGCCTTTAGTGTAGAAAAGGAAAGTAAGAAGGTTGAAGTGAAAATGAAGTTAAAGTTTAATAGACAAAGTATAATTAACCCCCAAATAGTGTTCTTCCACCATTCAGTAGTATTCTTTCAAAAGAGTGTTCTTCACTGTAATCACAACACTAACACTCTTCTCTACCAATTTCTCTATGGCCATTGGAATGACCATGCACGACCTAACCTGAAAACTAGATTATGATAGCGTCAATAGGGAGACTAATGAGTCAAATTCTGAAGATGAAATGCCCCCTCTAGAGGACATAGCAAATTTAATCACTCCTGGAGTGAATTTATATGTCGAGTTCCCCCAATTTGATTTAAGAATGAGTTCTAATTTCGCCAAATCTAGGGCTTTTATTGAAGAATCGATTTCTAAAAAAGGTGGAAATATACATTCTCAAACTCAAATTAGCAATTCATTGGATGTCCTAGGCAACCTTGAAGATGATTTGGTAGACAACAATTCTCAAAAGCGAAGAAACAAGAATTATCAAGTGGATTTTTCGACCTTAACTCGGGAGGAGAAATCAACGCTTAAATATAATTTAGGGTCTTCTTTTTCTCGTTCAAGATCTCGTAAATTTTAGTTTTATTTATTTTTCCATTAACGCTTGTGAGAGCCATTAGGAGAGGCTTTTTCTCCTACTTGGTTATTAATAAAATTTCTCTTCGAAAAAAAATATGTGTCTTTTTCCTTTTATATGAGAGATTTTTTTTATATAATATTGTAACTATAATAATATATATTTAAAATATTATTAAATAGAATATATATTAATTAAAAATATATTATATATAACTTTTATATATATATATATATATATATATATATATATATATGTATATATATGTATGTATGTATATGAAAAATATTAATCTAATCGGATTATTAATGGATCGGAGTATATTAATTCAAATACGCTCCATTTAATAAACAGGATAAAATCCGATCCATTGAGCCTAGATACTAGGATTTGAGAGGGAGAATAAATAATTTTTCACTTTTAACTTTATTGAATGATAACCCAAGTGAAATCTACAAACCTAAAAAGAGAATTAACCAAAACTGTTCTTATTTGGCTTAGTACAAGAGCGAAGGATGTTTGAATACTGATGAAAATTAATCAAAATACATGAAGACACGTGGATGTATATAGTAAGGCTCGGGACCATTTTGCAAATGAGACACCTGCGTTTTGGTTGAGTACAAGAACAAATGATGTTTTTTAATTAAACGTATGGCTGTAAAAGAAACCTGATCATCATCGTTTTTTGTAATCTATGAGGGTAAAATAAATAAATAAGTACAAAAATACAAAAATGATTAATTAACCTATTGAAGTAAAGGTTGAGATACTGAGTATTGAAAACAAGAGCTTTATGTAAGGTTCTTTCATCTCTCTCTCTATAGGTTAGAATATCATTTTCCATCCTCTCAATTTATAGTCTCTTACAACGTTCCAAAAATGAATTCGAATAAACGAGATGCTTTATTTTTGGCACCTATGTTTTGGAAAATATGCTCTGTTTTGGCGTCTTGCCGAAATAGCAAATCGATTGAGCAACACGCATATAATGGAAAAGTTGTGTTAACCAATAATACACCATTTTCAGCGCTTTGATAGAGATTTAAATCTTTTTTCGGTGCTGATAGAGATTTAAGAATAGAACACTAACTCGTCTTTGAGAGAGACACTAATGATTTTTAATTTCCTTTTCAGTATCAACTAAACTTTTAATTAGAGAATTAAGGTAAATGTCATGTTCATTCCTATATTTGAATTTTTAGGACAATATTTTTCATGTTTATAAATTTAGTCCCTGTGGTACAATAACATCTATAAATCTAGTACCTGTGGTACAATACTTTTATTTTTTTTGTCCGCGCCAGTGGCACTATTTTTCACCATTTTTCATGGTATTTTTAGTACTGTGACTAAATTTATAAAATTATATGGAGTGTCCTATTTTTATACACTTTGATCATTATGAAGACCTTTTCCCAAAACCCCATATTTTAATAGAAGGTAAAAATTGATGTATTACAAATTTGAACTTAAAAGTTGATATCTATTACCAACAATAGATAACTTTTTTTTGTTAAATCCATTTTTATTAAATTAAAATGAACTTAAAATTAATGTATTTAAAATCAACTTTAAACTCAATTTTGTTATTAAGTTGGTATTTTTGCCTGCCAAAATTGATTGAATTTGAATTGTTAATTTTGTTAAAATATAAAATGGAGAGTTACAGTGAAAGAGAAATATATGAACTGTTTTAGCTATTACTTTGTGTTACGATTGTCGATATAAAATTAAAATACTTAACCAATATAATTAATTGCTAAGGAACTTTCACCAAAGTGTCTTAACAATTGAAGGAAACCCACTGGGTCCACAATCCTTTTTTCTTCCTTTTGTTTTCCGTTTCAAAATTAGTTCATGAATCGTTATGTCACCGTATCAATAGAAGGAAATCATATTAGTTGCCTCCTGACAATTTTTGTTTTTGGCACATAGGATGTTGACTTTTGATTTATTTGTGATGAGTTGGTTCTAAAATTTAACGTGGGTTCGTGGGTTCTTGTTGTGGGATGTTTACATGTTGGTGAATGATTGACGACAGGTTTTTTAGTGTATATATGTAGGTTTTGTAATATAAATATTTAGAACATATAATATCTTAGCTAGTACAAACATGAAAATACATTATAAAATTTTATTGTGTGTGCAATAGGATTGGGCGAGATTGAAGTAAAAGGAGGTGGAGGGTACTTTGGTTTTATTGTGTCTATTTATGTTTGTGTATGGGAAATGTGCGAGTAAGTATATATGTAGAAAACACATAAAATAAATATAATTTGTACTACCAATATGTAATAACAAATATAATTATATATATCATATCTAAAAAAATATTAAAATATAGACTAAACAAATAATATTAATTACATATATAGGAAAATATTTAATAACTAAGATATCATACTACACAATGCCAAAAAGTTCGGTGATTTTTTTGGGGGAAATTTGTTTTTTTTTCACAAAACAACTTACAATAAAAACACTCTACCAAACATTTATTTACGATTCAAAAAATAGAAAAAAGTAACGAAATATAGATTAGTTAAAATACTAATCATGAAAATAATGTGGATTTGAAAATAATTTTGATTATATCCCAGTAGCTAAATTTTTTCCTCTATTTTAGAAATCAAAATATATTTTCTTCCAATGGATATATTTAGTTATTTCCCACTATTTTATAAATAAAAATATATTTACCTCTCTCTCTCTCTCTCTCTCTCTCACACACACACACACACACACACACTCACACACACATATATATAGTGAGAGGCTCCTGTACATACCAAACGATACATACCAACAGTACATACCAATTTTTAAAAATAGTAAAACAATTATTTTTTAGTTGAGTTTTTTTATATAGTATTTAAACATTTCAATGGATCCATATAAAAAAATCAGCTCAAAATAATTTTTTTTTCTATTTTTAAAAAATCGATCAGACTTTCACAGCTTTTTAATGCACTAAAAAGCTGTGAAAGTTTGACTGATTTTTTAAAAATTGCAAAAAAAAGTTATTTTGAGCTGATTTTTTTATGTGGGACCTTTAAAATGTTTAAATACCACATAAAAAAACTCAACTCAAAATCCTTTATGAAAATGGGTCCGCACCAGCGGTATGCACCGTTGGTATATACCGTTCGATATGTACAGGAGCGTGCCTATATATATATATATATATATATATATTGTTTTTAATTATCTTCAAATGCAAATACTTCATTTGGATTCTTGACCATAGAAAGCCTTACAATTAATGAAATAATTTAATATGAAGGGACTATCTAAGTGCGTGAAAATATCTGAGGTATAGAGAAATAATTGATAGCATGACAAATTATGTAAACATGGCATAGGTTTGCTTAAAATATGGTAAATTCGAAAATAACCCAAAACGATGGCAACCCATGTTGGGATACTATGAGAGATTCTCCCAAAATTGAGTTTGTATAACTTTCACGTTAGGGTGATGAAATAAGGTTCCATGGGGAAAAGCTATAGTAGCATTGTGCAAGTAGAATGAGAGGGTTCTGATGTAGACTAGAGGGATTTGGAAAATGTTGTGGGGACACAAAAACGTAAGAGGATCGACATGTTACACAAAAATGTTGTGTAACATTACTCTTTAGGTTTAATGGGGTAATGAGTGGAGCATGCATTCACTGTGTGTGGTGACTATAACTGGCATTCATGAGTTTTGTGTGGTGAGAGAATGAGAAGAGAGAGAGGTGACGTAGCAAATTTCAGCATGTATAGCAAAAAAAAACAAATGATATCATGGATGCAGGAAGAGGAAACATCATACTAACACTCTATGAAATGAAAAAAAAAATCAAACATTTTATTAGAAGGAAACTTAATTGTTTATTACATTGAATAAGAGATAAACATAAAAATTATAAATCATTTATTTTTACCATTATTAGATTGGTAGTAATGCAACTCACCTGCGTAGTTATACCTTGTGAGGCACCAACACCTATAAAGTATGCCATGGGTTCTCTATCAGTTAACATTTGTCGGATAAACATCCGAGTGAAAATTTACTGATTATGACTTTTAATTAATTCTTATTAATTTGGATTTTTATTTTTAAGCTATAAGTAGTGATTTTTGTTAAGCCTTAATTTAAATAACAAGGTATTGTTATAATTAATTTAATATCTATTAATTTATGTTATTTAATTCATTTGAAATATTCCTTTAAAAATATTTCCACAATAAATCTAATCGTTAAACGTTTTTAATTTTAGTAGCGTGTGCATATAAGTCATGCCCGTTTGATGTATCTGTGATTTTGACCACGTATATGTGAGCTTTTTATTTTGTAGATTAATTTGCAATTGTGACCTTTGGTATTCTTGTTGCCAGTGATTATAATCGTGCCTCATTTTTCCCAGAAAAAACATACCAGGGTGTGAATATGAGTCCTACAAATATTTTTTTTCTCAAGAAAATAAATTTATTTATAAATAAAAATGAGAAAAAGCCTCTCTTATGGGATCTTACATGCTTTAATGGAAATTATGAAAATATGTGAAATCTTGATCGAGTAAACGAAGGCCTTAAATTATATTAAGGGTCTATTTTTCCTCTTTAGGTAAGTACGAAAAATCCACATGCGAATCTTTAGAACCTCCTTTATGTTTGTGACCAACTTCCACTGGCTAAAATATTAAATGGATTACTCACTGAACATTTGATCTTTAATGTTTTCACATTTTTTCCCAATCAAATCTATAATAAAATCACAAGCTTGGTCAAATTTAGCTATCATTCAAAAATCAAATTTTGGAATCTCAACATATAAATTAACTCCAGGACTGTTATCATCCTCTTTTACCCACAATGAATCATTTGACTGAGCTGGAATAGTTAAATTTAAATTTGGAATATCGTCAAGAGGGAGTATTTTGTCGTGTGACCCATTAGTCTCAGTACTAGATATATTTAACACACCATATATCTGAGTATTTCATATTTAATTAATTCGGTTGTATGTAACACCCCGTATTTCTAAATATTAGAACTTAATTAATTCGATTATTTTAAATTGCAGGCGTTACGTAATTTAAATGAATTAAATATTATATGTGGATTAAAATATTAATCGGGAGAGATAAAGACTAATATTCATGAAATATAATTAATAAGAAAATAGTAAATAATTATTTTACGTCATAACGAGTAATAGTGACGTGACGGTGTTATATCTCAACCGGATGTCGTGTGCAGATTGTATGAGGTCGAGATAGAAAATTATTATAAAGTGACTCACATGATGATTTCGAGGTCACGATCGATTCCAAATGGGTCGAAGTAGTGAGAATTGTATACTTGGGTGTATTGTTTTGGTCCTGGAGCGATTTTAGACCAAGCCAGTACCATATGAGGGAGTTTCGATCATTTGGGAGACTAGGGTTGGAGGAGCTAGGAATTTCTAAGTGTTATATTAACCAATAGTTGGGGGAGGCTAGGGTTAGAGCCAAAGGCCATAAGAAAGGAAGAAGAGATAATTCTTATAGCTTTCGACACCATTCTTGCACCGTCTTTACCATTGGAGTGTGGATCGGAAGAGGAGGAGGACATCTAAATCACACAAAAATTAAATCAGACCCGCTACTGCAAACAAAATAGAGTCGGTAGATATTAAAAATCAAAAAACACATACCAGATACAGAAGGACCAACTCCGTTCATGACCTTTCATAATACAAAGACTGTCAATTTCTTCATTTCTTTTAAATTCTACAGTTGGGACTTGTAAGAAAAGAAAGGAGAAGGATGAGAGCGGGAATAAATATTGGAGAGAAAAGTGTGTGGTTGTACGTTAAGAGGGATGTTGCTTAGTTAGGATGAGTTTAGGTTTTTTTTAGGAAAAAGGGGTTGAAGGAGGGTTGGCCAGTGTTGTATAGCCTACACTTACTCTTACTCCAAAAAAGAAGACTACATCCATGCACCCAAAAATCACTCTCTAACTCACACACATATCCATGCTCATACATACACTCAAAGAAACACACTGTTGATGTAAAAAATTAGATTATCTCTAATTATTTAATCACAGATAAATAAAGTAATAAATAAATATGATGCAATTGATTTTTAAAGTGGTTCAGCCTTATGAGAATGGCCTACGTTCACTGTTTCTGTATTGCTGACTGTTTGTCTGGAATTCTCGATAATTGGTTTACCAAGAGATCCAGAGTCCCTTTCTAATGAAGAGGTTACAATGTATTTATAGCGTTGTGGCTGTACAAATGAAAGGACAATGCGATGTTATCTAGTAGACATATACATCTGTACGATAATAATGAGCATTTAATGCACAGTCGTCTCTTTGATTTTCTTGATTTGGATGCGCTGTACGTTAAGTTTTTCGGACCGCTTAAGCTACTCGGCACGCTTAAATTGCTCGGGGCCCCCGAGTTGCTCGGGGCCCCCGAGTTGCTCGGGGTGCCTAAGTTGCTCGGTGCACTTGAGCTGCTCGGAGTGTATGAGTTGCTCGTAGAACGTATTCGTATTTGCTATGTAGGTTGACACGTGTCTTCAAGAGATTGTTCCATGTCAGCAGATTAAATTTGGTATAACAGAAGCCCCCAATGTTTCACCGTTGAGGGTAAAGGAGAGTGTGGGACATTTCGCTTGAGAACTGCTGGGGTTATTGATCTTTATGGATTTTTGGAAAATTTTCTAATCCTTTTTTTGAGCGCACAATATCAAGCTTCATAAATATTTTGAATTTTCACGATCGTTTCGATATTTGTGCCCTTTTATTCTTTTAGCCGCCGAAAACGCAAATGTCTTCCCTTGTAATCATTTTCTTTCTCTATTCCCGAGATAAAATATTTAAGCACGGCAGAAATCCTATCATGTTTCACTTTTCAAATCTGTATCTTTGAACTCTTCATTTCTTCTCTATCTTGTGCCTTCGTTCTTTCCATTGTTCGTTGACAACTGATCTCTCTTTTTCTGTAAGATTTTCTTTCCTTTCTTTTATTTGCTTTGTTCATCATGGTTTTTCTTGTTGAGTCACTGGACAAATTTCGATCTGAATTTTCAATCCCCTCGTGGCTTATTTTGGAAGAACTTTCTGATCCTTCTGATTATTTTTCTTTGGCTGAGGGACATTGGTTCCCCAGTCTTTTGTAGTCGAATGTGGCTTTTCTTTCCCGCCAAATCACATGTGTATGGATTTTTGCCAATATTTTGATGTTGTACCTGCAAGAATAGCTCCAAATACATGGAGGATAGTTAATGGCATACACAGGTTAAATCAACTTCCTGGAACCCGTTTAGGGATTCCAGAGATTATGTATTGCTACAGATGGGTTATCAGTGATAGTACTTTCTATTTAAAAATTAGGTTTTTGAATAGAGCGTTAGTTGTCAATCTTCCTGATGCCAATAGGGATTACTTTGAACATGGAGTGGTGATGAAAAATTGGCAACACCCTACCTTAAATGGAGATAATGTATACCAAGGTCCCATATGTCCACCTTATGGCAATGGTATATGTTGTTTTTATTTTTTAAAATCTTATTTTCTTTATGTTTGATAGAATGCATCACTGACATTTGTTTTTATTTGTTATAGTTGACAGTAAAAGAAAATCTCCAAAAGAAGCTGACGTTAATTTAAAGCATTTAAAACTTATCTGGGATTTGCACCAATCTACTACTGAGGAACATATTAGATATGCTTCTTACTTGTTGCAGTACAAGAGCTATACTTCTTCTTTCACTGCTCGTCCTCGTCCAGCAGTGGTTAATCTTGACCAAGTACCTGCCTCTGAGACAAGCGTAGAGGGTTCTTCCTCTGAGTTGGGTGTCCCCATCAGTAACCTAATGAAGAGAAGAATAGCTCCTGCCTTCTTTGATAAATCTGCCTCTACCAATGTGGAGGCAAATAAAAGCAAACAATATGTCCCAGAAGAAGGGACGAGAATCACTGATGCACCTGCTCCTGCTGCTGCCAAGAAAGTTGTTGAGAAGCCCCCAATGGCCCCGAGCAAGATTGTTGTTGTTTCTCCTCCGAGTGAGGTTATTGTTATTTCACCAACAAGACAACGTCTTTAGTTGAAAATGTTCCTGCTCCTCTGAGGAGGTCGAAGAATAGCTCTTCTGAGCGACCTATTGAACCTGTCTCTCAGCCTTCAACTGTTGAATGTAATGTTCCATCTTTTGTTGCTCCGAGCTCTACTGTGAGTTTGGTGAGATCTTGGACTATCCCAGAAGTCCAAGGCATTGAGGATTCCCTTTCTCGTGAGAGAATTACTACCCTTTCTGCCCAACACATTGCTTCAGTAAGTATCTTTAACTCCGACCCCATTTCTAACTCGACCCCTTTATTTATTATTTTTTTTATGTTCATGTACTGACTTAAAGTTATTTTTTTTTCAGCTGGTGACGTGTTTCAACAGCATTCTGAAGAAGGATGAAGCTATTAAGGCTTCAAGTTCCTCGGGAGGAGTAAAGGAAGATTTTATTGGTCTGACCCAGTCTTTAAAATACTCTCGTCAAAAGTACAAGGAAGATAAAGTTGCTTGGGAGATGCAACTCAAGTCCATTGAGATGGACTGGGATCAAGCTGTGAATACCTCCAAGGAATTGGAGAAGAAGTTGAAAGAGTTTGAACAGAGCAGCAAAGACTTTGAACAGAGCAACAAGGAGATGGAAGTTAAGCTCAAGTCTACTGAAGAGGAAATTGTTAAACTTCAAGATGTTAAACGACAGAAAATGGAGGTGGAAGAGAAATAAAAGGTTGCTGAGGAGCTCCTTAAGGAAAGAACCTCATTGGTGAAGGCAAAAAGGAAGAAGGCAGTTAAAAAATCTTTCAATGATGGTTGGGATAAAGGCTGGAACAAGGGCCTGGCTGCCATGTCTTCTCAAATGGAGTATGCCAGCCTCAAATATTTTAGCGATGGATGGGTTGCAGCCTTGCACGAGCTAAAAGTTGTTGAGGACTCTGAGTTATTTCAGCAACACGCTCATGGCCCTCCTCCCTCTCCAGGAGAAGAAGAAGAAGAGGATGAAGTTACTTCAGATGAATCTTCTATGATGATTAGAGATCAGGTCCCTGTTATTCCTATTGTTCAACCTTGCTCCAAGTAACTCCAACCAACTCCGATTGGTCGACAAATCAATTACCACCAACTCCGATTGGTCGGCAAATCAATTACCACTAACTCCGATTGGTCGGGAACCAATTACCACCAACTCCGGTTGGTCGGTAAATCAAATACAATCAACTCCGGTTGGTTAAACTAAGCAGGAGCATGGGATACAAATCATTTCATTGCTTAGGTCCAAAGAGTGACAAGTCACTATAACCAAACAACAAATGGGACAGGTTCCATTATCCAAAAACAAAAAAACAAGCAAACAAGGATATTCTATAAACTATTTAGAAGAAAATAAAATGGCAAAAGACTAAAAATCTCTTCATTCAAATCAAGTAGAATTACATATGCGGTGAAAAATATACTTCATTACATAAAAATCCTATTCTATTATTTTTTTTCCCTTCTGCCTTTGAAACAGGTTCTACTCGTGCAGGAGGATCATCTAAGGCATAAGGACAATTTATAAAAGTTACATCTCTCAGTATTCTAAGATTCATTACAGATGACCGATCAAGTAAATGTTCTGGACGAGATATCTCGAAGTTGGCATGAAGAATGTAATCACCAAGATACTTGGAAATTAGACATCGAGAAATTGCATGAGCAGGAATCCAGCTAATATCAAGTTTAAAAGGAGGTACGGGTAAATCAAGCACTCCGGGCTCATAATAATCTCATAAATAATGTCCCTGCTCAAATTATAGCACACACATAGCATTTAACCATCCCTGCTTATACCCTTCATTGTTCGACTGTTGTATCCGAGCATCTGGATGGTACAAATCTTCATTATACCCAGCCATCCAAAACTCTCTGGGTTGTTTATGGAACTGATAAGTTAACCTCTCTAGTTGCTCGTGGAGCCTCTTCACAAGGATTTATTTATTTTCAAGAACAGAATTCTGATTAGAAAGTTATTCGCTGAAATTCAGAATCTTCTTGGACATCTTTGCCAAAGCTTGATTCTTTGCCATCAACTGAAATGCCTGATTCTCCAAGGCCGATTGATTTCTAGCTTCTTCAATAGAAACCCGACCAACCCTTGCTCATCCCCGAGAATAAGATCTTGCTCGTCCACGAGTAGAGGTGGAGGGTCCATCTTTTTCAAAGTTTCCAACTCATCTCGCAAGTTGGCATTTTCTACCTCCAAGAAAGAGAAACCTTCATCATTAACAGGGACCAAGGCTCCTGAAGAAGATGCAGCAGATTTAAGTTATTTTATCTCTTCTTGCAAGGCAATGTTCTCCTGCTCCAATAACTTAGCAATATGCTTGTGCTCTTCAACCTCAAGCTTCAGAATGCTCTCTTTCTTCTCATAAGCAGAGATGAATCTATCATATCCTTTTTCAGCACTCAATTGCTGATATTTCTTCTCGTATCCTTGATGCAAAACTGTGGTGGACTCTTTGTACTACTGCTGAAGTTCCTCGATCGTCCTATGGAGATCCTCAATCATCTCATAATAAGCCACATTATTTGCAACAGAACGATCGAGCAAGCACTTCAGGTATTGGTAATCTTTAACTGCTCGTTCAAAAGCATCTGAACCCAGTATATCAATAATTTGAGCCTCATTAAGATCTGCATGACCCACTTTAAAATAGTCATTGCATTTTTTCATCAATTCTGTGTTATGAGCTGATAAAACCTCCATCCTGGCCATAAACTAGCAAAGAGAAATAAAAAGAATCAATAAGGGTGCAGACAGAGCAGGTAAAAGAGAAAGTCAAGATGAACAACCAAAGTTCGAATTTTTATTTCATCATATGAGAAAATATAAAGTCTGGGGTTACATTTAGTAGAACAACAAAATAAAAGCCCGAGCAATTTTACACATTCTCCTTGTTCCCTACGACTTCCTCAGAAGGTTTGGAGGAAGAGACTGATTGCTCGGAGGGCAAGATTAGCTTCTCGGAAGAAGTACTAGTTGGTTGGAGTTGCTGGGAGAAAGGTTGAACAATAGGAACAGCAGAGACCTGATCTCCAATCATCATAAAAGATTCATCTGAAGCAGCTTCATCCTCTTCTTCTTCTCCAGGAGAGGGAGGACGGCCATGAGCGTGCTGCTGAAATAACTCAGAGTCCTCAGTAACTTTCAGCTCCTGCAAGGCTGCAACCCATCCATCGCTAAAATATTTGAGGCTGGCATACTCCATTTGAGAAGACATAGCAGCCAGGCCCTTGTTCCAGCCTTTATCCCAACCAGTATTGAAAGATTTTTTAACTGCCTTCTTCCTTTTTGCCTTCTCCAATGAGGTTTTTTCCTTAAGGAGATCCTCGGCAACCTTCAATTTCTCTTCCACCTCCATTTTCTGTCGTTTAACGCCTTGAAGTTTAACAACTTCCTCTTCAGCAGACTTGAGCTTAACTTCCAGATCCTTGTTGCTCTGTTCAAAGTCTTTGCTGCTCTGCTCAAACTCTTTCAACTTCATCTCCAATTCCTTGGAGGTATTCGTAGCTTGATCCCTGTCCATCTCAATGGACTTGAGTTGCTTCTCCCAAGCAACTTTATCTTCCTCGTACTTTTGACGAGAGTCTTTTAAAGACTGGGTCAGACCAACAAAAGCTTCCTCTACTCCTCCCAAGGAACTTGAAGCCTTAATAGCTTCATCCTTCTTCAGAATGCTGTTAAAACACGTCACCAACTGAAAAAAAGAAATAACTTTAAGTGAGTACATGAACATAAAAAAAAATTCAACAAAAAGAGAGATCTGGGTAAAACATCCAACACTTTATTCATTCTGAAGAAACTGCATTACATAGGAAATTCAATTACTGATAATACTTGCGCAGATGCTCTGCATTCCATGCATTCTTGAATTCTTCTCCTTCCAATGTTTCAATCCTGTATGTTCCTGGACAAACAACTTCTGTTACTCTATAGGGTCCATGCCAGTTGGCTTCCAATTTATCATTCTTTTGTATTACTTTCTTCAACACATAATCCCCTTCCTTCAAATCACACTTCTTCACTCTTTTGTTATAGAACAAAGTTGTTCGTTGTTAATATGTTGCATTTCTGATCACTTCTTCTTCCCTGACTTCTTCGAGCATATCCAGGTGTAATCTTCTCATTAAATCACTGATAGGAGAATTGAAATTAAGCACCCTATATGTGGGTAGACCCAATTCAGCAGGTATGACAGCCTCACTCCCAAATGCCAGCATGTATGGAGACTCTCCTATTGATGTTCGTGGTGTGGTACGATAAGCCCACAGCACAGAATGTAGTTCGTTAATCCAATTTCCTTTTGCATCATCTAGACGTTTCTTCAAACCATTCAGCAGCGTTCTGTTTGTCACCTCAGTTTTCCCATTGCTTTGGGGATGGCCGGGTGCCGAGTGGACCTTCAGTACATTGGATTGATGACAATACGCAATAAACTCCTCGTTATTAAACTAGATTCCATGGTCAGTTATGAATGCATGTGGGAGACCATATCTGCAGATAATATTCTTCCAAATAAATTGATAGACTTTATCATACGTCATATCAATGAGAGGCTTAGCTTCCACACATTTGGTAAAGTAATCCACAGCAACGACAAGGTATTTGAATCTTCCCCTGGTCGTTGGAAGTGGCCCGACCAAGTCTATTCCCCACATGGCAAATGGCCAAGGGGACGTGATGGGTGTTAATAATGCTTGGGGAGTTCTTCGGATAGAAGAGAAACGTTGACATTTATCACACTTCTTGGCATAAGATACACAATCAGCTCTCATCGTTGCCAGTAATACCCCTGCGTTGTTATTCTTTGTAAAAGCATCTGACATGCCACATGGGCTCCACAAGACCCTTCATGAACCTCTTTGATCAAATCTTTCACTTCGTAGGGGTGGACACATCTTTGTAGCCCTGCTATAATTCCTCGTCTATATAAGATGCCACTTGTCAATACATAACGAGCAGCTTTAAACTTTAGTTTTTTGGCTGCGAGTTTATCAGTTGGCAAAGCCAACTCTTTAATATAGGCCCTGATGGTGTCCATCCAAGATGGTCCCAAGTCGAGGGCAATAAAGTTCATCATCAAATCTTCATCTATACTCCGATCAACCAGAATTTCTATTGGGATTGTTCTTCATAGCTCGATGCATGTGGCTGATGCTAACCGAGCTAGTGCACTGCTCTTGCATTCCCCTGTCTTAGTATTCTAACCAACTGAACTGCCATAATACTCGATACAGCCTCCATCGCTTTTGTATGATACTTGATCATTAATTCTCATTTTGTTGCATATACCACCAGAATTTGATTTACGACTAACTGGGAATCATTGAACACGATGATTTGTTTTGCCTTCATGGTTTTGGCTAAATTTAGACCCACAATCATTGCCTCATTATTAGAAGCCTTAAATTGAAAGCGCAGAGCATACTCCACATCAATCTCATCTGGACTGTTTAAAATAATCCCTGTTCCACTGCCAGTAGAGCATGAAGAGCCATCTACATACAGATTCCACACAGGTACCTCATTATCAAACCCTTGGTCAGACAGAGTTCCTCGGTGGAATATTTGATGCTTCCTTTTGTCCTCCTCCAGTATTTCTCGCTGATTGAACACCGACGTAAGTTGGTCGGGGTTTAAATTTGATAATCCTGTAACATCCACAGGTTGGTCTGTATTCAACTCCTGCTCATCGGAGGAATCCTCCTGAGTAAATTCTGTGATAAAATCCGCTACTGCCTGCCCTTTGAGCGACGATCTAGGCTCATAAATTATATCATATTCACCAAGTTCCACTACCCAGTACATCAATCTTCCTGATTTCTCCGATTTATACAGAGCTTGTTTTAATGGCATATCGGTATACACCACTATAGTATGGACTTGGAAGTATGGCCTCATCCTTCTGCTGGCTTCAATTAGTGCTAGTGCCAACTTCTCCAGCCTTGGATATCTGATTTTTTCTCCTCGGAAAGCTTTGTTGGTGTAATAGACTGGTTTTTGTACTCCATGCTCCACTCTTATCAATGCCGAGCTCACCGCATTTTTTGAAACTACTAGGTTTAAGTATAGTTTTTCTCCCATCACTGGTCTGGACAAAAATGGAGGTGTCCCTAGGTATTTCTTTAACTCTTGAAAGGCCTCATCGCATTCATCATTCCATTCAAAAGTTTTTTGGAGTGTTTTAAAGAATGGTAGGCATTTGTCAGTTGCTCGTGACACAAACCTATAAAGTGCTGCAACTCATACTGTGAGACTTTGCACTTCCTTCTTCGTCATTCGAGATCGTAGCTCCAATAGAGCCTTGATCTTTTCAGGGTTCGCCTCAATTCCTCGTTGGTTAACAATATATTCGAGAAACATGCCTTCTCGTACTCTGAATATGCATTTGGTGGGATTCAGCTTCATTTGATATTTATCTAGTTGATCAAAGGTCTGACCTAAGTCAACTAGATGATCAGTAACTTTCTTGCTCTTCGTCAGCATATCGTCAATATAAACCTCCATGTTATGACTGATTTGCTCTGCAAACACCTTGTTCATCAGTCGCTGATATGTTGCACCTGTATTTTTAAGTCCAAAAGGCATAACATTATAACAATAAGTTCCCCTTGGGGTGATAAAAGAGGTACTCTCCCTCTCCTCAGGCTTCATATTAATTTGATTGTAACCAGAATAAGCATCCATGAAACTCAACAATTTGTGCCCCGAGGTAGCATCCACCAGTTGATCCATTCGGGGCAAAGGAAAATGATCTTTTGGGCATGCCTTATTAAGATCAGTGAAGTCTACACACATCCTCCACTTGTTATTTTTCTTCTTTACCATAACTACATTTGCTAGCCAATCGGGATATTTGACATCCTCAATAAAAGATGCTTTTTGTAGTTTCTCTAATTCTTCCTGTATAGCTTGGTTCTTTTCAGGACTGAACACTCTTCTTTGCTGCTTCACTGGCTTGATTTCCTTATTCACGTTGAGCTCGTGACATAAGAATTTCGGATCTATCCCTGGCATGTCTTCATGACTCCATGCAAAAGTCTGCTTTCTACGCCTTAGAAATTCTATCAATTCCTATTTTATCGATGCATCTAGTGAAGCACCAATTTGAGTTGTTCGTTCTGGATGCTCGTCGTCCAAAATGATATTTTCAGTAACCTCCGCGACCTGGCCTTTCACGAGCTGAGATTCATCTCTAGGGTCTAACGTTTCAATCTACGCATTTTCTATCTCATCCACTTGATAGGTAGTAGTCTTCTTCCAGGATTCTTCATGTTCTTCTTGTTCGGTAGATGAATAGTAGCATTACCGAGTTACTTTCTGGTCACCTTTTATAATTCTCACTCCAAAATTGGTTGGAAATTTTAAACATTGATGTACAGTAGATGGTACTTCCTCGAACTTCTTCAGACCTACCCTTACCATGATGATATTGTAAGCTGATTGGACATTTTTATCCATTACAAAAAAACGTACTCTTTCTGTTCGAAAAGCAGGCCATGTACCGAGAAGCATATCCAACTTGATCGTCCCAAGTGAAAAAACTTTCTCTCCAGTGAAACCAAGTAGAGGCATATGATATGGTTCCAACTGGGCTAGCTTGAGATTCAAACTGTCAAAGCATGAATAAAACATGATGTCTGCCGAGCTACCTTTATCCACCAGTATTCGCGAAATTACCACCTCCTTCATTCTCATCTTGATCACCAATGGGTCATCATAAGGATACAGTACACCTATCAGGTCATTCTTAGAGAAAATAATGACCAATTTGTCTTTATTCACCTTCATCGGGCGATCATCTTCAGCCAGATTTATTTGCTGAATGTACGAGCAAGCTTGAGCCTCATTAAGGTAAGTTTTCCCTTCTGCAGTCATATCCCCACCTCCTGCATCTCCACCTGTAATAACATTACATTCAAATGATCCAAAATGGATTGAAAATACCTCATGTTCTGGATGTTTTGGTCTTTTGGGGAGATCGGGATCATCTTGGTTATCTTCTGGGTCCTCTTTGTGACTTCTTTTCTTATCTTCTGTTGCTCGATGAGGAGATATAGACCTCTGCCTTACTCGATCGTTGACCTTCCCACCATTTCGGTGATCAACATACTTGGTCAATTTTCCTCGCCTAATGAGCGCCTCAATTTCATTCTGGAGAGCTATGCAATTTTTGGTCGTGTGACCATCGTCTTTATGGAACTCGCAATATTTGGATTTATTCTTTTTGTCAGGATCTGCCTTCATTTTTTCTGGCCAGTTTAGCTCCTCGTTGTTCTTAATCTCTTCTAGAATGTGGTTTATATCTACCTTCAAAGGGGTATAATTTCCAAATTTCTTCAACTATTCCAGTGCTTGCTTTTCTTTCGACTGCCTGTTGCCACCATTATTCTTCTGATCCTTCTTTTCAGTCTTGTCAATTTCGACCTTGGTTTCTTTAGTATCTGCATTCTTATTTGCAGCCATGGCCTCCTCGGCATTCATGATTTTGTCTGCTTTTGCCATTAGTTCAGCCATGGTCCTAGGCGGATCCTTGGCTAAAGTGTAATACAATTTATCCGATAACAGTCCACTCATCAGAGTAGTAATTATTATTTTCTCCTCGTAATCAATTACTTTAACTTTCTCGTTATTGAAACGAGTAATATAATACCTGGTTCTTTCACCTGCCTTCTGTCTAACACTCAGCAAGTGCACTACTCGTTTGACTGGTTTTGCTCCAAAATAGAAGTTCCCTATAAAGAGCTCTGCCAGTTGAAGGAAAGTTGCAATCTTCCCCCGAGGAAGGTTGTTGTACCATATTTGAGCCGATCCGGTAAGCGTTCCTGAGAATGCCCCGCATCTCATCTCGTTTGGAACTGCATAAATGTTGGCAGCAGCGTGGTATTGTTCTATATGAAGGACAGGGTCAGTTTTTCCATCGTACTTAGGTGTTACCACAGGAGCTTTGAATTTTGATGGTGTGGGAAAATCCACAATTGCCTGTACAAATGGTGTCCCTTGGACAAAAGTTCTTTGTAGAGGATTCTTAGCCTTAGCCATTTCTCCTAACCTGTCTTCCAACCTCTGAATAGAGCCCTTCTGTGGTGATAATGGTTGTGCAACACAAATAAATATGAAAGAAGTAATGACCAAGAGAGAACAAATAAGACGCCAATCACACGACAACGGATATACGTGGTTCAGCAAATATGTGCCTATGTCCACGGTGGTATAGTCAGTATTATTTCTCTAGAAGAATAAGTACAGAGAATACAACTTGTCCTTTACCCCGGACCTAGGGTTTAATTTATATATGTGTATGCTAGTTAGTGGAGATGATGGGTTCCTTCATATTAGCCATCTTCCCTATCCCTTCCCTTCATGGGGTTGTGCTCCCCTATAACTTCTCTTCATGGGATCGTGGGGAGAGACCGGATCAATATCAAAGATAGAGGGCCTGGACTTTGGGCCGCCAGAACTGGGCTACTCGTCCAGGCCCATGGTTCTCAATTCTGGGTACCTACAATTGCCCCTAAATTTGTTGGGCCATGTTTATGGGTCCAATGAATTTAAATGATCAGCCATTATGGTTGATTTGTGATTCTTCGAAAACTGTGAAGTTGCTTTGGCGGCACCCGCTTCGCTATCCGTGCGCTATGATTAGAATTGAAGGCTTGTTTGGATAGCCACTTTTTCATTCGTCGTTTCAGCCTTTCCAGTATTCTTCCTCCTTCTGAGAACTCTAGCGCCTCGTACCTTCCTCTCTGAATTCCCATTCCCATTGCTTCTTAGTCGTCTTGAGCTCGTGCTTCTTCACCACTCGAACCGATCTTCTATTTTGTAAGTTTCTCGTGCCCTTTCTTTTCACTTTCTCTTTGGTTTGTAGGATTTGAGTTTTTCAATGGCGAAGATTGGAAATAGGTCAAGCTCTGAGTTTAGGAAGTTCTACAATATTACTGAGTGGGTAGATATTGAATGTTGTGCCCCCCCTCCTAGGAACGTTAGGGATAGAGAGGATGCTCACTGGATCCATGTTTTGTTGCTCTCCCAGGGGGGGCTTACTTTTCCCCTAATGATCTATTTCTGCATTTTTTTTGGTTATTTTGATATTGTTCCCGTACAGTGCTCGCCCAATGTGTGGAAGATAGTAAATGGCATCCATAGAATAAACCAGTTGTATGGTACTAGGTTAGGACTTGCTGAGATCTATTTCTGCTATTCCTTCTCTCGAACTAGCTCAGGTGTTTTATACCTCAAAGCTAGGAGTCCTGATAGGGTATTGGTAGTAAACCTACCTGATTCCCATAAGGACTACTGGCAAGAGGGTTTCCTCGTTAGGAATTGGCAGTTCCCTCCCCAGTTTGAAGGGTCGAGGTCTGAGAGGTTCACTTTCCCTTTTTATGGGGAAGAATATATAGGTAGACATTTGTACTGTTATTTCAACCATTGCTGGCTTGTGATTTTTCTAACCTCTTTGCTTTTTCTTACACAGCGAGGACAAAGAATTTGGAGCCTGCTCTCAGCGAGGTTCGCATCTCGGAGTTGGTGAAAGCTTGAAATATTAGGGAGCCTCTGGGTGACGGCGAGCATCCCAGGTCTGCTGCCTTTTTGCTCGAGTACAAGAACACAGGCTCCAGCTTCATAGCTCGACCTGTGGAAAGTGTGCCAGAGTTTGATTTTTTGGGAGAGACTACTGCTGAGCCGATACCGTTGGACGAAGAAGAGAGCAACTCTGAAAGTGAGCCTGCTGGTAATCTCGGTGAAGGGAGTTCTGATAGTAGCAGCTCTTCTTATTCCGAGGAGGCTTCTAAGGCTCGAGGATCGTCGAGTACTTCTAGCAGTTCTGGTGAAGATATGCCTCCAAGGAAGAACCTGATCAGAGATGATGATGATGATGACCATGTGCTCCTTACACAAAGGTCAAAGAAACAGAAGACTGTATCTGGGGTTGTAGCTACAGGTTCTCGGCCTTCCTCTCAGGAGCAAGAGAGGAAGAGGAGAAAAGAAGAGCAGGTGAAAGAGAGGGAGAAAAAGAAGGAGGAGGAGAAGAAGAAGGTGGAAGAAAGGAAAAGGGTCGAGGAGAGGAGGAAGAGAGAGAGGGAGAGGGAGGAGGAGAAGAGGAGAGCTGAGGCAAGGACGAAGGCCGGGCAGGCCTTAGTTCCAGTGTCTGCTCTGCCAGAGGGAGCTTTCGTGGAAATCTCCCCTCAGCTAGCTCCGGCCTTGATTGAGAGAGCTGTCCTCCCGGCTGATCGCCAAAGGGCAATAGGTTCGGAGCATCTGGCCCTTCAGGCTAGTCCGAGGCTTGCTCTGGTAAGGTTTCTTTTCCTCTCGTGTTTTGCTGACTTCTCTTTCTTTCCTTTTCTGATATCTTTTTCTTTTTCGTAGTTCGTTACCGACTTCACTATGTTGTATCGCTCACGCGACGAGCTGGTGAAGAAGAATAGTGAACTGGAGCAAGAAAACTCTGCCTTAAAGCTGATGGGTAAGGAGCTCGAGGCCAGTTTCAAGGCTGTTGATGCTGCTAGGATCTCGTCTGATTTGGCTCTTGCCACTTTCGCTCGAGAGAGAGATGATGCGGTCGGGGAGCTGGGCGAGCTGAGGAAGGCTTATGATCTGGTATGTACGAGCAAGCTGGACCTTACAGAGAAGAGCAGAGTTCTGTCCGAGCAACTGGAGGCAGAGAAAGCCCAGGCAGCCACCATGAAGGAGGACTCATACAACTCTGGGTGGCCTGCTGCTTATTATGATGCTGAGGCTCAGATTGGCTACATCAGCCGTCTGAATTTTAAGAAGGGCTGGAACAAAGCTCTTTTAGCTGCTGGTGTGGATGCTGAGTCTCCCTTGTTTGACGAGCACGACCCGGGTCCCAAGCCAACTGTGGACGAAGAAGCTCCTGCTCCAACTATCGAGGGTACTGATCTTCCCTCGGATACAGTTCCTGCTGAGGGGGATACTTCTGCTGCAGCTGATAAGGGGAAGCAGCCAGACACCGCTGGGCAGTCTGAGGTTGCCAGTTAATCTGTTTTTAGGATTTTCTTTTGTACTTTTTGCTTGTAATCTCCAAGTTTTTTCTGCTCGATGTACTTGGCCTTTATTAATGAATGATAAGATTCTCCATTTTGTTTACGCTGATCCCTTTTTATCTTCTATCTTTCTTTTATCTGTAGTTGGTTGATGTGGATGACTATATTCCTGTTACCTCCCAACTGGGTAGGACTCTTGGCCCTAATGCAAGCCCTGCAGTTCGCCAGGCCTTTGCAGGTTTGCTAAATCAAGGATACAAAAATATAAGGATCAGTCCGAGCTAGTGGCCAAGTTGAAGGACAGGCTCCAGGAGATGGGAGAAATCGGTGCTTCAGTGCAAGAAGAAGTCAGTGCACTGAGAGCAAGGTTGCTGGAGGCCACCGAGATTAACCAGGTCGGGGAGTTCCTGCAGCAGGAGAATGAAGACTTGAGGAGGGAAGTCCTAAGCCTTAAGGAGCATTCGCCGAGCATCGTTTCGGCAGTCCTACAAGGCTCTTCTTCGTCGCGAGCTGCTCGGCCTTCCCTCTCGCGTGCTGGTAGGAGTGCCAGGGGTAGGAACAGGGAAGTCGAGGAACATCGTGAGAGGGAGATGGAGGAGCTGCGCGGTGACGTTCGACGAGCTTATGTGACTGCTTCTGGGCTCCAGAGGGATGTCACCCGACTACGGCATTTGTTTAAGAACGGTCCTCGACAAGTGTGGTCCGAGGGCTATGATCAAGGCTGGCTGGATGCTCCGACGAGACTATCAGAGTTCGAGGAGCTCTCCTTCATCAGAGGGTGGTTGAGTGCCCTCAAAGAGCTGCAGGTCCCGAGGAACTCGACGTTGTGGTATCGACACGAGATGTCCTCCTCCACTCTGATGCCCAATCCATTCAGGCGGTATGATAGATGGATCCCCGTTGATGCCATTCCTCGGCAACTATTGGAATTGGATGCAAATGAGATCGTGGAGGAGCTCGCCCCTGCTCCTGATGATGGAAGGAGAGCTAAAGTTGCTGATTATCTTGCTCGGAGGCTTCCACCTCCTTGAGATTTTGTTGCACTTTTTCTTTTTGATAATTGTAAATGCTTTGAGCGAGCTTCGCCGACTAAACATGTATTATCATTGTTTGTAAATATAAAAGATTAATGAAAAGTTCGAGTTTTGGGCAATTTTGCCGACTAAACGTGTTCATCCAATCCTTTTATATTTTGCTGCTTCACAATCCTTTTTTATTTTGTCATTTGAGTGTCCGCCCAGTCCAGTACAAGAATACCATTGTGCCCTCACTTTACCTTTTAGGTTGTGTCGTCACACTCCCTTAGGCCTAAGTAGGGCAATTGGCGAGGACACACCTGTTATTGGATGTCATCATCCGATCAGGATTTTGTTCAACCAAAGTAGGTTTGATGCCTAAGAATACTCTGTAGGGCTTTATATATTGTCAGGGGCAATGCTAAGAGGTCTGTCGTGCTTTATGACGATGACCTGAGGAGGGGTGTTCCCCTGCTATGTCGACCATTATGCCTGTGATTTGGAAAGCATGCGCAATAAAATATGACCGTTACTAATCAGAGAGTGATTAACTGAGAGATTTTCATTAGTGAAATGAGAAATGAACTGTCCTTTCTCATAACGAATACAATAAAAGATTTAACAACAGAATTCCTAAAAATAGAACTTCTTGAGATTAGCTGCGTTCCATGCTCGTGGTATCTCCCTGCCCTCCATCGTTTCCAAATGATAGGCACCCTGCAGGTCATCTCTAATTATCTTATAAGGTCCTTCCCAGTTTGGGCCCAGTTTACCGTCTGATGGCTTCACTGTGTTGCCCAGGACCTTTCTTAGGACATAGTCCCCAACTCTGAATCTCCTCGGGTTGACCCTCTTGCTGTAGTGCTTCGCGAGCTGTTGCTGATAGCTCGCAAGTTTCACTAGGGAAAGTTCCCTGCGCTCGTCGGCTAGGTCGAGTTCAGCGAGCAAAGCTTCATCGTTCTGGCCTTGTTCGACAAGGTCGGATCTCATTGTTGGCAATCCCGCCTCTAGTGGGATGATTGCCTCCATACCATATGTTAGTGAGAATGGCGTTTCTCCTGTTGCTCGCCTAAGAGTCGTTCTGTATGCCCATAGGATATGCGGTAGCTCGGTTGCCCATGTGCCTTTAGCTCGCTCTAACCGTTTCTTCAATCCAGCGATCACTGTTTTGTTGGAAGCTTCTGCTTGTCTATTGCTTTGAGGGTAAGCTACCGAGCTGAAATGGTGCCTGATCCTGTGTTCATTGCAGAAGTCTTGAAAATAGCCACTCTCGAATTGTGTTCCATTGTCAGTGATGATGGTCCTGGGGATTCTGAATCGGGTGATTATATTCCTCCATACGAACCTCATCATGTCAGCATCTCGGATGTTCGCCAGTGGTTCTGCCTCGATCCACTTGGTAAATAGTCAGTTGTAACCAATAAATATTTGCGGTTGCCGTCAGCGGTGGGCAGTGGTCCCACGATGTCCATCCCCCATTGGGCGAAAGGCCAGGGGCTGGTGGACCATAGGAGCGTGAAGTTGGCATTTCAGGCATTTGCGAACATATACTGCGGAGTCCTTTTGCATGTATGGCCACCAATAGCCTTCCTTCATTGCTCGGAAGGCTAGAGACCTTCCTCCAACATGACTTCCACAGATTCCTTCGTGAAGGTCGTGAAGCACTGCCTTGACATTGCCTGGGTGGACGCATCTAAGGTAGGGACCGTAGAAAAATCTTTTATACAAGTCGCCTCCTGTGGATAAGTGAAAGCGAGCAGCTTTGACTCTTATCTGGTGGGCAGTTCTCTTGTCCTCTGGAAGCGTTCCGTCCTTTAAATAATCCTTCAAGGGATCTATCCAGCTGGGGGCTGATTCCAATTGGAGTATTGGTTTCGCGTTTGGAAGCTCGCAGTTGTTGTGAATGCTTGGGCCACTAAGGAAATCAATATGGATAACCATTTTAAGGCTAGAATCAACTGCCGAACTCAGGGCTGCTAGCGCATCAGCGTGGCTGTTTTGCCCCCTGGGAAACTGTTGGATGTTGATCTCTTCAAAGCTCGCCATTAAGTTTTTCACCAGGGAGAGGTAGGCTGCCATTCTTTCATCCTTTGCGTTATAGTCTCCACTTATCTGGTTGGAAACTAGTTGTGAATCACCGAATACCTGCAAACGCTTTGCTCCCAAAGTTTGCGCTTTTTGGAGACCTGCTATTAGGGCTTCGTATTCTGCTTCGTTGTTGGAGACTGCAAATCCCAGCCTGATTCCTTGCTCAAAGACTGTATTTTCTGGAGTGATGAGAACAATTCCTACACCTGCCCCCTTTGAGTTGGAGGCTCCATCAACGAATAGTTTCCATCTTTCCACTGTAGCTTAGTTGTTTTGTTCTGTTGTCTTAAGCTGGTCGAAGGGTTCTTCGCCTGTGAATTCAGCTATGAAATTAGCAAGGATTTGACCCTTGATAGCTGTCCTTGGTTGAAATTGGATGTCAAATCAGCCGAGCTCGACTGACCATTTAGACAGTCTGCCCAACAAATCCGCCTTCCTTAGGACAGCCTTGAGGGGGTGTGATGTAAGGACGATGATCGTATGAGCTTCGAATTAATGCTTCAGTTTCCTTGAGACCATTACTAGGGCGAATGCGAGCTTTTCCAATGGTAGGTAGCGCTGCTCGGCATCTAATAAGGTTTTGCTCGCGTAATAGACTGGATGTTGGATTCCTGTAACTTCACACATTAGCGCTGAGCTGACAGTATGACTGGATACAGAGAGGTAGAGGTACAAAAAGTCCGTTTGCTGTGGTATGACAAGCAATGGTGGAGAGCTTAGGTAGGACTTGAGCTCATTTAATGCTCGCGAGCAATCTGGGGTCCATTCTACTGTTTTGCTGCCTTTTAAGAGTTGGAAGAAAGACTTGCATCTCTCAGAGGATTTAGAAATGAAACAATTTAGAGCAGCGAGCATTCTAGTGAGCTTCTGTACATATCGGATTGTGCGAGGAGGTTTCACTCTGTTGATTGCATCAATCTGGTCCGGATTAGCCTCTATGCCTCGCTTGCTGACCAAATACCCAAGAAACTTTCCTGACTGGACACCAAAGGAACACTTGCTCGCATTGAGTTTCATTCGGTACTTCCTGAGGATTTCGAAGGTACTTGACAGGTCCGAGAGGTGATTCTTCTTCTCCTTGCTCTTGACGAGCATGTCGTCGATGTAGACCTCCATTGTGTCTCCCATTTGATACTTAAACATTTTAGTAACTAGCCGCTGATAGGTTGCCCCTGCATTTTTTAGCCCAAAAGGCATGACCTTGTAACAGTATAAACCAACCGTCGTGATAAACGCCGTTTTTTCCTGATCTAGGGCATACAAGGGAATCTGGTGATATCCTGAGTACGCGTCCAGGAAACTCATTCGTTCGTGAGCTGCGGTGGCGTCTACTAGTTGGTCTATTTTCGGAAGAGGGAAGCTATCCTTGGGGCAGGCTTTGTTGAGGTCAGTGAAGTCTATGCAAAATCTCCACTTCCCATTGCTTTTCGGAACTACCACTGGGTTGGATAACCATTTGGGGAATTGCACTTCCCGTATGGATCCTGCATCCAGCAGTTTCTCGACTTCTTTTTCTATTTCTCTGGCTTTCTCGGGAGCAGTTCGCCGTGCCTTCTGCGCTATTGGCTTGAATGTGGGATCGACGTGCAACTGATGGCAAACCATATTGGGATCGATTCCTGGCAGCTCATAGGGTTCCCAAGCGAAAACATCTATGTTGCTTCTGAGTAAGGTTGACAAATCCTTTTGCTCTCGGTCGGTGAGTGATGCTCCGATCAAGAAGACTCTGCTGTTGTCGCCTTCTTTAGCTGTTACTTCTACCAGGTCCTCGACGACACGCTCGGAGGGGAGGAGCCTGGTCTCTTCCACTCCAGGCCTTCCATATTTTAATTGCTATTTGGAAGGAATTGCACCTTCCTCAATTTTCTCGCTGGGTTGAACGGCTTTTTTCTTTGGCTTTGGTCGGATGGCCGCTATGAAGCACTTCCTTGCCATCGCCTGGTCGCCATGTATCTCCATTACTCCTCGTTCGGTGACATATTTGAGTTTCTGGTGGTAGGTCAAGGAGACTGCCTTCATTGCATAAAGCCATCCCCTGCCGAGGATGACCTGATACGGTGAATCGATGTCGACCACCAAGAATTCGATCATCTTGGAAACATTTCCAGCGCGCACTCGCAGTACTATTTTGCCTAGAGACATGGTCATTTTTCCAGTGAAGCCGACCAGAGGGACAGTGGTTCCCTTTAGGTCGGCGATGTTCAACTTTAATTTCCGGAACAAGTCGATGTACATTACTTCGGATGAGCTTCCTTGATCGACGAGCAGCCTGTCGATGTCAAAGTTGGCTATCCTGAGTGTAATGACTTAGGCATCATGATGTGGGGTCCTTACTCCCACAAGATCTTCATCCGTGAAGACAATATGCTTGTTGTAGTTGATGTCCTCTGCTTGCCGACGTTTTCCTGACTGTGATTTTGCTGGGTCAATCTGAAAAGCCTGCATTACTGCTGTCAGTTTCTTTACCTCCATTCGAGCTGAGTTACCTTGGATCTGCTTGATGTCAGATACTCCGTGGATTACTGTGAATTCGTGTCGGCGTCATCTTCCAATACGTTGTCGGGTTTCGCCTCTTTGTGGGCAGCCACGTTCTCTACCTTCTTTTCCACAAAGTCATTCAAATGTCCGGACTGGGCCAACTCCTCGAGGTGGGACTTAAGATCCTTGCAGTGCTCGGTCTTATGCCCTCCCTCTTTGTGGAAGGTGCATCTTAATGCATTGTTTCTTTTCGAGGGGTCTCCCCCCATTTTTCGGGGCCATTTGATGAACGGCTCATCCTTCATCTTCGCGAGAATTTTATAAATCGGCTCGTTGAAGACGGTGTTGACCGCCTGGAATGATTTTGTTACGTCAGGGTTCCCTCCGCTTTTGGAGCCATTCTTGCCCCCACTCTTTCCTCCTTTCTTCTGGTTTTTAACTTTCTCACTTCCCTTGGTAGTGAGCTTAGCTCGACCGTTCTCTCCTATATTAAAGCGGGTGACGTCTTCCACCTTTGCGTATTTCTCAATTCGGGCCATCAGGTCGTCAACGGTCATAGCTTCCTTCTTTGTCAAGGACTGGTAAAGGAGGAAAGAGCTAGGTAATCCGATCTTGAAGGAAGCCACTGCCACGTCTTTCGCACAGTCCTCAATCTCGTTGAATAACTCCCAGTACCTCTTCGCATAGTCTCAGAGTGTTTCTTGAGGCGTTTTCTTCATGGTTAATAGAGCATCCATCCTTTTGGGATGGGAGCTGCTGGTGATGAACCGGGCCGTAAAGAGCTCGGCCAGGGATTTAAAATTTCTGATGGATCGGTTGGGGAGTTTTTCGAACCATTTCTGAGCCACGTCATGGAGGCTCGAGGGGAAAATAAGGCACATCAGTGCATCCCGGTGATTCCAGAGGGTCATGGCCTGCTAGTACTGCCTGACATGATCAATGGGATCAGTCTTCCCGTCGTAAATCTTGAACCTTGGAATGGCAAATTTCTTGGGAGCCTCTTCCTCTTCAATTTCCTTCGTGAAGGGTGACTTCATCTGGGTATTGAGAGCTCTCCTGGCGAGCTCTCTGGTCGACCTGGTGCCACGATGAGCTGGATGTTGGTCCATTTCTCTGCGGACCAGGTTCCGTATGTTTTCATTGCTGCGAGCAGGGCTCTGGTAGCGGCGAGCTCTTCTTAGTTGCTCGCGGAGGTCGTCGTCTGAGTTGCCACCTTCAACCCTTTGATATTCCCGCCTAGGGCTCCTTCCTCGGCTGCGAGATTTGCTCGCCTGGGGGTTAGGAGTGCGATAGAGGCGTCTCTTGGTATCGGGACGTAGTTCCTTCTCCAGTCTTTCCAGTCTGCTTTTCAAGCGAGCATTCTCAGCCTCGTATCTGCGCGGAGACTCCCTCTGCTCGTGGAGCCTTGCCTCGTATGCATCAATCAATTTGGATATCTGCGTGGACTTTACTGGTCCTTGACTTTCTTCTGAGGATGACCTTTCCAAGAGAGCCTCACGATCTGAACGTCGAACCTCAGACCTAATCCTGCGAGGAGCAGGTGGCTCTTGAATATCTCCTGCTTGAGGAGCGTTGCTGCTGTGACCAGACATCTTAGATTCTTTTCTTGGCGTGGGCTCTTCTTGGGGAAAGATGAACGATTCCCACAGACGGCGCCAATTGTGGTGACAATGGTTGTGCAACACGAATAAATATGAAAGAAGTAATGACCAAGAGAGAACAAATAAGACGCCAATCACACGACAACGGATATACGTGGTTCAGCAAAGATGTGCCTACGTCCACGGTGGTACAGTCAGTATTATTTCTCTATATTCTGAAGAATAAGTACAGAGAATACAACTTGTCCTTTGCCCCAGACCTAGGGTTTAATTTATATATGTGTATGCTAGTTAGTGGAGATGATGGGTTCCTTCATATTATCCATCTTCCCTATCCCTTCCCTTCATGGGGTTGTGCTCCCCTATAACTTCTCTTCATGGGATCGTGGAGAGAGACCGGATCAATATCAAAGATAGAGGGCCTGAACTTTGGGCCGCCAGAACTGGGCTACTCATCCAGGCCCATGGTTCTCAATTCTGGGTACCTACACCTTCCATGCATCATTTCCCTCCTCAGGCCTATTTGTTCGAGCAACTGATCGCGTTGAATTAGCCTCTTGGAATCTTTCATTACGAGCAGTTGGTCGTGATTGGGCAAAGCCTTCCCTTAGATCGGATGGTCATTGAGAGTTCCTTGACACAATCCGAGGGGGACTTCTATTCCTCCTAGGGCCCAAATTATCCCAAGAAGAGACTCTACTCAACCTTTCAAGAGCACTGGTCCTTTCTGGAGATAAAGTGATGTTTTGTTGAGTGTCTGTAGCTCGTACTGAGGAAGTCCGACCAGGCTAATAAGAAGGATCATTAGATCTCTCAGTTCGATATGAATCGGTGCATCTGGATCGAGATTCCTCAGGGAATAATATTCTCCTAGTTCGCGAAGAGGGTAAACGTATTTCTCTGAACACTTCGTTGTCCTAATTGAGTCGGCACTCCGCCTTGAACAGTTTGTATAAGTTGTCGCATGGTTTCTTGCATGTCCGTTTGACCTTGGGCTAAACTAGCCATTATGCCAGCAAGATATGACACATTTGGGGGAATGGACGGATTTAGAGGGATCCTAGCGTTTCGATTACTGGATTCCGGATTATCAGCCATTGATGAATTATTTTGGTGAAAAATGATAAGTACAGTTGTTTCCCACAGACGGCGCCAATCTGTTGATGTAAAAAAATTAGATTATCTCTAATTATTTAATCACATATAAATAAAGTAATAAATAAATATAATGCAATGGATTTTTAAAGTCGTTTAGCCTTATGAGAATGGCCTACGTCCACTATTTCTGTATTGCTGACTATTTGCCTAGAATTCTCGATAATTGGTTTACCAAGAGATCCAGAGTCCCAATCTAATGAGGAGGTTACAATGTATTTATAGCCTTGTGGTTGTACAAATGAAAGCACAATGCGTTGTTATCTAGTAGACATATACATCTGTACGATAATAATGAGCATTTAATGCGCAGTCGTCTCTTTGATTTTCTTGATTTGGATGCGTTGTACGTTAAGTTGCTTAGACCGCTTAAGCTGCTTAGATCGCTTAAGTTGCTCGGCACGCTTAAATTGGTAGGGGCGCCCGTGTTGCTCGGGGCGCCTAAGTTGCTCGGTGCGCTTGAGCTGCTCGGAGTGTATGAGATGCTCGTAGAACGTATTCATATTTCCCATGTAGGTTGACACGTGTCTTCAAGTGATTGGTCCACGTCAGCAGATTAAATTTGGAATCAACACACACATAGATACCAATATTCACATAAACCAACAGTAAAAAAATAACCAAATTTTAGTCACAGTTCTCCCCCACAATAACATAATATAAAAAAAATTCAGAGATGGGTTATATTTCATCAGATCTTTTGTTGACATTGACATAAACCCATGTTAAAACGCATTAAATTTTACTCTACAAATGAGCAAAAATATAAGAAACAGCATACGTAAATAAGATTACCTGAAGTGAAATTGCAAAAAATGGCGATTTGTAAAAATTGAAGATGGCATAAGATTTAAAATAAAGAAAAAAAGAATAATTAACTGTGCATAACAAACAACATGTTGACATTCCAACATAAACCTGTTAGGTATTTAAACAACACCTTGACAAAACGGGATTCAAGAAATATAAATATTGAAGTAGTTTTAATGAGTCTTGCTTCTTCAATTTTGGTCTAAAATATGAAATAAAAATTTGTCAAGAACGCAAAACATATAGAATAAAACTTTAAAAGAAAGGCATACCCAATAGAACAAAAACATATTTAAGAGTAGCGCGAGAGACGATGAGAGAATAACGATTAACATGTTTTGCGGTAAAAGGAGGTAATAGTAGCTGATATTCGTAGGCTTCTCAACATCATTGATACAATCTAATATATAATATTATGATAAGATATATGTCTGTCTGTTTGTTTGAATGCAAATAGAAATATATAGATTTAAGCTTTGGGGGTTTCCCACGGATAAATTCGTTTGTGGAGAGAGAGGGAGAGTTGCATGTATGGAAATTAGAGGACTAGCAGGAGAAGGAATGATGAGATGCATTGTGGTTTATATAGGGAAGTTTGGGTCAGTTTGTGCGAGGTCATTATAGGTGATAACGTGACAATTATTGGGGCTCCTGTCTAGGTGAACATTATTTCTCGGTGGATAGGGGTGGAGTTAGGACAGAGATAAATGTAGACGTGACAATGACTCTGTATGTCGCAATCGCCTAAAATTATTATTTTTGTAATGAATCGACCTACAATTATTATTTTTGGTCCCAGGGACGAGAGCCAAAAGGAAGTGGGTCACCCTCAATGTATTGAATAAGTATTAGTGTGGGGTTAAATACTTACCACTACAAGCGAGTCCTTGAGTTATAATGGGGTAGCTCCGTCGAATCGGGGAAACAAGGTTCGTGAGAGTCTCACGATAATCTAAAAATAATAATATTGATTATTATTTTTTATAAGTTCAATGCTTAATTTGACAAGTAAACTGTCTTTTGTTTTTTGTTTTTTGTTTTTTTCTGAAAACTATAGATATCATGACTAATTGAGGGGTTCTCCATTTTTCGAATTCAATATAAACCGACAATCCATTTTTAAATATTACTCTTCGATGAACTTTTGAAATTACAAAAATCTATTTTAAAATAGGGAAATCACCGGGAAAAGTAATCATTAAATATTGAATCACAATTAAAAAATCTTGAAATTACAGAAAAAGTATCATAAAAATGAATTATAGAATAAAATAACATTTCAAAATAGGAAAAAAAAAATGAAAAATCTGGATATAACAACAAAAATATTAAATTACAAAAAGAAAACTTTCTAAAAATCTTTGAGATACAGATAAAAAATGTTGGTAAACTACAAATTATAGAATCTCAATGCAGGATTTCTTTCTCTATCCTTTTTATAAAGCATGTGCCTAGAAGAAAGCTAAAGTGATAAAATGAAGCTAGAGATGGTAACGATGATGTGACATTAGACGAGAATGGGAAGTGTGTGAGAGAGACAGAGAGAAAACCTTTTGAATATGTTTTTTTGGACTTTCTTTGATTTTTCTTTCCTCTTAACATGGAACCTCTGCTCAGTGAAGAATTTTGTTTAAATAAAATGTAAAATATATTAGCACCAAAAGCAAACAGCCAAAGCAAAACAATAAATCCAAACTCGACAATAGACAACGACTCAAAAGGAGCCTGCTTAAAATGTTTTTTAAGGTGGTTAAATTATATTTTTGTAACTTGATAGTAAAAATCATATGCAATTAATGAACTGTGATTGTTTTAGAAAACAATAGAAAATTGTCTCCATTAAATATTTATCACAAGTGAGGAGATAATTTTTTTACAACACACAACTAGTATGTAATTTTGAACGGGAATAATTCATTACCAAATTAGTGAAACACAAAAGCTCCTTCATTGATTTTCCAATGGTTTATAAGAAAAGATGTCAATTTAATGAACATTGATTTTTCTACAAATTTGGATATGGGCACTGAAGTGTTGTCTGAACACGTGAAACATAAGTCCGTGAAAGTATTTTGGGCACAAATAGTTACTTTGAATTTTTGAAGATTTTTCATACATAAAAAGTGTTTAATGCATTCGAATTAGGTCTTATCGATTTTCGCTAAACCCTATTAAATAGGGGATACCTGCACCTGTTGTCAAAATGATTCCTTAGTACAAGATAGCGATTAGGTTGTGCTTGATATAAAGTGGACAAATGGGGGTGGATTGGGTCTAGTCCCCAGTTTGATCCCCTGTACTGTCAAAATAATATTTGGTCAGCGAAAGTCAAGAAACGCGAACGTGAATTAGTCGAGGTGTGATGACTTATGAAAGTAAAAAGATCTTACGTAAAAAATAAGTCGAGGTGCGCTCAATGCCAATTCGAACATCACGTGATATGATACAAAAAAATAATAATTTCAAGACGTGAGGTAGGATGATTATGGGGTCCAGTTGGGGAGATGAGAGATTAGAGAGGCTTCATATGTGAACAGAGTTGTCTAATATCAATACTCACCTATCGGGTGAACTTTATTTTATTTATTCCTTATATGTGTCTAACAAATTTAGTTTGCCATGGCAACCAACTCATGGTGCCATAATTTCTTTTTTTACCAATTCAGTCCAGTAGATAGCATATAAAGCCAACAACATGTTGTAGCATAAACGTATTATACTGAGTTGGCTTTCCTCTTTTGATTCATGTCAATTTTTCAAAGATGATACAAATATGAGTCTTGATAATATATCTTATGACATGCAATTAATGAGGTACATATATTCATGACACGTTCAAATTTTTTATTTTCAGAATCATAACATGTGTCCTGAGAACAAATTTTATCATTTTTATAAAAATATTGTTTACTTCTTTGTACGAATGATAAAATTTTGGAAAAAATGAATTTATTGTAATTATAACTGAAATTAGCCCTCTTGATTTTGGAAACTAATGAAGCGGGGTTTGCTATCATTTGCCACGTCAATGTGGAAGAAAAACTCCTTCGATTTTCATGTTTAACCAAATCTGGCGTATTAATGAAACACAATCCCAATGCTTACAAATCAATAACATGTTGAAAAGTGTAAATTAAAAAATTACTCTACTTTTTTTGTTTTAAAATATTATAACTTTTATAAAAAAATATATAAGATAGGGATATTATTCTTATTATACTATACTTTGCATGAAACTCAATAATAAAATTTCATCTTCCTTATAAATTCTATATGGTATCCAATCAGAAAAGCTCTTGCGAACAATCTCGATTCTGGTCGTTTGTGTCTCCGGCGGCGGTAACCACCCAAAAATATGTTTTTTAATATTCTGGAAAAATATTAAATATAGAGGATCAAGCTATTTTATAGGGTTGTCTTTTCTCTTTTGCTTCATGTCATTTTCTGCAAATATAAAAAAATACAGCTTTACCTCTTTGTGGGCAAAATAAATTACTATTATTATTACTATTGAAATTAGCCCTCTTAATTGTTGAAGTAATGAATCAAGCTTTCCTATCATTTGTCACATGTCAACGTGGAAGAAAAACTCCCTCGATTTTCTTGTTTAAACTAATATGATCTATTAATGAAAAACAAGGACAATGCTTACGGATCAACATCATATTGAAAAGTGTATATTAAAAATTTACTACATACCTACCATACTTGCTATCACGGGAGGTCGGCATTCGATCAGGGCCATCAAATCTTTGTGTGCCTACGGGAGGATTTAGATTGGTACCTCGAGGACATAGGTCAGAGAAGGACTTATTGAGAAGTTAATAAGTCTGCTGATCATGGGAGCGTAGGTATGTGCGTGACCCATGTGATGTGAACTATGTTCGCCTCCATTATATGTGATTGTTGTTTATTGAAACGATTCCTGAGAGCTTCGGAATACATGGTCCTTATGTACGTTATGTACCGGGATTCGATAGCAGAGTATGTGTGCACCGCAGCTTAGTCTCGGGGTGCCAGTATTATATATTTATGATGAGATTAATATACTCTTAATTAAAATGAACTGTCATTATAACTGTAAGTGTGAATGTTCGTAACATTTTTAGTAAAGTTAAAGATGGAAAAGTCTTAGTAATTATTATGATTAACTCCAAGAAATAAACAGGTAAGATCTTCTGTTTATAATAAGATGTCGGGAATTGAACCGTGAATAGCATAGTGATGTTAGGTTGTGTATTGGACTAAATAGATAGTGAGATGACTAGAACGGGTACGGGAACGATAGGAGTGCACAATTAGTTGAGAGGTGAGGAACTCATGTGAGTGCACGCACTATCATGTATTTTATATTCATTGTTTAATGACATTAAACACTTGCTGTATTTTAAACTGTTTTCACAATCGGGCTCTGACCCGTTTGCTTTCAAATCTATTTTTTTGTGAAAACATTTTTAGGTGCCCAGGCAAAACGACACCAAGCATAGGAGTTCCATTCCAGTGATGTGCTGTAGCTGCTGTGGAAGTTACAGGACCTCAATAGTAGACGGCTCCACTTGCTATCTTGACTCTACTTCAGATTTACTCATCTGTAGGGCATGTCGCCCCTTTTCTTTTAGATACATCTTACTTATTCAGTTCTATTTCAGATTTTAGGTTGTAATTAATTAATGGTTCAGGCTTTGTATTTTGTTTATTTCAGTATTCGGATTGTTGTGAGGTTTATTCCTCCAGATTCAGTTTATTACATTGTTATCTTATTGCGACTGTGATGTGGTTGTGGTATCAGTATTTCATAATTTATTTTGGTTGTATGTAAATCAAATTCAATTAAAATTGACAACTCACTTTGTAAATATTAGGTGGCTAGTAATTGTTAAAACGTTTTTCGACAGTGATGCTATTAACTGGACCAACTTGGCATTTTGTATTAATTTAATAAAGGAGTAGCTACCTGGTATTTAATTAGTCGGGGTGTCACAATGTTGTCTCGAAAAATGGGATATATATTGATCCAAAGAAGGTGGAAGCAATCGTTGAATGGGAAAGTCCTAAGAATGGATAGAAATTAGGAGTTTCCTAGGATTGGCAGGTTACTATCGCAAATTCATTAAGGTATTTTCAGCAATAGCATTACCATTGACAAAGTTGACTCGTAAAGAAGTGAAGTTAGTATGGGATGAAGAATGTGAGAGCAATTTCAAAGTTTGTATGGGATGAAGTTAGTTCATTCGGCATAAATACACCGAGATGAAGACATTATGTCGGGGTGAACATAGCAAATGGAATCTAGTTAATACCTAGATTCATTTGGTATATATGTGCCGAAATAATTATATATCATTCGGCATGAATATAACGAATGAACCCCTAGATTCTAAAAAAAAGATTCGTTATAAACATATCGAATAAATAGAATTCATTTGGTATGTTTATAACGAATGAAACCCTAGTTCTTATCCTTTTTTAACAATTTAGTTCATCTGATACAAAAAAAAATTAAAGGTTGGTTCATCTAAGTGTAGAAATGGCTCGACCAGTGAAAATGAGACAATTGGTCCGAAGAGACAGTTGATCAAGGTCGACCCGTGAAAATGAGATAGTTCATGAATTATTTTCTTACCAAAAATCAGAGAATGAATTTCGTGAATGAGATAATCTACAGTAGGTATTCAAAATATATGTTCAACTATATCAGTTCGTGAATGAATTTCGTGAATGAGAGAATCACCAGTTGGTTCGTGAATGATATATATATATATATATATATATATATATATATATATATATATATATATATATATCACTGTTCTAAAAAACCCGTCTAGGCTTGAGGCTTGGGACAAACGACCCGCCTTATGCTTTTTACGCCTTATTCTTGGTAAAAACCTTAAGGAACACTTTTTTCTAAAAACAACAATGCTTTAGTGAAATGATATCGCCTTTTAAAGATTTTTTTTACAAATCGGACCATTATCTCATCCAAAATAATCAAATAGTATTTTAATTTGCATATATTTAGACATATTGTTATGATATGTACAATTTTAGTATTTTAATAGCCTTGTTATGGTTAAAAAATATTAAAATATATTAAGAAGGCCTAAACGCCTTTTTATGCCTAAGACCCGCCTAGGCTTCTAAGGTTTGGCCTCCACGCCTTGATCACGCCTCGCATTTTTTAGAACCTTGATATATATATATGTGTGTGTGTGTGTGTGTGTGTGTTCAAAAGGATAGTTTATAAGTGCTGATGTTAAATGTTGTGGTATTTTGAAGCACAAAATGCGGTGCCCATAGAAACACACTTTTTCAATTATTAATATACCCTGACGTTGCAGCACCTCATTTCTACCACTAAAGTTTCATTGGGTTTATGATCTTGCTCATGTACATAGCTATGGGTGTGTTAAATTAAGATTGATGGCCAAGTTTTTTGTTTTATTACATGGGAATCGATACATTTAGTTTTATTCCTACAATTCTAATTTGATATTTTTTGGTTGTGATTTTGGTATATTATTGTGGTAATTTTGGTATTTTAGATTTCGGTATATTTGATACGGTAATTTCGGTAAATCGGTTTTTAAAATGTTTAAATCAAAACTCAACACAAAAAATTCAGTAATTTCAGTTTTCGATAAGTAAAAAATGTAAACCATTACCACTTTTTTTTTTGCACAAAATGGTATGGTGCGGGTTTTTACCGTAGTGCGAATACCCCTAGGTGTGTTACAAACACATGCCAAGTTTATTTTGTTTGCTCACTTTGTTTCTTATATATTGGACTGAAGTAATTTGTACATGAAGACTTCAAATAAACAATATAATGCAAAGAGAAATTCCTAACAAATTTAGGAGATGTTTGCGGGGTTAAAGAGATACATAGATGCCTTTGATGGCCCTTTAAAGGTCATTGCTTCAAATTCATTCTGCATTGAGTTATCAATTATTTATTTATTTATATTATTTGGAGTTTTGATTAATTTATTTTTTTCTTTTTGATTTCCTATTTGTCTAAAGCTCATGTCATATATGGACTATTTGTGATATACATTCATGCTTCCATAGAACCTATTTTTTTTGCTCATGCTTTGCAATGGATTCAGTTCCTAACTATGAACTCATGAGTTTAATATCATTTTATCCCATGTTCAATTATATTTTCCTTTTTGATATCTTTTTCATTTATGTGTGTTCATATGATGTGATATTTCTCAGTTGTGATTTTAAGCTTCAGAGGGAGGAGTTTATGTATTGGGAGTGTTCTCTACAAAAAATTCCTTATTTCTTTCTTTGTACAATTTTAAACTATTTATCACCCGGTTTATTTGTTTTTGAAATGATCTTTTGTCGGGGATAACTTTTTGGGTATTCTAAACAAGCGAATTCCTATATCAAATACATCATGGCAAATTCTTGGCCATTTAGTCCATTATGTACAAATGAATTTTTACTCCAGCCCTATATATCGAGCTGAGTCGGGCTTGAGGTTATTCAGGCTCGGCCCGAATTGAACTATGACTTCCCCAGCCCAAGCTCGACCTGAACTAAAAACATACCCATTGGCTCAAAGGTCGGCTTACATTCAATAACGGGCTTCGGGAAGGGCCGAACTCGGATACAATGGTCATAATTTATAAAATATTACTTCATTTAAAAATTAAATAATCATAATGAGGAAAATAAAACTAAATGGAAAATAATAATATATAAATGTTTACAACTCTTGCATAAATAATATAGATTTCCAATTTTTAGTCCAAAAGAATTAAACACAAAAATCACTATCTAAATATTTTCAAATATATTGTCAAAATCGATAATATTATACATGTATAACTTAATTTATATAATAATTTTTTATCTTTGGCCCAATTGGGGATCACTGACATGTGGCTCATGCTCGGCACGAATTGTTGTTTAGGCTTGAAAATATTTCTCAAGCTCACCCGTCTTGAACTCACTAAAAGCTAGGCCCAAATTTAGCGAACAAACAAGATGGCTTTGGGCATGCTCGTATCAGTTTACAACCCTACTTATGGAGTGTGCGAATGTAAAACATGTTGAGAATGACTATTCCAATTGAAACGATACTTGGACCCATGATTTTTTTTTAATGTAAGAGATATTTTTCCCATTTTTAACAAATTGATAAGTGCAAAGAGTGTATAAGTTTTGAGTTCTTTGTCAGTTCAATATATAAATGAAAAATAATCAAACTCAAATGTGTAAAGAAATTAGTCATTCTACAAACCTTTAAATTCTTGTTATTCATTGCATGCTTGCTTCTTTTAGGAATTAGTTGGGTAATTGATGTGTAACAATAAAAGTAATGGATAGGTCAGGTATGGCAGTGGTGAAATCGTGTCCTTCGGGTAAAAGGTTAGTTTGAGTTCACAGCAAGGTGATATTTAAGGTTCCTATGGAAATTTTACTAGTTAATATTTTATGTAATAATTAGTACAAATTGTGGTCTATTTGTAAGTATTTCCTTGCCCTAAAACTTCATGAAAGATTATTTGGCCGACTTGCAGAAAAGTCGTAGAACAAAATATATTAGAAAAAATTTATGAAAAAGTTTCTATTTTGAACTTCTGGAAAACCATAAAATCCAATAAATTTCCATTTAAAATTGTCTGCCCCCATTATTATCTCTGCATCAATATGATTTCTAGAATAACTACAAAAAGAAATTCCATCCTTCATGTTACAAAATAAAGCTAAACCCATTGACCTGTTAACACATTCCACATGAAAAGCACTCAAAAATCTTAATTTACACCTTAATCTTTCTGCTTCTCCGCTCAATTTGGTTTCGAAAAGAAAAAGAAGCTGGGCTATTTCCCTACTTGTCAAATCACATAGGGATCGAACTGCCAGGGTGTTCCCAAGCCCCCGGCAATTCCATCATATAATCAACATTGGGATCGGTGAGACTGAATAACATTCGTCGCCGTTCCGCCATCCAAAATAGAGTTAGTACCTGATTTTTGCAATTTTCGGTTCCCCGTGGTCTCTGTGTTCCCTCCATCGACCATTGTGTTCCTTTTTTAGCCCACTTTTATACTCCGGTTCTCTCTCCCTCAACTGTTCATTTTTCCTCCATTTCTTTTATTTTCTAACTGCGTTGAGTGAAGTTTTTGAAGTTTTGGTTGGGTTTTTGGAATTGGATAATAAAGGTTCGAAACATAAGGGTTCTGAAGTGGGAGTATTGTTGTTAGATTGGTTTAACTCTTTTCATTCCATTGTGGTTGATTCGTTAAGACTCTGAGCTTCGGAAACGAAATGAAAAGAATTGGGTATGATGGGTTCAGGTGGAATAGGATTAAGGCTACTGTTGGGAAATAGTTGGGATGAGGTTTGGTATAGGTGTGTTTGTGTAATTGCAAGATAAGAAGGTTTTTTGGTTTGGTCATGTAGGACTGATCTAGTTGGTGAAAATGGAGATAAGAATTTTTTACAACTCAACTCAATTTCCCCCGTACTCAGTTGATTCGAGTACGCAGTTCCCAGTATTTCCCACTTTGTTATTTTGTTCCACATTTTTAGGAACCTCGTCATAATCCAAAACAATTACCTCAATTATATTTTCAAAAACCGTCTCTCATGAACCCCCTTCTATTTCTCCTTCTCCTTCTCCATGACCCACGTTTTGAGTCTTACTCCCATTTTTTGCGAAATATGCAGTGAATTCAAATTTGTGGCACCGTTATCCCACCCCTTAGCTTAGTCGGTCTGTTTGTTACCGAAAAATTAGTCGGGGAAATTTTTGGAGAATTTTGTACTTGTTTGATTCACCATCTTGTATTGACTCCTCTGACCTGGACGTGTTTTATTCTTCTTCTCCGATGATGCTCTTAGCCAATTCCCATATTTTGGTGACTCAGTAGAAAACTTGTCAAATTGATACTTTTCCTCACAATCCCTCTCTCTATGGCCAATACATCCGCAAGAAAAACAAATATAGGGGAGTTTTTTATATTGGAAGTATAATGAACTTGACTGACTGCCCCTTATATTCACATTCATTACTCTAAGGAGTGGTTTCATGTTATCCAATTGGACTTTGATTCACAAATATTTACCCCACCCCGTTCCATCCGGACTCAAATTAGTATCTTCATATCGGCCCAATTTTTTGCCTACTTTTGTCCAGTTTCTCTATCCAACTTGTTTATAGGCAGATTAAAAATTCAAACCATATCGGTGACCAACAAAAAATAATTTCCAACGGTGTTTCGTTCCCCTCCATGTCTTGAATCAACAACAATTGTTAATCAAAAGACCACGGTCTGCCTTCCATCAGCTTTTTCGTGTCCAAAACATTACCAAACTTGAACAAAAAAAATTTATCTCCAAACTTTTCCATCTCCATTCCTCTCATTGGCTGCCACACCAACTGCATCGTTGTTTGAAGAACTGCAAAATTTGGTATCTTTGCGCTATTATTTTTCCCACAACACATAAAGAACTTTGTTTTTCAATATTTTCCTCTATCTTCTCTGTGATCTCAACACCTTTGTCTTCCTCTTTCGTTAACCGCGAACTTTTCCACATTTGTTCCAACTAGTAAACCTTTATGATTGCTCAAGCCTACGAAAGCCACTATAAGACAAATCCCACAAGAGAAATCTATGTGAATAGACACACTTGTACAAGACAAGAATGAAAAAAACTACAGAAGCCAAAGCTCTCAAGAGGATGAGAGAGAAGAAGAAATAGAGTTCAAAGCATGTAAAGAAATAAAATTTTCCAAAATTTTCTTTGACTATAACTACATAGCTTAACATCTCTACCCTAAGAAATATTAAACCACTATACATGATAAATAACACAAACACAATCATGAACGAAATGTAACTATCGATCCATTTCCCACTATGAATTATATAGTAGAATTCAAAAGCATACAGAACCTCAGTAAATCATCTACTGAAATTTTAACTCAGACAATATAAAAATTACAAATACTGACAAATTTACTTAATAAAAGTTCTAAAGAATCTAAAATCATGTCAATAATGCCAAGTGAAAACTCACAGAAAAGAAAAGGAAAATATTGAACGTGCATTCTAAAATAAACACAATTGAAATCGAGAGATAATAGCAATACAGTTATTTTTGTCAATTTAGCAAACGCCAAGCACATAATTTATATAACTGGTGATAAAAGTAGTGGGGGAATAGGGAAAAAAACATGGCGGAAATATGAAATTTCAAAATGATTACCTTCAGAAAAAAATAAATTAGACTGTAGAATAGAATGAGGGACCTCACCTGGGAGTTTTTAAGATAAAAATGAAATGGATTTCACTTGATTCGCCACATTTTAGGCAAATATGGAAAAAGAAAAAGGAAAATGTAGATTTCATCTGAAAAAATAACATAACTAAAGGCAAGGAAACAAACCAAAAGATCTGAGTATATATTCAAAAGATTTATGAAAGAGACAAAACTGAAACATGTAAATAAAGAGATAATGGTGATTTCTAATGAAGCAAAGTTTTGAGTACTAACTATTTTCCCTCTTTGATGACTGTAATTAGCAAACTGTTGGTGTTTTGTTTCCAGCAATAACCATTTGATTTGCGTTGAATACATATAACAAATGAAAATGAGGGATAAATAAAAAATTATAATGTAATGAAAAAGATCATTCAATAAATAAGTAAATGCAGTACTATGATAGTTGAATACCCGCCTCAAAGAAATAAATCCATTAGACACTAACAAAAAAAATTGAGAGGGTAAGAGAGAGAAATGCATTTGTTTCTTTATTGTCTTTTATTTTCTTTGTGAGAGTAAGGAGACAAGTTTTAAGCCGAAATTCAAGCAGTCAAAACGGTAGGATCAGATGAGAATTATGCTGGTGTGATCATGCCTGCAACTAATCAAGGTGGATTAAGGCCTGTAGGTGGGAAATATAAAGTGGGAACGGGGAAAAATCGGAGGGCGTTGAGTAATATTAATTGCAACATAATTGGAGCTCCGCCATACCAATGTGCGATTAACAAAAGAGCAGCTTGCCAGAAAAACATGCAATCCCTAATAAGAACCTTCATGTTCCGGTGTATCGACCGATTACTAGGAAACTTGCTTCACATATGGGTACTAAACATCAGGAAACAAAGAAACCAGTCAAATCGGTCCAAAATAAGTTTGAATCAGAAGATTTCAGTATAATTGATGTGGACTATTGCAACAAGGCCACTGATGACTTCCCTTACGTAAGTTATTATGAAGGAAATAGGCCGAATGAATGAGGAGATTGAAATGGAAGATACTGAGGAGGAACCCATGGTGGACATAGACAGTGGTGATAAGAAGAACTCACTTGTTGTACTGGAGTATATTGATGATATTTACGCATATTACAAGAAAGCAGAGAGTTATAGCTGTGTGTCATCAAACTACATGGAACACCAGTTTGATATCAACGAAAGGGTGAGAGGGATTCTCATTGACTGGCTAATTGATGTTCCCTACAAATTAGAACTGATGGAGGAGATCTTATACCTAACTGTCAATCTCATTGATAGATTCTTAGCAGTCCAATCAGTTGTGAGATAGAAACTCCAGCTTGTAGGAACTAATGGCCAATACCTTGCAGTTTAATCTCTCAGTCCCCACATCATGTGTTTATGAGGCTCTTTCTCAAAGCTTCCCAATCTCACAAGAATATGGAACCTCTGTCCTTGATCGAGCTTTGCCTGGTCGAGTATGAAATGCTCAAGTTCCCTACCGTCCTTGTTAGCAGCAGCTACAATTTTCACTACTCATTGTACTTTGTTTGGATTAAAGCAGTAGACTAAAGCCAGCGAGATACATACTAACTACACCGAATATCAACTATTGGAATGCTCGAAGTTGATGGTTGCTTTCCATCAGAAGGCAGACACACACAGGAAAACTCATAGGTGTGCACTGAAAGTGCAGCACGTCTAAGTATCGCCATGCCACAAAAGCTGAACCGGCTCATTTTATGCTAGATGCTAGATTCTTCTAGCTCAGTTGCAAAGAGTGACTAGATGATGAAGTTATGAGGCAGTAATTAAAACTTACGAGTAATTTGGGGGGTGGGAGTGCAATTAAGCAACAGAAATTGCCTCTGGGTGTGGGTGAATACAAGTTTCCCCGAGTGTTTTTATGTATTAGGAGATGAGTTCTTAAATCTTGCTTGAACTTTGTTTGATTACTGGTTGTTGTTTGCTGTGAATGATATAAATTCTATTCATTTAGGGTATATATATGCCTGTTTAAAAAATATATATATATATATATATATATATATAGTTGAATATGCAAACGAAACCTCCATTACAATCACCAATATATTTACCCTCCGACCTCAATTCACAAAATCACACCTCACCAATATTCCCTTTTAGCATATCATCACATCTTCAAACAGACATGCGTACACAATTGACACAACATATAGAAAAACTACATCCATTGGCAAATAATTGCTTCTGAAACGAATATTAAATAATTATCTCACAGGGTGCAAAGAACAAATACTGAGGTAGTTAATGAGAGGATATAACACAAATCAAAGATACTATCAACTGAAAAGAATCTTCACAAATCATATTCAACTCGGACATCTCGCCAAACATCATATATGCAAAATGGTTTCACACCCCTATTCACCAACCCACAAGCAAAACCATTGTATAATGATAATTTCATTGATGGTAGTTACCAATACTAACTGTTGTGAACCTATTGCAATTCAAAGCCTATAATAATTCTCTTTTTCAAACGATTTCATTAAAGAAATGTTGCCATGACCACATCATGCTTTGCTATAAAAGTATCCATATAGCATCAATAATAGATAATCACAGTTCGGCTCAATTAAATAATTTATTACTTAATGTTGATACAAACCTCACAGTCTACTGTCAAAAATGAAGTAGCAGCTAAAGGGTGAACCTTCTGAATAGAACGACCATAAATCGAAGCTTCTCACATTTCAAATCAAATCCCATTTAATAGACCCAAATATATGCACATTATTTTTTTTTCCCCTTAAAGAAATGATGCATGCTCACCTTGATTAGAAAATCCAAGCAAGAGGCCAACAATAACAAATATGCATAGCAAGACAAAGATGTCAGGTTAAATAGAGCGTATGACAGAGTAGGCTTGGTGTCAAATGATGATGATGAACATGGTTTAGATGATGTTGAGGAGGTTGGCAAGACAAAGATGGTGATGGTTTGGAGGAAGGCAGAAGGATGGCAATTTCACCTGCCCCGTCCCGCCCCTAACGGGGCAGGTTTGTTAATGAATTTTTTGGGTTCGGGTTTAAAAAATTATACCCAAGGCAGGTTCAGGTTTAGGTGGAAAAAAACCAAGCCCGCCCCATTTATACATATTTTAGCCAAAAAAAATATAAAAATATATATTTTACAAGAAATACCTTTAGATAGATATATTTTAACTTATATTTTCCCCATTACTAATCATATTAGTTGGTAATCATGGTGGTGTACTTGAGCATTATTTAAAATATATAAAAATATAAGCTCGCTGGTTGGGTCAGGTCGGGTTCGTGTTTCATAAGTATCTATTTGGGGCGGGTTCAGGTTTAAATAATAAAACACGTTTCGGGTTCGGGCGGATTTGATATATTCTAAACGGGTTGGGTTCGGGTTTTGCGAAACCCGCCCCATTGCCATTCCTCAGGTTGCTTAGTTATTGATGAAGGAGGTGGCTGACTGGAAGAGAAATTATGGGACAGTTTATGGTCAAGTGATCTTATACAATCTGGGTTACTTGTACTATTCTGAAAAACAGGAGTAGATGGTGAGGATAAACCTTTGGCTTGTGAACAGAGGGTGGGTTACTGATGTCTATGACTGGGGAAACTTGGAAGAAATTTAAGTGCTTTGAGACTGAATGCATGTGGTGTGTGCATTGGATTGGGTTGTGAAATAAGTGTGACTTGGATATGTTGTGTAATTGGGAACTTCCCAATAGTCAATTGAGTTTTGATTTCTATTTGGGATAGAACTTTCAATGTACCGGGGCCGCATATAGGGTCAAATGTCATCTTCTTCGCAGCAAAGTATAGAACACAAAATGTCCAGAAAAACACACATTTCTGTTTCTGTGATCACTTGCTACTGAATTTGCCAATCAAAGAGAGAGAGAGTAATGACAGTATCAAATATGACAAAACGATCAAGAAGACTTTGGGAGTCTTTCTTTGGTACACCCGAAGCACCAACGTTGTACAGTCCAATTAATAATTAAAAAAAAAGTAAACATTCACATGAATATGATAGCTCACCAAATTATCTCAATTTTATTTGTGGAAAACACCGAGTCCATTCATTCAGTACTAACACTCAAATTAAGGAAAATCATATTACTTGAGCTTTGTGGATCAATGAGTCAGTATATTATTTGTAGTTTGACCCACAAAATCCACAAACACATTGCTGGACAGAAGCATCAATTTCAAGATATATACACTGTACATTCCAGATTAACTTTAAATGAAACTATCCACAGCAACCATAAACAACTAAATAGCCTATAATATTCAACTAAATAGCCTATAATATTCAAACATGTAGAAAGAATACCGTGGCCAGTGTGTTGAATCAGCAAGGCAGAATCATTTCCAACCGTTACCTGATCCGAACCAGAATAAGAGTCATGAATCTGAAGATTTGAGAGGTCTGGAGTGAGATTATGCATGGCTCCCGAATCAAGAATAAAGGATTGAGGAGATGGAGAAGAAGAAGAAACAGTAGAGAGAGGAGAAGAAGCTGAATCAGTGGGGGGAAATGTGTAAAATGAAGTAGGTGAAGGTTTAGGAGATGACTGAAATTGAGGATCATTTTTATACCAGCAATCAAAGGCGACATGGTTAGGTCGATCGCATATTTGACAAAACACCTGGGGTGAATCAAATCTAGGAAACCGACCTCGATTAGAACCTCTTCCACCCCCAAAATGAGAAACTTCGAATCCTCAGGTGTCTCCTTCTACAATGGCGTTTCTCAATTCCCATTTTTATACCATTGTAGAAGGAAACGCCATTGTAAAAGGTTGAGAAGTTTCTCAATTCCCATTTTTATACCAACAAATGAGATGATTGACATGTTCATATGGAAGGAAACGCCATTGTAGAAGGTGAGACAGTCTTGTTTTTCTGGAGACGGTGTAATTCCTCATATTTGAGCAGAGAGAATCACTCATCAATTGTCACAGCTGATGAACAACTTCGAATCACAGATGCAAGAGTATCATAATCAGGAAGTAATCCTTCTAATGTGTCGCTTCTTGAACTTTCTCTGTTGGAAGAATAGACTCCTGTCTTCTCCTATAGTATACTTGCAGCGACTGCAACAGGGGGTTCAACTACCTCAGGTCTCAGGTGAAACAGTGTCTGGGCAATCTCTTTCAGCTTCAAATTCCTCAGATTTTTTTAACAATGGAAAAGGGCGGGCTGTTGACAAATCAAGAAAAAAAGGATCATGATTATCCTTATCTTTTAGAGGTATTTTCTCCCCCCGAAGAAGAGGACAGACAAAAAAAGATTCTTATTCAACAAAAATAACATCCATTGATACAAAGAATTTCCGTGACTGCAGATGTTAATATTTACAACCTTTTTCCGTGTCGGAATAACCAACAAAGACACACTTGAGGGCACGTGGCTCAAGCTTCCCCGGTTTTGTGCGTGGATATGAACAAAGGCAACACAACCAAACACTTTAGGTGGTAATTTGCAAAATAGATGATTTTTAGGATAAAATTCCGAGAACACACTTATAGGACTCCAAAACTCTAACATCCGTAAAGGAAGTCTATTTATTAAATATGCTGCAGTGAGAACAGCTTCCCCCCAATAGGTTTCTGGTACATTTTTCTTAAACAAGATGGCTCGGGTAATTTTTAGGAGATGTCTATTTTTCTGTTCGGCTACCCCATTTTGTTGTGGTGTGTTGACACGTGATGAATGATGGACAATTCCTTCTTTTTGGAGAAAAGGTGATAGGATTTGGTTAAAATAATCTTGGGCATTATCCATTCGGATACTTTTTATGCAAACTCCAAATTGGTTTTGTACCATCCTGTAAAAATTATGAAAAACTGAACTCACATCAGATTTATGTTTTAAAAGAAAGATCCATGTGGCCCTAGTACAATCATCGATAAATGAGACAAACCATTTTGCACCCGAAACTATAGGAAATTTAGATAGACCCCAAATATCATAATGAATTAATAAGGAAGGAGAAAGATACCTCTTATTATTTGAAGGAAAAGGCACACAATGGTGTTTGGCAAACTCACAAACATCACAGTGAAAAATTCCTACCTACATCAATGTTTTTGAACAACAAAGGAAACAAGTTTTTCAACAAATTAAATGGTGGTTATCCAAGACGTAAATGTTGGAGCCAAATTTCCTCTTTATTTGAATTGGGTATCTCGGATAGATACGAAACAGGGGGCTGGCGACTATTGCAATACTTGGTATCTAGGAGATTAAGTCCATTTTCCTCCTTAGCACATCCAATCATCCGCTCTGTAACCGATTACTGAAAAACATAGTGTGTTGAGTAAAAAAATCACTTCACAATTCAGGTTTTTGCTACTTTTTGATTGACAAAAGATTGGAAGATAATTTTGGAACATGTAGCACATTTTTTAGTGAGAGAGAAGAGGAAATAGCAACTGTTCCTTGACCAGCCACTCTGATCAATTTTCCATCAGCGACTTTAGTCTTTTTGTTGCTAGGAGGCATTTAAAGCATAAGGAGTAGAAAAAAATACCTGTTTGAGCCAGAGATCACGAAGCTATAGTTTTTTCAAGGGAATTGAGAAACTTCTCAACCTTTCTATTTCTTCCTGATCGAATCCTCCAGTTTCTTACCCGTTGCTTATTTTTCAAATTGTTGTCCTTTGACATTTGACAGATAGGCTTGGCTCCATGAATGATCAGTTTTGGTGTGTGCTGAGTCTATTTGTAGTATGTACACCACACTCCATCTTAATTGAAAGATTTTTAGATATCATTCTTCCCATTCTCAGCACTATTGACCCTCCTCTCATTGGTATTCTTGACAGTTGCCTCACTGTTTTTTGTGGACATCATGGATGACCCTTCGGAGACTGGAGAATCAGTCATGACATTTCTTTGACCTTCCACTGCTCTGATGATATAAAAAAAAAAAAAAAACATTGAGAGAAGGCAAAGTTTCTTTTCCCATACATTGGACCCGAACTTGGTCAAACTCTTCATTGAGTCCTGAAAGAAATTAAAATATTCTTTCCCTTTCTACAAACTTATCTTGAAATTTTGGTACTAATCCAATTCAAGCCATAAGCCCGTCATGGTGTTGAAGTATTCAATAACAGAGAGATTACCCTGTTTGGTGGCTGAGCTTTTTGTTTTGATCTCGTAAATCAATATAGCATTTTGAACTTTGGAGTAGGTTTGGCGATCCACCTCCCAAATTTCTCATACAGTTATAAGAAACACATACGTACCACTGACTTCGGGCATCCTGGAATTCCAAAGCCAAGACATTATCATCGAGTCTTCTTCATCCCATATTCTAAACTTTGGATCCTCTGGTTTTGGTCCATTGCTTAAAAGATGACTCAGCTTCCCTTTTCCTTTCAGAAACGTCCTTATGATCTGTGACCACTTCGGATAATTCCTTCCATTCAAGCGATAAGATGCCTGAATATTTTGAAGTTCACCTGTTGTTTGGGGGGCTGGCTGTTTTTGGATGAAAGAACGGTAGTTTGGGGGTTGATTTTAGGTGTTTCAGCCATATGGGAAGATAAGGGGAAAACGATGATTGTAGGGTTCAAAAAAGGAAAAAAAAAATTGGTGAGACAGGCCTTAGGTGAGAACGAATCAGAGAATTTTTTTCCAAGAGGGCTTAGTGCTGATACCATGAGGAAAAACTTATCTATTCTTTATTATTTCAATAACCAATACACAAGGAATAAATATACAAGGGAATAACGGACTATCCCTACAAATCAGGAAGTCTAATTGACTGTATCCTGTATCCCTATGAATCAGGAAACAGTCTAACAATTCACAATTAAGTTTTTACTTTTTTCACAATTAAGTCGCTGGAAAGTATAAGTTTCGGAAAAAAGTTGAAATATAGTTATTAGGATACGGTCTTGATACCATTAGATTAGGCTCAAGGTATATCTGATTTCATTAAAGTATGTATACAGCGCATTTAAAAGATCTTATTCACAAGGGGTTGAATCCTGAAGAAGAAGATGAAACAGAGGAGTAAACAAAGTGTGTTTTGGTGGCTGGAACCATGTTCTTCAGTCTTGTATTTGACTTAAAATACAAGGACAAATAAATTCCCTTCAAAGTAACAAACTAAAACGATTAGGCTTTATCAACAACCTCCTTATCTCTAGACTCAGTCAAATCTGATTTCAAACTCTGTTGTCTATCACGCCCCGGCAAGCTCATGGGGCGAGGGCTCACCATAAGCTTGTTGGCAAGAGACTTGAAACGTACAGAAGAGAGGCCTTTAGTGAACACATCAGTTACTTGGTCTGCTGTACAAAAGTAGAAGACCTGAAGTTCTTCGAGCACCACTTTTTCACGAACATAATGATAATCAATTTCCAACTGCTTTGTATGAGCATAAAAGACTGGATTGTGAACCAAGGATATGGAACTGATGTTGTCACACCAAATCAGTAGTGTAGAAAGAGGAACACAAAGATCTTTAAAGATGGATGCAAAAGAGATCTCAGCTGCTGTATAAGCCAACTGTCGGTATTCCGCTTCAGTGCTGGACCGTGATACTGTACATTGCTTCTTAGAGCTCCACGAAATCGGATTATGGCCAAGACATATACAGTAACCTCCAGTAGAGTGGCGATCACCCGGATTGTCGGCATAATCAGCATCTGAGTAGGCTTCCAAACGAAGAGAGCCCGACTAATAAAATAGACCATGATCATGTGCGGACTTCAAGTAACGTAAGATGCGCTTAACTGCCGCAGACCCATGGACCGAAATTGGCTGGTGCATAAATTAGCAAACCTGATTGACGGCAAAAGAGATATCTGGACGAGTAATCGTCAAATATCGCAGTGCGCCCACAACACTCCAATATTCAGTGGGATCGGAAAGCGGATCACCGTTGTACAAGGACAGTTTCTTAGCACTCAAGGCAGGAGAGGAAATAGCTTTGACATCCTGAAACTTCATACAATGCAACAAATCAAGAACATACTTAGTTTGGGTCAAATGCAAGCCGCATGAATTATAAATTGCCACGATGCCAAGGAAGAAACGAATAGGTCCCAAATCTTTCATAGAAAATAATTTCCCCAAATTAGAAATCAACTCTGAAATACGGGAAGAATTATTTCCTGCGATGAGAATATCATCCATATAAATAAGCTATATAATCCTTATTGCCGAATGGCCGAATAGGCCATTGATGATGGACAGCTAAAGCAATAATGATGAAAATAGTGGAGTGTTTGACCACATGACTACAAGTTTCTGAATAATCAATACCTTCTTGTTGCTGGAAACCATTTGCCACAAGGTGCGCCTCGTAACGCTCAATTGAACCGTCAGACCTGCTTTTAATCTTAAACACCCACTTGTTGGGCAATATATTCATCTCAGATCTAGGAAGAACAAGTGACCAAGTACCTCACTGCTGTAGGGCATAAAATTCAACTCCCATAGCTGTGCGCCACTCCACATTTTCTACCACTTGACTGAAACAAGTAGGTTCAGTGCTGTCAACATTATAAACTGCAATAAGAGCATATTTAGGATTTGGAAGGCGAATACCATCTTTTCCACAAGTGATTATGGAATGTTGCCAGGGTGGAGGAGGATGGTCTATCGAGGAGCAGACCTGCTGGCCCAAAATATCAGAAGGCTGGTCAGGTAAAGGATGCTTCTGGGAAGAGCTATTAATGGGATGAGTTGGTGCGAGAGAAGGTGAGATGGCAGGGGAGGAAGTGTTTAAGGGTGGGGAGTTTAAAGGATTACTGTGAGATGAATCATGGACATGGGAGAACGATGGGGTAGAAGATGTGGATTGTGGCAGCGTGACCATTTCCAGTAGAGGAACAACAGAGTCGGGGGAAACGTGTTGAGCAGGAGGAGGAGTACTCTTTTGAAAGGGAAAAGAGGATTCATCAAACACAATGTGAGGAGATAAATATACACGACCATTAGCGAGATTAAGACAACGATACCATTGGGGAAAGCACGCACAACCAAGAACACGGAGAGTGTCATGCTTGGGAGAATTGGCTAAAACATTTTGAAAGTCACGTTTAGTGTATTCACCACCCTCATCAGATTGAAATAATCTAATCTTAGAAAAGAATATTTGCAACATGCATTTTAAAGCTAACAAAGATATTAAACACCTCACGTTTAAATTGCATAGAAAAAATCCAAGAATAACGAGAATAGTCATCCACAAATAACGCATGATATTTAGATCCTTTAACAAAAACAATAGGGGATGTCCATACATCAGAATGTATCAATTCCAAAGGTGATGTTCATACATCAGAATGCATTAATTCCCAAGGTGCACTAGAAATTGAATCTGATAAATGGAATGGTAATTTAGTTCTCTTTTCCAATGGAAGCAAATGACAAAAGGACAATGAACTAGATCCGGTCATTGGAAGACGCTTATTAGAAATAAGACTCAAAAGTGTTGGAGAGGCAGGATGACCCAATCTAGAATGCCAAACTTTAACACGAACACGAACACCGAGAAAAGAAAACGGATGACCTGAGTTTGTAGAAATCTGATGGTGAAAGTGGAATGAATAAAGACAATTTTCACTCCTCCTGTGGAAAAGCGTCCTCCCGGTTTTTTATCCTTCGCATATAAAAAATCAGGGAAAACAATAAAATAACAGTTCTTATTACGGGTGCATTGGAAAACGGAAAGAAGGTTAGCAGACAGTAAAAGTTCGACACCCTTAAGAAGTAGATGCATATAAAGAAGCAAAAAAAACGTAGCTGAGCAAAGCAACACATATGCACACCTACAGGTAACGAATTTCAATCCCCAAATAAAACAATATGTAGATTAAAATAAAAAAACTTAATAGAACCTTGATCAGTTATTCCAAAATGCCTTACATACACACACACACACACACACACACACACACACACACATATATATATATATATATATATATATATATATGGGGGGCGGTGTAATAAGACAAATACTACATTTAAATTGTATAATAAAAATGAACACGTCATTGTCTTAGACGACTAAGTGCACAACAAATAACATTGTGTAGAAAACTAATAATGACACAAATGTATTTTTAGATTGAATATTTATAAGAATGAAGCCAATCAACACATACGTAATGAAATAATCACAAGATTGAAAACAAAATCAATTTTTGGAAATAGAAAACAAAGTGTGTGTTATAAGATAAAGATATTCCAATCCTATACAATCAGAATGAAGTTTCGTAAAAGATTACCAATTTAAGTCATATCAATACTCCTTTATTCATTTGGATGTCTAACATCAAACAAAAATGTATGAATATATTTTAAATGTACAATTCGAGGCACCATTGAGCTCATAATGAAAAATCATTTGAGATCGCACAAATCTCTCATTTATCTATGCTAAAAATCTTCAGTAAAAAGTGTGTACAACCAAATCACCTAGGTCACCCTTTCTCCGGCTTAAAACCACCATAATTTTTGGGAGCTCCATCGTGCATAGCTTCATCAAATCATCGTGCATAATTTTTGGACCTATGTCATCAACGCTCTATTCCGATTAACCATTGGGCAACCCATCTCAAATTAGGAACAAAACCGATCCACCGTGAGAAGCCAACCCGATTCACCATAGGGTTTTATCTTGGGATAATCCGAGGAACCATGTGGGTATAAAAAAGACAATTCAGTGTGGGAGCTTCTGTTTAAACCCGCCCTAACTATTTACAAACCCGAACTACCGGTTTTCAAAATATAAAATAAGAAGACAGGAAGAAGACTATGATGTCCCATCTAACACCCCCGCTCTGGAGAAGTCGATGAATGCAGGATACCAACAACAATATTATGGAAACAGATAAATTAGCTCATATAAACAATCTCTCTTCCATCACAATTATAAATGAAATCAAAACAAATGCCAAACTCAAAAGTTCTATTGCAAGATGATCAAAAGGAATATATATTATACCACAAGCAGTTAGAGCATAGCCTTAGACGAATTAAAGAAAACCAGAATAAAACCTAACACAAACACATGACCAATTTGATAACACAAATTGAAGATAGTTACCCATTTTTGCACCCTTAACCCAGTGATTACCAGTAGGGTTCAAACTAACTTTACAAAAAGATGGGAAAAAAAGAAAACGAAAAAAACATCAGTTTATGAGCGCAAGTTATGGAATTGTTCAATAAACCCAAACAGTGGGATTGTTAACTGAGTTAAAACCCATTTGTGTGGGTTGAATAAATGCCAGGGACTGTTAAAAGAAAGCATGGGTTAGAATAAGAATACCCTTTAGTGTATGATGAAACCCGATTCATCTTTATGGCTTGGAAACACAATTCACCACCGGTTTGTGAATCGAGCCACATTGAGATATAATTCAGATAACGATTTCTCTTTATCTACAAAAATCCCTTAAACCAGGGTAAAAAGAAAAAGGAAAACCGGTAGTTTATACAGGGTGGAAAACCTCCAACCCAAAAAAAATTGAACCATTGATGAAACAAACGTGGCGGCAAACCTAAAATCAACCCACATGAACAAATTTGGGATTTACACCTGAAATCGACTCACCTATTTCGTCGCAGAGGGGCAATGAATATCAATGATCCACCCATTCGGCTGGTGCATGTCTCTGGGTCTGGGTCCATCATCATCACTGTCATAGAACTCGGAAAAGACGCACTTATAAAGATCTCTGGTGTGGATGATGATGGACCTAATAAAGATAAGAGTGAGGGGATACCTGATGTGCTGCTTCATTTTATGAGAGAGAGAGAGATGGGGAAATGGAGAAGAGAGGAGAAAGAAAAGTGTGGCCGGAATGGTTCGCAGAAAACAAAACAACCCATTTTAAAGTGCACATGAAACAACTGGAGAAGAAATTAAACCATTCTTTAGACTTTAGCTCTATAATTATCTTATAAGCTAAAGATCCCAACTTAGATTGAATCCTTCTGTATTTATTGAACATGAATTGGGCCCAAAGGTTTTAATATCAAGAACCCTGTGGATAGGCACTTAAAGATATCAAATAGTGTGTAAGCTCAAAGGAGAACAAGATATGCTATCAAATTATTCAAAAACTATTCTTCATTTGGTTCTAAATGATTATAATTATGATGTGGAATGTAAGGAGCATTAGAAATGAGTTTTTGGACTGAGCATAAAGAATTTTTAGAGGTGGTTCGAAGTCATTGGTGTTCGGAGTTGGGAGGCAGGAAAATGATGGATCAACTGAAGAAATTGAATGATACCTATATCTATACTAGTCCAACTTCTAGGCAAATCTCTGACTTGAAAAACAATCTTCAGAGAAAACCAAACATATGCAACCAAATGTATAAAAGAAACGTAGTGTTGGTTGTGAGCTATGAAGCACGGACACGTAATACGTGTTTCGATACGCGACACGTGATTGATCCAAAAACTAGGATACGATGCGCTATGATACGCATAATATACAATATATATTTAAATATATATTAATAAAATAAAACAGACTTTCTCCATAAAATCCATTATTAGAGCATTCTTAACATGAAATTTTGAAAATGGACCATACAAAATAAAATTCAAACACACTTTGACCTTAAAAATCATAAATAAAGCACAATCACCATCACTTGAGTCAAAGTTGACTCGTGGCTTCCGGGAGAGTGTTCGTGCTTCATAGGTGTACGACACGTTGTTGGACACGACACGTTAGCTTCAGGGAGAGTGTCCGTGTTTCATAGGTTGTGAGCAAGTGATATGCATACTGGATGTACATTATAAACAGTAACAAGTGGACAAATTGATCAAAATTAGGTCCTTTTTTGCGGTATAAAAGATAATCCTAATCTGTTTTCCTAATCTGTTTAGATGCACCTGCATCACTTCCAATGTACTAGCTATGTATTTAATGAACCGTGTAAGGAAACTAGATATTTAAATGACGTTGGAGAGTTTGGGATTTTTTTAGTAGAGTTTTCTCGAAGAGAAGGTGTTAAGAGGTGGAACGAGAAACACTCAACACTGGAGGCAAAATAATGAATTTTGGCATAAGTTGGATCATCAGTGTCAATTCATTGCAGTGGTGTTATGGTAGTAAGAAGAAATTAAACCCGTTGGTTGTTTGGACTGAGCAAAAATGTTGCTAACAGATTTAGTACACGGAGCCAGTAATACATGCATATTCTTGAGTCAAGATCTTGAAATTAGTTAATGGTTAATGGGTTTGTGTCGTGTATATTCGGTGTATATTTGGGTTAAGTGTATTTAGTGTCTTAACTCGTTAAATATATTACCCTGATAAAAAAAATAGCCCAAACTTGTTAAAATGTTTATGTTTAAAATGTTTATGTTGCTGATTTCGGATCGTGTGAAGAGTTGCCAGTCGGATTTGTGCACGCATATATATCAGAGAGAGAGATGTGAATAATGGCAAGTCCAGATCGATATCATATACATTCTTACATGGCTTCGTAACCCCTATACTACAAATACCAATGCCAACCCTAGATTGGCAAGAACACGTACTACAACATGAGTCCAGCAGTAGCGTTCCAGGTCTACAGAATTGATATATACAAATATACATATGTATACACATAATATACCTCTAACACCAGCAGCTATTTACTCGTGTTTGATGACAACAGCTTCAAGAATGCCATCAGATCTAAAGTTGGGAAAGAAGAGCCTTGGATATTGACCATTCCGTCTAGGGCTGTCAATGGACCGGGTCTGGACCCGGACCCGATCCAGACCCGACCTAAATTAACGGATCTGAGCAAATTTTATAGACCCGATTACCCGATTAGTTAATGGATCGGATCTGGATATACATGACTCCGATCCGATAAGGACCCGACCCGACCCGAATGTGTATATATATAATATAATAAATATAATATATATATAATATTATATATATATATATATATATAAGTTATATATTTATATATATATATAAGTTATATTTTATAAAAAACTGTTTATATATATATATATATATATAAACAGTTTTATTTTATATAAAAACATTTATATAAAAACAGTTTTATATAAAAAAAACAGTTTTTATATAAAATAAAACTGTTTTATATATATATATATATATATATATATATATATATAAAAACAGTTTTATTTTATATAAAAACATTTATATAAAAACAGTTTTATATAAAAAACAGTTTTTATATAAATATAACTTATATTTATATAAAAACAGTTTTATATATATATATATATATATATATATATATATATAATCGGGTCGGGTATTCGGGTCGGGTCTCCGGGTCCTTAACGGATCCGGGTCTGGATCCATTTTCTGAGACCCGTCGGGTAATCGGGTAAGACCCGATCCGTTAAAAATATACCCGGATCGGATCTGGATATAGCCAGACCCGATCCAGACCCGACCCGTTTACACCCCTAATTCCGTCACACTCAACCTCGCAGCTGAACTGACCTCCCAGGCCCACAACTATCATTATCAAATCAAGTGTAATGCCAACACGCATTAAACGCAATAAAGTGCTTGTACATTCTGTAGTTTAGAAATATCTCGTAGTTTCATCATCATTTGCCTCACTAGTTTAAAAATAGCAATAATTAGAACTACTGGAATATATCTGAACTATCAAACAATTCTGTGGACATGGATACAGGAGTCATGGAAACAGGATGTCACACAACTTACCACTCGAATAATTTATGCTTCTCGTAAAGAAAGGTACGGAAACGGGTATATGATCCACAATGCATAAGAAAGAAAGACAATTTATAGCATTTCCCTTTCTCTAATTCTTTTCTATTAACACACCAGAGAAGAGAGTCTCTTTATCATGTTTATTGAGAGAGATGATTTGTTACGGTAAATAACTAAATATAGAAGCAACATCAACCTTAAACTCATAGAAAAAAATAATCATATGCTCACGACCTGATGTCTTCAATTTTATACCAAGAAAAATTTCCAGACCAAAGTATTCTGTGTGCATTATCCAGAAAACATGCATAACCAATTTACAAGACATGCTATGAAGTAAAATGTACTGCCCAGTGAATTTCTTGTCCACGCATACATTTGATGGTGGGGATGATTTTTGGCTGACACGTTGATTTATGTAATATTATGTTTGTGGTTGCCTTACAGGAAATCGAATGGTGATCTTCTGTTCCCATCTTCTCAAATTGCTCCTCTAGATTTGGGACGTTGTTTCCATCATCGTGAATAGTTCTCTCAAATCGTCGCATAGAGATTCGTCGGCTTTTATGGGCAGATTATAAGCTCGCATTTTTTTCAACTGGAAAACAATGTGGTTTTGCACACGTAGTTACGTACAAACCACAGGTACCAATAGGCTCAAACACGTACCGTGAGTGAAGATGAAGATGATATCAATTTGATGTGATGCAGGGGAAAAGTTATACACCTACACAAACACAAAGCTTTAAACGCTCTCAATTTTATTCAATTCAACAATGACTCGAAAGGGATTAAAATCTTCCTTTAAATAGACAATTCAAAGAGTCCTAAAGCTACCAAAAACCATAAAGATTATAAAGGTAATGGGGATAATTAAGGGAATCCTATCCTTAACAAATCACCTAAAATCTCTCCTAGGACAACATAGAAAGCCAGCCAGCCCTATCCTATCTAAGCTCCCCCATAATATCTGAAAATAAGAAAGAAAATTAAAAACATAATAACAAATCAAACAGAAAATAAAAATTCTAGTGTGCCCCTGCATTCTCATCATAAAAACTAACATATAAGCATTTATATTCCAAACTGATCATGTGAATTCAGGTCCAAGCACTGTGTAAACATCCCTATCTCCTGGATGAGATTAAATCCAGTGGGGACCAACAGTTGGTAGGTAGGGTCCCCACTTGGCTAAAGGAAATATGACCAAAGGACGGGGACAAAACCACAAAAATTTCCACACTTGTGCCAGGGCAAAGCATCAAAAGATCATCTATTCATAGAATTAAAGACTCTTCGGGTTCCTGGCTGCTGGAGCAAGATTAAAAACACAACGGTTAATTTTTTTCATGATATTCTTTGCAACAAGTAGGTGGACATTATAAAATTCCATTAAATTAGATTTGAGGAGCACTAGATTTATTACCTTGGCTATCCCTAGGATTGTCACAATTGATTGCTTGAGACGAATGTGCAGAATCTCCGGATTGCATGGCTTGTACAATGGGAGGTTGCACATCTTGTACAGTAACATATTGTAACTCGTCTACAGTTGTTGTACCCGTTGTAGATGATATAGTTGATCTCAGCCGCCTAGAATATCCCGGTGCCATGCTAAATGATCTACACTCAAAAGAGCATGTTATGAACAAACAACTTGAAAATAAAAGTTTGCGTATGTCTTTTGGAAGTGTTTAATTGAATCTAATTAAACACATTTGACGTTCAATAAAAATTTGATCATCAAAACCTCAAAGCCTTAATAACCTGTGGCATATATAAAACAGAGTGAAGTAGTGAACGTGTTATTGATTATTATGTGGAGTTGATGAGCTTCCTGAAATTTGAAACAGGTGCGATTGTGTGAACGTGTTATTGAACCCGTTGTACGCCAAATCTATTTCAGTTATTTATTTAAATTTGGTATTTTTTTAATTATAGTTGGAACTCATTATTCGTTTTGATGTCATTTATAAAGTAACAATTTTATTCGATGATGTTCAATGTCTATAATGTGTTGTATGTGGAGAAAACAGTATGTGTTTGATAGGTTCGCTCAGTATAATGTTATAGAGAAAACAAAGGATTCTTAAACTATATTCCCATAATGGATCAACAACTGGATCTAATTGATGATTTCATCCCTGTATATAAATTTGGAAATCAGTTTCTTATAAACTGCCTATAGCTTCAATCATCCAATTGGAGTAATTTTTTCTTCCTATTTTTAAATATTTCTGTTAATTTGAATTTTACTGTATCAGCTTTTCAATTACAATCTCTATTATCTTTTTGACGATACAAATCTATATTTTTAGTTTGTATAATTTCAATTATACAAAATAATTGATAACTTCCTCTAATTGCTTACTCCATAACCATAAATCATTTTAGAATAGGATTTTGGGTCACTATTTTTTCTTTACAATAATTTGATGTTTTGATTAGAGTTTTCCTCTATTTTTAGTGTTGATGTTTTTGGTAGTTTTTCATTTGTGCAATCAATGTTTAAAGTGCAACACTCTAGCCCAGTTTCCCCCCCTTCTTTTGTTTGCTATTGTGTATGTTCTCTTCGTTTAATAGTATACTAATCTTACCCCAAACCAACTGATCACTCTAAGCAAACAAAACAACTTGTAACCACAAACAACATATATGTAGAGCAGTTCTCTTAGTGGGTTTGAGGTGATTCCAAGAAAGAGGTTAATGCATGCATTCACATTTTTATTTTTCATATCATATATCTCATACTACAATAAATAGGTACTTTATTCATACGCAAATAACAATAAGCTTAATCGAAACGAAATCATGAATTCACCATACTATCGATCACAATACACTTGCATCCGAAGACATTTGAACTTCCAAATCAAAACCAGTGCATTAAGGTACTCAAACTGCAAGGTCCGCTGCTTTATGGCGCACACTACCAATGTAAGCCGTTGACAACAGTGAAATTTCTCCATCCTTTGTTTAGGATGTTCATTACAACACACTAAAATTTCATACAGAACAAAGAGCCATGCCTATAATATTATTGCCCTCTCAATCAATCTCAGTCAAAATTAGAATCATAATTATATTCATAATGGTCCGCTTACAACAGAATGCCAGAACTCTTCATAGAACTTTCCAACTAAGAAAAGAAACCAAGAAATAAACAAATAATATGTCTTAAGCTATCCAATTACTAATTATGCTAAATCTAATTAAATAAACAACCTGAAAATAAAAGTTTTTGCTAAGTACTAAGGCATTTATAATTTCTAAGCTTACAATAGAATTTCAGAAAGTTCTGAAACACGCACAATTTCAAAATTTGTGCATATGTGTTTTGGTGTGCGTGTGTGAGAGAGAGGGAGAGGGAGAGTGAGAATTGCCTTAAGAAGTTGGGCAGACGGGCAGCGACGGAGGTGGCACGGCAGCGGTGGCAGAGTTGGTGCAGAGGAGCGCTGGCGGAGGTAGAGGAAAGGCAAGAGGAAGAGGAGATCGAGGGGGGGGGGCAAGAAGACACCGGTGGGGGGGAGGAGAGGAGAACGGGGGGAGAGAAATAGGTGGGAACCCAAAGAGGGAAACGAGGGGGAATGGGTGGGTACGTGGTGTTATATTAGGTCAAGGAATTTTTTTTCTTGTTTTGCCCCTCAAATTGAACTTTTGGCTACAAAAATATTTTGTAACAAAATAGTAAATCAATTACCTACGAAATATTTCAGATTGATTGTAATTATTTCGTTGAGAAAAAATTCGTCCTTATGTCTTGAGCGGGGAAAAAATGGCTCCTATTTTTTATTGACAATTTGGCAACAAAATTTGCTAATTCGTGGCCAATATTTACTTAATGACCACAATTTAAATTTCGTTGCTAAAAGTGATTATTTAGCCATCTTTGTAGCCAAATAAAACGTTGTTAAATGTAATATTTGTTGTAGTGAAAATATAAAATAAGAAGTCAAGAAAAAGACTATGATGTCCCATCTAACACCCCCGGTCTGGAGAAGTCAATGAATGCAGGATACCAACAACAATATTATGGAAACAGATAAATTAGCTCATATAAACAATCTCCCTTCCATCACAATTATAAATGAAATCAAAACAAATGCCAAAAACTCAAAAGTTCTACTGCAAGATGATCAAAAGGAATATATAATGTAGTGCAAAAACAAATGCCAAACATTTTATTTATGGTTGGTTGACGTTTTATGAATATGGGTCCGCTCCAGCGGCTTTATTCAAAAATAGGGACTACAACCATAAATAAAATGTTTGTTGTCCTATTTCCAAAATGCATATTACAATAGGTCCTAGATTTACAAAGCCCCTATATTATACGACAAGCAGTTAGAGCATAGCCTCAAACGAATTAAAGAAAACCAGAATAAAACCCAACACAAACACATGACCCATTTGATACACAAATTGAAGATCGTTACCCATTTTTGCACCCTTAACCCAGTGATTACCAGTAGGGTTCAAACTAACTTTAAAAAAAATGGGAAAAAAAGAAAACGAAAAAAACATCCGTTTATGAGCGAAGTTATGGAATTGGGGCAAAGCAGAAACCAATATTATCTAAAAATCAAAAAAATAAGGAATGAAAAAACAAATGAAAATTAAATGAAAGTTTTTTAATCCATTTTGATGCTCTTGCATGGCGTTGGTGAGAAAAACATTTTTTTTAATTTTATTTTTGGTGATTCAACTGTTGTTGAAGTGAGGTCAGAGATTGTTGTTTGTGAGGTTTATTGAGTTATAGAGAAAAAAGTTTGATGTTTTCTGTAAATCCTTGAATAAACCCAAACAGTGGGATTGTTAACTGAGTTAAACCCATTTGTGTGGGTTGAATAAATGGCAGCATGGGCTTGGAAACACGATTCACCACAGGTTTGTGGAATCGAGAGATATAACTCAGATAACGATTTCCCTTTATCTAGAAAAATCCCTTAAAGCAGGGCATGAAAAAGAAAAAGGAAAACCGGTAGTTTATACAGGGTGGAAAACCTTGAAACCAAAAAAAATTGAACCATTGATGAAACAAATTTGGGATTTATTCTGCATTAGACCTATATCTCTCCTTCTCCTTCGTACTTGTATTCTATACGCATATCTTGCTAAATGAAATGGGAAAGAAGGATACCAAAAGTAAAAGGACTATGTTTTCTCAGTAGTCCAAGTTCCAAACAAAGAATCCTCAAAATTACAACAACAAAAGAGATGAAAAAACGTAAAAAAGAGATAAAAATAAAAGGCGAATCATAACCAACAACTGAATACACAAATTCAAAATTAGCAGAGTACTTCCCAGCTACAAATATGCTGTCCTCCAGCCCAACATAACCAACTGTAGCAGATCAGCAAGGAATTGCCATCCTCTAACTGTGTAATATCTTAGATCAGCACCTCTTAAAATCTCATCAGATTGTTTCCTTCCCAAAACAGCCTCCTATCATCCCATTGTCGTTGAAAAGTTTTAATTGCTTAGCCCTAAAAGATGCAACAAACTTTATTATCTCCCACATCCACAAGATGAATTTAGATAGTATGTAGTCCTTTTACTACAATAATTGCCATTTTAGAATAGTACAAGGGAAAAAGAACAAAGAGCCCACAATATAGATTGCCACAAATTTTCCACCTATAAAAAGATTATTCATTCTTCATTAGGCCTAAGTCTCTCCTACTCCTTCATACTCTTCTATCACATATCTTGCTAAACGAAATTGGAATAATGATACCATAAGTACAAGGAATTTCCTTTCCCAGTAAATCCAAGTTCCAAACAAAATCTTACAGCAAAAAAATCAATACCATTTCAGCAAGGAAACAAAGATGTATTTGGATAGAATGTATTCCTTTCACTAAAATCAATAAATTTTAGGAAACTACAATGGAAAGGAAGGAAGATCCCACTATAACAATTGTACAAATTTTCCACCTTGAAAAAAAAAAATCGTTCTGCCTCTAACCTGATTATCTCCTCCTTCATACCATAAGGCTTGGAAACACGATCGATAACTTTAGTGTATGATGAAACCCGATTGATCTTTAAGGCTTGGAAACACGATTCACCACTGGTTTGTGGAATCCAGCCGCATTGAGATACAACTCAGATAACGATTTCCTTTTATCTAGAAAAATCCCTTAAAACCTATTTGGGTTTAAGGGACTGTCGAAAGAAAGCAAGGGTTAGAATAAGAATACCCTTTGGTGTATGATGAAACCCGATTGATCTTTAAGGCTTGGAAACACGATTCACCACCGGTTTGTTTGTGGAATCGAGAGATATAACGATTTCCCTTTATCTAGAAAAATCCAATCACTTAAAGCAGGGTATGAAAAAGAAAAAGGAAAACCGGCAGGGTGGAAAACCTAAAATCAAGCGACATGAACAAATACTCCCATATATATATATATATATATATATCTATATATATATCAAGACCTTCTCTTCTAATAAATCAAACATACACGTGGCACCCAATAGAGACAAGAATTTAGGCGACCTGGATATACGGACGGATGCAAGGAATGGAAATGAAGAGACATGTGTCCGTTAAGGGAATAACTTAACAATCCCCTCTTTTTAGTTAATACAATAGAATGCGAATAGACGAACACACGAAAAGTCTCATTTTCTCTATTTAATGGTCTCTGCGCTATAAATACTCTCATATATATCAAGACCTTCTCATTTTTTCTCATCTCATCTTACAAAATAAATAAACAAAACATGGGTTTGGATGTCAAATTGGTTGCGTTGATAATCATGCTGCTCATTTTTTCTTCACTAAAAGCATCTAATGCAACTATTTACCAAGTTGGGGACAGTGATGGTTGGACCCATCTGAACGTTAATTACACGGATTGGGTCCGTAATCACCAATTTCACCTTTTTGATACCCTCCGTGAGTGCTTTCCGCTTCTCTTATATATATATATATATATATATATATATATATATATATATATATATATATATATATATATATATATATATATATATATATATATATATATATATATATATATTTGTGTTTATGTGTGTTATTTTACTTTTGTTTGTAGTTTGTGTTGGGTTATTGAGTTTTTTTCTATCGTGCCATGCATTAATAATTCTTGTTTTTTTTTTACTTTAACACATTATAATCTTCGATTTCATACTTTAATAAAAAATTATTAGTTTATTAGAATTTAATACATTTTTCATCGCTATATGTGAAAATTTCATCACTAAAAGTGATCATTGGTGACTTTTTGTCCAATAAACTGATAATATTGTACTAAAGTAAAAAAAAAATCATAATTCTCATTGGTATTTATAAATAAATTGCAAGAAGATGTGCAACGGTCTTTTGTAAATGGTACGTTTCTCTATTAGAATTAGATGTCTGTTAAAAAAAATAGCTATGTGTCTTAAACTTTGAGTCTTAGTTGATTTTATTTTTTTATGGTTTTAGTTCCCAAACAAAGCATGGGTTTTAGACATAGTGTTAAAATCTTAAAATTCACAATGAGACTTCTTATTCATAGCACACACTAACACAATTGATGGGAATTGCGTTGTAAATTCCACTTGCTATATATGACTCGTACAATATATATATATATATATTCTATGTTAATTGCAAATGATCATTAATCAGTGAACTTCACTTTCAGTAGATTATGTTATGTTGAACTATAATACATGATATGTTAAAATAATTTGAGATTAGATATAAGTAGGGCCGGCAATATGGGCTCTTGAGGATGAAACCGCCCATAATCCACTCAAAATAATGTGTTTGGATCCCAATAATTGTGTTTGTGGGTCAAAATGGTTTGAACGATCCAATAAAATGGTTTGTTGGCGGGTCATTAGCGGGTCAAAATGGTTTTGGACCCTCACAAAAATAAAACTCAAATTACTAAAGAGTTAAAAGATTTTTTTTATTCAAGTATTTACTTGTATATTTTTTTTTCAAAATTGTTATACCATATTTATTTGTATATGGCATAATAATTGGTTTTTCAAAAAAAAAATGTGGGTCAACCCGACCCGATCCGGGTTTGACCTGACCCGACCCGGATTTAACCTGACCAAATCCGCCCAAATTATTATGTCCGACCCGCTTTTGACCCGCCCAAATTTATTCATATCCATTTTTTATCCATCCATAACCGCCCATAACCGCCCATTTGCCTCTACTAGATATAAGTAATAATATATCTTCCTTATCATATTTCATAAATGTCATTGTGCACAGGTTTTTGGTACTTTGTAGACGATGAAAGCAATGTGGTGCAAGTCGATACAAAAGAAAAGTATTTATCATGCAATGCGTCGTCCCCTCTTGCCACCTACGATACAGGAGATGACTACATCGATCTCCAGAAATTTGGATACAATTACTTCATTTGTGGAGACCTCCATCGTTGCATGGTCGGACAAAAGGTGGAAATCAATGTGGTTGAATTCGGTCCAGATGCTACATCTCCCCCTCCATATCCATCTCCCTTTGCATCTTCTTTTCCCTCCCCTCAAGTTTCGGTGGATAAAGGTTCACATAGTGAAGCATCTACATTGTATTCTGTGGGTAGGCTTTTTAGTGAGATTCTATTAGCTATGGTTGTTATTGCAGCTCGTGTTTAATTTTTTAACAATCATTTATGTTTCCTTTCAAATAATCTAATAAACGATAGTATTTCTAGAGGTCGATATCTAGTTTACCTTTAATGGTATTTTGGCTTTGTGAAAACATACTTAAGAACACCACAATGTTAATAAAGAACACATTAATTTGATTAAACTTTAGCATACAATTTTTCTTAATAAAAGGATCTTGGATCTTCAGTTTTTCATAAATATGCCTAAATGATATAAATGAAGACTTACCTTGATCCAATTCATTGATCAGGTATGTTGTAAAAATCTCTTTGAATCATCTTGATGATTGCTCCACTATAAACTTCATCAATTTTATAGAAAATAAATGTTGTTATATCAAATTTTCCCCCTCTTACCCAATATATTGTGTTTAATGCAAATTATTTGATAGAGAATAATCAACTATATATAAGGTGAGATAGGACCCAATATCCTAGTTAGACTATAATTCTACCATCCATCACAATAGTGTTTGATTAGGAATTAACCACCCATCAAAGTCGTTAATATTTAAATGATTTATCTAAAAGAATCCTATCAAATCCAAATTCTTATGTAGACAAAATTAAGTTGGACACTTATATTTAATTAAATAACTAATTTCGAATTATCTTAATTTCAAAATTAGATGTGTATTAAATATTTCCAATAGTCTTCCACTTGGTCCATATAATCATTTCACTTTATGATTTGATTCAAGGAACATAATACACATAATAAACATTAGAATAATCATAATCAAGTATTTACCTTAATTAAATAATACACTAATGTGATTCATGGCAATTCCAGACTTATTCAAGAGCATGGTTTCTTCCATGTACTACGCCACTAATGTCATATTCAATTAGGCCCAAAGTGTGGGTTGTCAATAATGGTCCTATAATATCTTTATAAAAGAACTACTCATGTCACATTCATTAATTCACATGCATGTATACAATAAAGACAAACATATTGAATTTCAAAACACTTTATTGATATCATAATGTAGTGTAAAAAATAAGCACTAGCAATTCACAACATTAAAACATTATTGGCTACAATTAAGACCCATGTCTTAAGCATGCTTCATTAACGCCTATTGCGATAGCCTATTTATGTGAATTTTCTATGTTAACAATTGTACTAATGTGTTCAAGTGACACTCGTTATTTTAGAATTTCTTGTTTAATTAAAAGTTATTTACATTCAATGTGCTTAGTTACTCTTAGAATACCTAACATTTATTCATAAAGAAGATTGCAACGACATTATCATAATATTTCAGCGGCTTGATAATAGTGCCGATAACTCTAAGTCCTGAAACGAAGTCACATTGCTATAATACATAAGTTGTAGCATCAAAGGATGCTACAAACTCAGTTTTTTTAATAGTTAATGGATTGTGTTTCACTCCTTCATTATATTGGTCGTTAAATGAAAATAAATATACTTAAGCAAGAGTGAACTTCATACTATCCATTCAACTAGTAACTACGAGTCATAATAACCGTTCATATTTAAATGGAATGATATGCTAAATGTGAGCATATAGTCTTTTAAGTATCTCACTACTTCATACAATACTCTTAAAACCCATATAAAATTATTTTATTTCTCTAATTTATAAATACGTGCTTGTATATAGAGAAAATATATAAACTTACTCCCACTTATATTAAGGTGTATACCAATATACAACAATTAAAGACATAATGGTATTGTTTCGTAAAATACCTTTTGCGAAAAACTTATGTTTATACAGTGATCTCTTAAACGTATACACGTGATTTATTAAACTCCAAAAAGTAGCTTTCACACCCACTTAATGTATCTCTCAATCATAATTGTGAAACCCAGCCAAATAAAATACCGAGTGATCAGTCTTATATCAAATTAAAATAGGAATCTCATTTGGTTCATTCTTAGCATCATTGTCGGAAATATTTTAAACCTACTAACCACCTAGTATTCAAAAAGCGGATGTCAAAATTTTAATCTTTTTATATGCAGTCAATAAAGCGAAACATCAACAACAATATAATATGCCAACACCAAAATAAAACCCAAACCATCAAATGTTATAATTAAAGTTTGGCCAAAAACCATCAGCAAGGAAACCAAGCAAGTAAACTACTAAAACCAATGAAGTCTAAATACTGAATCTGAAAAGAGTGGGCAACATGCCTTTAGGAATGCCGAAAAAGTCCCCTCGCGCGTCTCATTAATGAGATGGCAGATGTACTCAGGAAGTATCCCTTTCGCATAGATCTACAACAGTTTGAATTCTCTGGCCTCCTCTCTTACGTCAAGGGAACTTTACCTGAACCTTCGAATGTATGCCACTACGTCTTCCCCTGGTCATTGATTCTCCCTTCCCAATTGGGTCAAAGTAAACTCATCCTCTGCCAGAAAGAACTTCTGGACAAACAACACGTGCATCTCCTCCCACGTGGAAACACTCTTGGCCGCTAAGTGAGAATGCCAGGTATATGCTTTATCGGTTAAGTATTTAGAAAACTCCCTCAACATAAGTTTCGTATCATTGCAATGCGCCCCAAGTGTTCAATGAAGCGCTTAATGTGTTCCTTCGTGTTTCCCTCTTTTCCTGTGTATTTTTCAAAGATAGGTGGGATACAATCTTTTGGATAAGGCTCATCGTTGTATTCTTGGGGGTAAGGTGTCCGCAAGTCATCATAGACCGAAGCTACCTCGCCCGCAGATTGCGAGGAAGCTTTCATGAACTTCAGCATCTGCTTCTACATCTCTTTCCTCATTTCCTCCATGGGTGATGCCATTGGAGCAACAACCAACGGGACCATAGGCTGAGTGCCCGTTGCGGCTGGAGCAACCGTCACAGTTGGAGTCGTTGATACTCACGAGGTTCCCACTACTGGATTCACAACAAAGGGTATACTTGTTGGGACTGTTCTCGTTACGCCTGCACTTGGTGGGATCATTGGGGCAACCCCCGGTGTCACGAAAGAGTTGGCTTCAAATCCTCCCAACACCGTTGAAGCCACGAGAGTTTGTAAAAACTCGTAAAATTTATTCATGAGGAGTTCCACTTGGGTTAGTCCCAACCCAGCGCTCGTGGAAGCTTGTCACCCCTGGAGCGCCCATTGCCGCCCGAACTGGAGGTACCTCTATTCGAGGAGCCCCGTCCTTAGGGCCTCCAGTTCTCTCGCCGCTTGTTCTTCATTGTGTTGAATGTCATCAAAGTTGAGCCTTCGATTAACGTTATCTTGCGCCATACTCCTTTCTTAAAAGAATGCCTCCCTAGCGGAGTTGCCAAATGTAAGAGGGTAGTTTAGATTAATGGAGGCGTAACCCCTTTTGAGTACAGTAATGACAGGTTAAATAGCAACACTATTGATCAATTCACTACACCAAAAACAAGAATCTAACACGATTTAAAACTGTGCCAGATCAAATCTGGCACGATTTTGAACTGTTCCAGAATCAGGTGTTCCAAAATGGCATTTTTTTTCTGGCACGGTTCAAAAGTGTGTCAGATTTGGCCAAACAGGAACACTTCTGGCACACTTTTAAACCGTGCCAGAATTTTATATTTCTAGCACACTTTTGACACAGTTTTTAATTGTGCCAGATTCAGCCAAATAGGAACACTTCTGGCACACTTTTAAACCGTGCCAAAATTTGATATTTCTGGCATACTTTTGGCACGGTTTTGAACTGTGCCAAATTTTTTATAAATTTTTTTTTATTTGAAATCACAAAATTCACAAATTAATAATATTGCACGTTGTTAATAAACTAATGTACATACAAACTTCAAAATATTACAAGTCTTTAACAGTTCACAGGCGCAAAAAAAATTGGGCAGATTTTCCTCTATTTTCTAGACATTTCAAAACGTGTTAATACAAAATCTGCCTAACATAAAGCTCGCACGGCCACAAAATACAACAATTAACTTACAAAAGCCTGCACGGCCATAAAAGTCAACAATAAAACAATAAAAGACCGCACGACCATGACAAAAAAAATGGAATCATGAATAAATCCCTTGTTGTAAACCATTGAGTTCTCTGTGTGTTCCACGTGAATAAATGCCAACGATAAACTGTTATCCTGCAAAAAAAATAGGATACAAAAAAGATACGATATTAGTAACCCAATAATTTACAAAAAAAATTTTTACTCAAACTAAAAAATTACATATATGAGTGGAAATTACAGTCATATTCTCAAACAGGGAGACCCGGGACTACGCGGTCAGTTCCTACAAGTTACATTGGTCCCGTGTGAGGTGTTCGTGCCTCCTACGGGGTCGTTTGGGGCAGGTTTGGGCTTTCACCCTTTAACGACTTGTTTTTTTAAGTCAAAGTGTGTTTTTACAAATTATCGTCATACTCTCAAACCGGGAGACACAGTACTACGCGGTCAGTTCCTACAAGTTACATTGGTCCCGTGCGAGATGTTCGTGCCCCCTACGGGGTCGTTTGGGGGCAGGTTTGGGTTTTCACCCATTAACGGCTTGTTTTTAAGTCTAAGTGTGATTTTTGCAAATTATCGACATACTCTCAAATCGGGAGACCCGGGACTACGCGGTCAGTTCCTACAAGTTACATTGGTCCCGTGCGAGGTGTTCGTGCCCCCTACGGGATCGTTTGGGGGCAGGTTTGGATCGTTTGGGGGCAGGTTTGGGTTGGCACTGTTTTAAAGTGTGCCAGATTTTCATTAAACCGTGCCAGAATCTGGCACAGTTTTAAACTATGCCAGATTTTTAATATCAGGGTGTGCCAATTTGCTGTTTTTGGTGTAGTGATTATGCGACACGCAAACACGGCTTAATGAAGATAGACTCAGTTTAAACTCACAAATCTCTCGTGTATAACTCAAAGGATAATAATGAACTTAGAAGTAACTCATTTAGAGGGAGAGATAAGTAAGCGCCCTAGATACACCTTGGCAGACATCCCAAACACATCAACAACCCTCAGAGGTACCTGTCAAGTATTAAAAGCTTCGTAATAAATGACAATGGTGTGTGATTAAACTTATCTGGTTTGCAATAATCTCTCTAGTAATAACTTTTTGAACTATCCAAAAAGATCTCTCTCTCCCTAGAGGTGGTTGGGGTCCTTAAATAGCCCCCACACCACTCCCGAGGTAACTCAGTCATCAATGCGTGTGAAAGACATCCCTCATACTTTATGTCACCAACATTAAATACTTGATGCACTAGTTATCTCCACGTCATAGACATTAAATGCCAAGGCGTGACTTTTGCTTAACCACTGTGTGTCAAGAGGCTGTCGCTACAGAGGTGGCTCACCAACTGTCTGACAGCCCCAAATACCACGGTGGTTTACTCAAGTGCAGATTTGACATTGTCTAGCTGGCTAGTGACATCACCTACAATAGATTTGACATTAAGTAGAGGATTGTTTGGTTCACAACTCAACGCCCGATGGAACACAAAGTTGCTCCGCCCGAGGTTCCACGGTAAGGATCCTTCGCTGTTTTACCAGGTGTATCTAAGATGGTCAGGACAAGCCCCAACGGTGCCCCACTTCTCAAACCTCTAAACCAAGTCCCTCTAAAGTTCCCACGGCGAGGTCGTTCGATAAAGCATGAAAGATCTCCCAGGCCCTGCCAAGCTTGGTCTCTCGTGAGTACCGTTCGACCTCACACTAAAAATCATTAATCTCGTTACATCATTACAACCGTTATAGCTTATAGTCCATATAAACAAAGATACATTATGACTAAGTAACACAATAAGCTAAAGTATGAGCTGCCGCGCCAAGCTACCTTGCTTGAGTTGCCTCGCTAAGCTGCCTCGCTTGAGCTGCCACGCTAAGATGCCTTAATCCTGTGTAATGAGGGGATGATCCCTAATCTCAGGATTACCTTCAAGCCCCCTCTACAAATGACATTGTTAATTTTTATGGTGCGGAGGAGGCTCAAGTTCGTTTTGATGTGTTTCGAGGTTATTTCAGGATTCCATTATAAATGTGGGTAAATGTGAGATGATCCCGGTAAGGCCATAGGGGGGGGGGGGGGGTAGAGGGATCAATGCTCTAGAAAATGTGATTTTGTTTAAGGTGGGTTATCTCTCGTCTACTTACTTCGGACTTTTATTGGGTGTTTAGTTTACATATAATCTTATTTGGGATCCGATGATTGAGAGGGTGGAGAGGATATTGGTGGGTTAAAAGAAGGGTTATTTGTCTAAAGGGGTTAGACTAGCATTAATAAAGAGCTCTCTCTAGTTTACTATTTTATTACCTATATATTTTTTTCGTTACCGGCTTCTCTTCGCAAATAGCTGGATAGGTTAGTGAGGAATTTCATGTGGTGTGGGAATGAAGATGGTTTCAAGCATAGTCTGGTGAGTTGGGAGGACATTTGCAGACTAGTGAGTGAGGGAGCAGCGGGAGTGAGGGTTTTGGTTTGTTTCAATAAAGCTCTTTGGGGGGAGTGGTTGTGGAGGTTTCCGTTTGAAGAAGACATGTTATGGAGAAAGGTGGTGGTGCAATTGGGGGGGGGGGGGATTCCTTAGGCATGCTTCCTTGCAAATAGGGAACAGGCGAAGGGTAAGGTTTTGGAGAGACTTTTTTTTTTTTTGGGGGGGGGGGGGAGGGGGATCAATCTTTAGAGAAGATGTTCCCAGGGTTATTTTGAATATCGAGCAATAGAGAAGGATTGGTGGCGAGACATATTTGGAGGGATGGGGATAGCACGGGATGGATACAAAGGTTTAAATGGGGGCCAAGGGATTGAAAACTAGAGGAGGCGGAGGAGTTGTTTGATTGGTTGTTTGGGAGGAGTTTCCCTCAGGGGGTGAGGATTGTATGTGGAGGAAGGGTAGCAAGAGAGGGGTATTCTCGATGCGATCTTTTTATGCGGAGTTGGTCTGCTGTCGAAGGGCTTTCTTCACATAGACGACTATGAGAAAGGCAACCATGATGACAAATGGGCTTGTAAAGAGAGGTAAGCACATGATAAGCAAGTGTTGGATGTGTAAACATGTTGAGGAAACAATCAATCATTTGTTATTGTATTGTTGGGTAGTGAGAGAATTATAGAAGATTATTTATTCTATTTTTAGGGTGAATTAAGTGTGTTGAGTCTGTGAGGGAGGCGATGGTAGCTTGGGGCTATGGAGCGGGGGGAGGGAGGTACATTATGTGTAAAAAATGGTTCCTTTATGTATTTTCTGGACGATATGGATTGAGAGTAACATGAGGTGATTTGAGGGGGGGAAGAGATCGAGCTGAAAAGACTTCGTTATATTTTGTAGAGCACTTTGCATGTGCGGTTTAACGAGGAGTTAAATTCTACGCTATAATGCGTATTAGATTTTTAGGGTGAGCTGGGGTAGAAAACTGACTATTATTTTTGGTAGTATACCTCTGTGGTTGGGAAGGTTTTGTCTCCCTATACCCTTTTTTGTTTTTGGTCTTATGTTAGACCTTTGTATATCTCTTCGATACGAGTTTCTCCCCTTTAGACGGTTTCATTTAATATACTTTGCTATTATTCTAACTAACCTGCAAAACTTCTATGTAAAACCTTTTGACACGTTTTAAAATTTCAAACAAACATCAAAACGTTTGGAGTTGTACTCACGTCTCAACGTCTCATTCCGTTAACTCTTGTACAAAATAGTTTCCAACTCAAATCAGTTTATTACAAACTTCCTCTCATCTTCTATTTCAATGTTATTGAATGCCCATAACTATGACAACAGGTAAAACACACCACAAGAGTCAGGCTCCTGGCCGGGAGCCCAAATGCGAGACTCCCGTGCGGGATGATTTTTTTTTAAATAAAAAAAATGTATTTTTATTTATTTTTTTGTGTGAATTATAAACATTTCAAGGTACCCTGTAAAAAAAATCCGCTCAAAATAATACTTTTTGGTATTTTAAAAAAATGAGTTAATATTTGACAATATTTTAAGCTGCTTAAAAACCTTAATGGCAGCAACCCCCTCCCCCCCAACCAGCCCCACCACCAAGGATTAAGCGCCACCCTCCCCAGATCTGCTCGTGTGTGTGTGTAGGTTTTTATTAAAAAAGGTAAAACATACCCTCGCTTAAAACGCATGTGAGATACACGTGACCATTCTCCCGCCAAAATGGGAGTGAAGTGTTAGTAGGGTATAGTTCAAGGGGGCCAAGTGTAATGAATCCTTTTTATAAATAAGGGGCAATAATGATCAATCGTGCCAAAATTCTATAGACATTTCATAAACACAACAAAACTGGCAGTAGTTGAGTTACAAAAATACTGTTGCATTCAATTGAGGGCTTTCATTGAAAAACAAAAAAAGAACAAATCATACATACTTCTCATAGATAGAATATTAAGTAACTAAAGAGCGGTAAAACAGATTCTCTTCATTTGGTTTTAAAATGATCATCTACGTTGTAGAAACTCGTTAATCAGCAGCAAAGTCGGGTTTGGGAGGCTTCTGCAGACTCACCAAACCCCTAGCAGCCGTTGCGCTACGAAGCCTATGAACCCCACAAAGTGCATTAGCTGCAAACCTGGACGCTAACATGGTTGCACCAAATCTTGATGCACTACTCTCGATTAAAGCGACCCCTTCATCTTCTGCCTCTTCTCTCTCATTATCATCTTCCTCGACTATTTGTTCATCCTCAGAGAATTCTTCGTTACGACGAAGCTCCATAATCTTCCTCCTTGAATACCTCCGCCAAGCAGCCTGGATAAAAATGGCAGCCCATGTCCTCCACTGCTGCGAGTAAAACCAAAAAGTGTGCTGAACCTGTCTACTGTGACGTCGCCATAACTGACTCGTGACGAACTTCATTTCGTCCGCTATTAAGGCAAATGCCTCCACCTCCATCAAGGCCTTCACTGTCCGAGTTGATCGTGGTAAGTTCAAACCGGATTTGGGATCTAGGGCCCACGTTAAGAGCTCCTCGCCACAAAAATCACCTTCTTTTAAGAAACCGCGATTGAAAAACCCGCTTCTCCCACCATCTGTGGTTGCACTCTCGAGGCGACCGCGGAATATGAAGAACATCTCGTTAACCGGGTCGCCTTCTCGCACGACGTAAGTATTCTCTGTATATAAACTCGTCTTCAGTCGCTCGCAAATGGCATCGAGCAGTCGTTCGTCCATATTTGCAAATAGACGAACCTGCAAAATGTTGCATATCAACTATTAACAGATGCATATGCACTCAAACGACTGCTCGATGCCATTGGAGCAACATTTTGCTTGGGTGACACTTTTTAAAGTTGGTGACACTTAACATTTTGCTTGGGTGTCTGAGCTCAGACCTCGTCACCACCGAGTGATGTTATGAGGGTCTGAGGTCATCACCTAAGAGGTTAGCCTCATAATAATGTCACCAAATTAATGATGTTAAGAGTCTGAGGTCCTCTGCTAAGGTGTGTGAGCTCAGACCTCGTCACTACCGAGTGATGTTAAGAGGGTCTGAGGTCATCACTTAGGAGGTTAGCCCCATAATAAACTTCTGGTCTAAAGAACGAAGCAAGAACTTGATATGGAAACTGATCTTTATTAATAACCTCTTCTCAGTAAGATAGTACATTTTCATAAAATTTTATACAACATCATATGTAATATCTTTTGAGATGGTTAGCATTCCATGGGTTAGTGAAGGGTTCTCCTTTTAGGTTTTCTAGCCTATAAGTGCTAGGCACAACCTCTTCCGTTACTTTGTAGGGGCCATGCCAGTTTGGGTGTAGCTTGTTTGCCTTCTGTAGAGTCTTCTTTAGCACTAGGTCTCCCACTGCAATGGGTCTTGACTTCACCCTCTGGTTGTAGAATTTCGCTGCCCTCTGCTGGTAGGCTGCCTTTCTGACCTCTGCGTCTTCCCTTCTTTCTTCGATGAGATCCAGGTCTAGCCTTCTCTTTTCCCCATTGCTGTCAGGGTCGTAGGTCTGAATCCAATGAGTCGACAGTCCTACCTCCGTTGGTATGACGGCCTCTGAGCCATGTACCAGCATGAATGGGGTTTCTCCCGTTGGTGTCCTTATCGTAGTTCTGTAGGCCCATAACACTGCGCAGACCTCTTCTGTCCATCTACCCTTCGCATCTTCTAACCTCTTCTTGATTCTGTCCAAGATGGTTCTGTTTTGTGACCTCGGTCTGGCCATTAGCCTGAGGACGACCAGGAGATGAGAAGAACTGTTTAATCCCCACCCTTAGGCAATATTTTTCTAAGGAGGAGTGCTTGAACTGGGTCCCATTGTCTGAGATGAGAGTGTTCGGGAGGCCATATCTGCATATGATGTTCTTCCAAATGAACTGGAAGGTTTTCTGCTTTGTAATTGTTATCATCGGTTCTGCCTCCACCCACTTTGAAAAGTAGTCAATGGCAACTATCAAGAATCTATAGTTGTTGGCAGCTCTTGGCAAAGGTCCTACTAAGTCAATTCCCCATACCGCAAATGGACATGGAGAAGAAATTGACGTCATAGGCTGATGAGGTTGATAAGGGATGGTGGCGAACCTTTGACATTTGTCGCACCTCTTCACATTGTCTGCAACGTCCTTAGACAAGGTAGGCCACCAATATCCCTGAGTGATGATCCTCTTGGCTAAGGTCCTTCCCCCTATGTGGCTAGAGCAGGAACCCTCATGAACCTCCTGTAAGACCTGGGGTACCTCCATGGGATGCACACATCTGAGGAGAGGCAATAGAAACCCTTTTTTGTACAGGACGTCTCTAACTATTGAGGACTTGGCAGCCCTGTATCTCAACTTTTTCCTTTCCATCTTGGACTCAGGTAGCTCTCCGTCTTTTAGGTATCTGACGAGCGGGTCAATCCATGAGTCTCCCAGGTTCACATTGTGACAAGGGCTACATACCTCATCCTCCTCGATGTTTGATTTTCCTAAGACCTCGATTGGAATGATCCTTCCCAAATCTGTCTTCATTGCCGAGGCCAGCCTTGCCAATGCATCAGCATGGTTGTTGCTCAGCCGAGGCACTCTCTTCAGCTTTGCTTCTTCAAAATACTCTAGCGACCCTCTTACCTTCTTTAAGTATTTGGCCATCCTTTCGTCTTTGGCCTCGTATGCCCCCAAAACTTGATTGACAACCAACCTCGAGTCGCTATGAAGTAGGAGTCGCTTTACTCGAAGAGTTGTTGCCAATAAGAGACCTGCTATCATGGCCTCATACTCAGATTCGTTGTTGGAGGCCTGGAAGTTGAATCTCAAGGCGTACTCAATGTTGGCGCCATCTGGAACCCAGAGTATTAGCCCTGCGCCGTTTCCACTGTCACAGGAAGAGCCATCAACGAAGAGGCTCCATACGTTTGCATCTGATGAGAAGACCCCTTCTCTCATAACCCCCTTCTTGAAGAGGTATCGATCCTCTTCGTTCTCTTCCACTCTGCTCCGGGTTTTACCTGGGACGACCTCTTTTCGGCCTCGAAAGAAGTTTGGTGCAGTCTTTTTCGAATCTCGAAAGACACTACGGTTCGTCTCTTCGTCGTCATCTGAACCTTTCTCTGTCTCGGCTTCTTCCCAAGTGAACTCTGCGACGAAGTCTGCGAGGGCCTGCCCCTTGATGGTTGTCCTAGGCTGGTAGGTAAGATCATATTCTCCTAGCTCAATGGCCCAGGTCATCAATCTTCCGAACTTCTCAGGCTTGTGCAGAACCTGCCTTAGTGGGGAGTCAGTGAGGACTATCATGGAATGTGCTTGGAAGTAAGGCTTCATCTTCCTTGAGGCATGTATCAGGGCATAAGCCAACTTCTTCATCCGGGGATAGTTTTGTTCAGACCCTTGAAGGGCCTTACTGTTGAAGTACACAGGCCTCTGGATTCCATCCTCTTCCCGTACGATGGCTGCGCTGATCGCTGACTCAGAGACTGCCAGATACACAAACAACCTCTCCCCCGTGATGGGCCGAGACAGCAACAAGGGAGACCCCAAGTAAGACTTGAGTTGGTCAAAGGCTTTTTCACACTCTTCGTCCCACTGTAAGGCCTTTCTCAGAACTTTAAAGAACAGAAGTCACTTTTCCTTCGCCCTGGAAACAAACCTGTTAAGGGCAACCACTCTTTCGGTGAGTCTCTGGACATTCTTGATACTCCTAGGAGTCTTCATGTCGAGCAAGGCCTTGATCTTTTCAGGGTTTGCTTCAATCCCCCTCTGATTAACGATGAACCCCAGGAACTTCCCGGATCTTACCCCGAAGACACACTTTGCTGGGTTGAGCTTCATTCTATACGAGTCCATGACATCAAAGGTCTTCTCAAGGTCTGCTACGTGAGTAAACGCTTTCAGGCTCTTCGTTAGCATATCGTCCACATACACCTCCATGGTCTTACCTATCTGCTCCTCGAACATCTTATTGATAAGACGTTGATATGTTGCCCCCGCATTTTTCAGACCAAAGGGCATCACCTTGTAACAGTACGTCCCATTGTCAGTAATGAAGGTTGTCTTCTCAGAGTCTTTAGCATCCATGAAGATTTGGTTATAACCTGAATAAGCATCCATGAAACTCATGAGCTCGTGCCCTGCCGTTGCATCCACCATCTGGTCTATCCTAGGTAAGGGATAGTTATCCTTCGGGCAAGACTTGTTTAGGTCTGTGAAATCTACACACATTCGCCACTTTCCATTAGCCTTAGGCACAATGACTGCATTTGAGAGCCATTCCGGATAGGTAACCTCTCTTATGAACTCAACCTCTTCTAACTTTTTTACCTCTTCCCGGATGACCTCATACTTCTCCCTGGAGTAGACTCTTCGCCTCTGCTTGATAGGCCTGGCATCTCTGTCCACGTTGAGCTTGTGGGTCATGATCTCAGGGCCGATATCAGGCATGTCTGTGTGACTCCATGCGAAGACACTCTGCCTCCTCCTGAGGAAGTTTATCATCTCTTCCTTGATCCTTGGCTCTAGGGCTTTGCCGACCTGGACGGTTTTTTCTGGCTCGTCCTCATTGAGGACGATGAATTCTACCTCTTTCGCGGCCTCTCCATTCTTCAATTTTGTTTCATATCTTGGATCAAGAGTGTCAATGCTGTAAGTGGCGATTGCTCTTTTATGGGCCTCTTTCTCTTCGGCCGAGTTGAAGTAACACTCCCGCGCCGTGGTCTTATCCCCTTGCACTTCCCCTACTCCATAAGGAGTCGGAAATTTTAGCATCTGATGGACCGTCGACGGCACGGATTCAAACTCTTTGAGGGCCACTCTTCCGATGATGAGGTTGTAGGCCGAGAAGACATTTTCGTCCATAACAAAAAAGTTGATCTTCTTGGTCAACCTCCTAGGCCACTCATCCCCCATCCGTACATCCATTTCATACATGCCTAAGGGGTGCACCTTTTCACCACTGAAGCCTATCAATGGGTGATGGTAGTGCACTAGCCTCGCCCTGCTAAGACCCAGGCTCTTGAAACAAGGCCAGAACATCACATCTGCTGAGCTTCCTCGATCTATGAGGATTCTCCCTACCTCACACCCATGAACCCTTGTTGTTATGACCAAAGGGTCATCATGGGGGGCTAAGATGCCCTTGAAGTCGAGTCTGGAGAACCCCACTATGAGGGTGTCCACATCTACCTTCTTCCTCTTCTGCACTGCGTCAGAAGACATTAGATTCACAACCTCGGTCTTGGCCACTGACCTGGCCTCTGTTTCATGGACCTTCCTATCGGCTACCTCAGAGACACCTCCTGCAAATCCCCCACATATGGTGCTAACACCAAAGGAGATCCTGCTGACCCTCTTCACCGGGGTGTTGTCATCCTTTGGCGGAAGATCCGGGTCGTCTTCATCATCGCCCTCTGAGTCATTGTCCCTTCTGGCCGGGACATCGCCACGGCATCTGTCATTCCTTCTCTTTTTAGGGTCCTCTCTTCCACCCTTTAGGGCCTTGCCATCCACATACTTCCTCATCTTTCCAGACTTCAGCATCTTCTCAATCTCATCCTTTAGAGTGAAGCATCTATCTGTGACATGGCCGTGATCCTGATGGAACTCACACCATAAGTTTTTGTTCCTCTTATGTGGCGGGGCCTTCAGTTTCTCTGGCCACCTCAGAGAACGGTCAGTCTTAATCTCGTTGAGTATGTGCTCACAGCTCACAGTCAGAGGAGTTTAATGAGCAAACTTGTCATCTCCTGACCTCTTCTTCCCCTCTTTCTTACCCTGGGACTTTCCTGTGCTACTGCGGTTCTCCTCCTCATACTTGGCTACCATTGCCTCTTCCGCATTCATCACCTTCCCTGCGGTGGACAGCAGCTCTGCCACTTGGGGGGGTCTTCCGCCAGCTTCCACAATAGCTTCCCCTTCTGGAGGCCTCCTATCAGGGCGGTCATGGCTATGCTCTCTTCGTAATCTTCCACCTCCAACTTCTCCTTGTTAAATCTTGCTACGTAGTCTCTTAGGCTTTCACCTTTAGCCTATTTGACATACAGCAGGTGGGTGGTCTTCTTTTGAGGTCTTACCCCAAAGCAGAAGTTGTGGATGAACCGCTCAGCCAAACCCTTGAAGTTCTCAATCGAGTTCTTCGGGGGGGAGGTGAACCAACTATGAGTTGCTCCTGTCAAGGTCCCTGAGAAGGCCCTGCACTTCATCTCATCAGGTATCGAGTAAATGTATGCCACCGACTGATACATCTCGATATGGTGCATAGGGTTAGTGCTGCCATCATACTTAGGAGTCACTGTAGGAGGTTTGAACTTAGCTGGGGTTAGGAACCCCACTATCCTAGACACAAATGGGGATCCCTCTGAGTAACCCCTCTGTAATGGGTCCCTGCTCTTAATGAGGTCTCCTATCTTCTCCTCTAGGCGTTGGATATAATCATTCTAGGATCTTCTGTCTTCAGCTTGGCCGAGGTTATCCCTTGCCACCTCCTTGCGATGGACAGAGGGTTCCCCAGCCACAACACGTTGACTGTTGACCTCTTCCTGTTCCCTGGCTCTTCCTCCACAGGGTCGGCCTTGGTCTGGCCGACCTTGCCTACCCCCTCTTTGAGAGCCTGCCGCGCTCCTCGACCTTGACAGCCTCTGTCTTAGGTCATTCACTGGGCCCAGCCTCTCGAAGGCCAACCCTCTGCTCAACCTGTCAAAGGCCGACCCTCTCTGTTGGGCCTCATCTCTTCTTCGGTCGACACATCCTTGACTCTGCCTAAGAGGTCGTACGGTGTTATCTGACACCTCATACGGCTCCCAGCAGTCTTCTGGGGCCTCTTCAGCTTCTAGGTCATCATACATGTCCTCTGGGCAAGGGTTTCCCTGCCTCCCCAGGCACAAGCGCCTAGGGTCAGCAACGTCCCTCCTCCGCTGGGGTGCAGGTTGGTCCTTCATGGGCGCCTGGGGTGGTCCCCTGGCGTTAGGATGAAGCTGAACTACCGCCGGAGTTATCATGTCCGGTGAGACTCCAGGTGGCCTCATCATCATGGTTTGGCTGAGCTGGGCAAATTGCTCCTTCATAGCTTGCTGTGTTGCAGCTAAAGATTTCAAGGCTGCTGCTACCTCCGCCATTTCGGACTGGGGAGGAGCCTGACTGAAGCTAGCCCCTCCACCTCCGGGCGGCGGAAGAGGCGGTGGTAATTCTGGTGCCATGTGTTACCAATAAAGAGCTTGAGCAGCAAGTAAGCTTAATACCTTAAAGGACCTCTTTTAATGGTGAAACAGCTCCACGCAAGGGGTGGTTCCTGGTTCACCACCAGAGTCTCCGATGAGGTTTAGCAGAAAAAGAGGAAGAGATAGCTTCTCCTTCCCACAGACGACGCCAAAATGATGATGCTAAGAATCAGCACCACCAGGTAAGGTGTTTCCAAGCTCAATATATGAATAACAATGGCAGCACAGCTATATAAAGAGATAAGAGAAGGAGGTGAGGATATGAGGAATCAACACTGGAATTTAAGTGGTTCAGCCAATCTGGCCTACGTCCACTGTGAGTGTGTGAGTAATATCACTGAATGAAGGCACTAATGGCCATAGATACAATTCTCTCAAGCTTTCTCTCTCTACTGTATATTTAGACAGAGTTTCAGCTAGGGTTTGATAACTGGGATCCTTTTGCAAGGTAGGGGATGACCCCTATATATAGCACCAAGGGGGTGTAATGTACCCCCCATACATGCAATGAGCATGCGTGTGATATCCTCACCAATGTGGGAGTGCCATCTGTCACTGTCACATGTAAGGAATGATGATGAAATATTCTCCCCATGTGTGGAGAATAATCTTGTTACAACTGATTTGTGCCCAGGTGTCCTTTTCCAAATGTCAATAGATGCTCGACAGTCATATTGGTGGATGACCTCGGCCTGGGAGAGGCCGAGCTGTAAAAGCTTGATGTCCGTTCAATCTGAGATGTGTCATAAGGAGTCTCGGCCTGATCTCAGCCTAGACATATGATGGGGTCGGCCCGAGCTGAGGTTGAACATATAGCATGCTGATGATTACTAATGTTTCTCGTCACCTCGGCCCAAGCCGAGGTAGGACTGGTTCCATGTTGAAGGTGATCAGGGCTCCTTGTCACCTCGGCCTACTACTGGCCGAGGTTGCTATACCCAGGTACATGAGGATGCTGTTGATGCCTGCGATGCGCATAGTGTCCCTTGAAGTGTATATGGCAGTGTCGGCCTGGGCTGAGGTTGGTCTGGCCGAGGGATGATGTGGTGGACCCCTGGCCTATATAGGGTCGATCAATGTCTCGGCCATCATCTCGGCCGAGGTAGGTGTCCCTGGGCCGAGGTTACACTCGGGGCATATCAGTGATGTATCTCAAAGTAAAAAACTTGAGGATGTAAAACGGAATCTAGAACAAAAAATGGGAGAAAAGGCCAACATCAACACTAATTTTCCCTGTTACAATTGTCAGCCTATATGCATACCGTGACATTTTCATTAGTTATGGAAGAGAAGAAAGATAACCAAAATACTTACCCTTCTCACTAAATTCAGACAAAGATGGCGCTTGATATCTCTCTTGAGATCTTTGGGTAGACTCTGGACCAAGCTCTCTTCATCAACTCCCCTTGTTTCCAGCCACTTGTATTGATCGTAGTGCCTAACTCTTTCCCTGAGCTCCTGAGGAAGTAATCTATGATGCATCCACTGCTCCGAATCACGCCTTTTGATCCTCATCTCTTCAAGCCGAACTGTAATAGATTGAAGATATGTCTGTTCCAACAGAATACTATAAACGTCGGCTATTGAAGTATGAATTTTGTATATACTTACATATACATATGAAATTTTTTATATGAATCAACACATTTAGAGACAATATCTTACTAATTTACAAAAGTGGCTGATTATTTTTTATTTACTACTGATACGTGAGAAAAATGAGACATCAACATAATATAGCAAAATTTTCTATCCTCAAAATTCTGATTAGTTCATTAAATCACAATCCGAATGTCAAATCTACTAAACCCCAAGCTACAAACATAGTAAAATTTAACACAGAATTAATGTACGTAGGAATTTATAGGTTGGGAAGATAATTTGCAAAGAAACAACCAATATTTTAATGTACGTAGTGGTGTATACTAGGATTGAGAAAAAGAAGTTATAATGTATGCACATATGTAAACAAGTTTAACCCAATGTTCATGACTACTTATGTCACCAACTTCATAATACATTTTTTCCCTTTCTTCTTTCTCTCTTTTAGTTGTGTGCATTTTTTTCATTTTTGGCAGGGGAGTTGTCGGTCTGGGTATTACAACTAGTTCTCCCATTTGAACCCACGTGCTCATAAACTTCTATATAAAAAATTGTCTGTTTAAAACGATTGGTGAAGGGAGATGAAGCCACACCGAGTTTCCTACGTCAACTTAATTTCAGAGACTTTGTGCGACTCCAAGTTGTTTTTATAGAAACAACTGAAACATCAGCTACTCGCAGCTCGACTGGTTAAATGTACTATTTTTTAAATTAAAAAATTTAATTTTTTCAACCTCCCGATAATTTATAGTTTTGTTTCACCCAAAACCAAATCGACTCGAATACCAAGTCAATAAAATTAGATGGTCAAGTGTTTGACCGAAACACTACCTTAACCATGGCCTAATCGGACATCATCCCCCACTCCTCTGGCACTCTCTTTCCAACTATAATCCTTTCAGCTAACTCAGTTAAAAATAAACAGCTATCTACCTCACCTCTAAGGTAGCGACTAATGCTAGATTGGAAGTGAGGAAAGACACACTTTTAAATAAGAGGGTTTAAAATAAATAGGACTAAAACAAAGTGTGTGGAGTGCAATTTTAGTAATAGTACGATAAAAAATGGGAACGTGGTGAAATTTGAGAGTCAAGAGATACCTAAACGTGATCGTTTTCATTATTTATGCTCGATTATCCAAATAGATGGAGATATTAGTGATGATTTCACTCATAAGATTAAAGCAGGTTGGGTCAAAGTGATGAAGTGCTACCGACCTATTACGTAGTCAAATTATACCTTTGAAGCTAAAGTAGAATTTCTACAAGACAATCATCAAACCTGCCATGTTACTTTCAACGGAGCGTTGGGAAAAAAATAAATGTGCAAAAAATAAGCGTGACGGAGATGCGAATGTTAAGATGAATGTGTGGTAAAACTCGGAAGGATAACATTAGAAATGAACATATTTGTGAAACAATATAGTTAGCTCTTATAGAAGATAAATTGAGAGAAAATCGACGTCGATAGTTTTGACACGTTAAATGTAGACCAATAGATCCCCGTAAGGAAGAGTGACCTAATTAGTATTGATGGTATTGATATGGGTAAAGGTATGCCTAAATTGATTTGGTGAGATATAATAAAAAAATGACATGATATCAGGTAATTTAACAGAGAATATTGCACTGAATAGAACATAATGGTAATATAGGATTCATATAATCAGTCCAAAATAAATGAGAAAAGGCTTTGTTAAGTTGAGTTGTATGTATAAGTATAGACAAACGCCAACATATTATGGTATACATATGCTATAAGAGGATGTATCACACCTACGAACAGTTTGTAAAGATTTCTTAAAATGGGTCATTCATATGATGGGTGTAGAGCTATATTAACCATACTATTGAAACACACAACAAGAAACTCATTCCACAAGTAAAAAAAATGGCGATAGACAAACAACATTGAGTGCCAGTGGCAACTTTGATGCCACATGCATAATTGAATATAATGGATAAAATCGAGGGCAAGGGGCATACTCGAAGACAAAGGGTAACAACGAAAATATCACAAACAAATTAATGTGTCTCTTACATAACCAAAGCACAAGGTGTGAACTTGTAAACTGTAAGGGGATCGACCCTATCATAACATGTAAACCTAAATCGGGTGGGACTTATGGGGTAAAGTAAGGCCCAGGTCTCACCCCCTTTTTCTAGAGCCCCTAAGATATGTGAATTAGAGATTACAGAGAATGGGTTTGCTAACAAAGTTTATAACCTCGAAAAGAAAATAAAGGCACTAAATGTCGCCCCATTCCCGAGACTACCCACTGGAGGCCAAGATCATCCTCCCTCTCCCCCCCAACTCAATATATCAATGGCCTCAACCTAAAACCTAACAAAAACATGATCATCACAAACCTTTATCAAACTTGTCCCCCTCTGATAACCCAACCCTGTAAAGGCATCACACTTTATGTCATCTCAGCACCCCCATCTCCCTCTCGAGACCTAATAGATAAGTGGGATCACTTTGCCTTATAATGAACCTAACATCACTTGTAGTTTCCAACAATACCTTTTTGAGATCAAAGGGTCCTAAAGACACCAAGCCACACTATATATACCCCATATGCCTCATTAATACAGGTGAACCAATTCTCACATCCTTATATCATAATCCAACCGAGAACATCACATTTACTCCTCTTCCCCAAAATCATGACAATAATATACTTCAATCCTCCCCATTTCTCAATACCAGTGTTGTCTTATACGGACTCTCTATCGAGGTGCTTACACTCTCACCCTTTGTTACACACTTGGCTCTTGATAATTTAGTTATGGTAATAGGTGTGAAATACGAGAAAAATCTATTCTCCTGAGTAGTCCTAATCACGGGCCAGTAATTCCGGTGTTAAGACACCTACTCCACCTTTTTCGGGTCTCAATGTGAATATTTAAGTGTTCTGGCGGCCAAGGTGACGTGTCATGAATATGTTTTCTAAATGGAATGTAAAATGTACAAGTATAAACATGTGACAGGCTATAAAACACGAAACTCTACAAAACCCCGAATCCTTATTTGACACGTTTCAGACATTGATTTGCTGGGGACACGCTCGGACACACAAGGTTACGCGTGTCATTGAGTATCCTATTAATTTTTAAACATATATAAATGTTGGATATGCTGGGACGCTCGAGATACACTAGGACACACCAAAAATACATTATTGGCCAGGTGGAGGTCATTTGAATATACTGAAACCAAAAAATGGGGTAATGTCACAAAATATTATCTTGAAAACAAAAGAGGCTTTAAAACACACCATTTGCTTGTGCTTTTCAACATTGAAGGTTCTTCGCTCTCCGTGGGTTTCAGTTTGAGGAGTTTCTTCGCATCCAATGTTCTTTGCTCATTGTGTATTCTTTGAGAGACGTATTTGTTCTTTGAATTGTGATTTTGTTCTCTACTCGTCGTATTTCTTCTTTGAACCACTTATAAATTATTTCACATTCACACTACTTACTACACATTTTCCATTTTAGCTTCCTTTTTATTTTGTAACCTTTTGATTTTTTTTCATGATTCTTTTTCTTATCTAGTTCTATTTATTTTTCTTATAAGACAACTAATGTTATCTAGTTTTATTTTGTTGAATTTTTATAGTATTAATAGTTTTTATTCATTAATACATATACATATACATATACATATACATATACATATATATATATATATATATATATATATATATATATATATATATATATATATATATATATATATATATATATATATATATATATGAAAAATGAAAATAATATTATATGTATTCCAACATATTTGCACCCTACATTTTGAAAAATTTGTGTATCCCGTGTCCAAGACGTGTCGTATCCCATATTGCATGTCGAGTTCGTGCTTCATAGTTCATAGGAAACAAATTAAGGTGAGGCATTTTTATATATGCTATAGGAAGATGTATCCTGTGTACGAATTTGAAGTAGGTAGAATGAAAATCTGCATATTTCAGTTAAATATGTCAAAGTTTGTAAAGGTTTATTAAAAAAAAGTTTCATTCATATGATGGGGATTTCTTGAAAAAGGTAGAGGGTGACAAAATAACTAAACAACAGGAAGGATAGCAGCTATAGCCCATAAATTGGATCGACAAAGGTCTGCTACATCAGGAGTGGCATTCTCAGTCTCCAAGATTTGGCTGAAGAAGATGGGTACATTGTTGTCCTCTGTTTAAACCAAGATTTAAGTTCAGTATTGCTATTTTAATAATAAGGGCTGATGTATTCTGTTTAGGTGCTGCCAACCGTCTCTAGACTAGTGCACATATTTGGCAAAAGCTAAGTAGAGTAAATTAATGTTGACTTTATAAATGATAAGGTGACCTTTTAAGGTTTAATCAAGAGAGAGTTTTGACAAGAAAAAATAGACATAACATGTCCGAAATGTTTCATTTATTTATGTCGTACGCCGCTACATTTGGCACGTCTCCTCACGATCTAACATTACGGCCTCTATCCGAATTCCGGGAATCAAGCATGCATTATCTCCACTAATATGTCCCACATATGCCTCAACGACTTCACGTTCCAAGATTTTAGGGACTTAATGCAAAGTGGTACGCAAGGGAAGTCAAAACAGTGAAAAAAAGGCACGATAGGAGAGTTCAAGGGAATTTTCGTAATTTCACATCCATAGTTTGGAGGTCTGGTCAACTAGAAAGTTGAAGATCTCGCCGCAACGAAGATACTAGAAAAAACGGCACCTCAATCCGAGCTACGGTGAAGGAGTTATGACCTTTTGAAGATAGAGAAAATTCCTTAAAGAATGCTGTTTTTTTTTGTACGCTGGATAGAATTTTAGAGTTTTAAGAACGTGGGACTCTTCATATTTTTTCCTATAAATACCAACTTCGGGGGAGTTGTTTTGCGAGACTTTAGGAGACGAATTTGAGAGTCCAAATACATCTAGTCTTCATATTTTTGAGTCCCAAGACTCATGTTTTGATTCACACATCATTGCCAAACCTTTGTGAATCCTTTTGCAACCCAAGAACACAACTTTGGTTTTTTCAACCCTTGTGGAGGAGACCGTTCTTCTTCTTCATTACAACCCTACTGGAAAGGGATAATTCCAGTCGTGACTACAGAATCCGATACCCGAGGGTAATTCTTAGTCAACTTGTATTTTCATTGTAATCCGATTGTAAGCCGTTTTCTTACAAATTATAGTGAAAATAAATGGTTTTGCCCCTGAGGGGGATTTTTCCTTAATTGCATGTGTTTGAATGTTCTTGCGTAGATTATTTATTTATTCAATCACATACTGCTGCATGTTTAGGGTTTGTTTGTGTTAAAAGGGTTTTATATATGGTTTGATCATTTGAACGCGAGCACACACGTTTCTCAAATTGGTATCAGAGCAGGTTACGCTAATCTATCGCGTATTCCTTTTTTTTTCTCCGCAAATTTTTTCTAAGATATCAATTTTCTGAAAAAAATGATTTTTGAAAAAGTGCGTGTTCAAATGGAGAAGTCATATTATAAAATGCCTATTTTTGACGGGACAAATTATGCTTATTGGAAAGCCCGTATGAGGTCGGCTTTAAAAGCCATTGATGAACGTGTCTGGATTTTGGTTGAACGAGGGTGGACTCCTCCCACCGTGACTGTTGATAATGTGACCAACTTGAAACCTGACATTTCTTGGTCTGATGAAGAAATTAAATGGTCATCTTTTAATTCTAAGGGTCTAAGTGCTATTTCTGGGTCTGTCACACCTGATGAGTTCAAACGCATAATGACGTGTACCACGTCAAAAGAGGCATGGGATGTTTTACAACTCACCCATGAAGGAACTAATGCTGTGAAAGAGTCTAAGTTGCAAAACTTGACAACTCAATTTGAAACAATCACCATGCATGATTCTGAATGCTTTGATGAATTTTATGCTAGACTTTCTGACATTGTGAATACTAGTTTTAATCTTGGTGAACAAATTCCGAATGCTAGAGTTGTTAAAAAGATTCTTCGTTCTTTACCTAAGCGTTTTATCCCTAAAGTCACTGTGCTAAATTCTATGGGTAATTTAAATACGCTAAAATTGGAAGAACTTGTAGGAGATTTGCAAACTTATGAAATTGATATGTTCCCTAAAAATGCTAAATCTAAAGATAAGTGAATTGCTCTTAAAGCCCAAGAGAGAAAGAATGAGGGGTCAGCTAGAAAGAGGGTAGAGTCATCTAGAAAGAGAGAGACTGACAAGTCAGATTCTGAGTGCGATTTTGACTTAGATGATTTGGCTCTTTTCGCAAAAAAATTCAAGAGGATTCTCAAATTTAAGAAAAATGGCAATTTTAAAGATAAAAAGAAATTTGAGAAAAATAAGTTTGAAAAGAAAAATGAAAAAGTTTCCAAAAATCCTTCTCTGAAAGAAAGTGAGAGATGTTTTGAGTGTGATGGTAGGGGTCATAGAGCTTTTGAGTGTGCCAATCGTCTGAATAGAGAGAAAGGGAAAGCTGTCCTTAATGCTACCCGTAGTGACGACAGTGAGGTCGAGACGGTGGATTCTGGAGATGAGTCACCGCATGAGTGTAACTTCACCGCATTCATGGCCCGCCAAGTGAGCACTCCTAGTTCTCCTCACGACGATGAGGATGATGCTTCACAGGGACACCTCGACAGTGAGATCGATGTGAGTGAGGGGGAGGATGACACAAGTGAGAGCGAGAGTGATATACAACGAGCCTACGCTGAGTTATATTCTGAGTCTTTTAAAACTAAAAAGCGTAACAAAACGTTAGTTCTTAAGATCACTTGCTTAGAGGAAGATTTAAGGAAAGCGAGAGAAAGAGAGTTCTCCACCTGCACCGCCCTGAGAGAGAGAGAATCTACCTGTGTCGAGAATGAGAATTTGTTTAGAGAGAGAGAGTACTCTAGAGAAAGAGAGAGGGGACTTGATCAAGCAAGTGTCTAGTCTTACGAGTCAGCTCCATTCCTCCGTGGAGACTCGGAAGAAACTTGAAGCCCTTGTTTCCCAGCTGACTCATGATCTTGAGAAAGCACGGGAAGTCAAGGTACAAATCGAGGACAGATCTGGGAAGATGGGAAAGATGCTCCTCGGCACTGCTTTAGGTTTTGGTGATCGTCAAGGAATTGGATATGATGGTGCCTCCACGTCCCAAATTTCACCTGGACCAGTTCCTGAGTTTACTACAACTCCTTATGGTCACCGTAAAAAACCTCGAAGGAGAGTTCGACCAAGAAAAGCAAACCAAGGTCCACCTTTGACTGAGCTCTTTTGTACTTATTGCAAAAGAAAAGGCCACCTTAGGGAAACTTGCTATAGCATGGGTCGGACACGACGTACTACTGCTCCACCACGACATACTGATGAGTTTTCTAGTCTGAGAGAGCGAGTTGAGTTCTTAGCTGCCACGACTCAGAGTTTGATGAAAGAATTCCGACGGATGTCTTCGCCGTTAGTGAATGCTTCTTACATTCCAGCTAAAACCAACAAAGGCAAACAAAAGGTCATCTCTGCTTGGGTGCCTAAGAAAGATAAAAAGGCCTTTGTTGTTCATGTTGCTCTCAAAGCACATAATACCTCACAGTGGTATTTTGATAGTGGGTGCTCCAGACACATGACAGGTGATGCCTCATTTTTTACTACTCTTGAGGATTATCAAGATGGCAGAGTCACCTTTGGAGATGGGAGTAAGTCTAGCATTATAGGACGAGGTACTATCGAGTTACCTGGTTTTCTTAAGCTAGAAAATGTTTTGTACGTCAAAGGTTTGAAAGCAAACCTTCTCAGCATTAGCCAGCCGTGCGACACTAACTTTGCAGTAAAGTTTGACCGGGACGCGTGTAAAGTCTACAATCAAGCCGGTAAACTTTTGATGCAAGGGGTGAGGACCGAGGATAATTGCTATGGGACTGAGCCCACATCCTCACTTGTCTGCAACAGCGCCACGATCACTCCTATGGATCTGTGGCACCAACGTCTAGGTCACGTGAACGTTAGAGATCTTAATCGTTTATCTAAAAAGGACCTAGTACGTGGCTTACCATCTCTTGGAAAGTCAACTTCGACCGTTTGTGGACCCTGTCAGTTGGGAAAACAAATTCGTAGTCCTCATAGGAAGTTACATTCCATTACCACCTCTCGTGTTCTGGAGTTGATTCACATGGATCTTATGGGTCCCACTCGTACTGAGAGTCTAGGTGGTAAGAGGTACATCCTCGTGATGGTAGATGATTTCTCCAGATACTCCATTGTAGGTTTTCTGAGAGAGAAATCCGATGCTGTAGATTTCTTAACGATCAAGTGCCGTGTCCTGCAAAATCAACACGGTGTCACTATTAACAGAATACGTAGTGACAACGGCACTGAATTCAAGGAAGCAAAGGTTGATTTGTACTGTGATAGCCTTGGGATCAAACATGAGTTTTCTGCTGTGAGAACTCCTCAGCAAAATGGGATTGTTGAGAGAAAGAATAGAACGATCCAAGAGATGACTAGATTTATGCTTCTAGGTCGTAAAGTTTCTAGGAGATTTTGGGCAGAGGCAGTGTCTACTGCATGCCACACGGTGAATAGGGTGTATCTGTGTCCACACACACTTCACACTCCTTATGAGTTGTGGACTGGCAAGAAGCCCAACCTGACATATTTCCGTGTCTTTGGGAGTAAATGCTACATCCTACGGGATAAAGAGCAATTAGGAAAGTTTGACTCCCGAAGCAACGAGGGAATATTTCTAGGATATTCATCGAATAGCAGAGCGTACCGGGTTTTTAACCTGAAGAGATCTAAGATTATGGAATCAATAAACCTCACCGTGCAAGATGACGAACCTCCGACGGTTATTGATCCTAACCTTCAGTGTGAGGATGAGGATTGTTCTGACAGTGATTTACCTGTTCCTCTCTCACACTCTGTGGACCCTACTCATGTGTTAGGGGACACACCTGCTTGGGTTCGCAAGAGTCATGACCCTTCTGCCATTGTTGGTGATCCCACTCTAGGGGTCAAGACTCGTGCTCAGCTAGAGAACGTTGTTAGCCATCTTTGCTACACGTCCAAAGTCGAGCTCAAGAACCATAAATAAGCACTCAAGGATGAACACTGGATATCTGCTATGCAGGATGAGTTGCTTCAGTTTACAAAGAATGATGTCTGGGAACTTGTCCCCCGACCTAGTGAGATTAATGTGATAGGTACCCGATGGATTTTTAAGAATAAAATGGATGAAAATGGTACCATAATCCGAAATAAGGCTAGGTTGGTCGCTCAAGGCTACACACAGATAGAGGGTGTAGACTTTGGGGAGACATTTGCTCCTGTTGCGAGGCTTGAGTCCGTCCGTCTTCTGCTCGCCATCGCATGTCATCTGCGCTTCAAGGTGTATCAGATGGATGTCAAGAGTGCCTTTTTGAATGGCATTCTACAGGAGGAGGTTTATGTGGAACAACCAAAAGGGTTTGAAGACCCTCAGCACCCTGAGCACGTCTACTATCTGAGGAAAGCCTTGTATGGTTTGAAGCAAGCACCCCGTGCTTGGTACGAGAGGCTTAATTCTTATCTCTTAGCTCGTGGCTTCAAGAGAGGGGGAGTAGATATGACGTTGTTTGTCAGGAGAGATGACGGTGTTATTTTGGTTGCCCAGGTCTATGTGGACGACATAGTCTTTGGATCCACATGCTCCCAGCATGCTCACCACTTTGAGGAGGATATGAAAAGTGAGTTTGAGATGAGCATAGTTGGTGAGCTTACATTCTTCCTTGGTCTCCAGATTCGTCAGCTAGAGGATGGGATGTTCATCTCCCAATCCAAGTATGCTAGAGACCTAGTGAAGAAATTTGGTTTAGACTCCGCTAAGCATGCACGTACACCTATGAGTACCACTACCAAGCTTAGTAAGGACACTTCAGGCAAGGACGTAGAGCAAACCTTATATCGGAGTATGATAGGTAGTCTCCTCTACTTGACTGCCAGTCGTCCCGACATCGCCTTTAGTGTTGGAGTCTGTGCGCGTTATCAGGCATCCCCAAAAGAGTCACATTTACTTGCTCTAAAACGTATTATTAAATACATAAGTGGGACTCTCTCATACGGGATTTGGTATTCCTTTGATACCGATGACCGTCTATCCGCCTACTCGGATGCCGATTGGGCTGGGGATGTAGATGGATGTAGGCGCACTTCTGGTGGGTGTTTCTATTTTGGTTCTGCTCTTGTTTCCTGGCTGAGCAAGAAGCAAAATTCCATCTCTTTGTCCATTGCAGAGGCTGAGTACATAGCCGCCGGGAGTTGTTGCACACAACTCTTGTGGATGAAGCAAATGCTGGAGGATTATGGGATATCACAGGACACCATGACCATTTCCTGTGATAACACGAGCGCGATACACATATCCCGTAATCCAGTTCAGCATTCGCGCACAAAACACATCAGGATACGTGAGCACTTTATTCGTCAGTTAGTTGAAGAGAAAGTCGTATCCCTGAGTTTTGTTCCTACCGACCGTCAGTTAGCCGATATTTTCACGAAACCTTTAGATGCCCTTGGATTTGAGAGTCTTAGGAAATCTTTAGGGATTTGCACAGTTGACTGAGGGGTTGGTCTATGTCTAGAATAGGATGCTTCTTCATGTTCATATCATATGCTTCCTATTGATAGTCTGTTTTATATGTACCATTACTTTGTTGTACAGCTTTGTTTTATTCCTTTTGCTTTTTATATTTTTTTTGAAAAAAAATACAAAAATATTTTCCTTCAAGAAAAATTTTGAGAAAAGCACAAAAAGATTTTATTTTTTTTCCAAATTTTTGAAAAAATCCAAAAAGATTTTTGTATTTTTCTTCTTTTATGGATGAGCATGTAAGATAACCAAGTCACAACTTCATTCCATTTATCCATGTGACTGTTTGATAGAGATTTGAGAGGCTACATCATTTCATCCATGTGCTTTACATTGATTGGAGTCTTTGAGATGTAATTAGTGATATCTTCCTACATGTTTGACTCCTATATCCTTTATTGCACACATGCACGGCTATATTTGATTATTGCACTTGTCTATCTCATGTTGGCTTGCGTGTTTTCATCTCAATCATGTCTATACAATGTACAATATGCGATAAAACTTGACAAGATTGGAATGCATGTAAAAATCGTTTTGGTGAGACTGTGTGTTTTTGTATAACGGGGAGGGGCTGCGAAAGGTAATCATCTATCCTTTGCGCGAAAGCCACCGTTAAAAAGGACCTAAAAAATGGAGGAATTTTAATATCCGAGGTCCAAAGAGGTTAAAAGAGCCCGAAAAAATTTAAAGGCAATAAAAAGCAATTCATGCCAAATATGGGCCACTTAGGTTTCACCATCAATTCTCCAAAGTTTGAGAATTTAGAATGCCTCTATTCAATACAATATCTGAGGAAGTTTGGTTGGAGAATCTAAACGGGTTTGCACTTCCTTGAAAGTCCTGAAAAAGCATAAAATCATTTTGGACGTTATTGGTGTGAAAATCATTTTGAGCTTTGATTTGTTGATTTGATTGAGTCAATATCTTATACTGTCACTCTTTTACACCAAAGGAAGCATTTGAGTTCATTCGCTAGGAATATCCAATATTCATCGTGCACATATGTCATGTTTGTATGCATTGATTTTCCTATCGAATTTGATCACACCACTTCATTTACGCTATCATTGACTTGGTTGCTTTCTGTTTATTCATGGTGTGTTTTTATCCTAGTGACACCCCACACTTGCTTATTTGATTTATTTCTCTAATTTGTCCATTTGGGGACATCATAAAAAGGGGGAGAAAGAATTATCATATTATGGGGGAGTTTGAATTCTGGGGGAGTTTTTGAGATGTTGCTTATATTTTTATCATATATTGATATCCATGTTATCTCATTTCAAACTCGATATGTCACGTGGTATTTGCTTTGTCTCATGTGTGTAGGTATGAAGATTGCAGATCTATATGTTGCACACCCTGATGAGAAAAGTTTTGAGATTCCTGAAGAATTAAAGAACAAACGATGAAGACTATTCATTTGTACCTTTTCCAGTTTTGGGTTCATGGGAGGGTAGATTTGTATAGGCAATTTCATATTTGATAATTCGGATTTTTTATGTATGTACCGGCATAGACATAGGAGGAGATTTGTAAGGACATTTTTCACATGTCCGAAATGTTTCATTTATTTATGTCGTACGCCGCTACATTTGGCACGTCTCCTCACGATCTCACATGACGGCCTCTATCCAAATTCCGGGAATCAAGCATGCATTATCTCCACTAATATGTCCCACATCTGCCTCAACGACTTCACGTTCCAAGATTTTAGGGACTTAATGCAAAGTGGTACGCAAGGGAAGTCAAAACAGTGAAAAAAGGCACGATAGGAGAGTTCAAGGGCATTTTTGTAATTTCACATCCATAGTTTGGAGGTCTGGTCAACTAGAAATTTGAAGATCTCGCCGCAACGAAGATACTGGAAAAAACGGCACCTCAATCCGAGCTACGGTGAAGGAGTTATGACCTTTTGAAGATAGAGAAAATTCCTTAAAGAATGCTGTTTTTTTTTGTACTCTGGATAGAATTTTAGAGTTTTAAGAACGTGGGACTCTTCATATTTTTTCCTATAAATACCAACTTCGGGGGAGTTGTTTTGCAAGACTTTAGGAGATGAATTTGAGAGTCCAAATACATCTAGTCTTCATATTTTTGAGTCCCAAGACTCATGTTTTGATTCACACATCATTGCCAAACCTTCGTGAATCCTTTTGCAACCCAAGAACACAACTTTGGTTTGTTCAACCCTTGTGGAGGAGACCGTTCTTCTTCATTGCAGCCCTACTGGAAAGGGATAATTCCAGCCGCGACTACAGAATCCGATACCCGAGGGTAATTCTTAGTCAACTTGTATTTTCATTGTAATCCGATTGTAAGCCGTTTTCTTACAAATTATAGTGAAAATAAATGGTTTTGCCCCTGAGGGGGATTTTTCCTTAATTGCATGTGTTTGAATGTTCTTGCGTAGATTATTTATTTATTCAATCACATACTGCTGCATGTTTAGGGTTTGTTTGTGTTAAAAGGGTTTTATATATGGTTTGATCATTTGAACGCGAGCACACACGTTTCTCAGAAACTTTCCAAGAATATAAATAATCCATCCAGATCCCAACCTGTATATTTTTCTATACTTTCTCCAACTTTAGGGAACAATATAATGAAAAGTGAATATTTTATAAGAAAGACTATAGAAAGATAGATGATATACACATGAATGTGCAAAGGCGTATAAGAGTACAACTCTGTAGAGATGTAAAAAGATATTGAAAGTAGATTTTAATAGTATAAACTTGCATTTAGCGTAAAGGGAAATTCGTGTAGAAGTGTTGGTGATCAGACTTCAAATGGGTAAATTTTGTGTCGGGAGCATTGTGGCGTCGGTCCAGAACAAATCTGTTGATTCGAGGGAGCCAAGCTTGGAATGAAAGAGTTGTCGTTTTGACGCTGAAGAAAATAGTGGAAAAGAAGATGCTTTGCGAGAGTCAAATTATTGGATTGTTATGGGCAGCTTCCACTTCAAGATAAGGGAATTTTATTTCTCTTGTGTTGGAATGATATTGTTTGTTGAGACATTTTGGAAGTATCTTTCTTTGCATTTTTTATTGATTTCAAAGTATTTTGGTGGAGAATTCCCCCCCCCCCCCCAGTGGTGATAATTTCAACGAGTGGTGTGGAGAATTGCGGGGATCAAAATTTTACTACGAGGGCACAAATTTAATTACACATAATATAAACTTCTGCACATTTCCAAATGGTCATTCCAGAACCGCTATGAACACCATCCAGTGTTCCTGATGGTAGGGAGGTTCATGTAGTTTTTTAAACAACTATGGAGTTTGTTCACCCTATTGTTTGAAAGTCGTCTGATGCTGAGTCTCCAAGCAACGATCGTTATAAATGTTAACAAAAAACATTGATGTTTATGTACTCTCAAATGACAGAACACCGAGCAGTTACTTCATTTATCCAAACATCACAATATAGATCTCTAATGAAAACACAACAGTTTACAGATGTTATACGAGTATGCTAGTTGTTATTTAGAATCACTTTATACAAAATTTTACATCCCTTAGAATCAAATGATGTAAGGCCAGATATTCATGTTGAGACACAGATTACTTGATATCATATGGCATGTAAAATCAATTTGCACCATGCAGAAATCAATAATAGGATCGGCATGTTTTCCAATCAAATTCTGCACCCAAACCTATCTGAGACTGTCAAACAATTAGATTTTGGGTCCTTCACAATTAGGTCACTGAGAAACTATTTTCTAATCTAATAAGGTCCATAGTAATTTAAGCTATTAGGACGTAGCCCATATACCTTCAGGTCAGTCATAAGGAATCTATGATTTCGATAAAGTATCTGTGCCACATCCAGAAGCTCATATTCATCGAAGGATGGCATTCAAAACTTCAATTTCACATGATTCCAATCAGAAGAGCGAAAAGAAGGAGACCAAAGATGCCCATAAATATGGAAAAGATAATTTCCTCACAGAAGGTACTGGTTTCGAACCCCTGACCAAGTGTACTGTCAAAAATGAAATACCAAACCAATTCAGGAATGAGGCTTTGGATTTACACAGATTGACACTTTACATATCGTACTGAATTTCATACATGAAAATAATGCGAGGATAGCTGAAAATAAAATAAAATTACAAGCTGCGCCAACTAAATATTAAAAATGGAATGCAAATTAACACTCTATATTGTGTTATCATTTGAGGAGATCCATGCCTAAATGTAAATACAGAGAGAATGAGATGGATCATCATATATGCAATTATTCGGGAAGTAACTACACGACACCTGTATAGATTCCTATTCGGACTTCTTTGTCTAAAACCTTTATTTATTCATAATATACTAAGGAGGGGCACAATATTTGGGTTTTTTTCAATAATTATTATTAAACTAAAGTTCTACATAAAATGGTAAATATCAGACTAAGGTACCTTCAATAATTTTTTCTCGGCTTATCCCCAATTTTGTCAGTGTTGTGAAGCTTAATGGTCACGTTCCTAGTTGTACCCGGTTGAAAATAAAATAATTTTGAAAAATATAAATATAACGACAAAAAAAAAAATAATGAAAGGAAAAAAGAAAAAAAAGAAAAACCAAAAGACCACCGCCACATCCCCTGAACCCATATCATTTCCCTTCACCCTTCCCTCATCCCCACCTGAACACCAGTGCAACATCTCCCACCCCTTGCTATGCTACCGTCTCTCCCACCTCCACTAGAACACCATCATCACCCCTTGTATACATACACATAAGCAAATGGTTCCAGAACTGTATATGCGTATACACACACATATACCCACTAATTGTGAGGTAAGTGCCCCTCCTAATTTAATAAAGAATTAGTGGAGGGTATCTTAGTATAATATCGCCAATTATCAGGGTAACGAAAAAAATAGATATAATGCATTTTGACATTTTTCTGGCCTTTACTCTTGCAATGACTAAGGACAGTTCTTTATTCTCCTACAAAGCTTCGATCATCTATGTACATCAATGATGTTTGTGGGAGTATTGCACTTCTTGATTTTTTTTCTTCCCAGAAGAGAACGGAAGCACTATTCTTTAGTAAATTGAGGTAGGTTTATTGCAGATTAAAGCACTCCAGCTATATCAATGAAGTTTGTCATGTACGAAATGCGCCATGAAATAACAATGATCTAAGGTTTCTGGCTTGACGATGAGAGATGAGACAATTCTTTTTGCATTTAGTTTGATCAAAATCATTTTTATTATTCTTCCCTTCCAGCCCCTTCCCTCCAACACACCCACACGCAAAAAAAAGACTAGTGTTCTTTAACCATTTTGAGATGTGTCTAAGAGTCTTCCGAGAGTTAGTCCTAGCGTCATATTACAATAGAGAGTGCAAACTGCAGTAACATGAACGAGGGACCAAATATAAGTGGGACTAACTGAAATGATGTACAGAAGGCCCCACGGGAATCATTTATATTTTTCCTTTTATTATTTTTATGTTTTAGTTGTAGTTGTTAGGTTTAATAAGGGTTGGGGTAGGTATTTTTGTAATATGAATGTTCTAGTCCATGTGAGGTCATTGGTGATGTCACCCATGACATCACATGTGACCTAAGCATTCCTTAGTACGCAAGTCAATGTTTAAAAAGGCGAAAGGCGAGGCGGGCGTTTTGGTCGCGACGAGGCGAGGCGTAAGCCTCACCGAAAAGAAAAAAAGTTGGGGAAAAAAAATATAAAAAGTCTAATAATTTCACAAAAAAATAATCCAACATATTAAATGATGCAAAAGGGTCCATAATCATTCAATCCATCGACCCATCAAACTTAAAGTTCATCTCCATTTCATCAGTACCATATTGTTCATCACAAAAACATAGAAAAACAAAGCATCCCCTCAAGTTTACTACTAAAACAGTAATGGATCATTCGTATCCAAAGGCTTGAAAGGAGGATTTGATCCATCCTCATCGCCGCTATCATCACCATCGCTAATAGGATCGTCCATGGAATCATCATCATATCTAATGGTCATCTCGTCATCATCATCACCCGAGTCAACATCAACAAATTCATCTTCTTCATCTACCAAGATCCCCTTTCCTTTACCTATAAGATAAACTATAATTATTTTAACTCTTTAAAATAATTATTTAATGTAAAAAAGACAATTGTGAATACTAACCCTTTCTTGAAGTGTTATATTGTGAATTATTTCTTTCTTCCTCACCCCCCTCTAGCACGTTCACGGCGAATAAGAATGGGAATCTCTCCTACCCCTGTCACATCATCCATCGCTCCTGAGTCATCCGTAACCACCGAGGCATCTGTCGAATGGGAATCATCATCTTGCCCGCTACCCACTTATCATTCGAAAGTAGATGATCAATAGCCAATGGGTCTTCATCCTCTTTAAGCGCCTTCTTTCTCAAAAACTTCGTCTTTAACTTCTTGTTATACATTATATACACCAATGAATTCAACCTCTTCATTGACAAACGATTTCTCTTCTTCATATGGAGCTATATAAAATTTTCAAATAATAATTTTTTAGTCATTAAATAAATAATAATTTTTACAAATAATTATTTTTTACAAATGAATACCTGATTGAATGTGCTCCAGTTGCGTTCACATGATGTAAGACTCAAAACCCTCACCGCAAAACTAGTCAATTCTGGAGTTCCATCTCCAAATTGAATCCACCAATCCGCTAAAATAAGAGTGAAGTAAAATTTAGTTCAAAAATGTATTTAATGGTATTAATGGCATGCTTCATCTATAGCCTCCTTTTCAGTTTTAGGCTTAGGTTGATCATCATGACCCTCATCATCAAGATCAACTAAAAACCTATCCATGGGTCCCCTAATCCCCCTAGCCGTACTACCCATACTTGAACCATCTTTTGAACTTGTGAAATACGCACCACTCCCAATATGTTTCTCGGATTTTCTTCGGACCACATCTTTTTCAAAGTTTTTATTTTTCAAGAAATCCGCTATTTCCTGTCTCACATCCGGAGGAACTCTATCACATTCTCGAACATTTTTTTCATTCCCGCAAGATGATCTTTCATTCGTTTGACACCCCCTTTTATAACTTTATTGCAAAAATTACATTGGATATAGACATATCCTTTCCCATTATCAACCTCCGTACCAAATTTCCAAGCGGGATCCTTTCTAGACATAATTCAACTACAAAAAAATATATAATTAAAAACTAAAACAGAAAATCAAAGTTTTTATAGGAAAAAACAGAAAAAAAAAACAATAAAAAAAATAGGAAAAAACAGAAGAAAAAAAGAACAAAGTTTTTACAGGAAAAAAAAACTTAAAACCAAAGTTTTTACAAAAAAAAAACTAAAACTAATACTAAAACTAAAAAACGAAGAACATAAACACTTTCGTACAAGAATTTTTAGTAAAAACTAAGGCCGGACTTGAAGAACTAAAAGTTGGAGTCTTACCGAGGGCCGGACTTGAAGAATAGAAGGAGAAGAATGGCCGGATTAGGGTTTCGGAGAAGGAGAAGAATTTCAGAGCAGGAGAGAGTAAGTAGGGCTTACAGGTTTTAAAAAATAAAGTCGGAATAGGGCTTTTTGGTTTATTTCTAACTTACGTTTTTTTTTCTTAAATATCTTCTATTTTCATTTTTTTAAGTCCCGTATAAGAGGCGTGCGCCTCACCGCCTTGAGGCGTTGCGCCTCACCCAAAAGGCGTAAGCCTCTATTTTATGGCTTGAGGCTTAAGGGTCGAGGATTTTTTTCCTCGCCTCGGGCGCCTTTTTAAACATTGACGCAAGTAACAGCTCCCTTCTACATCCTTCTCTTTCCAATTTAAATAAGGCCATTGGCCCCCTTTTGTACTCACTACTATATTTAGATAGATGAATTAGAGAGATAAATTAGTCCTTTGGCCTAAGAGCAACGTTCGGAGGAACCAACGAGTCACTCCTCCAAAATGCACCCCCGCCGCCCGCTGTCAAGTAACACCACCTTGTCCTCCACCACCATATCCACAAAACCCTAGCCCTAACCCCTTACTCTGGACTAATCAGACCCCCAGCGTCAATCTGGCCACTACCGGAGTTCACCACCGACAATCGGCGACAGCGGAACGGGTCGCAATGACAAGGAAATCATCCCCAGTGATTCACAACCTCGTTTTGGTCCTAACAAACCAAATCTGAGTCGGAAATCTTTAGAATAGAGTCGGTTAACCATACCGATTGTCATCTCGGTACTTTGCAAAAATCTTATGTCCAACTAGGAGTCGCCTTAGCCTTACGAGCCTTGTCGGTCCCTTGCCGATTCAATCCACCCCTCTCTAGCGTCACAACAAAAACCAAAGCACGAAATCCTAGCTTGGTACAACATTCGAGGTTGGCAGCCGCCACCAAGTTGGGCTTGCCCTTCATTGACGACAAAACTAGGGAGCGACCGAAATCCGACACAGAATCAGCGATCACCTCTAGCGTCGACATTTATCACCCAGCGGCACGGGGGAACAAGTATCATTCCACCGTTGTTTTAACATTTTTGGCTTCCTAACGATCTCGTCGGAGGTCGACGACCATCGCCAAGCTGGGTTGGACCTCACTAGAGTTTTGACTAACCAAGGGAGTGTCAAGGCAACAACCATTTGTTGAAATGAAGAAACCCTAGCTAGGTTTCTCTTGTTGAAGCCAAATATGAAGGTATTACCAACTTTACCCATAATTCTTTTAATCCCAAGTCTACCCCCACTTTAAAAATTCAGAAAAGTTCACAAACACCACCTCAAATTACTTTGAGTTCCTCTCCCATTATTCCTTCCCATTTTTCACATACCACCCGCAAAATATTTACATATACATATCCCAACAAACCCTAGCTAGGTTTCTCTTGTTGAAGCCAAATATGAAGGTAATACGAACTTTACCCATACTTTTAATTCCAAGTCTACCCCCGCTTTAAAAATTCAAAAAAATGCACAAACACCCCATCAAGTTACTTTGAGCTCCTCACCCATTTTCACATACCACTCCATAATATTTTCAAATCTATATCCCAACACGTCTTCAATTGTTTGGAGCCCCTACCAACTTCTGAAATTTATATTTCAGCCCCCATATTTTTAAAATTATCCAATTCTGCCCTATAAATATTTAAAATTCTATTTCAGAACCCCCCAACTTTTTAGAAATTCGATTCCAGACCATAAAATTTTTCAAACTCTCAATTCAATCCCAATTTCCTTCACCGACACTTATTCCCGGTTCGATATGTTATGGAACATAGGTGGTGATGCTGATTAGGAGCATGTTGTGGAGGTTTATGCCAAATTCAAGTGGTTGAGTTGTACCGTCATCAAAGAACTCCAAACATGTATCGACAACTTAGACCAAGTGGGTGACGTTTTACATAGAGAGCTTCAAAGCTTTCAATTCAGTATCATCTGCATCGGGAAGTATGAGGAGCACCACTAACACCTAAGTCAACGCCGCACAAAGTACCTCGAGGTAGAAGCATTGTGTGATCATTGGGTACGTGTGAGGGTAAGACGTTTGACCCGGTATTTTGACTATTTGTCCTTCAATGTGACACCTCCTACGGTCAACATCGTTTCCTTCTACGACAATGATGCCCGCTACCCAATCATGCATGATGATGGCTTTTCCAAGGATGCTGAAGACCCATCAGTGGATGGTATGGATCCTGAGTTCTTTCCATGTGATTTCATTTTATTTTTGGAAAAAATGGATGGATTACACGTACTCGGTTCCGTGATTTGGATATTTTGGAGATTGGGGACTTATTTCCCATCTTCGAAGAAGAATAGGTTGGGTTCTTTATCGAGGATTTCTTCGATATTTTTAAATATTGTTGGGTGACTTGCAAGCACTCTCGCGAGGTTAGTTCGTATGATATGGATGATTTCTTCCCACTCTATTGGGATGATGATTTTGATGGTGTTAGTTAAGTTGTTTCCCCCCGAGGGGGACTCATGGCTTTGGGTGGCCAAGATTAATCAAAGGTATGTGGATCTAAGTGTTTGAGGTGCGTTTGGAGGTTGAGATGAAGTGCCTAGTTCCGACGGTGCTTATTTTGGGAGATTTGGAGGGCATTTAGCACCGATGGCCCTCCCTGAGGAATGGGCTTGGTAGTTTTCATCGTTGCAAAGCTCGGGGCCCCATTCTTGCTCATCAATTGTGGTTAGACTTCTTGACTCCTCCCAATTGCCTCGTTACTAGACGATAAGAAGGCCATTTTCGAGGATGGGTTCCCTTTCAAGCAAGGGAGTCCATTAATGGATGTTTTGCTTCCTTGTCGCCAACTTCCAATGCTCCGGACGAGCTTTTTCAAGTGGGGATGTATGCAAAACCCATGAAAATATATTTTTCCTTTTATTATTTTTATGTTTTAGTTGTAGTTGTTAGGTTTAGTATGGGCTAGGATAGGTATTTTGTATTGAGAATGTACTAATCCATGTGATGTCATTAGTGATGTCACTACTAGCATCACATGTGACGTAAACATTCCTCAATGGGCAAGTAATAGACCTTTTCTAGATCCTTCTTTTTCCCCTATAAATATAAATAAGGCCATTGGCCCCGTTTTGTACTCACTGCTATATTTTGAGAGATGAATTAAAGAGATAAATTGGGCCTTTGGCCTCTAAATGATGTTGTTGTGTAGTTTTAAAGTTTAAATCGCTTCTGCTCTCAACTACACATCATAACCCAAGAACTTACAAAGTCAAATCTCTAATGCCATACTAAGTTGCCAGCTGCCCTAAATCTTTACTTTAAATTAAACAACATAGTGCTGGAATCATTGTAGTTCAGGGACAAATGACAATTGCACTAGAGTTTTTAGTGTTAAATATTGGCGTACAGTTTATGCGTAAATCCTTGCACAGTTCCTCATTAGTAATAAAAAAAATTCCCATTTTCCATATTTCAATCTACCATGATACTAGAACCTATCGGATATTTTTGTCACTTTTGAGCGTTGCAAATAATTATAGCATTGTTTATATGATTGGGTATAGCTGCACCATAGTACTCAGTGTTTTGCAGGATTTAAGAAAAAGATGGTATTAGTAAAACTATTAGATTAAAAAGTAACAATTTTCCTTTATTTCATGAACATGGAGTACCAGATATGTAGATTCGTAAACCCTCAAGCTACTGTGTAGGGGTGGAAATTTCTGACACGACACGACCCAACACAAAATTAAAATAGCCTATCGTGTTCGGGTCTGTTTTTTTAAGCGTGTCGTGTTCGTGCCAAGAAATTGGCACAAAATTGACCCGACAGTGACCTGTAAGAGCCCAATTGAAACACGCTTACCCGAAGTAAACCAATTTTAACCCAATTGTGACCCAATTAGGACCCAATTGGTACCCACTTCTATTTAAAAAAATAATCAGCACCTCTAACTACTTAAAAAAGAAATTAAAAACCTAAAAAATGGACATAGTATAAAAGGAAACTTAAAAAAACAAACCCTAACATTCTTACAACTTCACACATCATATGAGCACGGCCACTCCTCCTCATCCTCTCTCTCTAGGTCGAACACTCACATTCTCAAACTCCCTCTTCCCCTCTCGGCAGTAGTCCCACCACCAAATTATGGCCCGAACACGACACGAAATTAAAATAGCATGTTGTGTTCGTGTCGTGATTGGCATGGTTTTTACGGCCCATTAATGGGACGTGTAGTGTTCGTGTCAAGAAATTGACACAAAATTTGCCCAACAGTGACCCGTTAGAGCCCAATTGAAACACGCTAAGGAACTCGAAATAAACCAAGTTCAACCCAATTAGAACCAAATTCCATTTAAAAAAATAATCAGCACTTCTAATTACTTAAAAAGGAAAATAAAAACCTAAAAAATGGACATAGTATAAAAGGAAACTTATAAAAAAAAAACTAACATTCTCACCACTTCACACAGCATAAGAGCACGACCACTCCTCCTCCTCCTCTCTCTAGGTCAGACACTCTCACATTCCCAAACTCCCTTTTCCCCTCTCGACGGCAGTCCCACCACCAACCCAACCGCTCCTCCTCCTCCTCTCTCTCTGTCTCCCCTCCCTCAGCGGTGCCGGGAAGAAAATTAATGTAATATAACAGGGATTTGAATTCGTGTGTTGGATACTGTCAATTTGGTTCAGTATTAATAGGGTGTATCAAGAGATAAATAAAGGTGTCGTTATCTTGGTGATATATTCATATCTGATTCCTTATTGGGTGAAAATGATATCCAAAGATTTTCTTGATTTTTCTTTCCTTACCTTGTGATATGTCTACATCTAAGTTTTGATTATAATGAGTTTTACGAAGCTATTGAAATTGGTATCTATGTTTGAATGATGTTATTGAATGTTCATGGCTTTATGTTTAATTTTATATTTTCTTTTTTGTCTACTTTATGATTTGGTTATGTTGGATTCTAATTTGTGATGAATTAGATTGATGGTAATTTTGATGGAAATTTATGGTAATTTTAATTGTAATTTGTCTTGAATTAACTTAAGTACATCATCATTTCTAAAAAAATGCGTTTTTATTACAATTAAAAAGTAATAATCGACGGGTAATCGGGTCTGTCAATCGCTTCAAATAAAAGTTAACAATAATTGGCGGGTTATCGTGTTAATCGTGCCTAATTGGCACGTTTTTTATTGTCGTGCTATTCGTGTTGGGTCGCGTTAATAACGGGTCGTGTTCTTGTTAGCAAAAAAACAAGACATCATGTCGTGTCGTGTTCGTGCTGAATAATATCAAGTCATGTCAGGCCAGCCCCAAACAAGACCCATTAGCCCAAAATGCCACCCTACTACTGTGCCAGTTGAGTTCAGATTCAGCTAATTGACGGTCTTACATGCATTTATATGGATATGGTCAATAATTCCATTAACATTATAATAATTCTAATAAGAAACTAAAATTTAGATAAGCTAAGCCTAAAAAAAATCAAAGTACTTCCATGGGAAAATTAAGGAGCATCTGATATTTTGTACATCATTAAAAAATGTGTAAGAAAAAAGATAGCTCACCTCAAGTTCTGTAGGCCAAACCACAAACAGAAAAGGTATTTGCTCGAACATTTCTCGGATTCAAAAATATGAGAAGATAAAGCTCGGGCATAGATCCCATAATCAAATTTTGCATTTTCATCACTAATAGAGCAATTTGAATCAAGCACAGACTGACTGATATTCTTCCACTCTCTAAAACTTTTTGTTTCTTCGTGTCCACAATACAAATACTTTGTATCGCACACCCCACCACTATTTTTACAAGCTTCCTCCCAACATGTATCTCTACGATCCACATCTAATAAATACCAGAAAGCACCAAAGCACCAACTATCTGTAACATCACAGGTAATGAATTCCCATGAGTTTAACAAATCACATAAGAGCAAAAATATTATATAATTTAGCTAAATCGTTCTCAAAGCATGTCACAAACTACTTTGGTGCCTTTAGAGCAGAAATATAATATGTTTTGCTACAATTAACATAATCAAAATATCTTACATGACTAGCAAGCACAAATAACAACAAATAGAAGGCAGCACCAACCCAAGCAGACTCAGCAAAGACACCCACAGTCTTTTTCAGCTCGGAAGTTAGTGTCACAAACCGCAAACCCCTAAAAATATACTGAAAAAAAATGATGTACAGCAAAGCCTGTTTTGTAGCCAAAACATCTGAACCATTTGATCTCTGAAGAAATCTCCAAACCACAATCTGCACATCATAAGAAGTCGAACAAAATATAAAGCCACTCGTCAGGGAGAGATAGAGGGAAAGAATTATAAAGCGAACTTTCTAAACACAAAGATCAACTGATAAAGAAGAAATAATGGTATCGCATGCCCATTCATTGAATCCTTTTCCTTTATAGACAACTAACATGCTTTTATTGTACGAAAGAAATATTCATTTGCTACAATTCTTTTATGCCCTGATATACAATATAATTCCATACAAAAATTGAAAATCATATAGTGCAAGCAGTATCCCTTTATCCCATTGTTTAAAATCAAATGTAAACATAATTGATACATTCTAAACAATGAATAAGTTTATCTAGTAAGCCACAAGGATTTTGTAAGTAAATGACTGTGAAGACATTTCATCATACAATTAAACATAAAAAATGGAAATATACAATAGCATATATATATACACACACACACACACACACACACACACACACACACACAACCAGGCTCTAATGCGGACGCAACTAGAGGATTTAACTTGCGGACGGATTTTTGTATGATTTTTTTAAAATAGCAAAACATCAAGTTTTGACTTTATTTTTTTTCGTGGTATTTAAACATTTCAGGGACCCCTGTAAAAAAAATCAACTCAAAATGAAATGTTTTACTATTAGTAAAAAATCGGTCAAACATATGTCAGTTTTTAAAAGCTTCAAAAACCGATATATGTTTGACCAATTTTTTTAAAAATAGCAAAACAATTCATTTTGAGCTCATTTTTTTTATAAGGGTCCCCTGAAATATTTAGACACCACAGGAAAAAAAAATCAAGTCGAAAAAAGTGTTTTTGCTATTTTTAAAAAATATGGAAAAATTTGCCTGCAAGTTAAACTCGCAAGTTGCGTCCGCATTAGAGCCGTCCTGTATATATATATATATATATATATATATATAGTGTGTGTGTGTGTGTGTGTGTGTGTGTGTGTGTATGTGTGTGTATGTATGCACGGATGCCTATGTAAAATGAGAAATATAGCCTAGATCATTTTACGCCAAGTGAGTGTTTGTTGGTAAATTTGGAATTGAAAAACAATTCGGTTTTACGAGATGTTGGAAAATTAATGGAAAAAAGGATAATCAGCAGCTTTGTGAGATGTTCAAATATTTTCCACTTTTCCCGGAATTCAATTCTTTAGGGATGGGTAAGAAATGGATTTCATGAAAAAGAGAAAAAATAAGATCTAACTAAGCTACTCATCTATTTATCCACTTGTTTTTCAACATAAAAATGAAATGTGTTTCAATATTTTACAACTTTGCAATCAAGCACACCCTAAGAGGATCAATTATTGTCTGTAAACTTTGCAATCCGTAAACAGTAGAAATCATCAATTATTGTCCGCAATGTTGTAGTTGCGTACACTAATCTTCTATGGATATGAAGGCACATTTCGTCACTTTTGAAAACAGGAAGATAAAAAAACAAAGGATCCACAGATACTGAAAAAATACACAAGACGACCAATAGCTTATTCCAAAAAAGGACAAACTTGTCTTGGGGATCAAATATCTTATGCTTAGACACTTTGAGATCTTCTGGGAACACCACCCGTGTGACTCCAGATTTAAGTTATTTACTGATTGTCATGAGTCCTTCTGACCCTCTTTTCATTACGAATCTAAAGGATTTCGATGGGTTATTCTTTGAACGACCAGTTACCCCTATACCAAATCCACTTCTTTTCATTCCACCCGGGTTAGATGAAAATGATACTGTCTAGAGTCCATGTCATCCAACCTATAATACAAACAATAGCCAAAGTATATGTAAATTTAACTAAAACCATATTGGTAAGACAGAAAGGAAAAGAGAAGAGAAAAGACCAACGCCTTTACCTTACGAATTTCTCTCTTTGGCTGCCCATAAACCGTGACTTGTACCTGCAATCAAACATTTTATAAAGCCAGACACAGAGTGAATGTAAGTTTATCACAACATTTTCAAGTTGCCAAAACACAATTCGTCAACAGTCGGCGGAACCATCTAATAATATATCAAAGAAAACCCCCGCACTTCAAAATAAAACACATCAGATGTGACACTAAAAATAAAACTTCTATAAATCTATATAAATAAATAAAAACCCAAAATGGGAGAAAACGATAGAATTTGAACTCCCAATCACAAAACCCTCACTATATCTGTATCTATAAACATGTGACTCAAATATAAAAATGAAACTAATTATAACTTGATAGGAAATACCTGAACGATTCAAACAAGATAAAGGAGCAGAGGTCTCTCAATATGCTATGACCTGCACTATGCAAAATTCATCAATTAATTTGAAAACCTAGCACTGGTCCAACATACAAAAAAATATACACAGTGCTATATTCATTAACTGAAATTGAAAATAAAAAGGGCCCTCAAACAAAATTATAATTTCAGATCCAAAATCCTAAATTAGTTCCATCACAGTTATTGAAAGAATAACCAGAGAGAGAGAGAGAGAAAGAGAGATAGAGATGTATCATCTTCTACACATATACTATTATACCATAACACAACACAAATTACAATGCAAGTAAATCCCAAGTATGTTAAGAAATAATATAACAATTAAATAGGTTCAAACAAATTAAACTTACGCTCAATTTATATGTGTATTTTTATTTCTTAATTGCACAATAGTTTAAAATGATATTTGTTAAATGTTTAATTTGAGTCACATGTTTATAGGTGTGGTTTTTAAAATGGTCACCCTAATTGCAGAAATTGATTACAAAGAATAGAAAAAAGTATCATCGCATTGTAAAAAAAATCATATTCAAACTTTGAATTTTAAAAATACATACTTAAGTAAATGTAGTTAATTGTGTTGAAAAATTTAGCAGCGCCCAAATATATGAAGGAATAGGCAATTAGTGAAGTTTGCATGGTTTTGTTGGTTGGTTACCTTCATTTGGGTGGAGCTTAGGTGTGGCAGTGAACCCCAAGGTTTTGAACTAAGTTAACAGCAATGAACACACGATGACATGTTAAAGAAGCAGAAAATAAATGTGATCCCAAGGAGCCAATAACCACGTCTGCATATGAATAACTAAGTTATATATGTTGTGATACATTTATGATGATTGGTTGTGGAAGCTGCATATTTGTTATGTTAGCTCTTATATCCTCATATATCTCATAAGCAGGTGGAACCTGTTGAGTCTGCTTGCCCAAAGGGGGCATTTAGTGATTGTCAAATTTGCATGGATGAGGCATATATTGTTGTTGATTTGCTTAGTGCTTTTTCGTGAACTTTTTGTAAGCACCAAAAAAATAGGTGATATATATTTAATAATTAGATTGGATACAAAATGGTCACGAGGGCATGGTTCGTAATTAAGAGAATCCAAGGGTAGAGAATTGGTGACATTTTCTTTTGCCACCCAATGAGCAACCTTGTTAACATCTTTACGAATCCAAGAAAAAGAATTACTACAATGTGGGGCAAACTCCCAAATGTCAAGAATAATACCCTAAGTTCCCAAGTGGATTCTAAGTCGGATGTACACAAATCAATAATACATTTACAATCACTTTCAATCGTAACATTTGGGATGCTATAGGAGGAGACACACATAAGATGATCTAATATCTTCCACTTCCGAATTAGCCACTGAAACCGCAACAATATGATTTGCAAAACCATGCAATAACCTCCCATCATGATTCCGTAACGCCCCCGCATGCGGCCTTGGCTTGAGTTGAGCACCTATAAAACGCTCCATGACAACTCATTTTAAACCCCCCACCCACCCACTCACCCACGCCAAATCTATTTTTCTATCAACACACAAACTCCTCCTTGTAAGAGATAAAAGTATCCCAAATAATTGATATCATAGATGGTCGGTCTTCAAAACCCAAAGTGTTGCATTTTTTCTTCACAACGCAACCAAGCAATATTCGAAAGGATATATGTTGTGTGGGACAAGGAAACCGCCTTTGCCACCAAATTCGGAGACCGCCTAATCAAAGAAACGTCATTTGGAGCATCAATATTACATAACAAATTGGAAATGTTTCAAATATTAACAGAATGTTTACATCCAAAAAAAAGCATGCTCAACAAGCTCCACCTCCTTATTACACCCGGGGGGTGGGGGGATGGAGGAATGTGCACATTTTTTTGAGAAAAAAAAGGATTTCCCCGAGTAGTCAATGCATTCGAACATGCCCTCAACCAAAAGTATTAGATCTTTGGAGGGGTGTGAAGGGACCAAATACATTTCCATACTAATTTATGAGGATAAAAGCAGGAGGGTGGGTAATTGATGAATTGGCACTAACATGAATGGCTTTTTTATAACCCAGTATCACAATATAAATATCATTTCTAAACAGAGTCCACATAAATCGATATCTAGCCATTAATTTCATAGTGGGAATCTTCAAAATGGCATTTCTTGTGTTCCCCTCAAAGATTGCTCTAATCACATTGGAATTCCGTTCCAACTACCCCCACCCGGCTCGATGATATCCTTCACAACATTCAAAGTACACCTCATAGGTTTAGGATTACCGGCTTCAAATCCCTTAATGAACGGAATCCAAGGATTCTCCCAAATAAATATAGTCGAACGATCCCCACCTTCTTACAAAGCCCTTTAATAAGGAGATCCCTTCAATTTCATAAAATATTCCACACCCAAGGTGGTCCAGATATTTTTATGGCCTCGAGAAAAGAGCAACTAGGAAAGTAAATTATTTCAAGGGTACAAGCCTAAAAGAGAGTTAGGCATTGTCCAGAGCCTCCAACGTTGTTTGGCAAGAAATGACATATTAAAGCAATGGAAGTCCCAAAAACCCAGCCCCCCATCATGTTTATTTCTAGAAATATTGCCCCAACTCTTCCAATGAATAGGACATATCCCACTTTTGTGAATCTAACAAAATCTACTAATAAGATAATGAAATTTCATGCACAAAGACTTTGGAAGAAGAAATACGGACATAGCCTAAGATGGAAGGTCTTGGAGCATGGCCTTAATGAGGACATCTCTATGTGTGAAAGAAAAGTATGTTCCCAATTTTGAAGTTTAGTTCGCACATGATCAACAAGGAATTTGAAACCCTCTCCCTTTGATCTACCCAAACAGATGGCAACCCAAGGTATTTTCCATTAAGACCCATAATTAAGAACATAAGAATATTTGCCACATTTACTTTTGTCTCTTCCAAAGTATAAAGTGAGAAGGAAATACTCGATTTACCAAAGTTGACAAGTTGACGCGATCCATGACAATAAGACTTGAGGAGATTAAGCAAATGGGATGCTTGAGTCGATAACTTTTAAGGGAGATAAGGGAATCATCCGCAAAGAAAATGTGTGAGAAGGTACTTTCCCTACGAATATTGATACCCATAAGAGATTTGAAGTCGAATGTTATTTTCAAGGCTTAGAGACTACATCTTGGACGAAGATAACTAGGTAAGGGGATAAATAATCCTTTTGTCTAATCCCCCGTTGAGGTATAATGTGGAAAATAGGAGAACCGTTAAGCATAATGGTGAACTTAACCATGTTAATACATTGTCAAATTAATTGGATCCAATAGGAACAAAATCCAATTTTTGATAAAATAGCAATGAGAAAATCCCCTTCCACCCAATCATAATCATTGTTCAAATTAAACTTGATAGCCATGTGTGACACCCCGACTAATTAAACACCGGGTAGCTACTCCTTTATAAAATTAATTCAAAATGCCAAGTTGGCTCAGTTAATAGCATCACTGTCGAAAACGTTTTATTATTACTAACCACCTAGTATTTAAAAAGTAAGTGCCAAATTTTATTAAATCTGATTAACATGCAACGAGAGTAATGAATAACTAAATAACACCATTCACCATACTGAAGTAACAAGAATAACCATCACAATATGTAAATAAAACCTGGAGGAAAAACTCCTCAATACAAATCCCACGACTGATATGAAAACTAAAATAAATAACTAAAACTGAATACTGAGCAATACATGCTAGAGTCTGAAAACTGAAATGTAAAAATGCTCTAAATAGGAATGGGCAACATGCCCTACAACTGATAGATAGTGACTCTGGAATCCAAAAGATAGAAGCGTCTATGAGCAAATCCCTGTAGCTTCCACAACCAGCTACAGCACGTCACCTGAATGAGAATCCTATGCTTGGTGTCCTTGTGGCTGGGCACCTAAAATGGTTTTACAAGAAAATATATTTGAAAGCAAATGGGTCAGAGCCCGAAAGTGGAAATCATTTTAAAAAAACCTGCAAGTGCTTTAAAACATTTAAAACATTAAATGCAAAGTACATGTTAGGACGTACACTCGCATGATATTCTCACCTCTCGTCTAACTGTGCACTCCTAACGTAAGTACCCATCTATAACTACCCTTTCCACTAGCTAAGTGACAATGTAAACTAGCTAGACAACCAAAGGTTCTACCCATTTTACTTGGTTCCATTTAATATAACAACGCTCGTAATTAAATAGAGGTTTAACGTAAACTCAGTTACTAAATATGCCATTGATATAACTATCAGTTAACTCATAATCTAACTCGGAACAATACCGTAATATTTTTACAACATTAACATGAGGATTCCCATTAATTAAATGTATATTATTCACATCATAAATATACGATACAAGCACCCCGCAATCTAAGCTGTAGTGCACACATACTCTGCTATCCATCCCGGTACATCACGTACATAAGGATCACATATTCCGAATCTCTCAGGAATAGTTCAGATAACACAAATCACAAATAGTGGAGGCGAACATAGTCACCATCACATGGGTCACGCACATACCTACGCTCCCATGGTCAGCGGACTTATTAATATCACAATAAGTCTTTCTATGACCTATGTTCATCAAGGTACCAGTCTATATCCCCCCCGTAGGCACACAAGGATTAGAGGGTCCTAAGCGAACGAAACCTCCCGTGATAGCAAGTATGGTAGGTATGTCATACAAACAATCCATATACTAATACTAAGTAAACACACATCTTAGTAATACCGTATTTTAATCGTAGTACATATCGCATTCTTGTACTAACTAATTATCACAACTTATTTTATTCCGGTTCATAATTATACGCGCTATAATTCATCCTCACATCGTAGTAGTCACTCACGTCTCAACCCAAATGATTCATTGAATATAACTCTCGTATATGATTTACTCATCCCAACAACCCAAAAGTCCCAAATAAGTCACTATATCATCAAAGGAATGCTAACTCTACCCTTGAACCATCTCCCGGAACTCCAAAAGTCAAAACAGTCCAAAAAGGGTCAAACTGTCAACTCGTTAGAAGTCTCGTTCGAACGAGGCTTCGAACGAGTTTGGACTGTCAGGTCGTTAGAAGTCTCGTTCGAACGAGGCTGTTCGAACGAGATCCCAGTTCGTTCGAACGAACTGACCCTTCTAACGATATCTCGTTCGAACGAGATATCGAACGAAAATCCTACTCGTTAATAACGACTGGTCAACTCGTTAGAAGCTCGTTCGAACGAGCTCGTTCGAACGACCTGGGGGTTGCTTCTAACGAGATGCCAGTTTCGGCCCAGAACTTCCCAAAAATCGTTTTTCACCATTTTTACTCCTCAAACCTCTTCTAAAATTCGTTCCCACAATATATTGAGTTCTCTAATCATCCTCAAACATGTTAAGGGGCTATACTAACATCATTAAAGGGTTTGATATTATCTAAACATCATTAAATCACAATTTCCACACTAATTCCCAATTTTCTTCAAGAACCTAAACCCTAACTTTTTCTCATCATAAATTCCCAGATTTTAATTCGTTTATACATCACCTAGATATGAAATATCCGAAATTAAATCTCCCAACAATGTTTCTACATGCAAACCTATCCCAACATTCAATAATAACTTCAAATTTCATGGGTTTTCTTTTAATCTTTCAAGAACAATTAAGATTCTTCAATTTCTAACATGGAAAAGACATTCTCAGTAATTAAATGGAAATAAAGTCACTTGCCTTGGTTTGATTTCTGAATTTGGTGTGGATTCGGTGTAGAATTTCTGCAGAATCTCTCTCTCTCTCTCTCCTTCTCCAAGCTTTCTTCTCCAAAAGGCTATGGTGGCTAGGGTTTGCTTTGGGGAAACTTATGAAACCTAATTTCAATAAACCTCGTAGCTTGTTGGGTTAATAAGGGTTGGTTGGGGTCAATCCTTATCAGATTACAACTCTCAATTTTCGTCACTTTTAATTACCCAAAAATACCAAATTACTAAAATACCCTTTAAGTTACCGGTACGGTCTAAAATTACCCCGGGATCCAAACTATACCCCCGGCTAGTGTTTTCTGACTATCTCGACCCTTCCGGACGCGTTGGCGCGCTCAAAACGACCATACGGATTATCGATTTTAAATTCACTTTTAATATCAAAATATTATACCGTGACGCGGAGGTCCCACGCGTCTCAACAAAATTTCTAAAATGCCGTATATAAATCCCACGACAAATTTTATAATACCAAATACATATATAATCATATATGCACATAATCAAATACCAATTCGCATCACATCAGTATTTATAACCCGGATTAATTTCCAATTAATACGCATTTAATTAATTAATCCCAAAAATAAATATAGCCAAAAGTACGGGGTATTACATACTCCCCCCCTAATAACTGAATTTCGTCCCGAAATTCGAAACTAGAAAGTACCTGCTAAAAAAAAACAGCTCTGGATAACGTTCGCGCATCTCATCCTCGCGCTCCCATGTGGACTCCTCGACATTGTGATGTCGCCACTGAACACGTACTAACGGGACTATCTTTGACCGTAGTTTCCTCTCGCTTCGGTCCAGAATAGCAATCGGCCCTTCCTCATAAGAGTTATCCGGCTGGAGATCGATGTCCTCCACAGCAATGTGAGAATGAGCCAAATCATCCCTAAGGTATTTCCTCAGCGAGGAAATATGGAACACGTCGTGAATCCGATGTAAATGCTCCGGTAACCCGAGTCTATACGCAACCGGTCCGATCCGCTCAATAATAGGAAACGGCCCCACATACCTCGGTGCCAACTTCCCCTTCTTCCCGAATCGCATAATCCCCTTCATCGGAGAAACCCTGAGCAAAACCTGGTCCCCCACTTGGAACTCCCTGAAAAATCTCTTCGCATCAGCATAACTCTTCTGCCTGTCTTGAGCTACCCGAATGCGACTCCGAATCAACTCAATCCTTGCCGAAGTATCCTGAATTACTTCCGGCCCAAGTAGTTTGTTGTCCCCCACTTCCAACCAACATGCTGGGGAACGACAAGGCCTACCGTACAATGCCTCAAACGGAGCCATGCCAATCGTGAACTGATAGGAGTTGTTGTAAGCAAACTCCACCAGTGGAAGGTACTGCTCCCATCCACCCCCGAAGTCAATAATACACATGCGTAGCATGTCTTCCAACATCTGATTGGTGCGCTCGGTCTGCCCATCAGTCTGCGGATGATAAGCCGTACTCAACCGCAATTCCGTGCCCATGGCCTCCTGGAAACTCTCCCAAAACCTCGAAACAAATATCTTGTCTCTGTCAGACACGATATTTAGGGGCACACCGTGAAGTCTCACAATCTCTGAAATGAAGAGTTGGGCATACTGACCCGCAGTGTAATCAGTCCTAACGGGTAAAAAGTGAGCGACCTTGGACAATCTGTCCACAATTACCCAAACGGAGTCGTGACCCCTCTGCGATGTAGGCAACCCCGTGATAAAGTCCATGGATATGCTCTCCCACATCCACACCGGAACCTCCAATGGCTGTAGCAATCCTGTTGGTCTCTGATGATCCACTTTTACAAGCTGACAAGTGGCGCATTTCGAGACAAACTCTGCGATATCTCTCTTCATACCGCTCCACCAATACTGCCGTCTCATATCTTGGTACATTTTGTCCCCTCCGGGATGTACCGCGAACCGTGAGCCGTGCGACTCTGCCATCACATCGTGTCGCAGTTCCTCTCCTTCCGGAACTACCAATCTTCCATTGAAGCGTAATCCCCCGTCTGAGCTAACGGTATAGGATTCAGCTCCCTCAGCGAGTAATCGAACTATCTGCTCCTGACAGAACGAATCATTTGCCTGAGCCCGTACAACCTTCGTGACAATCTGCGGTGTAACGGTCATCACAGCCATGAAAGATCGGGCCACTGCATCCTGGTGTCCCAATTCCTTCCACTTCGCTTTCCACACCTCTGCCACCTCATCTGCTGGCCTGCGGCTCAACGCGTCTGCTACCACATTAGCCTTACCCGGGTGGTACTGAATGTCGAACTGGTAGTCTTTCACAAATTCAAGCCACCTACGTTGCCGCATATTTAATTCCTTCTGCGTGAACAGATACTGTAGTGACTTGTGGTCCGTGAACAGCTGAAACTTCTCCCCCAAAAGATAGTGCCTCCAAATCCGTAAGGCAAATACTACTGCTGCCAATTCCAAATCATGCGTGGGGTAATTCTTCTCATGAGGCTTAAGCTTACGGGAAGCATAAGCTATGGCCTGTCTCTCCTGCTGCAAAACACCTCCAAGCCCTTGCAAAGACGCATCGGTGTAAACCAAATACTCAACTCCCGGTCTCGGCAATGCTAACACAGGTGCTGAGGTCAATTTGTCCTTCAACTCATCGAATGCCAACTGACAGGCATCACTCCATATATATGGCACACCCTTACGAGTAAGATGTGTCAAAGGACCTGCTATCTCTGAGAAACCCCGAATAAACCTCCTGTAGTATCCTGCTAAACCCAAGAAACTACGAATCTCCGTTGGTGTCGTGGGCTGTCCCCACTCCCTCACCGCTGACACCTTCCCCGGATCGACAGATATTCCCTGGTCGGAAATAATGTGACCCAAGAACTGGACTTCCTTCAGCCAAAACCCGCACTTCTCATATTTTGCATACAGCTCGTTCTGACGAAGTGTCTGCAAAACCATCCTCAAATGCTCGGCGTGCTCCTCCTCTGTCTGAGAGTAAACCAGAATGTCATCAATGAAGACAATGACAAATTGATCTAGGAAATCTCTGAACACCCTATTCATCAAGTCCATAAACACTGCTGGAGCGTTGGTCAAGCCGAAAGGCATAACCCGAAACTCATAAGAACCATATCTCGACAAGAACGCAGTCTTCGAGACATCCTCCTCCCTGATACGCAACTGATGGTATCCCGACCTCAAGTCAATCTTCGAGAAGAAAGAAGCTCCTCTCAACTGGTCGAATAAGTCATCGATTCGAGGCAACGGATACTTATTTCGTATCGTGACCTTATTCAACTCTCGGTAGTCCACGCACAATCTCAGTGAACCATCCCTCTTCTTCACAAACAAAACTGGAGCGCCCCAAGGTGAGGTACTCCTGCGAATAAAGCCCTGCCCTAACAGCTGCTCTATCTGATCCGCATCTCAGCTGGAGCCATACGGTACGGTGCACGTGCTATAGGTCTCGTACCCGGTAGCAGATCAATAACGAAGTCTATTTCTCGACTGGGGGGTAAGCCTGGTATCTCCTGAAACACATCCGAATACTCCCTGACAACCGGGATCGAATCTAAAGGAATCACAACCTCCTTAGAGGTATCCTCCTCTATGTAATACAGATGAGCGGTCGATCCTCCCTCTGGGCGAGGCATCGCCACTATAAACATCTCCTGCCCCGGAATGGCAAAAACAATGCTCCCGCTGAAGCAATCAATCATGGCCCTATATGCTACGAGCCAATCCATCCCGATGATCACATCGTGAACATGCATGTCTAACACTAACATGTCCGCAGGCAATACCAAACCACCAACCTCTACCCCGACTCCCCGGCATATAAAGAAAATCAGTGACCCACTCCCTAATGGTGAGTCGACACACGTCACTGTGCTCTCTGCCGTAGCTAACAATCCTAAAGCTTTCGCGAAGTGTGCAGCTATAAAACAATGTGTAGCACCCGTATCAAATAACACCCGACCCATAGTGCCATGGATAGGAAACGTACCCTCGATTGCGGGCGGTGCCTGTGGAACTGCAGCCTGGTGAACGTTGTAGACACGTCCATACTGTAGTTGCCCCTGTTGAGCTGGGACTGCTGGAATGGGTGGCAATGCTGCCATCTGTGGAGGTGCGGGAAGAGCGGCGGGAAACATAGGTCTCTGTGGATCCTGGCGAGCACCCTGCTGCTGCTGTTGTGGGGCCCTGCCCCTATCAGGACAATCTTGCTTCTTATGGCCAGTCTTGCCACAAGTAAAGCACTTCCCTGGGAAGTTTTCTCCCCTCTGCCCCTGCTGTCCCCGGCCCTGGTGGCCGTTACCATTCCTCCCTTGGCCCTGCTGGCCCTGATGGAACTGCTGCCCATTCTGCCCCTGCTGGCCCTGCTGGCCGTTTGGACCCTGATGGCCCTGGCGGAAACCTCCCTGTCCCTGCCTGTAGTTCCCTGATCGGAACCTCTTATTGTCCCCCTGCTGGGTACCCTTCTCAGTCTGTCTCTGCCCCTGACCGGTTTGTGCCCCGCTGGCACCATGTCCTCCAGTCCTGCCCTGATGGCTAGACTCCCCTGACCGCTTGCCCTCGGCCATATGAAAACGGTGGTCCTGGCAGTGTAGTAATGCAGCGTTAACCACATCAGAATACGTGGCCAACGATAGGTTCCCAAGCAGATGCTGCCGGATTCTCCAATTCAACCCGTCGGTGAACTTCTCTATCTTCTTCTTCTCTGTTGGAATCTCGTCTGGAACGATATTCAACAGGTTTGTGAACTCGGCCTCATACTCGGCCACTGTCTTGCCCTCCTGCTTCAAACTCATCAGCTTCCTCCTCATCTCTGTATGAACTGCGGACGGAAAATACTTGCGGTCGAACCGCACCCAGAACTCCTGAATCGTGAGGGTATCCCTCTCCTCCGCGGTGGTAATAGACTCCCACCACTGTAGCGCAGATCCAACTAGCTTGAAAGTAGCTAGCACCTGTTTCTGAACATCAGTGCACTCATGCATCCTCAAATGCCTCTGCATGTCCTTCCTCCATTGGCTCGAGATAACCACATCTGAGCTTCCAGCAAACTCTGGTGGATGCGCTTTCTGAAAAGCGTCACGTACACGCTCCCAAGCAGACGGGAATGCATTAACCTGTACTGGCGCGGCAACCGGCGCCTGAGGTGGTGCCTGCTGAATCACGGCAATCGCGGCATTTACCGCTTGGGCTACTATAGCAGCAACCTCAGTGGCGTTCAACATGCCCTGAACTGGAGCGGGCTGTGGTTCGGGCGTAGCATTCCTGGGAACTCGTCGTGCACGTCGTGGAGGCATCTGAAATAAGAACAAAGTTTATAAGTTCACGGTTTATAAACTTAATATAGCTGAAGAACGAAGCATACACAAAAGAATACAACAGTCCTAAAATATAGGGCTCTATATCAAAGAAACGTAGCGGAAACATAATAGCCGTACAGATCCTAAAGGACACTAGAACCTGATGCTCTGATACCACCTGTGACACCCCGACTAATTAAACACCGGGTAGCTACTCCTTTATAAAATTAATTCAAAATGCCAAGTTGGCTCAGTTAATAGCATCACTGTCGAAAACGTTTTATTATTACTAACCACCTAGTATTTAAAAAGTAAGTGCCAAATTTTATTAAATCTGATTAACATGCAACGAGAGTAATGAATAACTAAATAACACCATTCACCATACTGAAGTAACAAGAATAACCATCACAATATGTAAATAAAACCTGGAGGAAAAACTCCTCAATACAAATCCCACGACTGATATGAAAACTAAAATAAATAACTAAAACTGAATACTGAGCAATACATGCTAGAGTCTGAAAACTGAAATGTAAAAATGCTCTAAATAGGAATGGGCAACATGCCCTACAACTGATAGATAGTGACTCTGGAATCCAAAAGATAAAAGCGTCTATGAGCAAATCCCTGTAGCTTCCACAACCAGCTACAGCACGTCACCTGAATGAGAATCCTATGCTTGGTGTCCTTGTGGCTGGGCACCTAAAATGGTTTTACAAGAAAATATATTTGAAAGCAAATGGGTCAGAGCCCGAAAGTGGAAATCATTTTAAAAAAACCTGCAAGTGCTTTAAAACATTTAAAACATTAAATGCAAAGTACATGTTAGGACGTACACTCGCATGATATTCTCACCTCTCGTCTAACTGTGCACTCCTAACGTAAGTACCCATCTATAACTACCCTTTCCACTAGCTAAGTGACAATGTAAACTAGCTAGACAACCAAAGGTTCTACCCATTTTACTTGGTTCCATTTAATATAACAACGCTCGTAATTAAATAGAGGTTTAACGTAAACTCAGTTACTAAATATGCCATTGATATAACTATCAGTTAACTCATAATCTAACTCGGAACAATACCGTAATATTTTTACAACATTAACATGAGGATTCCCATTAATTAAATGTATATTATTCACATCATAAATATACGATACAAGCACCCCGCAATCTAAGCTGTAGTGCACACATACTCTGCTATCCATCCCGGTACATCACGTACATAAGGATCACATATTCCGAATCTCTCAGGAATAGTTCAGATAACACAAATCACAAATAGTGGAGGCGAACATAGTCACCATCACATGGGTCACGCACATACCTACGCTCCCATGGTCAGCGGACTTATTAATATCACAATAAGTCTTTCTATGACCTATGTTCATCAAGGTACCAGTCTATATCCCCCCCGTAGGCACACAAGGATTAGAGGGTCCTAAGCGAACGAAACCTCCCGTGATAGCAAGTATGGTAGGTATGTCATACAAACAATCCATATACTAATACTAAGTAAACACACATCTTAGTAATACCGTATTTTAATCGTAGTACATATCGCATTCTTGTACTAACTAATTATCACAACTTATTTTATTCCGGTTCATAATTATACGCGCTATAATTCATCCTCACATCGTAGTAGTCACTCACGTCTCAACCCAAATGATTCATTGAATATAACTCTCGTATATGATTTACTCATCCCAACAACCCAAAAGTCCCAAATAAGTCACTATATCATCAAAGGAATGCTAACTCTACCCTTGAACCATCTCCCGGAACTCCAAAAGTCAAAACAGTCCAAAAAGGGTCAAACTGTCAACTCGTTAGAAGTCTCGTTCGAACGAGGCTTCGAACGAGTTTGGACTGTCAGGTCGTTAGAAGTCTCGTTCGAACGAGGCTGTTCGAACGAGATCCCAGTTCGTTCGAACGAACTGACCCTTCTAACGATATCTCGTTCGAACGAGATATCGAACGAAAATCCTACTCGTTAATAACGACTGGTCAACTCGTTAGAAGCTCGTTCGAACGAGCTCGTTCGAACGACCTGGGGGTTGCTTCTAACGAGATGCCAGTTTCGGCCCAGAACTTCCCAAAAATCGTTTTTCACCATTTTTACTCCTCAAACCTCTTCTAAAATTCGTTCCCACAATATATTGAGTTCTCTAATCATCCTCAAACATGTTAAGGGGCTATACTAACATCATTAAAGGGTTTGATATTATCTAAACATCATTAAATCACAATTTCCACACTAATTCCCAATTTTCTTCAAGAACCTAAACCCTAACTTTTTCTCATCATAAATTCCCAGATTTTAATTCGTTTATACATCACCTAGATATGAAATATCCGAAATTAAATCTCCCAACAATGTTTCTACATGCAAACCTATCCCAACATTCAATAATAACTTCAAATTTCATGGGTTTTCTTTTAATCTTTCAAGAACAATTAAGATTCTTCAATTTCTAACATGGAAAAGACATTCTCAGTAATTAAATGGAAATAAAGTCACTTGCCTTGGTTTGATTTCTGAATTTGGTGTGGATTCGGTGTAGAATTTCTGCAGAATCTCTCTCTCTCTCTCTCCTTCTCCAAGCTTTCTTCTCCAAAAGGCTATGGTGGCTAGGGTTTGCTTTGGGGAAACTTATGAAACCTAATTTCAATAAACCTCGTAGCTTGTTGGGTTAATAAGGGTTGGTTGGGGTCAATCCTTATCAGATTACAACTCTCAATTTTCGTCACTTTTAATTACCCAAAAATACCAAATTACTAAAATACCCTTTAAGTTACCGGTACGGTCTAAAATTACCCCGGGATCCAAACTATACCCCCGGCTAGTGTTTTCTGACTATCTCGACCCTTCCGGACGCGTTGGCGCGCTCAAAATGACCATACGGATTATCGATTTTAAATTCACTTTTAATATCAAAATATTATACCGTGACGCGGCGGTCCCACGCGTCTCAACAAAATTTCTAAAATGCCGTATATAAATCCCACGACAAATTTTATAATACCAAATACATATATAATCATATATGCACATAATCAAATACCAATTCGCATCACATCAGTATTTATAACCCGGATTAATTTCCAATTAATACGCATTTAATTAATTAATCCCAAAAATAAATATAGCCAAAAGTACGGGGTATTACACCATGGTCCCCCAAAAACCTCCCCTTATATTTTTAATAAAATGAACAACTCCATTAGCTAACAGAATACTATCTTGGATAAGGCGATCAGGGATCACATGAAAGGTTTCAGTCTATTTGCTATCACCCTTAAATTATTTTATAAAGAAAATTAGTAAGACTAATGGGTTGAAAGTCCTAAGGATGGGGTTTTGGGGATGAGAACAACGATTGTGAGATTGAGTTCCTTAATCATAAAAGTACCATTAAAAAAATCCTAGCTGCAATAATGACATCATTGCCCAAGACAGTAAATTCTTAATTGTACTACTTTTCTTGAAAGGAAACTAAATTTATGACAAAATGATAAAATTAATGAAGAAATGGCAAACATATTTAAGGCAAAAAATTATTCATTTCATTATTAGTGTCATTAAGTTGTAATGGCCACTCAATCTAATTTGTCTAGTAGCTAAATCTATGTAAGTTCAAATTTCCTGTAATATGAGAATCAACTATATGATTCATTTAAATTTTTCATACATAAAAATATAAAATAAAAAAAAGGTTGTACCCAGTGCACAAGGCTTTCGCTTAACTGCAGGTCCTGGAGAGGCAGATGTCAACCGGCCTTACCCCTATATATGGACAGGCTGCTCCAATGTCTCAAACCCGAAACCAATCGTAGCTTAGGCGAGGGCACTTCCCATAGCACCAACGTACGATGGATCCGGTACATAAAAATATATCGGATGTGAAATTTAAATTAGTAAACTATGGATCATGTCTTATTATGCCTTGTAAAACTATGCATTCTGCTAAAAGTTGGGGTTTCATAGGTTAACAAATGGCGCGCAAACGAGTAGTGTTTGTTTGTTATGGGGGTGCAAATGTTTAACAGTGATACAGTAGGCCTAATATACGACAATTAGCCTATAAAGACTATTTGCTGACCTAGTTTAACTTGCATCGACCTACTAAACAAGGCGTGGACTTCGGCCTCTGCCCTTAAGATTGTATGCATGTGACCCTCGCTGTGTGGTGGGGAAAATTTGAACTTCATCACTTTAGAAATTGATGGTGACGAGATGGTGTAGAATATTACCAAGATTGTTTTGAACAATTGTGGAATTATTAGCGTGCATCTAACCTATAGTCCTAGCCTTCTAACCGATTGGTCGATTTATGTCAAATTTCGTCTTCCTAGTACGTTACATTTGAGGATGGATATCATACACATGATGGTAGTGCACTCCCACCCACCGTATACGCAAGGAACACCAAGTTATAGTTAATGGTGGTGGATGTAGACAGTTTTATGTTATGTGACCTTGAATTTTGCTTCGAATGTTCTGTATGTACTCGCAATTCTACTCAAATTGCAATGCAATGTCACCATTTTCTAAGGCCACGCCTAGATGTGGTCAGGTTTTCTCAAGGTGCTACATATACATACAATATCTATCACTTGGTATGGTGGGAAACGTGTGTTTGAAAACCAATATTTCTAAACATCTAGTCCGCTCTCCTAAGTTCTATGGGATCTACAATATACGATCACAGTTAGCACCATTAAACAAACAACTCCCATATGAAAATATGGGATGGAACAAGTTAATCAAAATTTTGTCAAAGACGGTGACGATGTTCGGTGATGATGTTCTGCATTTACTTAAAAGAGAAATATATCAACTGGAGTGGCGCTTACATAGAAGGAGAATCCATATCTGAATCGCTCTACTGACCCAGATATACCCAATTACAACAATGATGATTCAATTTGAGAATTTGTTAACTATTATATTGGTTACGTAATGAAGGATAAAAAAAAACTTTTATATTTCACTAAATAAATGAATTGTTGTTGTGGCGAGTCTATTTAGTTTATTACTTCAACAAATGTGACAAATCATTGTTCATATGCTTTTTACTGAAAATGGCGGATTTTCGATATATTTTAGCACCTAGTTACCCTATCATAGTCACATCATCTAGCAACTCTGTCATGCACAATGAAGTCAAATGCATGGACTGACTAAGTATTTGCAGTTGTCTACAATTAGCCATGGACTCATCACAACAATAATGCCAGCAGATTAGTGGTACCTTACTTGGGTTGTGATGTAACTTTGGCAGATATAAATAAATTGTGTCATCTTAACTGAAATGTTGAACTGCTAAGTTGATGGCAATCGATAAAATCCTATGTAGATGGATTCAAATGTACTTTCTCATTATATGTTTAAACTCCATCTCGTTTTAATAGGTTGGGGTTATGGGGAAACTGCTGAAGTATGAGGCCACTTGCAATGCGTCAATGCTTAAAGGAGTCCAAACGCAAAAGAAGTTTGCCCCTGGAATAATTTTATTAAATCATATGCAACCTTTTTACTCCTAAAAATAAAGAAAAAAATTATCACTTTACACGATAACTTGTTTCTTGTTCGAAATATTCAGAAGCAAGATAAGTTGTTGTCTCGGCAATTCACAACGAATGTCAAGGATTCCACCCCTAAATTTTCTTAGATGTAAGCATCCCATGCTTAAATTAAACAGATAAGCATACATCGCAAGGACGCAAGTTCTTAAATTTGAGATTTTGGCATATATTGGAGATGCAAGGGGACTTGTGGACAAAATATATGTTGGTTGTCTTAGTCATCAATAATTTTAGAGCCCGATATCTTAACATTACCAAAAAAAATATTCATAGTTTTTATAAAGAATGTAGCATAATGTATTTATGACTAATAATGTTTCTTTCTAGGGTATTAGACTTTTCAAGGCGGTTTCTTATTTTGTTTCTTACATTTTTTTAACATAATCTTAAGAGTAAAATTACTCATTTGGCGGTTAAACTATCCGGGTCATTTCAAATCGGCTCATAAACTTTATTTAGTGTCAAATCAGACCCCAAACTAAATAAACAAATTTAATTTAACAAGGCCCTTAGGTCATCTTGGGTTGTTAACTTAGACGGAAATAAATTGTGTGCGTACGTGCGTGTGTGCCTAAAATCATGGTTCCAAAGAAAAATTAAATAAAAACCTATTTCACCAGCAGCCGCCCATCTTCATCGCTTTTTTTTAACAAAACCTTCACCCCCACCTCCTTCTCCGGACAACCCCTGATCCCCACTCCTCCAGCGAAACCCATCTCGGCCCGCACCTCTTTCTCCGGTAACCCCACCACCACACCCACACCAACACCCGCCCCAGCTGCAAATGACCGTTTTCGATGACATAATCCCCTCCCCAACCTTCAATTTGTCCAGCCAAACCCTCACCTCCCCACCCTACTTTGAATTTCCTGGAGAAACCTCCTTCCCCCTACATTTGATTTCCAGCAAAGCCCCATCCTTTGTTGTCTTCATTTTTCGGGTGAAAAACTCCCCTCTACCTCCTTCATTTTTTTAGATAAAGAAATTTGGCTCCGATAGACAAAACTTTCCCCCTCCGTCTTGTTGTTTGTGTCGGAAATAAATCACAATTTACTTTTTTTTCCTTTTTTTAACATATACTCTCTTCGTCCCAAATTAAGAGTCCATGTTCATTTTTTGTGTATATTAATGATTCACAGAATCAATGGCCAAGATTAATCCTTGTTCACTATCATGAAATTTTGTTTGTTGATTATGTCCAAAAAGGGAAAATGGCCTCTTAATTTGGGATTACCCAAAATAAAATAGTAGAGTCTTAATTTGTTGGGACAGAGGGAGCATATATATGTAAGTTAAATTAACATTTTGACCCCATTATCTAATTTCCGATTAAATTAACAGTCCAAGATGACTGAAGGGCCTTGTTAAATCTGTTTGTTTAGTTTGGGGGTTGATTTGACACTAAATAGTGTTTAGGGGCCATTTGTAACAAACCACATAGTTTAAGGGTCAAATAAGTAATTTAATCTAAAACTTTAATTGCATGATTGCATAATAATTAAAACAAGGACTCAGTTTAATCCTCTAACCCAACTACAGCAAATTCAAACAAATATTTTGAAATATGTAGTTAGAACTGCAATATTTACAATTCATTAACAAAAACGTTGATTATTTTTGGCTTGAGTGGGATTAAAAAAATAGAGAGTAAAAATAAAAGTTCATGTGAATGCAGACGTGGTGTAGTTTCAGTAGAAAGAATGAAAAAAGCATCCTATTTCAACTCTCACTCGGTCAAATGAGAATTCTCGTAGTGCAATATTTTGACAAATATATTAGGAAGTCCAATATTTTGACTAAAGTATAGTTCAATTACAATTCTGTTAGGAAAACAAAACTCTAAATGGAAAGGAAAGAGAACTGATACGCATACCAACATCTCTTCCACAGGCTTCAATTTTGGTAAATTTTGTTTAAAGACACATAATTATATCGTGTACTTTTATATTATTTTTATTTTTTTTGGGGGGCGGGGGTGACTTAAATACGTCCATCATTACCCACTTATGAGTTTAGTACCTTTTTTAATTGACTTCGACTTTGGTACCTTTTTCGTCAAACCTCAGTTAAACGCCCTATTTTAAAAGAATATAGTTAAAAAATTAAGAAAAGAAAAAAATAGAAAACAGTGAAAAAAAGAAAGAAAAATATTCAGAAAATAGAAAGAAAAAAAAAGTAAAAACAAAGAAAACCTCAACCCCTTCTTCCAAAAACACCACCGGCAGCCCCCTTCCAGCACCACCCACGACTTCTACTAGCTCCGCCAACCCTCCACCTTCTTCCACCAGCCGACCTCTCTCTCCCTCTTCCCCAAAACTCAGCCAAACCATTCCTCCTCCCCCTTCCCCCAATCGAACCACCAGCCAAACCCTTCCTCCTCTCACCACCATCGTCCTCCATCCCCACCCTCCCCCAAACACATAACTGAAATTTACAAATTTTAAAATTATATATATATATATTAAACATCGTTGTCTAACTGAGGTTTAACGTTAGTCAATTAAAAAAACGGTACCAAACTCAAAAGTGGGTAGTTATGGACGTATTAAAGTCAATAAAACCATACTTTTATTTATAGTGCTATACGAAGAAATAATTTAACTTGCATACGCGAAAATACTTTTCAATATTGTATACTGGATGTAAGTACAAATAACCTCTTTGAGCTATGCAGCTCTTTCAAGAAACACCGCTTAGCTATGTTAACGCAAAAAGAAACCCCAACAATGCATCTATTGTAAAAACCCTATACCTTGCTATTGTTGCTAAGTATCCCCAATGGGCTCTTGGAAAGATATTATATAGTTCAAAGAGCTTTTTTGGGGTGTTTCTTTGGGTCCAGTTGTACTTCAGTTTTTATGGGGGTGTTAATTGTATTGTTGCCTCTTTCTTTTAGTTAAGTAGGTTATTTGGTTGTTCCCCGGGTTCTCCCCCACCCCCCTTTTGCGGATCTTTATATAAAACATCTACCGCTCAAAAAGTTATTTAAATATGAGAAAGAAATAGGTTAAATAAGGTTGTTGAAGTGAATAAATGGCAATGTGCGAAAGAACATATTGAATAGGTGCTGCATTCGTGAGAAGTTAAAGCAAACATTCATGGTAGATAATATGACAACATTGTCTTATATTTCAAATAGAGGATTGCCCCATGACCTAGTACAACCAAAATAGATGGTTCCAAATTTATATCAAACAGATGATATCTATAATTTTCTATTAACAGGTTCCTTGTTATCTAAAATATGTAGAAATATTTAGAATGTGAGGGAAAACTAAAAGGAAAACAGGAGTTGAAAAGATATAAAAATGCATGCTTTTGCATTGAGATAACAAAATTGCTGGTAATGGTTTACACCAGCTGTAATGTACAAAGCTTCTGTAAAACGAAGATAAACAATGGTGTTCGAGAGTAAACAATACTATACAACACCAAATATAGAAAGAGGCCCACTAAAGTGGTTAGTGATCTTGGCATGAATTCCATTGTAGTTTCTAGGGGGGGGGGGGGGGGGGGAAATTAACATTGAAAGAAAAGGGTACCTTACAGATCACACGAGAACCCCTAATTCCCAGTTTTGTGTACAATTTGAAGATGCTTACAGAGCTCCCACTGTATAATGTACCAAATCATTAGAAGATATTAAACTTCATCCAACTCTACGGCAGGCCTAAGATTTGTCCCTCTTACGATGCTTTGATAAATCTGACCATGAATCACCCAAGATGACGTATGAGGAAACTCAGAAATTGATAAATATTATAAGATGTATGAAACATGGAAATTAATGACAGGTTATACTGGTACATGTCAAAAACATTAATGTGCAAACACAGATTCACATCAAGTTCCAAGTTCAGACTAACTATATTCTAATTGTGAGCAAATATTGAGCCCTTTCCCCAAAAAAATTTATAAGTTTGACACGTTTAGTTGTCTGGTTAGCTATTATCCACGCCAGTATATTGACTAGGAGATATATAGATACATAACATGCATATACAAACACAGAAAGGAGATACATACATGCAAGCATACACACGAAAATGATCAAAGATATAATCAGGATACCTAGATATAACTTTGACTTTCCAAAAATACAAATGAGAAATGCATTAGGGACGTGTAAAACGCCACAAAAATTGAAATAAAGTATAATCATATTATGGAAAGGGGTTCGTCGTAATAATACATGAAAAGAAATCTTGTGGCATAAAATATGTACATGGTTAAGGGAAAATTCAATTTGGATACAAATCATTCCTGCCAGGATTATAAGCATAAAAAAAAAGAATATACTACTAGGTCATACATGAGTAGCACATAGGGCTATTTGGCTGATTGGAAAAGTTAAGTGCAACACGCTAAGGACGCAAATTTACCAAACACGACATAGAATCAACCATAAATTACAGAGTAGCTGTTGGCAAGGTTATATATATATTTACTTTTGGAAGATAAATTACGAAAAGGTGATCACAATCATCTACCTCCCTCGTCACTAATAGTATATATCTACATATCACCATGTTTTTAAGCATCTAACATAAAAGTCATTTCAAAGCTACCACATATGCACACAGCAATAGATAATATCATAATGCATGTTTGTTCATGAGACGAGAGCACTGCGGATAAAAGTTCCTATGGGAACAAAAAATTTGTAAAGTCCTAGGAATTTCGTAATAGAGGGAATTTTGAAGCAATCCAAATAAACCTATCGTTAACAAATCCTTTATGTAAGCATATTTTGCATGCCAATGTTCAAGAATCAACCTTGTGTCAAAGTTTAAATGATAGCATGATAGTTATACGGGGTATTTTGACTTTACCCCCCATGTAGTAATCATTATTTGACTTTACCACCATTTTTTTACTTTACCACTCAGTTTGACATTTAGCGACGCAAAAAGTGAAACAAGACGTCGCTAAATGTCAAATTGAGTGGTAAAGTCAAAAAAATGGTGGTAAAGTCAAATAATGATAACTACATGGTGGGTAAAGTCAAAATACCCCTAGTTATAAAGATAATGATGGCAACAACATATCTAGTGGTGCTAGAGATGGGGACGGTGGCAGAAGTGCTAGTAGTATGGTGGTAATAGAAAAATCGTAAAGAAGGTGGTGGTAATGCCATAATCGTGGTGATGTGATGGTTGATGGTGGTGTGGTGCCAATGGAGGTGATGGACACAATAGCACGATGATGGTGGAAGTGATAACAATAGCATGGCTATAGACGTGCCAATAGTGTAGTAATGATGGTGGTGATGATTGTGATATCGATGGTACAAGTTGTGGCGGTATTGGTTGGCCAAAGCTAAGGTGGTAGTGCTGGTTACGGTAGTAACATGAAGAACAAAGGCACGATACCAAGAAAGATTATTCAGAAAATAATTCTTAATGTTCTATTCGAGTTGGTACTCCAAATCCTGCATTGAAATATCTCAATGAATTTTGTAAATGTTTCTTCTGATAATTAACATAAAAATTTAATTTTCATAGTTTTCAATCCCCAACCAAGGCAATGAGTAAAAAAACAAAAGGAACCCTAATGAATTCTATAATCATTTAGAATTTCATTAAAATTCAGGCTACGGGCTAACATCAAAGGCTACTGAACCTTGTACTGTGAAAGAAAAATGCACGGATAAGTGGTCTCGAAAAACAAATTGATGCAGGAGCATAGGGACATGGACGTCCTTTTTAATATTCTTTTATTTTTTCTTTTTTTAGCCTTTTGTATGTTAAGTATAAATTGGCCAAGGGCCTTTTTTTGTAACACTTTTGCCATTTTGAGATTCAGAGCTTAGAGAGAGAAATAAGAAACCCTCTTCCATTTTTCAAGTTGTTGTTGTGTAGATGACTTCTTCTTTTTACGCTTCCACACCCTTAATTACATCAAATTAGTACAAGAGATAGGTTTGCTCTTGGATTGAGAGATGCTCATCGAAGATTGGGACTCAGATTGGATTCATCCGGATGAAACACGAAACATTCCCAAAATTTTCCATGAAACCCTAACCTAAAAATTAAAAATTCAAGAAACCCTAATCTCCCACCACCTAAATTCAATGATACACCTTCCGAATCTATCCAAACTCTACCCAATTCAAAACCACATCACCCAAATATCCAAACAGACCCACCTGAAAGTAATTTTCAACCCAAATTACAAAATCGAAGGTCAGACAGCCCTAATGGCTGCCGACCGAAGCCGCAACCAACTGAAACCCCAAGAAGCCCACCCAGATCAACCTTCGGTAGCCAATCAGTCCAGCCAAACCTCCAACCCAACCCGACCCGTCCCTATTTACCTTCGGTCCAAACCGACAGCCCATCCCGACTCTCTGGAACACCCGATTCAACCCAATTTCATATCGTAACCCTATAAACCCTAAACCAAACACCAAAGAACCAAATGATCAACCCGACCCCATCTACAAAGGATGTCCATCTCTAGGAATCCTTCCTATTCCACCCCATGTACCGCTATCCTCCGCTCAATCTATTTGTCGATGACGGGAGTCATTTTACCATGAACAAACGAAACGTGTGGGAGTTTCTACCGCTTATATGCGCACGGTGATGGTAACCACACCCGTAGATCCACAAGCATCCCCACCTAGTGAAGGCACTTGAATTCGATCGAGTATTTTTTTTACTCGATGCACCTCAAAAGGGAGGCTATGCACGGTGATTATTGATGGAGGAGCTACTGATAATTTGGTCGCGCAAGAGATGGTTGACAAGCTAAACCTTCCTACAGAATCATTGCGTACCCCGTATCATATTGGATGGTTGGGAAACGAATCCACTCTAGCTCCTAGCCGACAATGTCAAGTGACTTTTTCCATCGAGGACTATCATGATGAGGTTCTATGTACTGTGGTGGATATGCGAGTGTGTCACCTTCTTTTGGGAAGGCCGTGGCAATTTGATCATCGCAGCATGCACGATGGTCGAGCCAATACCTATTCATTTATGCATGAGGGAAGAACTTTCTCCTCCTCCCTATGCGACCATTCTCGATGTCTCGACCTTCTGCCCTGATAGTTTCATATGAGGAGTTTTCCACAGAGGCCGCGGAGGCAGGGTTGTGCTTTTCTCTCATTAGCCCTATCACCAACCCAGAGGCGATTGTCCCACCACGTGTTCAGAGTTTGTTGAATTCTTTTATCGATGTGTGCACGCCCCCACATTCCTCCTCTCAAGGGTATACAATATGCCATTGTTTTTATCTCAGTGACGTAGCTCCCCAACCTTTTCCACTACCGTATGTCACCCACGGAGCACGCAGAGTTGCAAAGACAGGTAACAAAGCTCTGTGACAAGGGCTATATTCGAGAGAGTACATATCTCCTTGTGTTGTACCCGCATTGTTAGCGGCCAAGAAGGATGGAAGTTGGCGTATGTGTGTTGACAATCGAGCTATTAACAAGATCACCGTGAAGTACAAATTCCCTCTTCCTAGGTTGGAGGATATGCTAGATCAACTCCAAGGCCGCGAGTGTTTGACACTTGTTCAAGGATACGCCTACCAACTTGCCTAGCAGTCTGCCTTGAACAAAAAAATGTTTGTACTCAAGTTACAATGGAATAATTAATCACGTGTGTGAGTGTTTAAAAGTAAAATCCATAGATATGTATATATAGCACGCAGAGATAGACATAAGTAAACTATTTACATCATCAGGATCCAGAAGTAACAGAATCAAGATTTCGCTCATCCTTGGTTCCCAATTCCACTGCTTCCCTAGATCACCTTGCTTTATTCTAAGAACAAAATGGGTTGTTAAGATGTAATACATCTTTAATTAGAAATCATGATTGTGTGTATTCTCTCAACTAACTAATCCTGAATACATATAAATAGAGGCCCTTTTATGCAGTCAAATTATAATGTTGTAGTATGCTGTATCAAAAATGAAAAGGAATGTAGCAGCTAACCTCTTGAATGTTCTCACTAAAGGAATACAAATTGTTGAGGCTTTGACTGAGTTTTTCGACTCTCTCCCGTCTGCACCATAGTCAGAACCAGATGGAACCTTCCACCCAAATAGATGTGAGATTTCTGAGGCGCGTGTTGTCAACCAATTTCTGATCGAAAGAGCCATTTCTGTGTTATTTTCAGTTTCTACCATAACAAGACGAGATAAAGCCCAAAAAACTGCCTTGGAAAATGACACTGGAAGGATCAAGGGGTCAATTTCAACTAAAACATCAAACCACAATATTGGCGAGCACATCCACCAACCATATTCCCTAGATGTGGTTTTATCCTGCATACTAAATTCATTCCAACGGCTGATATCCTTCTCTTCAACATCATGAGAAAATAACAGACCTTCATCATCATCTTCATCACTGAACTCAACATTTGAGAGATTGCAGGAGTTCAAAACTGCATTTACTAAGGCGACAGCATCAAACACTATGATAGTTTGAATGAGATCAAAGGCAGGTTGCCGAAGAGAACTGTGAAGTGATGAATCCTTCAGAGAAGACACTAGAGAAGGACCCCTGGACAAGAAAATCACAGATGTCATTGAAGTTATGTCCAGTCAAATTATCAATAGTTGTGCTTTTATACGTGAATCAGCTAACTTAATTTGTGTTCAGACTTTTTTTAAACGGAATTCCATTGTATTTACTCGAATTTTGAGAAAATGATAATACGAAGAAAAGAATGAGGACAAAATATGATGGAAAACAAATATGCATCTATAAATAGTATGTATTCATTTTTACTAAAATGAATACATTTCAGAAAAACTGTAAGAGGGAGGATAAAATATCCCAATACTAAAAGTGTTACAAATTTTCCACCTTCGAAATTTTTTCACTTTATTCTGCATTAGACCTATATCTCTCCTTTTCCTTCATACTTGTATTCTATACGCATATCTTGATAAATGAAATGGGAAATAAGGATACCAGAAGTAAAAGGACTATGCTTTCACAGTAAGTCCAAGTTCCAAATAAGGAATCCTCAAAATTACAACAAAAGAGATGAAAAAACATAAAAAAAGAGATAAAAATAAAAGGCGAATCATAACCAACAACTGAATGCACAATTTCAAAATTAGCAGACTACTTCCGAGCTACAAATATGCTGTCCTCCACCCCAACATAACCAACTGTAGCAGATCAGCAAGGAATTGCCGTCCTCTAACTGGATCAGCACCTCTTAAAATCTCATCAGATTGTTTCCTTCCCAAAACAACCTCCTATCATCCCATTGTCTTTGAAAAGTTTTAATTGCTTAGCCCTAAAAGATGCTACAGACTTTATTATCTCCCACATCCACAAGATGAATTTAGATATTATATAGTCCTTTTACTACAATAATTACCATTTTAGAATAGTGCAAGGGAAAAAGAAGAAAGTGCCCACAATAAAGATTGCCACAAATTTTCCACCTATAAAAAGATTATTCATTCTTCATTAGGCCTAAGTCTCTCCTACTCCTTCATACTCTTCTATCACATATCTTGCTAAACGGAATTGGAAAAATGATACCATAAGTACAAGGCCAGTAAATCTAAGTTCCAAACAAAATCTTACAACAAAAAAATCAATTCCATTTCAACCAGGAACCAAAGATGTATTTGGATAGAATGTATTCCTTTCACTAAAATCAATAAATTTTAGGAAACAACAATGGAAAGGAAGGAAGATCCCACTATAAAAATTGTACAAATTTTCCACCTTGAAAAAAAAAATTGTTCTGCCTCTAACCTGATTATCTCCTCCTTTATACCATAAGGCTTGGAAACACGATCAATAACTTTCGTGTATGATGAAACCCGATTCATCTTTAAGGCTTAGAAACACGATTCACCACCGGTTTGTGGAATCCAGCCACATTGAGATATATATAACTCAGATAACGATTTCCTTTTATCTAGAAAAATTCCTTAAAACCTATTTGGGTTTAAGGGACTATTGAAAGAAAGTATGTAGAATAAGAATACCCTTTGGTGTATGATGAAACCCGATTGATCTTTTAAGGCTTGGAAACACGATTCACCCCCGGTTTGTGGAATCGAGAGATATAACTTAGATAACGATTTCCCTTTATCTACAAAACTCCCTTAAAGCAGGGTATGAAAAAGAAAAAGGAAAACCGGCAGGGTGGAAAACCTAAAATCAACCCACGTGAACAAATACTCCCATCTCTATCTCTATATACTATAAAATGTTAAACAAGCATTTAATGACCGCTTCTTCTAAGACTATCCACTTGGCACATTCCTATTCGTATCTATATTACTATAAAATGCTTTACAAACATTTAAGATCTCTTATCAATGGGACTATCCACGTAAGCAAGCTGATTAATACACAGCATTTTCACACCTGTACATGCCAAATTTTTAATATCTCATTCCCTCTGTCCCTCTCTCCTTTCGAATTTTTGGTTTATTAACTTTTACCTATACAAATCCCCTCCACTCCATTCATCTCCCCTCTCAAACCAGTGCTTCTTTACCTCTCTCTTAAGGAGACGAAATATTTTGAAGCTTTGAGGTAAATAAGGCTCTTAACACATTCATGTTCTATATAAATATAATAAGCTTGCCCCAATCCAATTTTTTTAACAGCATCCCTAGGGTTTCTTTCTTGTATCTATTTCTCTCTCTCAAGTCTTAATTTGGTTGCTATATAAATAGGTACTCTCTACCTATCTTTATCCATACCCATAACCTCCCACCATACACCTTCAGTTGTCCATTCTCTCTCATCTCAGGTATCTATCAAACCCTAATTTTTTTTATAGTATTTATTTTATTTGATCTTGTCTTTTTTCGATAGATCTGGGTTTATATTGCAAGATTAGATCTTGAAAGGGAATATGTTTTATAAGTGAATCTGGTAAAAAATATTGCTTTTTTAAATAAGCTTATATATGCGATTTGGGTTTTGAAAGATTTTGGTTTGACAAAAATAATACAAGCTCTTTCTTAGTTGAACAACATAATTGAATGAAATAGGTCATGTTATTAGTGGTAGGGTTAGTGAACATTATATGTCCTATCTGTAGGGTTTCTTTATTAAATAAGTCAAAAAAAGTATTAAAATGTGGGTAAAAATTGATGCCCAGGAATCAGTAGCTTTTCAACATTAATGTTCTTTGTTAAAAATTCCAGGACTTTTGTATAGCTGATTGTTGAAGTGTTTGGATACATGTTTATTTGGTGTGCATGGAGAACCTGTTTTACTTTCCGGTACATATTGGTTTTGTTTGAAATTATTCTTGAATAATTGTTTATGTTCTATCTAATTTTGTGCTTTTCAAATCAATTGAGGATAGTTTTAGCAAAAATTAAATGGGAAAGTTATTTTTGTTTCATCGGCTCACCGAGTGAACGAACGTTCAATTTGGTAAGCACTGCCACTTTGGATTTGCTTTTGAAATTCAGCGAATCGTTTTTCACATTCACTCAGTTCAATACGAACTTTATTATATCGTCCAGTGTTTTCTCTATCGAATTTTAAGTCGAGGTTGTAATTCCTACTATTTGTTAGTCAATAGTCCTTCAAGGGCCATTATCAATGATGCAAAGGTAAGGAAGCGGAACAATGTATTGCTGAAGTTTGACTTAATTGCAATATCTTTTTAACTTTATTTTTTTATAATTAGTATGGGTAGGTTAAATAATTATTTTCTTTACAAATGAAAAGTTTGTAAGATAGGGCCTTGATTATGATTTCCTAAACTACCAAATAATAAATGAGTTTAATCAAGTTTGCAAATGAGGACGTGTTCGGTTAAAGACAAATTCGTAACCAACTATTGAAATAGGCGTCAAATGGGCTTGGAGAGTTTGGCTCTGTACTGGAGATGAACTGTAAGCATTCCTACTACTGCTTCAGCTTCTGTATTCTTTCTATTATTAATGCAAACTCATGGTGTTGTTGGGCTGAAAAATGAGGAGGTCTACTGATGATTTCTAGGTGCAATGGTTTGAAGGGTCAACACCATGGATGAAAAGTCAACTTTCACATCAAGTTTTACCATTACAGTCAAATATCTCTGCTACTATTGACCCTAAAAATGAACACTTCAAAAAGGAAACGAGCCATGAGGTAATTAAAATTTATTTCATAACTTTTATTGAAACATATTTTAAATTGCATTTTTATCTATCTTAGTAACATATTTTTCTGATTACTCTGTTTCAGGAACTTGAATGAAAGGGAAAAAAGCAACATTAAGAGAAGTGGAGATTGGATGTTTTATACTGCAATAACGGTATTTTGAATTGAAGAACTGAAAGGGATGTTAATAGAAAGCTTAACATCCAACTGCTAAAGTTTTGATGTAGTTTGACATATTTAGTGAATGAGTTTGTTAACCAAAGTGGGCCAAGTGTCTAAAGTAGAATATAAGAGGTCAGCTGTTTGGGATGTTAGTTGACATATGAAAAACTACTATCCATGTGGAAATTATTGGGTGATATTTTAGTGGCATCAACAGCAGATAAATGATGAGGATGAGATTGAAGATGAAGATAAACATTCACATCAAACATGTAAGAGACAAAAGTTTTTAAAGTGGTTCGGCTATGAATAAAGCCTACGTCCACTGTTATTTTATTCCCAGGGGTTTACAATAGCACAATATGGTGTAGAGAGAGAGAGGAAAAGGTGTGGATCTTGTGTATGGTGTCTCTCATCCTTGTCGGATCTCTCCCTTTTGGCTAAGGGAATACATGTATTTATAGTGATGGGGGATAAAGAGATTCATTGTATGTAGACATTTATACATTATGTCTACATTCAACGAATCTAATTGTTGAATTGCTTGGTATGCTATGTGTTGTCATCTACAGTATAAATGTACATTAAGGCTCATTAAATACGCTGCCATCTTCATTAATGCACATTAAATGCATAGTTATCCTTTGATCTTCCCGGTTGGTATGCCGACCACCTCTCCTCGGGTGCCGACTAACACTCCTCGGGTGCCGACCAACTCTCCTCGGGTGTCGAATATTGCCACGTAGGATGACATGTGTACTTTTCTGATTGGTCCTCGTAAATGGAGAATTTTTGCATTAACAGAAGCCCCCAATGCTCCATGCTTGATGGTTTACTTGAAATGATGGAGTATTTATTCTGCAGTGTTGCTTAGTGCTCATGAAATTCTTGATCTACCTTCTTGATTTGTTCAACATAAAGTGCATTATCTCCTGGACGACATATGATGCAGGCTGATCATTGGTTGCTAATCTTTCTTTTGAGTAACTCCATGTGCTATGTATCACCCTTGGGAATTTGAATGCAGCCATGCCATAGCATGCAGCTTGTAGCTTGTCATAATCTTCAAGTATGTTGATTGGTTTGCTAACCGACCAACTGCTTACTGTGTCGAGCAACTGAATGCTAACTTTACGTGCTTGATTTTTCTGATTTATGATCCTCTGAATACTTTGTCGAGTAACATACTAGCTTTTGAACCCAACTCTTTAATCTAATTAGTACCAAGCTAGTGGTGGACTTCAAAACATTTTCACACAACTTCTTCTTCATTATTGGTCGAGACAGTAGTAGCAGAGATCTCAGTGCTGTAGATGCTGATTTTGACTTCTACCTCTGCTCGGGGATGAGCAAGAGGTTCTCGGGGATGAGCAAGAGCTGCTCGGACAGACCATCTGTGATGAACATCAGAATGCTGAAAGATCTTAACTTCATAAAACTCCCCTTATGCTTTGGATGATCCTCCTGCTGGCGAGGAACCTGTTTCAAAAGCAGAGGGAAAGAAGCCAATAGAGTAGGAATCTCAATGTAATAGTTAGTATACATTTTCATTCTCAAGGCATTTATTATGCTTTGCAATTAGCCTATCCACGTGGCATATCTTAATAGACCCAAATCGTATGGGATGACAAGTGGCGGTCATAAATGCAACTTCTTCAGCCGCCTCATGTTCCTCTCTCCTACATTGAACTTGGACATTTGCCTCCTTTTCTCTTGTTTCTTCATTTCTTGCAATTAATTTCTCCCGCCCCTCAACGTTTCCACATTCTTCAGTATATAAGTTTCTGTTTATGCTTTTGTGATATGTTCCAGTTTATCTTTTCGGATCACTCGATCTAAATCACCTCCAGTTCAAGAAGCATTATAATCTTTTTATTTTGATGTTCAAAATCTACTGGACAAATTTATGTGTGAGGATTTGTTTGTTTTTTGATTCTGTTGGGAAAGCATCTATTCTTCTTTTCATAGAGTTCGTATATATGTTCTGGTACATCTTTCATGATTTGATCATCTTTTAGACTACTATCTCTTGCTTATTCCCATTATTCAGGTGAGTTTAGTAGCAACATAAAGATTCGTAGAGAGAAGTTGAGAAGATGAACCAAATTAGATTTTTTAATAAGTACATTTCATTTAAAATTTCTTTTCTACTGTGAAAACAATATCCTTCTTTACTAAAAATGTTTATCTTCTTCCAAATAACATTGACAGTTTTTTTTATAGTTGACCCGATCTCCATTTTCTGGCCATTAATAAAATTTATTTTTTGTGTTCAGGTCCTATGCATCAACATCAACAAACCCGAGCCAAAAATACTTCAATTTCACATGTAAGTTATTTATTTTGTGTTGTATGTTAGGTTGAGTGGGGTTTCTACGTGTTTGATTGAAAGGTTTAAACATGGTTCTGCTCTAATGTAGTTTGTTTGTAAACATGGTTCTTCTCCATTGAAATCCTCATTGAAATACTCATTTGATTTTTTCTTTTTATTTTTGTACTTTTCAGAGTTTATTTTCTTTGCTTTCATTTATCTTCAGTTCATCTACCAATGTACATTAGTATCTACATGCGTTGGTGTTTTTTGTTAGAATTACAGTTTTCCCCTCTTAAGAGATTTTGTTGCTGCTGAGACTGAACCAGGTTTTCTCTTTACAACATGTCTATTTACTCCTTTGTATGTATTTATTATTTTTTCCTTTTGGTTATCAAAACTTTCCACCTCCAGAAATCAAGTACAACTACCAGGGAGGAGCCAAACTAGATCAACCTCAACAAACAAATGAGGACAATAATCACCTAAGTACTCACTCATTTCCATCTCCATGTACATTCTTGGACCGTTTTTTAATTTTCTTGAATATAAGCTCCTTATTGACAAAGCCATTCTAAAAAATTGATTTTTTGAATCAAAATGACAAAATTATGTGTTTGAAAGTTTATTAACTTATCAATGTGCCATAATAGTCATACATAAAGGAATCTCCAAATTGTATATGTTAGTAGTGTCATACATAATAATTACAACATATTTTACGAAAAGTTCTAATAAAAGAAATTCGTCTTTAGTATTAAACAGTTAATTGAGTTTCTTATTAAAAAAATTAATAATATTACTTTTATTTTTATTTCAAAATTAAATCTCATTTAAATCTTAGAATTTATTGTGTGAAAAAAGAATTTTTTTTTTTTTTTTTTGATAAATTCAGTCACGCATAACTATTTAAAAAATGTAGACCCAAATCATATGAGGCTGACACGTGACAGATGTATTAAATATTATTAAGTCCCAAATCATATGAGGCTGACACGTGACAGATGCATTAAATATTATTATGTCCCAAAACAGTAGTCTAGAATCGTTCCAAGCTTACATTAAAAAAATTAATAATATTACTATTATTTTTATTTCAAAATTAAATCTCATTTAAATCTTAGAATTTATTGTGTGAAAAAAGAAAAAAAAGAAAAAAAATAAATTTTGATAAATTCAGTCACGCATAACTATATAAAAATTGTAGACCCAAATCATATGAGGCTGACACGTGACAGATGTATTAAATATTATTAAGTCTAAATCTTAGAATTTATTGTGTGAAAAAAGAAAAAAAAAAGAAAAAAAAATAAATTTTGATAAATTCAGTCACGCATAACTATATAAAAATTGTAGACCCAAATCATATGAGGCTGACACGTGACAGATGTATTAAATATTATTAAGTCCCAAATCATATGATGCTGACACGTGACAGATGCATTAAATATTATTAAGTCCCAAAACAGTAGTCGAGAATCGTTCCAAGCTTACAGATGGCGAGTGCCTTAATTCGACTCTATACTCTTCATGATTTTTTTTTAATATTCCTTGAAAACTACGGGACTTTGAAAATGAGAAAACTCAAAAGTCCTAAAATGAATGCTACCCAAGTTCATTGAACCTCTTTGAAAAAGAGAGAACTCAAAAGTCCTAAAATCAATGCTACCCAAGTTCATTGGGGTTCCAAATTCTCTCTCCGACTCACTTTCTCCACCTATTAGACTTCCCTCTCTCATCCATTATCTTTCTTCACCGTGGAGTATTTTTTATTGATATCAATTATCTTTTGGTTTGATATTTTTACTATTTTTTTTGTTGTATCGATATGATATTGATTTTACAGATATCTGACAATTTATGTGAGGTTCAATCTTAAACAATATTTGTGAAGGGATATGATTTGCAGAAATTGGTGAACAAGTCTCAAAATTCAAGTCAGAACAATTCTCTTCAGTATTGGTTTTCATTTATTTATATTTGTGTAATTATGATTCATTTGTTTTTCATATAGGTTTTCTGTTTGTATTTGTTTTGTGTATATTTGTAGATTCTCATTTTTTACATTTTATATTTCACTCTCGATAAGCACTGATATCGGAGAAATGGACTGGACCCAAGGAAAGTTTGTGAATATGTATGAATATTTGTGTATTGATGTGTGGGATACTTTAAAATATTTGGACACGTTCATTTACATCTATTTGTCATCAATAATTTTACATTGGGTGGGTATTGTTCCAGTTTTATTAATTTATTTATGAAAATATACTTTTGGGTGCCAATATATATGACAAAACCCCTACTCCCACTCCCACTCCCACTCATTTTTTGTGTAAATGAGAATTTAACACACATGCACTACTGTTTGGGGGAATTGAGTTTTATCTGCTATGGTGTTAGTGTTTTTTTGGTTGAATTTTAAATCTTAACAGTTATGGAGGTAGTTTGATTCTATTTTTGAGTTGAGTTTCTAAGCGTTTATGGGGGTGTATGTGTGTGATCGCAAAACACCCCTGGTGAGTCTCTTATTATTTGTTATCTCTTTCTCTCAAATTATGTTAACATAAAGTGCCGTAACTTCTTCGTTAGGGATCCGAATCGCACACCGTTCATGGCCACGCGAAGTTTGCTAGGAGGGATACAACTTCAGTGAAGATAATGGGCCATGTGCCCAAAATGTGAATTGACTAAATTGCCCTTGAACGTGCGATTGCGTTCGAAACTTGAGCGAAATGCGTCCGAACTCCATACTTAGTACCTAAATACCTACAAAAGCCCAATTATACCTCATATAGCATGTTAACAATATAAAATGAGGTTGTCTGGTTAACGGGCTTAAATATAGAGATTAAGGCACCGGAGAGGGCTAAAATGCGTAGGTTCGAGAGATGAAATACGCAATATTTGTGTATTATCACTAGTGAAATTATTGTGTGTACAACTATTGAAAATGATGTAGATAGTTCTAGTTTACGGGTGTGTCAAAGTGAAAACAGTGTTGATGAATTGAACATGTGTGTGAGTCCCACTGCACGAAATGAAATGATAGAGGACACTACACACACCTCACTTAGTGAGTCCAGTGATGACCTACCTGATATTCACTAAAACTCTCAAAAAAGTGCAAAAATGGATGAGATGGTTAAGTAATTGACTGAACATGTTGAATAACTTAAGAAAACTATTAAAAGTAATGCCAAAGACTACACTGCGCAATGTATTGCAAATAAGACAGAGACAAAAGAATTTTCTTTAAAAATAAAGGACCTTAATGAGAAAAATATTGTCTTACAAGAAAGATACAAGGCTACTTTAATTGAATTGGAGGAATCCAAACAAAAAGTTTCAAATGTCCTTAAAAAGTGTTTACATTTTGCAACACAAGCTAAATCTTATGAAAAGATTGTTATTGGTGGTAAAATAAATTTTGAAGATAAAACTGGCCTGGTTTTGAGGAAAAAGTTAAGTAAAATAATATGATTATTTCTTCTGAAAATGTAATTTTTGTAAAAGAAGGATATGTTTTGGAAAACTCTCAGAAAGGAATTTTTAATCTTAATGTCTCTAAAGCAACACAAAACATGTGTAATCAGAAGTCGAAACCTAATGGTATAGCTAAGTATGTATGTCCGCCTGCTAGAGACCTCGAACAAAATACTAAGACTTGGGTAAATTGGAAAAATGTGTCAAACCTGACCAAACTCATCTTCAAGGACTTAAGTGATAGAGTCAAGCCTAGCCCGCATCAGTACTGTTCCTATTGCGATGTCTACGGGCACCCCATTACCGCGTATTTTTAAAAAAGGTTATACAAGCCTACTTATCAAAACTTTAACTATTCGAGAAAGAGTAGGAATATGTATACTCTCCCAAAGCAGACCACACATAACTCTAACTATAGGAAAAAAGGGGGTACCTAACTGAGAAGAAACTATTTAGAAAGACTCCTCAAACCTTTTCTAAATTAAAGGCCAAAATAAATTTAAAACCGGGCCTATTTGTGTTAGAAAAGATCACATGTTACCCTAGCTCAAGTGCAATGTGATCATAACTTCTTTTAAGGCCTAACGCACCTCAATAGGTTGGTACTTGGATTCCAGGTGTTCTAAACACATGACTGGGGATGAGACTAAATTAACAAATAGGACAGACTTCCTTGGCGGTAGTGTCCTGTTTGGCAATGGAGTTTTATCCCAGATCATTGGTAAGGGAACATTGTGTAAAGAGGAGCTTCCTGCTCTAAATGATGTCTTACCAGTTAAAGGTTTTAAGGCTAACCTACTAATTATATCACAATTTTTTTTATTCCAATCATACTATTACCTTCTCTAAAACCAATTGTAAAATTTTGAATAAAGAGGGTTATTGTATTCTTTTAAGAAATAGAACTGAGGATAACTGTTACACAATGATTCCAAAGAATGAATCTTGTAAGAATGCTAGATTAGATGATTTTGATTTATGGCACAATAGATTGGGACACATGAATTTTAATAACCTTCGTAAATTAAGCTCCTAAGAAATAGTTAAAGGTTTGAACAAAATTAAAAACACTTTTAACTCTATTTGTTGTCCCTGCCAAGTGGGGAAGATGAGTAAATCTGCTCATAAGAAGGTTAAAGATATTTTAACTTTGAAACCTCTGAAACTAATCCACATGGACCTTATGGGTCCCTCTAAAACCGTGAGCCTTCGTGGTAACAGTTATATTCTTATTATGGTGGATGGATTTACACAATTTACTTGGGTCGCTTTTATGAAAAATAAATCAGACACCTTTCATGAGTTTTTGAAAAATTCTTTATAAATTAAAAATGAGAAGGGTACCCAAGTATCTCGAATAAGAAGTGACAGAGGTGAAGAGTTCAAAGACTCAGTTGTTACATAATACTGTGTAGGTAATGGATATAAACATGATTTTAGTGCACCTCGGACACTTTAGCAGAATGGCATTATTGACCGTAAAAATATGACCATTCAAGAGATGGCTAGGGTGATGTTACACACAAAAGGGTTGCCAAAATATTTTTGTGTTGAGGCAGTCCAGACGATGTGTCATATTATTAATCGTGTATACATCAGAAAAAATACCAAAGAGACACTATATGTACTGTGGTACAATAAAAAAACCTAACTTGAAGTATTTTAGAACCCTTGGGATTGTTTGTTACATTTGCAAAGACAGTGAAAACCTTTCAAAATTCAATACCCAATGTGATGAAGCAATTTTTTTGGGTTACTCCCAATTAAGTAGGGCTTACCGTATTTACAATTTGTGTACTAAAGTCATTATAGATTCTATTAATTTCATTGTAAATGTCACTAGCGTAGAGAGTTGTGATAATCAAACTGTAGTCCTATATGAGTTTGAAACTATTTTTACCCCTGACTATCCTGAGAAAGTTGATTCACCGCCACCTGAGGGCCCTGTGGTACCAACCTAGGTTTCTAAAGACCACCCCCTCAAAAAGGTTGCTGGTAACCCGTCTGAGCCAGTACGAACGAGACCCCAACTTCAAAAAGTGGCTAACTTTGCATGCTTTATTTCTCTAATAGAAACAAAAAATGTAAATGATGCCGTTTGTGACTCGTTATGGACTAACGCTATGCAAGAAGAGCTTGTCCAGTTTCAGAGTCATGACATTTGGTATTCGTCCCCCGGCCTGAAGACAAGAAGGTTATTAACCTCCGTTGGATAAAACAAAACTGATGACTTAGGGGCTGTAGTTAGAAAGAAGGCTAGGCTAGTAGCGCGGGGATATTCTCATATAGAGGGAATAGACCTTGATGAGACTTTTGAGCTTGTCACAAGACTCGAGTCTATTCGTCTCTTCTTAGCAATATCGTGTCATTTAAAATTCAAACCTTTTCAAATGGACATTAAGTCTGCATTTTTAAATGGTATTTTGTCAGAGGAAGTATACGTAGATCATCTTAAGGAATTTTAGATCCCTCGCACCCTAACCACGTCTTTAGTATTAAGAAGGCATTGTATGGCTTAAAGCAAGCTCCTGGAGCTTGGAATGAGCGCCTCTTAATATTTTTAGTCAATAAAGAGTTTGAGCGTGGTGGCAATGACCAGACAATATTCGTTAGGAAAATAGAACACCATGTCTTGATTGCACATATATACGTAGACGATTTCATATTTGCTTCTACCTCCATTAATCAAGTAAAGGACTTTTCTAATATAATGCACAATGAACTCCAGATGTCCTTAATGGGGGAGTTGCAATAGTTTTTAGGGTTACAAGTTCGTAACACAATCAAAATATGCTAGTGATCTTGTTAAAAAGTTTGGGCTTGATAATTCCAAAATAGCACGTACATCCATGAGCACATCCACAAAACTATTTAAAGAGGAACATGGGAAAGATGTAGATCCTACCTTCTATAAAAATATTATAGGGAGTTTATTATACCCCACTGCATCTAGACCAGATATTTCTTTATTGTACACCAAATATGTCCAGGAACTTTTCAATCATTTAGGGAACCTCAAAATAACTCTTAGCCTCACCATCCTTACATCCAGAGGCCAAAACAATGTTTTAAGGTTGTACCAAATAGTCTCAAATGCTTACCCTAATAAAATGGGACCTATGAGATACACACGCCGTAAGGTCACCTGAGGGAGAGAAGCTTCCCTACATAGGCCTATCGGGTTCAGAATGCTTGGTGCCATGCGATGGGTTCAAATCAACTCTGATAGTTAGTCGACAAGGACAAAATATTCCAAATTGTATCAACGTAGTTGGTCGACGAGGAAAAAATATTCCAAACTGTACCAACATAGTTGGTCGACGAGGAAAAAATATTCCAAACTGTACCAACATAGTTGGTCGACGAGGAAAAAATATTCCAAACTGTACCAAGTATGGCTGATCGGGGATAAAAACCCACTAACTGTAGTTGGTCGACGAGAAGAATTTATCGACCTTGGTTGGTCGGACACATTTTATGAAAAAGACAAAAATTTACCAACTATGGTTAGTAGAGGATAAACTCTCACTAACTAAAATTGGTCGACGAGCACAATTTAACAACCTTGGTTGGTTGGAAAAATTTTAAACATTTTTATACTCATTACTTTATTATTAAGTGATCGAGCAACATTACTAATACTTGTAACTTTTTTATTACTAAGTTGGTCGATGAACAACACAATATTGTTATCTTTTTAACTTATACATATGCACAGATCAGTGCGAGTAGCAAAAAAAGGATTCCCATATCCTCGAATCCTCGCACGTGCGGGAGAGAGGGATTTTTCTAGTTTAGCCCCCTCTGATTTCGGGGCCGATCCGCTCTGAAGGAATCCAATCCGAATGGCCACAAACCCCAAGAGGATGAACCTGGCGTTAAAGTGTGCATCTCATACAGTTTACGATCACAAGATTAAAATTGCAAGGCACTCAAGTCTTACCCAATGTTCTAAAAGGCGCAATGCGTGATCGATGCGTGGAAGTCAAGCATTAGGAGCAGAGGCGCGCATATGCGAAGCATATGCGTGAAAAAGCGTTTTGCCTTTTTTAATATTTTTAATTATACCGAGGCTTGTAAAATAATAAAACCAGAGATATAAGCATAACTTACTTGAAAAACATAATCATAAACATTGAATCAAAATTACGAATAAAACAAAACATACATATATTAACTGTTAATATATGTATGCTAACATTTATTAACTGTTAATTGTTAATAAATATAAGCAAAAACAGACAGTTAAGAAATCAAAAACAACATTTATAACTGTCAACACTGCATAAGAGGATTGAAGCTGTAAATTATAACTGTTAACACTGCATCAAAAACAACATTTATAACATTTATACACTGGAATGATTGAAGCTGTAAATTGTTAGACTTTTAATTAGTTATAAGAAATGTTGTTTTTTATGCTTATACAGTTAACATCATCTTAACATAATAAAACTTATACAGTTAATTAACATCATCCTTTTGTTGATTAATAAAAGCAAGTAAAAAAACTTAACATAATCCTCTTGTTAGACTTTTAATTAATTATAAAAAAACTAAATTCTTTCGTGATCAAATAAATAGGAAAGAAATCAAAAGAAAAAAATAAGAAAGAAACATTTCGGGTCATTTTTGGTGAATTTTTTTTTAGTCGTTGTCTTCTTGTAAGAAATCAAAACAATGAAATCAAAAGAAATAAATAAGAAGATGGAAAACTTATGGCCGGAGCAGAGGTTTTTTGTTTACGACCGACGGTGTTTTCTTGGGTTTCGGCAATGTTTTCTTGGGTTCTAGGGTTTCGGCAATGTTTTCTTGGGTTTCGACAAGAGACCGGGTATGTTTTTTTTTATTCAAGCATTTAGTTTTTAAGAAAAATCACACCGGGGCACTTTTTTTAATATATAAATCTTTACTCAACTAAAATACATGAGAAAAACAAAAATAAAAAATATATAAAATAGTAAAACGACGGCGTTTTAATTTAAAAAAATGCATTATGCCCGAAATTTCACGCATATGTGCGCCTCACGCCCGTTGACCGCCTTAAAAAATGTTGACCACGCATATCCCTAATGCGTTTCATTTTTAAAAAGCATCACGCATATGAGCGTATTTGGGACGCGTATGCGCGCCTTTTAGAACACTGGTATTACCTTGAGTAACCGGTTGAGATTGGGCATCTAAATGATTTCCTACAGAAAAAGGAATGTGCAACATTGCCTATATGCGACCACATACTAGTTAATGTCCCAGACGATAATATGGGGCACGAGTTTGTGGTATCAGTGGGGGTCCAATACCAAATAATGTCTTGGACGAATGCTTAGGTTATGAATTTGCAGTGATTCATGGAGCCTCAAACACAAACCAGATCAAGCAAAATGCCATTAGGATGGAAGTTAAGAAACTCGTAACAGTGATAGAATAATTTAAAATTGCCCCGTCCAAGCCCATCGCGGGAAAATGCGGACGATATGAAGATATTGACTATTCGAAGCACATAATTTTTACCGACGACGATCTAGTCAGAGTAAGAACTCCCCACCATGATGCTCTCATAATCACTCTCAAGGTGCTAACTCGGGTGTGGATAAGTGACGCGACCACAAAAGTATCTAAAGTGCGTGCTTATATAGGCTCGAGTGCACGCCTGCCGCGTTAGTAAGAACTCGGGGTCGAATCCTCAAGGAAATAGGACGTGAAGACGTAACGACGTAGGCCTACTACACCATAATGGCTATTTTGTAACTAATAAATTTTTTAAGTTGTAAGTGTTTATAAAACTTACAAATTTTACAACAGTTTTGGACACTTACAAACTTTTTAAGGGTTCGAAACCGTTGTAAAATTTGTGATTTTATTAATGCCAAAACCGAAAAGGGTTACATCTCTCTCCCAAAAGGGTTACACCCCCAAATCGCACCCAAAATTTCCCCCTTGTTAAAAGTTTCCTCCCCCGTCCACTCAAACCTCATCCAAATTTCCCCTCCCTCCTAAAATCGCACACATCTTTACACTCAAACTGCGATTCTGATTTGAAATATTGGAGTCTACGATTCAATCGCAAAACCTTAGATTTAGGGATCAATCGCAAAAAGTTGATTTAGGTATAACTCTCTCTCCCTCTCTCTGTTTGTGTGTGTGTGTGTGTGTGCATAATAGGTGTTCGATAAAATTCTTAACCTAGGTATTTCACATTTTTAGCGCTATTTTTCTTAGATTTTATATGTGCCACAAGAGTTACGTGATATGTGAGTTTAGGATTAGGGGATATGTTATTTGTACGAGTTTGGGTGATGTTTTTTGTTCAACTAATAGGTGGGGAATGATGTGAAAATGGTCTCCAAAGCTACGGTTATAACTATTTTATTACGGGAAATGCCTTGAATAAACACTTTTAATTCATTTTTTCTGAATGGGTTATTTGTACGAGTTAGAATGATAGTTTTTTTAGGTTTAAAAGGTTATATTTTTGCATCTATTTATCTCATGTAGAAGGTTATATAACTGACTGTCGTTGCTCCGTTTCTTTCACTGCCTACAATTAGTTCATTTTTTAACTGAATTATATATGTAGATTTAATGGGTAGTTCACAACTATATAGAGATCCGTGAGAAAACAACTAATCAATTGGGGTTGTGAGTTCCTGCATTGAAAAATGTTGGAGAACCGTGTGTGAACCAATGTTGTGACATCAAATGGTAAGTTTGTATTGCTGTGTCAATGTCATGTATCATATGTTGCAGCGTACTAAATCATATGCTGCAATTGTTCATGTGTTTCTTACTGACTTATTGCTATTGTTGACTATTCTTTTTATTGTCAATGATATATTAGTGTTACTTCTATATTATTCAAGTTGAGATTGGGATGATCTTTTTCGAACTCTACTGCTCCAAGCATGTGAGATTGGGATGAGCTTTGACAACTACTACAGTTTTGACAACTAACGAGGCCAAGATTATAAGCCCATTTTCCAAGTTATCGGCCACTGCTTTTTAACAACACTTTCTCCTCCCTCCCTCCTCAATAATGTTTTAATTTTTTTTTAAAGAAAAATGGAAATTTTATTCAATAAAAGAGAGAATAGCGCTCTCTAGGTGGCATACAAGAAGATGAAATCACTTAATATAAGAGGGGATCCTTAAATGAGACCTTGAAGCATCTAATATAATTGCTAGCTTAATATTACTGGGGATTTCTTCTAGATTATTGAAAATGCAAGACTTTTTTTTAGCCAAACTAAATCTAGAAAGAAGGGCAGCCGCTGTAGTAACTTATGGAGAGCAACAAGAAATGGTATACTGAGCATTTGGGAGAAGATTCTTTAGGTCTTGAATGAGAGGAAGAATTTTCCATGGGGTTGATGAAAATGAGAGAATACTCGCAAGATATTTTGATTCAATCTCTATATCTAACTGATCAAAATTATTATCCTTACAAAAGATTATACTGTCTTTAATGGTTTGAAGCTTTATATCTTGATTAGAACCTCTATCTGAGCGTAAAGCTTTTGCCCATTTGAATCTACCATGGTCATCTCTAAGAACAATTCCTGATCCTTGAAATAGCCTTGAGTCTTCCACTCCTGAACAGTTCAGCTTTAATCTTCCTCTAGGAGGATTCTTTCAAGACTGATGAACTAAAGACCTATCCTTCAGCATAAAGTTGAGCTTAAACATTTTCAACACATCTAAGATGATCTCTTTTCCTTCTTCTTTGAATATGAGAAAATGTACTTGCTCTGAAATATAATCAATGATCTTATTCACTATAATCTTGGAATTCATAGATTTTGATTCAAATCTAGCTTTGCTTCTGCTCAACCAAATTTCCCAGATAATATTAACTGGGATAACTTTTTACAACCACTGAGATGTTTTTGATTGCCCTGTCTGGATCCACCATTGAATGAAGGATCCATGAATTGAATGGGGCATATTAAGAATTCACATAACATCATTGAAGAATTTCCAAACTTTGGATGTAACTGGATCTATTATGAACAGATGAATCATAGTTTCCGAGGAATTTAAGTAGGAAGAACTTCGAGAAACAAAGTTAATTCCAACCTTTTGGACTAGAGCATCTAAAGGAACACAATTTGCTAACATCTTCCAAGCAAGGACATATCTATTCAGGGTAATGTTTGAATGCCATATAAAATTATAAGCGAGAGAAGAGAGTTTGAGGTTCTTGAGATTTCATAGGCAAAGTCAAATGAGAACTTTCCATTGTTTGAACATTTCAAAATCAACTGATCATTTGCCCAAACTGAATTTGACTACAGCCTCCCTAACTGATTGGATTATTCTTAAACTCTGAGATCCATTTCTCCTCTATATATTTGTATATTTTTTATTCATGAATATAGCCCAAAGACTTTTTCCTTCCTTGAAATTCCATGCAATTTTGACATTTGCAGCTACCTGAGCAGTTGCTAAGTTCCTGATTGCCAGACCTCCTTCCTTGCGAGGAAAACATAAAGAATCCATTGTTTCTAGTGAAATTTCTTTCCATAGACTTTATTAATCCCATTCATCAATTCTCACTTAATTATTATGTTATGTATACGGATTTTATATATATAATTAAGAATGTGTGTGTGACCATATCATGAGGAGCAGGCGGAAGCATGCATGGCATGCAGAGCAGGGGCAGTGCTACTGGTACAGCACCTGATTATCGTCAAATATGGGGTCAGTATTGTTTATGTGATCAGTGTCAAGTCTGCCCTTATTTTTCATTGCTTCGTTCACATTCTTTCTTAATTGAATTATTGATGTTAATGCTGCTTATGTTCTTAAAGAACTTTTGGTTGAGTAAAGTTAAGCACTTTAAACTTTGGTTGAGTTAAGAACTTTTGGAGCTAAATGAAATTTGCTGGAATGTATATGTTTGATTAAAAGGTAAGAAAATGAAGATTGAAATGAAGTTTAAGAAAATTTTGTAAATGGTTGAATAAAAAAGTTCGGTGAGAGCATGATTAAAATAAAGAATCTGCTCAAAATTCACAACATTATAGTAAAAATTAAAGGCCAATCATTTATGTTATGTATAGTAAAATTTATATCAATACCAACTGTTAAGTATTTATGTTTAGATCCCATTTCCCCTGTTTTGAGATACTATATCCACTATTATATTATGTTTCATTTATTTCTTTATTTTGTATGTGTATTTTGTTGTTAAAGACATGTGAGTTATTAGCATTCAAACCATTAAGTTTTTGAATTGACTCATTTCGGACATAACATAATCAATGAAAACAAACACATATTGGGTAATATTATTATGTACCTAAGTTGACTTATAGTCATAGTTCAAAGACTCAACTGAAATTGAATTGATTAATGCTTTGCATCTTTAATTATATTATGGATTCGCTAATGATTTACATCTTCTTCCTTGCAGAACTTCGAGTTGTGATCGGTGTCCATAAATTGAGTACTGAGCTATAAGATACAACAGCCCCAACTTTTCCCATCCTCACTGGAAAACCAATAACAACAATCTCATGATTTTAGTTGATTTGTCATTTGTTTCTTCAATAAATCTTAGTGTGTTTGATTGCAGAAATATGGTTTGGAAATTTTTCCTCCCACCCAGAATATGGTACAACTTGTTGAAGTTTGAGAAATTTCATTTTCCAACTTTTAGAGTGTGTTTGATAGAAAAGACGGAAAAGCTGAAAATTTTAGCCAAGCTTAAACAATAAAAGAGAAAATTTTAGCGTGGCAAATTATATTAAGGAAATATTCAATATGGGAATCTTTTCCTTTTTCCATTATTTAGTCTTTGTAGTTGTTGATTATTATTGTGTTTCTTGCAGTTCTGGCACAACTCAGGGTAAACCCAAATTTGTCCCTTTCAATGATGAATTGATGGAAACTACTATGCAGATATATGTCACATCTTTTGCCTTTAGAAACAGGTAATGTATTATTGTGTTTAACACTGTTCTGTTTTACAAAGTAATTCTATATGGTATCACCATGGAGAATGTATTGTTGATAAAATATGTGATTTATCATAACCATTCCAAGTTTTACTTTTCTTCAGATTAATTTTTCTTTACCCTTTTCTTCTCTCTATTTTGTTTAGAAATCACCAAACTAATACATTTTTATAAAATGAAAATTAGTTGTTAGCTATAAGTTAATGGTTACTTTTTCAGTAGAGTTGATTGGACTAATGATCTTTAATGAGGTATTATCTGATTATGTTTACCTTTTGAGTTGTCAATTCTAGTGTTACTTTTAATTTGACGACTTTCACTATAGTTATATCATTGTTCTAGAAGTCTTAAAAGTGATTGTTATATCTTTTCCACAAAAAACAAAAACAAAACCAAAACCAAAACCAAACTCTCTCTCTCTCTTGTTCAATCTTGCCAAAAAATTCACTTGATCGGAGATCGTACTGTCACTCAATGTCTCCCATTAAGTAAATGAATCTCTATACATATATATCATAGTTAATCAGAGTTACAGCTACTTATTCTTATTTAATGCGTCAGGGTTGTGTTTTTTCATCTTTGTTTTTGTTTTTGGTTTGCTATGTTTTTACTCATTGATATTGTGTATGTATTTGTATGGTTTCTGAGAGAACAAAGCATGTGTAAATTAATTTTGAACCTTTTATACCTTCGACTCTGTGAGTGTTAGTACAAGTAAACAATTCGAGTGAAGTAATTAGGTGACGATAAAATTCATTTTGTCAATGAAAATATATGGTGATTTTCTTTGTCACATATTCTATTGCCAACCGAACAAGGAATGTATAAATGTTGCTTCATACACAAAATCTGTGCAATTTTAATGAAGTAAATTTAGGATTTCTTTCATAGCTTAATTTTATATATTTGTCTTTTCCCTATTTCTTTTGGCAGATGGATTTTGTGAAGAAAAAGTTGCGAGCTTGAAATTTTCATGGAAGCTTGGTTGAAACAACATTTTTGAGGTCTGAATCCTATGAATCTAAATCAGGAGTGGAAGAGGCAAATCAACAGGATAATTGAATTAACTCAAAAAAATTGTGAGTTAGGCTTGTGCATATTTGTTGTCATTATATGTTTTTCATGTTATTGTTTCTTGATAGGTGAAAGACATATGGTTGATCACAAATGATGCCAGTTTCATCACCAAACACTTGTGTTTCCAGCTTAAGCACTAACATATTGGACTTTTCTTCCAATAAGGCAGATGGGAGGCATCCACCTGCAGATCGTTCCTCCGAGGTATGGGGACAAATAAATTTTCTTTATTTTATAAATATCTAGGTTTGGGAGATCAATTTTAAGATTTGTATCATGTTGGCATCAGGTCATTAATTTTTCTGTAATATAACTAAAAGCATTCCATAAGTACATATGGGATCTTGTCTGAGTAAAACTTATAAATAACTCATTCATTATGTATAAATTATTTTGATTGTGAACTTGTTAATCGAATTTGTGAGATTTATCAAAGGCGGCCAATTTGGATTTCAGTTAATCATCTTTATTTATATGTGAAGTGCAACAGCACTGCCACTGGTGGGGCACCTAAGAAAGCTAGAGTTCAACATTCATCAACACAATCCCCCTTCAAGGTAATTTACACAAATCTCTCTCTCTCTCTCTCTCTCTCTCACTCACTCACACACACACACACACACACACACACACACACACGCACACACACACACACGCACACACACACACACATCTCTTTGGATGTTTACTGTTGTCCGTCTTGATTGTCTATTTCGTCAAGGATAATGATTCGTTAACTCTCTCTCCTCACATCCACACACGAAGGGGAAAAATCATTCAATTAGATAAAAAGGTGAAATGATTAATGAATGCAAGTTGTCATCTGATTGTTTCTCCTTGTATATTTGTAATGGGTTGATACAGGTGAGGAAGGAAAAATTAGGTGACAGAATAACTGCTCTTCACCAGTTAGTTTCCCTGTTTGGAATGGTAAGCCCAAACTTTGCAACTAATAATCTTCTTGTTAAAGATTAATTACTAAATAATCCTGAAATAACACATGCATATTCTTGTGTATCGTATGTTTTGTCCATTATATATTAACAAAAGAGGCATAAAATTGGCACTTTATACTGTCTTTTTTTCTTTCCTGAGAGTTAGTTTATTCAATATACTAAATTCTTTATTTGAACTTATCTTATTCTGGGGATTTCAGTGATATTATGCATTTTCATTGTAATTTGAGCTTCGATTTAATCTTTTGACCCTATACCCTGTCCAAAAAACTTATGATACTTCTAAAAAGTTCTTATGACTCCTTTTGAGATGACGTTTTGGTTCGTAAATGCTAATGAAACACGAATTTCAAGTATCATTTTATTTCTGATATGAGTATATGGTTAATATGGATTTTTTTGTGCTTGTGATATTCATTGGTGATTGTACTAAAATTCATTTTGTATCCAACTTCTTCACGTAATGGAAGATTAAAGTATTCAGTTCTAGTAGTAATTCAGCACCCGCATGCATAGAGTCAACTTCGATTTCATTTTTTATGCACCTGGAGAGTCATTAAGCGATGAGATGGTGAGTACTGGTAGTGATCTCTTGAGGGAACAAGTGCCAATGATCTTGTCGACACGATTTCCTTGCCATACTAAAAGGGTTGTGGCACATGTGTATTTGGATACAATAACAAGATGTATATTTGGATACTAAAAGGGTTGTGGCACATGTGTATTTGGATACAATAACTCGATGTATGAAGTTTGTAAGGAGAATACTCAATATATACCTTTGGTGTGATTGCTTCCTTTCTTGATGAGAGTGTTTGTTTATGTTGAACATATCATGAAGTATTGTATGAAAGTGTTTGGATCTAATTGCTATGTTTTAGTTGTTTTTATTTGCTTGTTATATGTGAGGCAGGTGGTATGTGGTGGATATTTTTTTTAATATTTTAATTTATGCAAGTGTTCATAACACTTACAAAATGAACATTGTTTTCCCTGCATGTTAATATTTGTAAGTGTTTTGAACCGTTGCAAAAAATATATATATATTATTTTCTAAGTGTTTATAATAGTTGTAAATTAAAGAAAGTTGTTGAATTTTGCAAGTGTTTAAAACACTTACAAAAGTTTAATATTCAAGTGTTCAGAAAACTTACAAAGTTTTTTGCAATGGTTGTTCAAAACGGATATGTATTTTCAATGAACACTTGCAAATGACATTTGCAACGGTTTTGAACACTTATAATATTTTTGCAACGCGCCGATTTGTAAGTGTTTTAAACACTTACGAATAGCATTCGTATGTATTTAAAACACTTACAAATCGCCTGTTTTGGTTAACCCTAAATTGACTCTAAAAGAAATAAAAAAATGATGAGAATGAATTAACAAACTATCAACTACATGCAAGTGAATTAAATTAACTTATGAACTAAGCATGCAAAATTGATTTAACTTGTGATTGTCTAAATATAAATGGAAAATTAGGTCGGAATACAGTCCCCCATCCCTAGTGTATTCACCGGTAATAACCTTAATTATGAATTAAATAATTAATCAAATCCAATCTTTATTTATCCTAAGCATTATGTATATGAGCTTCAAGCCCACATCATACGCAATCAAAAGATAGAATAAAGCAGTATTATAGTAGCTACATGCGCGTTGCAGCTTAAGCATCCCGGTTACTTAGGGAAAACAAGATCAAAAAGTCTTATAACGATTGTGATCACCACACAACACGATTTAGTCATTCATTTAACTCAGGGAATTAAGATTACACCCAGGCAATCCACATCGGGTTGGGTTCATGCATCCCAACCCTTAAGAATCTAGCCTATCATGGTGAAATTAATGAAAACTAGGATTTTTATGGTGCATGTGATCGAAATCATGGTGTAACTACTTCTAAATAAGAATTATGATGTATTATCTACTGAAAATCAAATAACTACGTAAGAAATATTAAAACAAACTAGTAGAAGAGAGAAAAGAATCAACTTTATTTCCGCACTAAAACTTGAAAGTCCACAAAACTTGATTCATTGAAAAACTAGGGTTTTTACCCTTTTTCTCTCTCTCTAAAACTAAACTAAAAAAAAGCTCCCTATGTCTTTGAAGACATTAGGATAAATAACCTACGAAATTATAGGAGTTCCACCCCTAAAGGACTCTGATTTGAAAATAGGATAAACACAAAGAAAAACGACATCCGGTCCGTACTGGTATAAACTTTCAGTCTGGACCGGTGTGTAAAATTTGGCAATGTGTTTTGGGGTCCCGGTCCAGAGCATTTTTGGAAATAATCGATTTGTACCTGTGGTTGAAATTTAGCAGAGAAATTTAAGCATCCGGTCCAGACCGTTTTTGGAAATAATCGGTTTGGACCGGTATGTGAATTTTTCCAGAGAGTTTTGAGCATCCGGTCTAGACCCTTTTTGGTGATAGACGATTTGGACCGGTTTCTTAATGCAATTTCTCCTATTTTCCCTTCATTATCTCTTCTCTTTAAAGTTATGTAACTTCTGTTTCGGAACTCGGATTTGGACGTCGTTTCTTCCTACGTACTTCTAGACTCGAGGTCTTCGACTTTCATTTTGGGTTCTCGTCTGGATTCCCAGTGTAAATTACGCTTTTGCCCTTTTGACTTTTCTTCCTTTCTTCCGGTTTCTTTCTTTCGCTCATGCATTAAATGCGTGTAAAAATTATAAGAAATACACCAAACTCGTGGTACTTGTTAGAAGAAGTCGTTAGCAATGATATGAGATAAATCCATGCATTTTACATCATCCGAGGCGGTAAATGCCTCTAAATTAAGGGGATAAATCGAAAGAATTTATGCATAATCAAATCCCACTAACTTAGAACTTTGATCATCCCGAGCAACGTAAAAGATTCAGAATCAGGGTTAAACTCTTTATTAGGATAGAATACCACTTTCGCGGGCAAGCAATTTCATTGAGCGCATGCAACAAGCCTTTAAACCCCTAGTTATCCCAGTAGGACGAGTTGTGTCTCGCGAGGATTTGCAGTGAATATACCCACAAAATTTGTTATTGACTCAAATAAAATTCAAAATACTTAAAAATTGTGCAATTCAAACTTTTCAAAAAAATAGTCACCATAAAAGTCTCAAATCATCGTGTGTGTGTGTGTGTGCGAAGCCAGAAATTTAACCATTAATTTTTACTGATTGATCATTACGTTACTTTTTTTGAAAATTCGTTTTGATTTCAAATTCTCACGTATGACCTCACAACGAATCACTCAAAATTTATGACTTATTCTCTTGGTATGTGTGATATAAGGAGTAAATGTTATGGACACAAATGCACGCATACAATTTAGAGAGACGGACTATTTAAGGTGAAATGGATCTCATCAACAGGATACGGTTACTCGAGAAACGGGAAACATCGCCTTTTATTCACACCATTTACTCTCTCTTATTCTTTCGTATATTAGCTCTCCACGCGATATTTGATTGTTCAAATTGGACTTGGCTGGACTTTTACGGGTTATCGAGTATATTAGGGAATGGATATGAATTTCAGAATTGAAAAATGTTCCTAGGATGTCCATTTGTGCTTTTCGGGCTTTTTTCTTCTTTTTTTTCCATTTTTCTATATTCCTTTTTTTCTTGTTGTTTTTCTTGAGCACTATTCTATTTTTCTTGCCCCTTCTTATTGAACTTCCCGGCCTTTATTTGATGAACATTCACTTTTCACAATTCTGGGCTAAGTTGGTGTTTCGGGTTGTCAAACGAAAGGAGCCAACACGGATATTAGGCTCAAATGGGGTAGCAAAAGGGATGAAATTTTTTCACAACTTTTTCTAGCCGTATTTTTAGGTAGCAATCGAAGGCCTGCTTTATTGTCCAATTCAATAATTGAATTACCATAAGTGTCTCGAGATTTATTAAGTTTAGAAATATATTTAGCATTTTTCAAGGTAATATATCGCATAATTTTCCATAACTGTTCAAAACAAAGAACTGATATCCTCAACAACTCATTTGACACTGAAAAGAGCATTAACTATTAACTCGAATTGATTTATATTCTCGCAAAGAGTGATAGGCTCGAACCTCACCGTGTTAGTTAATCTCCACACTTATTCGTAAAGTCGTCAATTTTCGCTCAATTTCCATCTTTAATCAATTTTGGCTTTATGCATATGATTTTTAACAACTTGAGACTTGAAACATCATTTGGTGATATTTTTGAAAAATTCAAATTCCAATTTTTATTTATTTTGAAGAAAAATATTTTTGCTTTTTCTAGAAATTTTTTAATTTTTAAGGATTTTTGAAATTTTCTTATTTTTATGGGCATTTTTGAAAATTTGTGAAGTTTTAGAAATACGTGCATAATACCCCCTAACTTAGACTTTTGCCTTGTCGTCAAGCAAAAAGGACGAAAATCTAACTAAGTGTGAATTAAGAGTGCGAATGAATAAAACAAGCAAATAAACAAAATGCGAAATTTTATAGATAAGCAAGACTACGATACATGTTTAACAACAGAAAACTACAAGAAACTATTATCATAACCATCAACAGTGTAAAACCTTCCCAAACATCCACATACATAAGCCAACCAAAAACAGAAAACATCCTACCAAAGCTTCACTGGGGTGGGGGATTAAAGCTGTCGGGGGTGTTAGGCTCATATAGGGATGGCAATTTAACCGGCCTCGTAGGAGCCCCGCCCCGCCCCTAATGGGGCGGGTTTTAAAAATCGATTAATGAATTAGGAGTAGATATGCGTTTAAGAAAAACGTTTATTAAATGGGGTGAGTTAGGAGTCAAGTTAAATAAAACCGCCCCGCCCTGACCCGCTTAACTTATGCCTACATAATTACCCTTTATATGTATATTAATTACAATTAAACCCCCCCTCCCCCACATATATATATATATATATATATATATATATAGATAGATAGATAGATAGATAGAGAGAGAGAGAGACACACACACACACACTAAAAAAACCTTTATTTGTATGTTAATTTTGTAAAAGATCTTGTGAAAACATGGATTGAAATACAAATCATTATAGACCTCTAAGACTATAAAATAATAATTTTAATTTTACTATTTTTAAAATTAACCCAACCCGTAGGATCCCCAACCCACCCCGTTTATTAAATGGGGCGGGTTATGAGTTAATTTAAATAAAAACTAACCTGCCCCGCCCCGGTTATTAAATGGGGAGGGTTATGGTTTTGCCAAACCCACCCCGTTTCCATCCCTAGGGTCATAAGGATCATAGAAATACGACGGGGGAGGTGCATTGAAGGACAATTGATACATTTGATCTTGAAGGCGATGCAACATGCTCGTATCACGTCAATAAGTACGCCAGTCTTCCTCCCGATTAGCGTCGTATCGCTCGATGAACCCAAAAAGTTGTGTTTCAATCGCGGTGAGGCGCCTATCAAAATCAGTCCCCAAAATTTCAAAATCAGAATCGGCCTCGTTATCGAAATCTGCAGCTCCCTCTCCCATAATGACGTCGGTAGGCTCACCCGCATCCTCCTCAGACTCATCCTCGCTTGACTAGTCATCATCGTCCACCACCCTTCTTGATTGTACGATGACGTGTTGCTTCTCACTTTCGTTGAGGGTGTCCTGCCCAATAGGATTAGGTAGGCGAGGAGAACCGAAGGGGGCTCTATGCCAGCATCGACTAAAATGAATGTATTGAGCCGGACATAGGGGGGAGGGGCTTTACCCTTCTCGTCTAAGGCCGCGAATAAGATATCTTTGTAGATGATATGGGCCAAGTTGATCGGAGTGGTGAGAGAAGGGTAGGGTTTGTGGGGGAAATGGTTTTTGGAGAGAAGATAGGTGGCATTTTGGGAGGGAAATCGAGTGGGAGGGAAAGAATTGGGTTGGGAAGGGGGGATGCATATTGGGACAACATTGCAGAAAACCAATAGTCGGTCTGGATTGGGTGTCCAGGTCCGGTCTAGACCGGTGTATTGATAACATGTGTACATGTTCCCTTGTTCGTATTTTTACTCTTATTTTTTGTATTGTCATGTTGAATTACATCTTATAATTATTAATCAAAGTATGGTATAAAGCCCAAAACGAAGGAACCAAAATACAACATTCATATAAGAATAAATTTACAAATGCGGTTAAAATTTGACAACATTTTAAAGTCTTTTGTGGAAACAAAAGAGGCCACATTTTCCAACATATGCTTATCAATAGGTTTCTGACAACTCCAAGAACCCTGTTAACTTCGGCTTCATCTCTCTAATTTCTCTACCTACTTTTTGCCGCCTCCATCTTTTCTAGTAATTATGTATCGCAGTAGCTCTGGTGGTTAGTTTCTCCTTCATCTCAATCATTTATCATGTTTTCTTAAATCTTACTCTTTCTTGATCTATTGATAATTATTGGGATGATGTAAAGCTCAAGTCTTGCATTCTCACACCATTGAAATTTTCTTGATGGGACCCAAACTGATATTAATATATGCGTAAGGAGTTGTAAAAAAATAGATATAATACACCCAAAAAAAAACTATACACGCTACAACTGATAGCATCTTAGCAATTTACACTTCCTAAGGAATACATGTGAAGCCTGAGATAATAACAAATATATATAAAAAAGTATGTATTGACAACGTATGAATTAAAACGTTTGAACATGAATTTTTTTAAACAAAAGATGTGAATATGTACCACCTCCTCTTTTTAAACAAAAGATGTGAACAAGTACCACCTCCTCACACACCTCAGATCTTTGAATCATAGAGTAAACATCCGGTACTTTGATGACATGCGCAAAAATAGGGAAATGGAGCGAGAATAAAATTTCACACTTATCAATAAAGTTAGATGTTAAAAAAAGTGTTTCATAAAAAACGTTACATAAAAATCATATTTTTATTTATAAAATAATATCGACGAAGCCATAAAAATACGATTTTATAAAACAACTTTTTTTATTAGAAAAAACATTTTAAAAAAAATAATTATAAAAAATATGTTGTTTTATTAAAAATTTATCATCATTTATTCACTCTCTCTCTGATTTCTAAGCCAACAAACACACAAACACTTGTATATCTATAGATATATTGAGTTTCTCCAACCCTTCAGAGGCCATAGAATAAAATTTAGCAGAAAATTTTATCCAATAAATTAAAAAATTTACAAATATATAATTGCACCATCATGTAAATTATATGTAGTAAGATAAATTGGCAACTGAATGATCTATAGGGCTTGCTATTATTTATATGTAGTAGGATGAATTAGAAATTGAAATATTAAATGAAATGCCTATGGCTTCATATATAAAAAAATAAATGAAGTCATGTTTAAGTATAATATTGTATGAATTGTAGGGACACCAACCAAACAATGCATGGTACATCAAACTGCCAATTATTTAGAAATAAAATCAACTTTTTTTTATGGATTTCAATAGATATTAAGTCAAAGTGTGAATCCAATTTAGTAAATTAAACAAATTTCCCCATCTTAAGTAGGAACGTCACCACACTACATAATATTGAAATCTCACAAAGTCACAACCTAAAACTATTGAGTGTCTAATCAAAGAATGAGAAATGTTGTCAATAACACTTATTAGGAGGGTAGAGTACCTATGTATGTCATTATTGAAGGGAACTAAAATGATATATCTATTGAAATAAAAGTAGATAATAATTTTATCAATACTTAATTGTCAAATAGGTAAGTAAGTTGGGCATTTCTTGGAAAGATGTAGCTTTTTAAAATCTAAAATCTGAAAAACATACATACAAAGTAAATAAATTCATGCATTTTCATTACAGAGAATTAATATAATTTTCTTATAGAATATGGAAATCAATGTTTAATCCCAGGAGTTGAGTAAGGTATACGACATCGACAATTACATGAATATTAACAAATAATTAAATACATGAATAGTACGAAATATGAACCTCATAACTTATGTTCTAAATAAAATTTACTTAGCACAACACGCTACATACAATTGGCATAAGTTTGAATTCTCGGTAATGTGAAAGACCAATTTCTCTAGTCAAATTCCCCCCATTTTAGTTGTTTAAAAAGAAGAAGCTTGAAGGTATTATACATTGGATGTCAGTTGATGAGATAAATATGAAATAAACATTTGACAATAAAAATATATTAAAGCATAAGAATACTTATAGTTCATATTTTCAGTTTCAGGCAACATATGAATCTGGAGAATTTAAGAGTGTATAAACTTCAGGGCCAAACGCATTTTAGTGTAGCAAATCTTCACTGTACCAATAAATTTTTACTTTTCTAGTACATAATTAACATATCCCTAGAAGCCTTTTTGTAGAATAAATTACACTCTCGTGGCTTTCCAACAACCCAACAGAAAAGAAAGTAAGAATGTGAAGGACATATCCAAATACCATAATGTCGCATTCAAACTTAATAACAAATTTTGCAAAATTTTGATCAAACAAACTTAATCACGCTTTTAGTGCGACACGTTTAACAATTTATACAAAGAACTTGACTTAAAAATTTGGGGATGTATAACATTCATTGTGTCATATGTCTTGGATATTGATTAAGGTTTTTCATATATATATTTATATGTATATGGAAATCTCATGGTACAACTAAACTATCATTTATCTAACTTAACAATCAATGAAGATGAGTCTAACATTTATCATCTCAAGACTCGGATAGGGGAAAAATTTAAGAATAATATAAATGAAGACTCCAAAATATAAATTAAATCCAACCAAGAAATTTCCTTAGTATGTCAACTTAAATACATACTCACCTCTGTATCATGGCTAGTTAAAGACCTCCTTCAAACAGTTGATAGGCACAAGCTTCCTCCTAAACACACATTAAATAAAACTGAAAAGTTTGTTGCACAGCTAGTTATATAGACTTATGAAGAGAAACAGTCCTTTAATTATGAAATATAGGAAATCTAACTCATGTATTTCATATAAAAAAACTGAAATCGTCATTCATTTATGAAATCAAAATTGTGTGCTCAAATCTGATTATATAATCATCATATAGATATGAATTTTTTTTGGAACAGTAAAAGTATCATATAAATCATATCTCAAAATTACAAACCAACAACTTTGTCAAAGGAGAAGACAGTCGCAGATGGCATGGAAACGACCTAAGTTGTGGTAGTGTAGTTGGCTGGCACATTGGTCCGAGTGGTTTCAATATAAGTTAGAGAAAGAAAAGATATATGAGGAGCAGGATCTACAAGTTATGTGAATTGGGATCCCTTTCTTGAGTTTTCATTTTATGGCAACAATAGGACGATTCATGTATCTGAACTTGTATATCTCCTCAATTGATAAACATTATATATATCTCTACTACTTAAAAAGAGGAAAGTTCCTCTTCAATAAGAAAATGACCAAACTATCCTTATTAAATTTAAAATTCCTTTCATACCCTTACTAATAGGCTTACATATCTCTCCCCTATTCATTAACCCATATAAAAACCACATTCATTCATCACACCTATTTCCTATTAATTTTCATTCACATACCAACCCACCCAAATAAATCATTAGTCATTCATCTTCCCCAAAGAAAAATCAAGAGTCAATTTAAAGAAATTTAATTCCAGATTCATTCATCTCTTAAAATGGAAGTTGAAACACCAATAGTCAAATATGCCTCTGTAAGTTATTTGTATAAATTCCATCGTACAATTTCTTTCAATCTTACATTTGCTTCGTTGATTATTCTTCTGCAAAATTATTCTTCTTCAAAAAACCAGGTGAATACTCCTAATTAGAAATGGAGGAGCTCAAGTGGTGGAGGAACCAACCCAAGTCGCATTTGGCTCCTGCAATTAGGTAAGCGATGGAGTTTTGGGTCGGAGGTGTTTCGAACTTTTCGATGGTGGTGTAGGATCGTCAGCGGTTGGAAAAGATGAATGAGTTGGAGTGTGTATATATATAGGGAGAGGATCTCCAAAGGACCTAAAAAACGGACCAATTTTTTTAAAATGGTAAAAAAAATATTTTGAGCTAATTTTTTTTGTGTGGTAATTAAACATTTAAGGGAAGTCCCCCCAAACAATCAGATCAAAATAAGTTTTTTTGATATTTTAAAGAATTCAGTCAAATACATGGCAGTTTTTAGCAGCTTAAAAACTCACATATATTGACCTATTTTTTTAAAATAGCCGAAAAACTTATTTTGAGTTGATTTTTTTTGGACTTCCTTGAAATGTTTAATTATCACACAAAAAAATCAACTCAAAATATTTTTTTTTACTATTTTAAAAAATTTGGTTCGTTTTTTAGATCCTCTCTTTGAGGTCCATCTTTTCTCTCTCTCTCTCTCGAGAGAATGTCTAACTTGAGGCAGTAAACTTGTTCTGCTGACAACTCACTCAGACCTTTTTGTTATGTATTTAAAAGCTAAGGTTTGAATCTTTAGGGTGGTTTTTCTCTCCATGAATCTCCCACATATTGTTTATTATTAATTGCATTGCTTTGTAAGTTATTTTCCTTATGAACCTTCAAATTTTGGGTACAATTGCTTTCAATGATTATATTATGATAAATGTTAACTTAACCCATAAATTAAGTTAATGCACTCTAATACATTTCTTTAGTAAATTCAGAAGATAGGAATTTTATTGTTTGGTACAAAATTTTTTATACATCCACCGTCCCAAATTAATAGTGATATGTTTTATTTAATTTGTTCCAATCAAGAGTTTATTTTTCTTTTTATTGTTTTTTCTCACCTTTGATGGGTGCATTAAAAAAAATCTTTTTTAAAAAAGTGACTATTAGTTTGGGATAAATAGTGTTTTTTCATGAAAACCATGGCCGCTATAGGATCAAGTATTTGTAAGCAATTAAATTTTTATGTTTTTAAATTTTAATAATTGTGAAGTTTTAAGTATAGTATTTATTAAAAAAGAACCTTAAACTTTGGAGTTGACCTTATAAAAGCTTTCTCAATTTCTTCTAGCAATGTGAGAGTTAGTTACATCTTCAATTTATAAGCCTTTTGGTATAATTCATTCGACCCATAGGAGGCAAAATGTTTGATGTCAAATACAAATATTGAAATGAAGTTATATATTACATATGTATAAAAATTAAGTAATACCAAATAAATTTTATTCAAAAATACAAAAACACTAAACTATGTGCCTTGTTGAGAAAATTAAATACCTTATAGTTTGCCCAAAAGTTAATTATAGTAAAAACAAAGTGATACAAAATTATTTAACTTGTTATCCTTTGAGATATATAATACACACAAATTTGACAAACATGATAATGATTTGAATTGTAGACAAAACTAGTTAAAATAAAAATAAAAATGAATTTTTGACTCACTCCAAAATATTCAATAATATTTTAGAAAACAAATAAATAAATATTGGGAATATTTTTACAACTTGTGTTAAAACCTTTTACAGAATATTTCGAATAATTTTATATAAAAATATAACAAACGTATATATATTTTTTAATTTTGTATGATTTTTAATTTCAGTATATCCTTTTTAGATTCGAAAATAATGTATTCATAATATGTCAAAATTAGAAAATATGCTTATATATATAAACATTTTTATTACACTTTTTTGGTAAAGAATGTGTCTCCTCAAAACTTCTCTCTCAACATAACCTCGCATATTTTACAAACGGCATAAACGATCTTATCCCTTCCTCTTCGTTGCTTCCTTTTTATTTTTAATATTCCTATTTAGTACCCATTTCGTTTATGCCGTTTGTTTTCCAATTTATAAGATATATGGGAGATGAAAAAACATGAAGTAAATGAATGGAGAGAAAGGAAGCAACGAAGAGGAAGGGAAAAGGTCGTTTGTTCTTTTAATAAGAAAGAGAATGTTGAGAATATTAAATGTAGGCTTTTCGTTTTGGAGTAATAAAATAGATTAATAGATAATTTAATGAGTCAATTATTGAATAGTCCCTACTATAAATATATATTTTTTAAAAAGGACACATATTTTTAGTTTAACCCATTTAGTTCCTCAAGCACTCAATATTCTCTTATTTTTAGAGGTCCGCGCCAGCGGCACTCCCTCTCTAAAATATGTGGCAAAGGACTTTTTGAAGCAAAATAAAAAAAGCTTGGAATAAATGAGTATTAAAAAATGTTCGAGAGACTCTTTGGTATATGTACCTAATTTAATTATATTTATTTAAAAAATAAAAAATAAATGTATTAAATGCTATTAATACCTCTAATCTATCGTTTTAGAGGTATATGGTAAAGATAATAGATAATAGATAACAGATACATATTTAACTAAAACAAATGAAACTACCTATTTTATGTACTCCTAACTCTAAAGGGGTTATAAAAATAAATGTTATTGTAACACAAGGACTATATTTATAAACCAAAAAATTAGTGTCCTAAAAATTCAAATATAGAAACGAACATGACTCTTACCCTAATTCTCTATTATAATTTTAGGTATTACGAGATACATCACAAATATATAAGTTTCTTACAAAATAAACTCATTTGTCAAGAATATGTTAGGCTCGCATGAATCAATCATAAAATGAATTGACTTCAAAAGAAAATTCGTATCATATTCCATCTCAAACTCCAAAAACGGAAAACAACATTTTTTACAACCAAATTTTCTTAACAAGGATACGAATCAGATGGACAAAACAACTCCGGCTCAAGCCTTTCCCTACAAAGGGGACAAGTAGAGTTTTCTGAAAACCATGCATCAGCGCATTTTAAATGAAAGCCATGATTACAAATGGGTACCAGGCGTACCGGTTGGTCTGCCTCCATCTTGTCCAAACAAACTGCACATTCATTTCCCAAAACCAAGTCTTTACCGGTGAGTTTTGGGAGTTTTTGGAGATCTTCATTTGAGAGTCCTGTAGTGGGGATACCTAACTGGCTGTCATGGGTATTGGTATTAGTGGGGGATGGTATTACCAGTGAAGGGATATCTGACTGTCTATCTCCGGTATTGGTGGAGCAGCAGAAACTGGTGTACAATATAAAGCAGACGTAGACAAGAACATATGGGCTGGCCATGGCGCAGAATAGTAACAAATAGGCACACACAGTTGGAAGCATATTTTATGCTAAGAGAATGTGTAGGGTGGGTGAGGAGAGGGTACGTGAGGTGGAGGGGGGTTTATATAGAGAAGGGTGACGAGTGGGTTTCCAATAATTTTTTTTTGTTTTGGACGTAATATTGCTATCCCTATCACTACTACTTATAAAATGTTTGAAAGGGTGACGAGTGGGTTTCCAATCAAATGTTTGAAAGGTTCATATGTCCAGCCTTATATATTTTGAATTTTCGTTTATATCCTCACTCTCTCTTGGTTGGATCCTCTAAAACGTCTCTCCTCTTAAATAAAACCCTTCCTCATCCCCTTTATTTTATGACTATCGATCTCCTCATCTTTACAGCTTCTATATGTAGAGAAAAGGGTCATGGATTCCAAAAGATGACATTATATTGGTGGTATTTATTGAACAAATCTCAACGGGTATAAGACAATAAGTATGTAAATTCTGATAATCTAATCTTATTTGATCTTAACTTCATAACTATTTTTCCTTTGGTTTTGTTATATGCTAGATCTCGGTATATATTTTGTTTCCTTTTTGTTTAATGGTTCTCTTTTATACATTTAGAGAGAAAGGGAGGGATTGATGGGCCTGTGTTTTGTTGTAAATGAAGGTTTGTTTCTTGGGTTATGGCTATGGAGGGCATGCGCCATGTGGAGAGAAGGAAGAGAATAATAGAAACATTAGAGAAATGGTGTGGAGGGAAAACAAAGAGAGAATGGTGGGTTTGTTTCTTCTTTCTTTTTGCACTATGACTTAACAGTGATGCAAATTACTGTTTATTTTTTTATTTAAGAAATCATGTGATGACTATCAACAAGCCAAATTTCAGTAAACATTGGTTGCTCAAGTCTACCCAGTTTGTTTAGACATCCAAAATGTAATGAAATTTAAAAGGTCATATAGCTTACAACATCTTCATAAAGGAAAACTTCTAAGCTAAAAACTGTGATATATAAGCTTTTACATTGCATGGAAGATTATAGCTCGAATCCCAACACAATTTCAACAAATGAAGATCATGCATTTCTTTTGCCTTAATCCAAAACCAGCTTGTCTAGTCCCACAAAGTCCTAGTCTTTATACCCGCAGCCTCAATCCTCTTTCGCCTTTTCTGGTCCCATTTCAAGATTCCTTCCACCAATTTCTTGTGCTCCTCAAGTGTTCTTTCCTTGTTATGTCTCTTCCGTTCGATTTGAACCCGGACCCAATCCAAAGGTTTGTACCAGCGGTTAACACCTTTCCACAGTTTTTGATGAACACGCTTAGAAGGAACAACATATTCTTGTAACAAGTGCTCAAATAATAGGTAATTATGCATACATTCAGCTACAACTTTTGCCACCTCAGGGGACTCAAATTCAGTGAAACCAAAATGCTTGGATTTTCCTATCTTCTTATTCCTTGCAATTCTAAGCCTCTTGATTGCACCAAATTGTTTAAAAAATTCTTCCATTTCAGTCTCATAAAAGCCATGAGGAATTCTACCAATATACAACACAGTAGCAGTACTATACATCTTGGGAAGTTTCTGACCCGGACCCCCCCTCTAGTGGCAAAAAATCAGCAGCTTCGTTTTTGCGACTAACAACCAGTAATTTTGATGAATTTTTCTTCAGTTTCTTCGTCATAGTTTTTTTCGCCTTAGAGACCCCATTTTACTTAAGAGAGAGAAGGTTTTTTAGATAAACCCTAATTTCGTGTTCCTTGTGGAGGCTGAAGCAAATTACTGGTTATGCTTAAGGTTATTCATTGAATCTAAAACATCAACTAAATTTATTAGCTATTATGTGTATTCACATAGAGGGGAGTTTGTACGATTTTTTTCATACCCTTTTTTATTTTGTCTCTATTGGTTCACCAGAAGTAGATTAATATTCTTTTAACAGGAAAAAAACTAATATTCACTAATTTACTAAGAGTAATAACTATAATTATAATAAAATTCTTAAATAAAATTTAGTTTCGGTCCAAAACGTTTGCCCTCTTTAAGCGTGCTATATTGTCATTTTTTTACCATTGGTAAGTAATTCCATATAAATTGTTTAAATTGACTTCTATTTTTATCATGTCATTGGCCCAAACTTTATTTTTTTTAAAGTCATGTAACTTTTATCATTACAATTTGGGTGGACATTACTATTTTAAAAAACCAACTCTTTTTATTTGCTTTATTGGTTTAACAAGAGTTATATTTATTAACCAATAATCACTAACGTTTCAAAAAGGACGATGAGTGATATTTATGTGGTCTTAACATAGCTTTAGGTTATTATTGTATTTTGTATACAAAATCAACACGGAGTCACTATTAATAGGATCCGTACTGACAATGGCACAGAATTTAAGGAAGCAAAGATAGATCTGTATTGTGATAGCCTTGGGATCAAACATGAGTTTTCTGCTGTGAAGACTCCTCAGTAAAATGGGATTGTTGAGAGAAAGAATAGGACGATCCAGGAAATGGCTAGATCTACGCTTCTAGGTCGTAATGTTTCTAGGAGATTTTGGGCAGAGGTAGTGTCTACTGCATGACACACGGTGAATAGGGTCTATCTACGTCCACACACACTTAAGACGCCATATGAATTGTGGACTGGCAAGAAACCCAACCTTACATATTTTTGTGTTTTGGGGAGTAAATGCTACATCATTCGGGATAGAGAGCAAGTAGGAAAGTTTGACTCCCGAAGCGACGAGGGAATGTTGTTAGGATATTCATCGAATAGTAGAGCGTACCACATTTTTAACCTGAAGAGCTCAAAGGTTATGGAATCAATAAACATCACCATGCAAGATAACGAACCTCCGATGGTTATTGATCCTAACCTTCAGTGTGCGGATGAGGACTTTTCTGGTAGTGACTTACTTATCCATCACCCACACTTAGTGGACCCTACTCCTGTGCTAAGGGACACTCCTACTTGGGTTCGCAAGAGTCATGACCCTTCTGCCATTATTAGTGATCCCACTCTAGGGGTCAAGACTCGTGCTCAGCTAGAGAATGTCGTTAGCCACTTTTGCTACACATCCAAAGTCGAGCCCAAGAATCACAAAGAAGCACTCAAGGATGAACACTGGATATCTGCTATGCAGGATGAGTTACTTCAGTTTAAAAAGAACAATGTCTGGGAACTTGTCCCCCGACCTAGTGAGACTAATGTGATAGGTACCAGGTGGATATTCAAGAATAAAATGGATGAAAATGGTACCATAATCAGAAACAAGTCTAGGTTGGTCGCTCAAAGCTACACACAGATAGAGGGTGTAGACTTTAGGGAGACATTTGCTCCTGTTGCGAGGCTTGAGTCCATCCGTCTACTACTCACCATCGCATATCATCTGCGCTTCAAGTTATATCAGATGGATGTCAAGAGTGCCTTTCTGAATGGCATTCTATAGGAGGAGGTTTATGTGGAATAACCAAAGGGGTTTGAAGACCCTAAGCACCCTAAGCACGTATTTTATCTGAGGAAATTCTTGTATGGTTTGAAGCAAGCACCTCGTACTTAGTACGAAAGGCTTACTTCCTATCTCTTAGCCCGTAGCTTCAAGAGAGGGGGAGTTGATATGATGTTGTTCGTTAGGAGAGATGACGGTGCTATTTTGGTTGCCCAAGTCTATGTGGATGACATAGTCTTTGGATCCACGTGCTCCCAGCATGCTCATCACTTTGAGGAGGAGATGAACAGTGAGTTTGAGATGAGCATGGTAGGTGAGCTTACTTTCTTCCTTGGTCTCTAGGTTCGTCAGCTAGAGGATGGGATGTTCATCTCCCAATCCAAGTATGCTCGAGACCTAGTGAAGAAATTTAGTTTAGACTCCGCTAAGCATGCACGTACACCTATGAGTACTTCTATCAAGCTTAGTAAGGACACTTCACGCAAGGGCGTAGAGCAAACCTTGTATCAGAGTATAATAGGTAGTCTCCTCTACTTGACTGCCAGTCATCCCGACATGGCCTTTAGTGTTGGAGTCTGTGCGCGATATCAGGCGTCCCCGAAAGAGTCACACTTACTCGCTTCAGAAATATTATCAAATACGTGAGTGGGACTCTCTCATATGGTATTTGGTATTGCTTTGATACCAATGACCGTTTGTCTGCCTATTCGGATGCCGATTGGGTCGGGGATGTAGATGGTTGTAGGAGCACTTCTGGTGGGTGTTTCTATTTTGGTTCTGATCTTGTCTCCTAGTTAAGCAAGAAGCAAAACTCCATCTCTTTGTCCACTGCGGAGGCTGAGTACATCGCCGCCAGGAGTTGTTGCACGCAACTCTTGTGGATGAAGCAGATGCTAGAGGATTATGGGATTTCACAGGACACCATGGACATTTCCTGTGATAACACGAGTGTGATACACATATCCCACAATCCATTCCAGCATTTGCGCACAAAGCACATCAGGATACACAAGCACTTTATACGTCAGTTAGTTGAGGAGAAAGTCGTATCCCTGAGTTTTGTTCCCACCGACCGTCAGTTAGACGATATTTTCACGAAACCTTTAGATGCCCTTAGATTTTAGAGTCTTAGGAAGTCTTTGGGGATTTGCACAGTTGACTGAGGAGTTGGTATGTGTCTAGCATAGGATGCATTTTTTTCTTATCATCTATTACCTATTGCTAGATTGTATCATATGTTTAGTTTTCTTTTGTTTTGCTTTTTATTTTTTTTGAAAAATCCAAAAAGATTTTTTTTGCACCTCTTATGGATGAGCATTTAAGATAGCCAAGTCACAATTTCATTCCATTTATTCATGTGACTGTTTGATAGAGATTTGAGACGCTACATCATTCCATCCATGTGCTTTACATTATTTAAAGTCTTTGAGATGTGATTAGTGATATCTTTCTACATGTTTGACTCCTATATCCTTTATTGCACACATGCACGGTTATATTTGATTATTTTACTTGTCTATTACATATTAGCTTAAGCGTTTCCATCTCAATTCTGTCTATACAACGTACAATATGCGATAAAACTTGAAAAGATTGGAATGCATGTAAAAATCGTTTTGGTGAGACAGTATGTTTAATTAAGAATGGGGAAGGGCTGCGAAAGGTAATTATCTAATATTTGCGCAAAAGCCATCATTCAGAAGGACCTAAAAAATTAAGGAATTTTATTATCCGAAGTCCAAAGAGGTTAAAAGAGCCCCGAAAAAATTTAAAGGCAATAAAAAGCAATTCATTCCAGATATGGGCCATTAGGTTTCACCAACAATTCTCCAAAGTTTGAGAATTTAGATTACCTCTATTCAAGATATAAATCTGAGGGAGTTTGGTTGGAGAATTTAAACGGGTTTGCACTTCCTTGAAAGTCCTGAAAAAGCCTGAAATCGTTTTGGACGTTATTGGTGTGGAAATCATTATGAGCTTTGATTTGTTGATTTGATTGAGTCAATGTCTCTTATTTCTATATTTTTACATCAAATGAAGCATTTGAGTTCATTCGTTAGGAGTATCCGATATTCATCGTGCACATATGTCATGTTTGTATGCATTGATTTTCCTATCGAATTTGATCACACCCATTCATTTACGCTATCATCGACTTGGTTGTTTTGTGTTCGTTCATGGTGTGATTTTTGTTTGTTTTGTTTCAAAAAATTTCAAAAATCAAAAATAGTAGTTTGGTCCTTGTGCCACCCTGGCTTTGCTTGCTTAATTTATTCTTCCTTTTTGTCTATTTGGGGACATCATAAAAAGGGGGAGAAATAATTATCATTATGTGGGAGTTTTGATTTGAGTTTTTGAGATTTGATAGAGTTTATCATAATTTGGTATCTATGTGTATCTCATTTCAAACTCGATATGTCACTTGGTATTTTGCTTTGTCTCATGTGTGTAGGTACTTCTTTGATGATCTCTGAATTGCACACTCTGATGAGAAAAGCATTAAGATTCCTGAAGTGTTGAAGAACAATCGATGAAGTCTTATTCATTTGTACCTTTTCAGTTTTGGGTTCATGGAAGGGTAGATTCGTATAGGAAATTTTATACTTGATAATTCGGATGTTTGTTTTTATCTTTGTACCGGCATAGACATAGGGGGAGATTTGTAAGGCCATTTTTGTCCATTTTCTATTTTATGTCATACGCCATTACATCATTAAATAAATTCAAGATAGCATCATCATCAACGGATCCGAATATCAAAGAATTCAAGGAAGGAATTAAAATTCTGGACAGCCGGACCGGTCCGCCTGTTTGGAAAAAGAATCGGTCTGCCCCCGGACCGATCCGCCCTCCACCCGGATCGATCCTCCTTGCTCTTGAACCAGTAGACCCCGGATAGAATGCGAACCGAAGAGACCACATTCAAAAACGAACCGGTCCAACCTCGGACCGATCCGCATCCTTACCGGACCGGTTCGCCTAGGATAAAATCGTGTAGATCGTGTTCAGTTATTTTCGGCCCAGGTTTTCTTTTATAAACCGACTTCAGGGATTTGTTTTCTAAGACTCACACAGACGATTTTCAGAGTCCTCAAACTCTAAGTCTTCACCTTTTGAGTCCCAAGACTCTTGTTTGATTCACATCACATAGCCAAACCCTTGTGAATCTGTTTGCAACCCAAGAACACATTTGTGTGTCTGTTCATACCCTTGTAGAGAAGACCGACCTTCTTCTTAATTGCTGCCCTCCTGGAAAGGGAAACTTCCAGCCACCGACTACAGATCCGACAACTGCGGGTAATTCTGTGTCACTGTATTTTCATTGTAATCCGAGAAAATTGTATGTTACAATATTATAATGAAAATAAATGGTTTTGCCCCTTTGGGGGATTTTTCCCCAATTGTGTGTGTTTGATCATACTAGCATGTTTTGCATCATATTCAATCACACCTAGTTGCATGTTTAGGGTTTAATTGGGTTAAACTGGGTTTAATTATATAACTTCCTTATTTGAACGCAAGAGCACTCTTTTCAATTTTTTGACCGGGTGGTCAATATTTAGACCTAGTTTTTACGATTTTATCTGTTTCACAACTCGTGACTCGAACCTTATTCGGTGCACTATGGTTTATAGTCACATTGTCCAATTTGTCTTGATTTTGGACTATGCTTTAAACCATGGTTCATTTAAGGACTTGCGAAATATCATATGTTCGTTTCGGTTACTTAGCTAACAATGAACACACAAGCACATCATTTACTTTGGAAATCACATCAATACGTTGATATTGGTGCAATAATTTTTTGTTCGTTTTGTATTCTAGTGGCCTTTCATAGTTCATAGACATATTAAACTTATCAAAGCAAAGAAGATAAATGTATTGACCTCATTTCCATAATGTATTCCCAATTGCATTAGGTAAATAATGAACATACATTAAGAGCGAAGTAAGAAAGTTATTTCTCGTGGATCTCTCACTAGATGGACCTTATAATTGATTATGCTATAGATGTGGAGTTGTACTTATGGGGGCTTATTTATTCAAGACCATAAAGTGCAACCGACTAGCCCAACATGCATAGTGGACTGCCCGGCTCAACTCAGATATTTATTTAGACCCTTGTATTTAACATGTGCATAAATGCATGGAGATATACTCAAATCGGTTACCAACAATCTTAAAGGAGATATTTAGGGACACCACGCGTTATCTACAGGCTAATTGAGTTACTTATACAACTTAATCACTTATTTCTACAACTAGAAATTATAAACCCTAACCCGAGGCAAAGGGATGTAACTTCGATTATTGAGAGACACTAATAAGAACATAGTAACCTCTCTATGGACGTGGCAAGTTGTCGAACCACGTACATCTGTTGTTATGTGTGATTAGTTTTTTTCATCTAGATATTTCGTTTTGGATATTTATTGTGATAATTCATGTACTCATAATTGTCGTCGTTTGTGGGAAACGGTTCTTTTTCCCTACGAAAGAAGTTATCAAAAGAAAGACTGTGATATATCACCACAGCAGTAATATTCCTCAAGTTAGCGATATGTAGGATAATCCAGCCCGCCTGAGGTTGGGTCGGAGATTCATTAACAACCAAATCCCAAGTTTTACCGAGAAAGGCAACCTTCTGAAGAAAGTCAGGGACCACCTAGGTCTACTCATATCTCAAGGTTGGTCAATTGCGAAGATAGGCTTTGAGAGTATGAGGGGTCAACATGCCTCCGGGTGGAAGAGAATGCTTATCTGGAAAGGCGAGTTGAAAGTATGGAGAGGAATCTTCATAAAAAAACTAGGAAGTGTCCTGATAGGACTCCTAGTCCTCAGGCGAGCAACACTCGCAGCTAAGGGAGCAGCTCCAGGTTCAACTAAGATAGATCTGAATATGATAGGTCCTAGCGTAGCCGATAAGAGGGGTTCCACAGGAGTAATGATCGTCAAGATGAGGACATCCAAATTTTGTCTTGTAGAGAGATGGACCAGCATCCAGCCCATCGAGGGGATAGGTTGACTAGGAAGCTAGCCAGGATATTTCTCAACACCCAGATTAAGTCCCCTTTCTAAAGAGCGATTGAAGAAGAGAAACCCTCAAAGAATTTTTTCATTCCCAGATTCAAGATCTATGTGAAGACAGATCTTATATACCACGTTCGATAGTATAGGCAGACAATGACCCTGTAGAGTCACAATGATGCCTTGGTGTGCCAAATATTCCTTTTTAACCTACATGACATAGCCCAAAATTGATTCGAGAAGCTACCCCATAGGTCAGTCAAGAGCTTTGAAGCCCTAGCAGAGGCTTTTATTGCTCACTTCATAATCAGTATTTCTCACCCTAAGGATGGATTCCCTACTCATGATGGAGAAAAAACTACGAGAGAGCCTTCATAATTATGCTAAGAGGTACTGGGAAGTCTTCAATTAAGTGGAGCACTACTCGAAGGAGGTTGTCGTTGCATGCTTCAATATTGGTCTCTCGACCACATATCTGTTGCACCAATCCCTTACGAAGAAAGAGGATAGCACCATCAATCACCCCATGGTCTGTATTAAGAAATACGCTAAGGTTGAGGACGTGGTTCACTCTAACCCAAGGGACAATGGTTGAGCAAAAGCAAGCAAAGGAGGAGATAAGAGTGACACTCTAAAAAAAGGGAACAAGAACGGGGGCAGTAATGAATCTAAGAATGGGAGTAAGACTGATACTTCAAAGGTATTTCAAATTGTTAATACAGTCTTCAAAGAACCCTATCTACAAGATCAAGGATCAACCGTTTTTCAAGTGGCCCAAGAAGATGGGTGGTGACCCGATGAAGAGGAATAATGCGCTAAGATACGCATTCCATAAGAAGGGCATCCACAGGATGAAGAATTACAAGGAACTGAAGTCACACTCGAGTTGGACCAAGCTGGACATCTCAATGAATACATAAAGAAGAAAGTCGACAAGGTTACAGCCAATGGCTACCAAAAATCAAATAATATACTTGATGACGATATGGGACAGGAGTTTGCGGTAATTTATGAAGCATCTGCCCTGAAATAGATCCAATGGAACGTTATTTGGATAGAACTGAAGAAGGTCATTGCTATTACGGAGGCATTTCGAATTGACCTTGCAAAAAGCCAAGCTAAAAAATGCTAGCTACTAAAGGATGTCGACTATACCAAACATATCATTTTCACAGAGGAAGGCTTGATTGGAGTAAGGACTCCCCAATATGATGCGCTCCTGATTACCCTCATAATCGCAAATTGGGATGTTGATAAGTTATTGGTAGACCGAGAAGCTCATCAGAGGTGACGTACATAGAGTTGTCCCACAAGCTAAAGATGAACCTAGCCGACCTCAAGGAGGCCACAGTTCCGTTGGTCGGTTTCGTAAGGAAAATTACAATTATGTTGGGAAAGATAGTCTTTCTGGTTAGGTAATAATGCATCTCAAAGATGATTGAGTTCTTAGTGGTGGATATAGAATCCCCATACCTTGCGATTCTAGGCAGAGGCTGGTTGTACGCCGTGGGAGTTGTACCATCCACTACCATCAGAAGCTGAAGTGTGTCACCGATTAGGAGTGGTCGAGATTCTTAGTGACCATGCCACTGCAAGGAAGTACTTTATCGCGGTTATTCGCCCCTGGAATGAGAATAAAAGGTAACCAAAGAACGCTCCAAAGGAAGCCCAAAATGGGGCTACACCTTTTAAATAATAATTATGGTACGATCGACCAGGGGTGGAGGAAACCAAGATCCACCCCATTGATAGGGTCGTTGAAAGCCTGGAGGAAGTTGGTGCTAATGACATCTTACCAAATAGAAAGTTTCTAATCAAAACAACACTCGTCGATCATAAAAAAGAAGAATTGATTACCTTCTTGAGAAACGATTTGGATGTTTTTGCCTGGGAGCCATATGATTTACCTAGTATTGATCCTAGCTTAGCCAGCCATCGTCTTCATGTTGACCCAACCTTCAAGTCGATTACTCATAAGGCACGCCGAATAACCCTCTAAAAGGCTAAAGCAGTAGAGAATGAGGTAGGGAAGATTATGGATGCAGGATCTATTAGAAAAGTTCATTTCCCCAAGTGGTTATCCAACCCAGAGGTAGTATAGAAGAGAAACGATAGTTGGAGGGTCTGCATTGATTTCACATTCCTCAACTAGGCTTGCCCTAAAGATGATTTCCCACTCCTTAAGATTGATCAGTCGGTTAATGCCACGGCATCCCATGAGAGGGTGAGTTTTTTGGATGCCTATTCAGGGTATTATCAAATCCTAGTGTTCGTCCTCGACTAGGACAAAATATACTTTATAACCCCAGTTGGTTTATATTATTACAAGGTCATGATATTCGGGTTGAAAAATACAGGGGCAACATATCAGAGGCCGATCAAAAAGATGTTTAAGTAGCAAATGGGAGACACCACGGAAGTCTACATCGATGGCATGTTGGTCAATATCAAGAACATGAATGACCATTTCGCCAACTTAGCCAAAACTTTTAAAATCCCTTGGAAGTATCGGATAAAACTTAACGTAAGAAAATGTTCATTCAATGTCCAATTAAGTAAATTTATGGGCAATTTAGTCAGTAAAAGAGGGATTGAGGTCAATATCGATCAGATTGATGCCATCACCAAAGTCCAGCCAGCCCCAAAGGAAGTTGCGAGATATTTAAAATCTCTTGGGGATGCTTGTAATGCTTAATCGCTTCATCTCTAAATCCTCAGAACGTTACTGACCATTATTTTAGCTACTCAAGAAAGATAAATGCCTCATATGGAATGACAACTAATCAAGAGCTTTGTAGGAGATCAACTCCTACCTTAACAAAATGCCCCTGGTGGTGATTTTCCAGTGATGGAGACCTTCTATGTCTATATCTTATAGTGTCAGACCACGCCGTTAGATTGACTCTGGTATATGAGAAGGAAGGTGGATAATATCATGTCTACTAGGCCAATAAGACACTTATGGACGCAGAGAAACACTACTTGCCCTTGGAAAAGCTAGCCTATGCAATAGTGGTTGCCTCAAGGAAGATGAAACATTACTTCTAAGCTCACTTAATAATAGTGAACACTTTATTCCCCTTTAAAGTTGTTCTTCGAAAATATGACATCTTTAGACGACTCTCAAAGTGGTCGATTGAGCTCGAAAGGTTCGATATTCATTTTCAGCCAAGAACAAAAACTAAAGGATTTTTATCATCGAATTCATGGGGGACCAATCCAGTAACCAATAAGAAATGGAGAAATCAATAGATAAGGAAGCACAATCCAATGACTAAACCCTATATATTTATGGATCCTCCAATTCTAAGGGCACATGAGTTGGGGTTGTCCTCATCACACCGAAAGATGTTATCATCGAGTAAGGAATCAGGCTAGGATTTAAAGCCTCCAATGATGAATTTGAATAAGAAGCACTGATGTTAGCCTGCGCAAAGCCCAACTGTTGGGGGCAAAAGTGCCCCAACATATTTGATAATTCCAAACTAGTCTCGGAGCACGTAATTGGATATTTTAAGACAAAAGACGATAGGATGGCAGCCTACCTCATCGTAGTGAAAGGTTTTATGGTAAGATTTATGAAGGTTAATATTCAGAAGTTCCCTTGGGGACTGAACAGTCACACTGATACCTTAGCCACCCTAAGCTCAGCGGTGGACTCTGATCTCATAAGAAATATTCAGATAGAGTTCCTAGCCTATCCTAGCACGAATCAAACAGTGGTTTCTGAGCAGATCCTCCTCACAGAAAGGTCCCCTAGTTGGATGGACCCCATCTTTGCCTATTTACAGAGTGACACACTGTCGGATGATAGGAAATTGACTCATTAAGTATGAGTGAAAGAAGCGTGTTTCTACCTCATCCCAGGAGGAAGCTCTATAAAAGATCCTTCACGGGCCCTTACCTCCAGTGCTTTCACCCATAGGACACCAAGAAACTTCTCAACAATCTTCATGATGGTATTTATGGGAGTCACACAGGAAGGAGGTCATTAGCTTTTTGAGCAATCAAGGGAGGCTAATGGTGGCCTCACATGCAAAAAGGATGCAAACACCTATGTTCACATATGTGAAAAATGTCAAAAATTCTCTCCTATGGTCCACCAGCCAGCTAGCGACCTGAAATATTTGACCAGTCCTTGATCGTTTGCACAATGGGAACTAGATATTATGGGACCACTACCTATCGCACCTAAAAATCGTAAGTATCTACTAGTTGTCATAGACTACTTCATCAACTGGGTAGAGGAAAATCACTAGTAGAGTATTTTGAGGTACCAAGAGCTATCATCACCAATAACACGCAATTTAAAAGCATTTTTTTTTAAAGCTTTTGTGATAAGCATGGCATCAATAACCATTTCATTTATGTGGCATACCCCCAAAGTAACTGCCATACTAAAGCTTCCAACAAAACGATGCTCGACGGCTTAAAAAAGATGCTAAAAAAGGCAAAAGGTGCTTGGGTGGATGAGCTACCCCATGTCCTGGGCCTACCATACTACTCGTAGGAGACCATCTAGGGAAACAACCTTTATGCACTCACATATGGAATGGAAGTTATTATCCCTCTTAAAGCATGTCTCCCTACCATGAGAACCAACTTGGTCGAACAAGCGCTAAACGATGATGCATTGCGCACTAAACTTGATTTAGTAGACGAGCGAAGAGAACATGCCATAATCAAGCTAGCTTCATATCAGCTGCAACTGGCCAAACAGTATAACAAGAAAGTCAATTCAAGGAAATTCCACGTAGGAGATTATGTCATAAGGAAAGTCCATGGTAGTGCCGTGAAACTGTCAGATGGCAAGTTGTGTCCAAACTTGTAAAGACCTTTCAAGATGATTAGAGATGACCTTTAAGGAGCATATCACATGGAAACGTTGGTGGACAGGGAGACACCAAGAGCATAAAATGCAACCAACCTCAATATGTTCTACTTTTAGGCTTCTTAATCCTTTTTAGCGCATTTAGTTTACGCAAGTTTTCATTTCAAACTTATGTTACTCTCAGATTATTATTCGATGAATAAAGAAGGCCCATTGGCCCTCGCATTTCACTTTTACATATTGGTTATCTTAATTTTATGCTATTTATCTCACTATTATTCACCATTTCCAAATGATAACTCCGCTTTCTCAATATAATATGGAATCACCTTTGGTTACAGTAAGTTAGTCAACTTCTTTCAACTAAGGAGCTTCCTAGCACAAAAAATAACTCCTATGGATTATAATAAGTTATTCAACTTATTTCAATAAAGGGATCTCATTATGTCGAGCAGGGTTCATAGTAATTACAATAAGTTATTATAGTTTTTTTTTATTATGGAAGAGGGACAATACCCCCACAAGTTTTTTTAGAAATCATAGATAAAAAGCCTCTCTAGAGGTACTTACAAGATTTGGGGAAAAGCAGTAAATTTGGGGCTTTATAATTACCCCCATTACAAAAATTTAATCTAACAACATAGGAATATTCTAATTTGGAGACAAAGGACCCAAACAAAAATACTAATATAACTATAGTTTACGGATCAGTCAGTCTTCGTATCCTAGAGTGGATCTGTATCGGGGATACCCTAATATTGAAAATTTTGCACCAGTGAGAATCAAAATCATGTATTTGAGGTAAAGGACAAGGATGAGTTAATGAGACCAATCTGGTGGCAATAATATTCAATAAGGGTTGTAGCCGAAGCCTTACCCCCGTCATAGATCACCTTATTTTTCAATGTCCAGATGCTCCAAATGGCCACTATAGGCACCATTTTACAACAAAAGATCATGTAGTCTTTACCCCTACCGTGTAACCACCAATCCATTAGCATAAAAGTACAAGAATGAGAGTTAATCTTTAGACCCATTAAATCAAAAACATATTTCCATAATCTTGAAGATATGGGGTACTGGAGGAATATATGATTAGTTGTTTCAATATCATTATGACATAGGGCACATCTGGAGGCCAGATTTATGTTGCACTTTTGGATACTTTCATCTATCAGTATATTGCTTTTTAACACTCTCCAGACTAGAATGGTCCATTTTTTGGGGATATTTTTGTCCCAAATTTGAGTAAAGACCTCACTTGACGGGGGGGGGGGGGGGGGGGGGGGGAGACGCTCAAAATTGCTACTGTAGAAGCTTGGAAAAATTCCCCATTTTTGGATAACGACCAAGACCATTTGTCATCCTTTAGGATCATATTCTCATTGGCAATGTGATCTACTAATCTCATTATTTTCATTGATATGGATCCAGATTGGCCAAAATTGTTGTTTTGCAATCTATACCTAGAGTTCATGAACTTGCTCCATAAGGAATTTGAGGTTTTGAGTCTCCATAAGGATTTCAGGCTTAAGGCATTTGACAGGGTTTCTAAACTAGGGAAACCTAGGCCACCATATTTTCTTGGGACCACAAGGTCTCCAAATTGTGCCATTGGTGCTTCCAACCGATATGTTCGTTTCCTCCCCCAAAAAAATTATTGAGAATATAGTGAATCTTCTTTATTATGCCCTTGGGCGGTTGAAGCACAGAGAGAAAATAACATGGTATTGATCAGAGTACGTGTGTGATAAGAGTCCATTTTTCCCCATAAGATAGGTACTTATATTTCCATCCTTGTAGTTTTTGTCAAATTTTTCCCACTAGGGGGTAGAAAAGGCTTATTTTCCTTCTGCCATTGAAGAGGGAACACCCTAGATAGGTTATGGGGAGATACTTTAAATTCAGTCCTATGAGTTGTGCTATAGACATTGTCTTTTTATATGGAGTTGACTTGTCAATAGTGAAACTGCTTTTAGAGATGTTTATAAGTTGACCGGAATTTTTTTCATAATAATTATGAAACTTCATAATTTGTCTGAGGCGCTTTTTATCAGCCATGAAAATATAATTATGTCATCAGCAAATGCGAGGTGTGTGATGAGTGTGCATCTAGGTGAGTGGTAATATGGCCGGCAAAAGCCCTTAGCCATCAGGGAGTTTAATCCTCTGCTTAATACTTCCGATGCCAATATAAACAAGCTGGGGATTAGAGGATTACCTTGTCTGAGTCCTCTACTGGATTTAAAGAATCCTTTTAATTATCCGTTAATTAAAATAGAGAACCAAACATTTGAGATGGATATCCATATGAGGTCAATCCAGGTTTACCGGAAGCCAAATTTCCTTAAGATGTTGATGAGGAACATATAGTTTAGCATGTCATATGCTTTAGACATGTCCAACTTTAGTATAATGTTGCCCCCCAAGTTTTTTTGGGGAGGTTGTGGACCATTTCTTGAGCAATTAAGATGTTATCTTGTATACTTCTAGTTTTTACAAAGCCACTTTGATTGTGAGATATTATATTGGGTAGTATGATGGATAACCTTGAGGATATTATTTTATCCACAATTTTATAAGAGAAATTACACAGGCTAATAGGTCTGAAGTCTTCGCATGATATTGGCCATTTTATTTTAGGGATCAGGGCTATACATGTGCTTGACCAGCCTCTAGGCATTGTCTCCCTTAAAAAAACTTTTAATAGCCATACATATGTCATTCTTTATAATTTGCCAGCATTTCTTGTAGAAAAATCCCCCAAAACCATCAGGGCCCGGGGCAGATAGGTGGCTTAAAGATTTGATGGCTTCCCTAATTTCCTCTTCTTCTGGTATATCTTGGAGTTTATTATTTTGATCTTCAAATATAAGCTCCGGGATAAATTGTAGCATTGTATCATTTGGGTTGTGTACGTCTGAAGTTAAAATATTATTGAAGAGGTTTACAATGTCCTGTTGGATATCCTCATTGTCCTCTAACCACCTTTCCTCTGTTATCAGTCTATTAATGTGAAGATTTTTTTGCTTTATTTTAACCGAGTTATGAAAGAATTTATTATTTTTGTCCCCTAACTTGAGTCATCTAATGGAAGATTTTTGTTGCCAATATTCCTCCTCGACCCTTAAGGCAAGAATAGGCTCAATTGTTACAACCCTCGGGGTTTATCATAAATAAACACAATATACTTCAGAGTTTTCCCCACAACAACGAAATCCTTACAGGGGTGTCAAATATTGAAAAAGAGGCACATGATCCTTAAATAATCAAAGTTCATCCCATACATAAAAAAATTCATGCTTGGCAACATTAGAGAAATTATATTATAGCTAAGGCCCTGTTTCAACCCATAATTTAAGACCACCTAATGTTATTCAGTCATAACCATGATAACTTTTGTGTGATACAGACCAAACACTTTATTTTTGAAAGAAACTTGCGGAAATAAACTCATATTTCCCATCTCTAAATTTCCGTCTTCATATTCATCAAAGTCAGAGTCCTTTGTTGCTTCATCACTCTCCGAATGGTTCACCCTCTGAGGTCTAGCTTTGGGCGCTGCCATGATTTCATCATTCACAGATTCAGCACTGGCAGTAGTAGAATCTGATCCCCCTATTTTCTCCTCACTATCGGGCTCCTCAATCGAGATCCTTCCCAGCAGAGAACCACTCTTCTTGTTAGACGGAGAAGATCTCATCTTCCTCACTTTCTTTTCAGGTGATATCCCCTATTTCTCTGCTGGTTTCAACATGTCTGTGATCCCCCACTATATGAATCTGCCTAGCTCTTTTCTTTGCTGCTACTGCTGCTGGAGGTGGTGTGGAAATTGCTACTGCTGGTTTTCCCCTCCTTCCCCTTATTTTTCTCTTCACTAACCACATCAAAGTCGTCATCGCTGAACTCATCATCATCGTTGTCCTCCTCCTTTTCGCTATCAAAAATCTCGGTAATAGTTTGCAGTGCCTTCTTCTGTGTAGCTGCTCTTCAACCACACATAAAACAGAGTTTAACATTTCTATAATAGACAGTTTAGATGTTTCGATTGATAGTTTCGATGAAGACATGAAATAATTGTTCGAGTCCAAAAAGGGGGAAATTTTCTCTTAAAATAATGGAGTTATCAGCAAATTTTCTCTTAAAATTGATAGTTTCGAGATCACAATGGTGTTGTCAGCAAATTTTCTCTTAAAATAATTGTTTGAGTCCCAAAAAGGGGGAAATAAATTCCTAACTTAGTTTACCCATGTTTGCTCCAACAGCCACTATTGCTGCTAATGCTTCCATAAGCAGACATATCTGCAGATGAAATATCAAACAAAATAAATGAGAGTCATATATCTAAATAAGCTGAATTGATTCCTACCCTACTGGTTTTTTAATGTGAATATCTTTGAATGAAAACCCTACATTTTATTAATTTAATGTCACAGATATATACTTAGTGCTCAAAATAACATACACATATTGATTATTGATTTTATAATATGATTGTGTGTTTACATTGACGGCAAATGTATGTGTAATAATAATGTAAATAGATACATAGTAATCTCAATTGATAGTAATAAGTAAAGGAAGAAGGCACACAAAAAAAGGCACACAAAAAATATGTATAAATAGTGATAGTAATGTAAATAATATGTATAAATAGTAATAAGTAATCTCAATTGATAGTAATAAGTAATCTCAATTGATAGTAATGTAAATAATATGTATAAATAGTGAGGATAAAGGCACACAAAAAAAGCTCCTTGTGTTTGAATTAAAAAATAAAGGGAGAAGAAGATAGAGAGCAGAGAGTATAAAAACACATTACATACATACTAATGAATCAAAGGAATTTGAATAGAGTATCTAGAATAGTTATACATGAAACATGCATCAAACAGGATAAAAGTGTGGGGAAAAAACTTCCCTTCAGTGAACAATTGGAAGAATCAAAATAGTTTATGTGAGAGCACATATTTGACAAGAATTCAGATAAATTCCGGCAAGATTCATGTGGACGTTTGGGAACAACGTGGATAGGTTATCGATCATCATAATTAAGTACTCCAGCACGAAGACTGCAGCAGAAAAGATACTCAAATATAATGTATAACTAAAGCACAACAGTTTGAAGCTGGGTAGAGAACCTGAAACTATAATGTATAACTAAAGCACAACAGCTCAGATAAATTCCAACAAACCCAAAAGTGACTTTTTCGATATGGGTAAGTTTGGAGTTCAGGGAAGCTATCCAAATAGCGCTTTAACAAAATCCCAGTATAGCAAGCTATAATTCCAAGAATAAAGAGAAGCAATAGTTTCTAATTCTTTGCTCGGATAGTTGCTAATCCTTTAACATTCATCATGAAACTTCCATCTCCGTCAATGTCCACAACAACGTCGTTCGGCCTAGAAACGGCAACTCCTATAGTTAACACCAAACAAAGCATATCATTGAGATGACAATAGTGAAACCATAAGTGTAAAGTGTGAAGTGCATGGTGAAACAAAGACGTTGGCTTGTGCATTGACACACTACTTGCTTTTAAAATAAATTCCAAGGGTGTGCGATGATGAGATGTTCCCAAGTGTACGTGTAATACCTTGTTCCTATGAAAAAAATAGTGTCGTGCCGTGTACAAACTGACTTTGAAAATGAATGGATTGTTTCGTAATACTAATAAAAAAATATAAATAAATCATGTGGAAATAGTATTAAGACAAACCATAACTACGAACTCAAACTCCCCTGCACATAACAATAATTGTAGCTTGAGACTGAGACATCTGCTCAGATGCTACTACCAACCCATTCGGCATTCGGGTGTCTATGCTTATATCCGGACCCATTCACCTCCGGATGTCTATGTCCATAAAACCAAAATTAAAAATCAACGCAATAATTAACAGAGTTCTATATATCAAGAATATGTTTCCATCTGAATCTTCTCAAGAAAACAACACATCAGGAGATGTTGTTGCTAATCTACTCCAAGAGATGGTAGATAGACTCGATGATGTTGTGCCACTGATTTTGGAGGATGGTCCTGTAGCCCCAAGGGTTCCACCTGCCAGTAAAGAAGTGGTTGCAAATCTTCCAGTTTTTACTATTACAGATGAGATCTTGACCAACCTTGGACTAGAAGCAGAGTATTGCATTTTCAAGGATAATTTAGTTGTAAGTGATAAGATGCAAGAGTTGCCCTGCAAGCACACATTCCATCCTCTTTGCCTGAAGCAATGGTTGAATGAGCATAATTCTTGTCCAATCTGTCGGCATGAACTACAAACGGATGATCATGCCTATGAAGTTGGAAGGAGCGAGAGAAAGAGGCCGAGGAAAACAGAAAAGGAGCTGCAAATACAGTTCGTGGTGGTGAATACATGTATGTATAGATTATTGTTATTTTCAATTTTTATAACTTGGTGTATTCAGACATATTAGAGAACCTGAAACTATTGCACTACCCTACAAACTCTTGTCAAACCTCTACTTTGAGAGAATTTCATTCCTAAAATCCACCCAAATCACCACTGTTTACCTGACCAAAAACCACAACTCAACAAATATTAGTTGCTTTTAAAAACCCAAACATATGTTTATGCTTTTAAAAACCCAACCATAAATGGATTTGTTTATATGTTCAATAGATTATCAAACATGTAATATGTTGTCAATAATATGTGGTAATTTACATATGGTAAACTCTTACTTGAAAAAATGAAAACCCTCAACACAATACAAATCATGTGAACTTGGAAATATTTAAAGATAGATACATGTATTCTGGAAATTAAAATTAAATGATAATATGAGAGAATATGTTTACCACATTTTCTTCCCCATTTACTTTAGCATATCATGTAAACTTTTCCCCATTTTCTTCAATAACCTGCTGCACAAATTGTGATCGAACAGAGCAAAAGGGAAAAGTTCGGGCTTTCCCAGAACAAAATATAAAATGTCCAAAAGATACTGAAAAAAACAATCATAAATCATACAGTAATATAACCATAATAAAAATCAATATATAGCCATATGTTTACTAAACATATGTCCATAGTGCCAATAATGTAAATAAACATTAACTTGTGTCTTTTTTGAAATGCAAAGATCCTCCGCAACATCTCAACCAAACTAATGGAACCCAAGCAGACAAAATACTGAGTTGCTTATTCTTGAATGAATAACTGAGAAGCCAAACAAAGATTAGTAGTAAATTCTTTATCCATAAAATTTAGCAGAACCTATGGCCTAAACTTTAGTAGCATCCACTTATAAGAAATTCTATTAGATACAAACTCACTTTATGGGGTTCAAATGGGATTTTGGACGTATCACTCGTGTATAAAAGTAAAAACAATAAAACTAAATGTTAGTAAAAAAGAGGGGGACTGATCATAAATAATTAAAATAGACACATATCACAAATCCAAAACCTCAAATAGGATCGGATAATTTAACTAATATCAAATGCAATTTTCTAAACAAATTTCAGTAATAAAAGCATTGGATATAGAGAACAATGGAATAAAATAAAAGATTGGGCATACACGCAGAAAGTGATGAAGTTTGAGATGGGTGTGGGCCAAATAAAAGCGCAATTGACCAAAATCAGGATTTTTTGCTTAAAAATCAATAGCAAAATAATGTAGATAGGGAGAACCTGATGGAAAAACAATAAAATAAAATACTACTTTTCGAGTAAAAATAATAAACTAAAGCATATGTGCCTATGTACATTAATCTAACTACATGTAAATCCAAACAAATCGTAATATTTGATTTTCGGACTTCACAATCATCTAACTACATGAACAAACCGAGGCTTATTACAAATATTCCAATACAGAAATTTGTTGGGTTACCTATAAGACAATTTATCAAACACCTTAAAAGCAATTGATCATTTGTTCCATCCCTACACAAAGAGGAACACAAATACCCATGTTTTAAAACCAAACAAAAGTGCGCACACACATATTAGAACCAAAAAAATTAAAAACTCAAACTCTTAGAAACCCAAATTAAACCCCTATATTTCAATCCAAACGAAAACCTTCTGTGATATAAAAACCTTATAGAGAGATTAGAGGATACCTTGAATAGTGGTGATAGAGTGCGAATCAAGAGAGAGCCTGTAAAATAGAATTAATGAACATATAAAATACATTCAAAACCTAAATATAATCAAAACCCAAAAACCTGGTCGGTAGTGAGAGAGAAATTCAAACAAAATATCAAAAAAATACAAACACCACAAAATATCTGAATTTGTAAAGCCAAATATCTGCAGAAGGGAGAAGAGTCTACCTAAATTTGTAAATAAGACATGGATTAGAGAGAGAGTGTGTTGTGCAAAAAGAGGAGAGAAGGAAACGTTGTTTAAGAGAAAGATAACGGAGAGAGGATGGAGAGTTTACCGAGGCTTTTTGGGTGGGATAATAGAAGTTGGGCGGGATAGTGAAACGTTTAGGCTGGCAAAAACTTTTTGGAGTGAATCAGAACTGTTGGTTCAAAAAGGGAAAGATGTGGCAAAATCTGGAACGTTATTGTGCTTTTACATTTTTTCCAATTCAAAAACCATTCCATCTTATATATATATGTAATTTGTACACTATGATTTGTATCTCACTTAATCGTCATAAGTACTAATTGAACACATAAATAGTAAATCATTTATGACAGTTTATCTATTATAATTCTTAATTTTGACCTTTTAAATAGTTCAGGTTATTTCAATTTAGATATTCTCTGGAGTTTTAGATTTATTTGAAGTATCAGTTCCCTTCTCTTATGGAATTTTGATATATTCTGTTTGAGTAACAAGTTTTTGATTCTGGAAACAATTATTAGTGATTTTTTTCTTTCTGTTTTGCAACTAATTAAACAGTAGAGTTTGTTTAGTAGTTCACTTTATACATCTATTTTGTTTTATTGATAGTTTTTTTTAGTCCAATTTTACATTTCATTATTTTAAATTATTGGGCTTTGATTTAGGTTTGCCATAGTGATTCTTCCATCTAAAATGACGTGTGTATTTTGGGCTCCAGTTAATTAACAGATATAGGTATTCCTGCTTAGTTAATTTTGTATATTTTTTACAGAACCTGATCATTCGACGATGAAAAATCCATAGCCTCCAAGAAATACAGTAAGTTACATCTTCAGGGGTTTTCCTTTTGGATTAAGAGTTTCAGCCATGCATTACTGATAATACGAAACAATAGTTTACCTATTGCATTCTTTGAATTCTTTTCAATGCTTTTGAGATATTAATAATATATGCCTACTTTGTATGATTTTCTCATTTTTACCTTTTATGACTGTATATATTCACTTCATGAAATAACAATTGGTTCCTCAATTTTTATTCATGTTAAACACAACTAATAATGGTTTCATTATTTGGATTTGCGTCGAGGAGTTTAGATTTGTAAAGGTTTAACACAACATAAGAGCTATTGTTTCTGACATTTTAAAATTAACTAAGGGAAAAGGCTATGATTTTCATTGGGCCAGCAGAGTATCCAAATGGTGTACAACACATTGGATCTCATCAATAGCTGGTGGGAAATATTCGAGTCAGGGGTGGTTTTATCGATCGGTTGGCAATTTGTTGGTTCATCATTTTAATGTTACGAGTTATTTGTATTTTTAAGGTATAGTAGATATGCATATATTTAATGTGGGATCTAAAGATTTACATATTTGTATTTTGGGGTTTAATTCCACTTTTTTGTGCCTTAAAAAGTGAAAATTGATTCCAAAGTGCAAATACACAAAACGTTGGGACAGAAACTAAAAACTGGACTCCAAAGTGCCGATATTTGTGTATATACATAACTCGAAGTTTGTCATGTACCTAGAAAAAAATTCGAAAGCTTTACCTGTACAAAATCTCATTTATATTTTCTTCAGCATTTTGAACCCAAAATATAATTCAGCAATTCTTTGTTCTTGTGCAAACTGTTTACTATGCATTTTGTATAATGGCATCGTTACATTGAAGAATTCTATTCAAGGGTGATGCCAGGATTCATTGTAGGGGTTAATATTATGGAAACTTCATAATGAATTAGTTCGAGTTGACAAGCGAAGGCACATATTTGGTAGGCAGTTTCGTACTTGTGATTGTGTGCTTGATCATCAGTCTGTCTCGTGCCAGCATTCTGCTGTTGTTCCTCGCAAATGTGGAAGGTTTGACTTGTATATCTTGCTAATTATACTATCATATAACTATAGTCAATGAATATCAGTGAAATCACATTGTTGTTTTTGTGTGGTGTATCGGATGAATAGCATTGTATTGTAGTCGTATTGGTCCATATTATTCAGCATCAACATAGCGTATTGTTGGATTTTACCGTAATTCAAAACAAAATCTATTCTGTTTAACGTATTCTCTTAATCTTTTTTATTCTAATTCTTTTATAATAACAAAGATTATGGTATGAATTTAACCTTTTCTTTTTATCGCAAAGTTAAACTTCTTACTACTAGACGTAATCATGTCCTAATATTGTTTTTATAGTGTGTTCTCTATTAATTCTCTAGTTGATAAGTACGCTCTCTATATTTAGAGAACATACTATAAAACTAATATTAGGACATGATTTTAGCGTCTAACACTAAGAAGTAGCCTATAATTCTGTTTTATGATTGATGGATCAGAATGATTGTCAGTCTAGAAAATATTTTGTCAGGTTGATGAACTAGTGGGGAAACTAAACTAATGAAATAAAAGTAGCTAGAGAGATGTAGCCCTAGAGAGAGGGGGCGGTTTCGGCGATTCTAGGTTTCCCATAGGATTTGCTTCATCTCGGGCTATTCTTTGGCTAATCCCAACTCTTTTGGGGATTCATCCATAGTGTTTAATAGTTTTGGGATTGGATTTCAATAGTGAATGGTTTCAACAGTTGGATCTATTTTCCAGATTTAGATCTGAGATGCCGGATGGTGGGTCGGTGGCGGCTCATCCTTGTTAACGCTTTATTTTTTTCAACAGGAGGAATCCATATATACATGGGTTCCTTGATGTTTGTTCATGATTTCATGATTGAATTTGGATCCCAAGTGTTATGGGGTAATCCATTGGTTCCTTATCGCTGGATTGATCCAAAGATTCAGAATGATTTTAGATGCACATGGGATCATTTGTCGATTGTTTCAAGGGAGATAGATGCAAAGCTTAGATTGTTGGGCCCCAGCATATCTGTATAAAGTGTTTTTGAGTGATCTTTTCAGATAGTTTTAGGGTCAAGTCGAGATCCTAAGGCTATTGTCTTCAACTGTTCAGATCTATTATGTTCAGATTTGTTTTTTGTGTAATAGCTGAGATGGATCTTAATGTGTTTCACTATACTGGGATGTCATCGTTTTATCAAATCATATTCATTTAAACCAAAGGTTCAGATCCAATGGATCTTGTACTCAAATATATATTTGGTAAATGTTTTTTTTGGTCGTTTCCCCATATCCATGTGTGTAATTTTAGTTGTGACCTAACTTGCCATATGTTCTATCCTTCGTTATGAAACTTGAAGATATTTCATGATTTATCACCCCTAGTTCAACTTGTTAATACTAAATAGGTTCTTCTCTTATGAAGAGAAGGGGTTATTTCTACCTTTGAATGTCCAAACGTTTCACTATTCGCACTCTGGGGTCCATTTACAATTTTGTAGAAAATAGTGGCATGAAAATTTTAAAAAATGTGTATCAAAAAGTGAAGACGGACCTCAAAGTGCAAATAATATCAAATTGGAGTCAAATGTGCATTACAAAGAACTAGTGGACCCCAAAATACAAATAATCCCTAATAAATCAACTAAAAGTGAGAACTCTCTTTTTAAAATCTAGTGAATTGACCCAGTTTTACCTTTCTCATGCAACATACATTTAGTTGATTTGGGATCTGCACATGGTACGTTTGTTGCCAATTAGCGACTGATAAAAGATTCCCCAGTTGAGCTTGAGGCAGGGCAGTCTTTGCGGTTTGCTTCCTCGACAATAATTTATATATTGAGAAAGAACAATGCAGCTCTTTTTCCTTCACACCACTACCCTCAGAAATCAATATTCCCACACTTGCTGACCCTTCTGACGAAGAAGCTGTTTTGGCTTATAACACATTTCTAAATATCTATGGTCTTACTAAACCAGACTTAATGTCTAAATCAATAGGCAGAGATGACAAGCGTCTGATAGAGAGGTCTTCTAAGAGGATTTGGGAAACACGGGTGTCCTTTAAGGGTTAGTTTGGAGGAGAGCTGGTTGAAGTTGTTAGGATTGTAGAAGGTTCAGATGTTCTTTAAGAAACTTATGCGATCTGCATTTATTTGGTGATTTTAAGATCACTATATTGGTTAACATTTCAGCTAAATAGTACATTTTTGTTTTTCATAAGGAATCTTCCTTTTACTTGGTGTTGCCTCTTTCCAGTTTTAACATAATGAATCTGCCTAAATTTTTCTTTGCTGCTATGTGTATCAGTAATGTTGTCCTCTGGCTTTAGACCTGCATTTGAGCATGATTTTTGCAGTCAAGATAGTTGGTTATAAAGTTGTCTTGGAATCCATTTTTTTTATTCTTAGTCAGGGTATTGTTTTTCTCAAGTTATCATTATTTTTATTGTTATTTACATATGTTGATGTTTCAAAAGTGGAGGTTTGGGGAGGTTTTTGTTGGACTTTATGTGACTAGTTATTGGTATGTAACCAATTGACTAGTCATTGATATGTAACCAATTATTCCTAAAGACAACTGTGATAGTGTCTCTGTCAATGTGTTCCTAATTAAACATTTTTTATGCCCCAAACTATTTACGGGATTGATAGTAAAAGGTATGTGTTTATGTTGTTATGGCAGAAAATGCTAAAAATGAAATTAATTTTGAACAGGTCATAATTAGGGATTTATATAACACAAAAGTGATGTAAGTAAATGCACTTATGTTGGACACTAACTAAATGCTCTTTTTTTGGCAAAAAAAAAAAAAACTAAATGCTCTTTTGTTATCAGTAGATTCTTAGAGCTACAAGTATCCAAGCCATGTCGAACATCGCTAGGTTTCCATAGGGTGGTGTTACATCTTGAAAGTTCAGTTGCAAGCATGTGCTAGGTATCTTTTTTTACAGTGTGATTTGACAAGAAATAACTCTTCTAATTATATATTGATCATGGGCTGAATCTATGCAGTACATACTAAACGATGGTCTCATTTATGAGTTGTGATTGTTGCAAGTGAAAAACAGAAGTTAAAAAAGAAATTCATAAAGAAATAGGTAAAGCAGACATCCTATCAATATTTTACATTCCCTTTTCATTTTCCATATAATCGTTTTATTTTTTTAATGATTTCATAGGCACCAAGCTTATCACTTTTCACAGTGAGCTTCCATATCCTTCATGTGAGATTATATAAAAGGTTGAATCACTTGATAGGGAGGATGTTGTTGGGTCTGGAGGATTTGGTACTGTTAATCGGATGGTTAAGAATGATTATGGTACATTCATTGTTAAGATAATTGATCGCAGTCGTAAAGGTTATGATTAGGTATTTCAGAGGGAGGTGGAAATCTTGGGTAGTGTCAAGCATATAAACCCGGTCAATCTGATAGGTTATTGCACGATCCCTACTGCAAATTTTATTATCTATGATTACTTGGCAATGTGCAGCTTAGATGATTTCTTACATGGTATGTTTCATCATTTTGGACTTAGAAATTATGTATTACTTCGTGGGTCAGCACCATGTATTGCATGAGGCTGTAATGCAATACATGGTGCTTACCACCTATGAAGCACATATGCTCTAGGGAGGTCGTAAATTTGTTTGTACACGTATGGGATACGGGATACGCTCTGATACAATAGGATATATTAATCCTAGAGTATCCTATGTTTTATTTTTTTAAATGGCCTTGATACGTTGGATATGTTTTTGGATACATTTTAGATACGTTAGGATACGTTAAAATACTTGTTTAGAGTTTTTTTTTTCCAATCTCTTAAAAATTTCGGCTAGATTTTTCACTTCCGACCTTAACTGTGTTGTTCTTTTTTTTTCCTTTCTTAACTGTTATTTTTTTTTTCATTCTTTTTTTGTCTGAGTTAAAATCAAATGTTTTTTGAAATGGGATTTCATTCTAATGTTTTCTGAAATGGCATTTCATTTTACTGTTTGAATCCATTTTTTCTTTGTAAAAACTGACTGAATTGAAATGGTAGCTGGAGCTACTGTATCTAGTACAAACCGTTGATGGTTTATTTACTTAGTTATCGTGATACTATAAAACACGAATTCTATCGGGAGGCTTCTCTCTATCTTATTTTTATGCTATGGATATTATCTTTATTTTTTCTTATGTTTTTATTAGAACAACCATTTATGTTAATGATGTTTTATTGTAACGGCGTTTGTTTGGTGCTAACAATCATCATCTTTTGACAACTTTAATAGAATGGTGTTTGATGCTTTACTTTCATTTTATTCTAGTTTATTATCATTTTATTCTAGTTTATCATTAATATATATAAAATAAAATAATAAATATATAACGTATCCTCACGTATCCATATCCTACATTTTGAAAAAATTCCGTATCCCGTATTTCGAATCGAGTCATATCCCGTATTACGTGTCGAGTCCGTGCTTCCTAGCGTGAGACTATGACGTGTACATATGGAAATATTACAATTACGCCCATGCACTGTTAATTCACATCACTTATAAATTATGAGTATATTTATCAATCTTGAGTAATTCCCATCACTTTCTCTAGACTGAGGGGGATAGTACAGTATGAACCACTAGGCTTATGTGCACTCTCACCCCTAACCGTATCATCACGGGACTCCCAGTTTGAGAATTTGACGATAATGTGAAAATATCTAGATTTGAGCTTAGTCACAGGACCAATGTAAATTATAGGAACTGACCGCGTCGTCACGGGACTCTCGATTTATGACTAGAAGATAATTTGAAAATATCTAGACTTAAGTTTAAAAATATGGCGTCAAAGGGCGAAAGCCCAAAAAGCCCCCCATACTGCCCTACAAGAGGCATCAGTACCTCGCACGGAACAAATGTAACTCGTAGGACTTTCTGCGTAATCACGGGACCCCTTTTGAGAATATAACGATAATTTGCAAATATCTAGCCTAAAATTAAAAACATGTTGTTCAAGGAAGAAAACCTAAAACAACCCCAAATATCACTATAAAAGGCACGAACACCTCGCATGAGACCAATGTAATCGTAGAAACTGATCGCGTAGTCATGGGACTCCGGGTTTGAGAATATGACAGTAATTTGTAAATATATAGACTTAGGCTTTAAAACATATCTGTAATACCCCGCATTTTTATCGATATTTATTTATGGGATTAATTAAATTAAATGTGAATTAATTGAGAATTAATCCGGATAAAATACTAACGAGATGTGAGTTGGTATTTGATTATAATGTGTATATATGGCAATATATGAATATTGAAAATATTGAATTTGTCGTGAGATAGAAATACGGCAATTTGGGAAATTTTGTTGGGACGCGCGTGACAGTCGCGTCAGGAATATAATTCTTTAAATTAAAAAGTGAATTTTATTTTTATCAACCGTATGGTCATTTTGAGTGCGCCACCGAGTCCGGAAGGGTCGAAATAGTCAGAAAACACTAGCCGGGGGTTTAGTTTGGGTCCCGGGGCATTTTTGGGCCATATCGGCAACTTAAAAGAGTATTTTGGTAATTTTGAAATTTTAGGATAATTAACCAACGAATTTTGGGAGTTAAATATTAGGATATTTAGTGACCCACTAAGCCATTACCAGCACTTAACCAACTAAAGGTCAACGGGAGTTATAGGAGGAAGTTAGAGAGAGTTTCCAAAGAGAAAACACAACCTCCATCTTCAACCTTCAACTTTGGGAGGAAAAGAGAGAGTGCAACCTTCATCATTCTACACCAAATTCAGAGAATAATCCAAGGCAAGTGGTTTAATTACATTAATTTCAAGCGAATGCTTCTTCCATGCTTAGAAATTGATATAATTGCATTTTATTGGGAGACTTGTAAAAACCCATGTGATTTGGAGTTATAAATTCAGATTTTGATATAGGTTTGCATGTAGAATTGTTATTGGGTGATTGAACTAAAAGAATTACTTCTTTTTATGTTACAAAAATGGATTTATTTATGGAAATTGAGGACTTTAAATTTCTAGGGTTCATGTTCATAAGGTTTGGGAAAAATTGGGGAGATTTGATGATTAGATGTGGTTTAGGATGATTTGATCCCATATATATGTTAATATACGACCTAAGTAGATTTAAGAATGATTAGAAACCTTGAACTACTGTTGGAATGATGTTTAGATGAGATTAGAGGTGAAGAAAATTGGGGAAAACGAGATAGGAAAATTCTGGGCTCGAAACTGTCACCTCGTTAGAAGGCCTGCCCAGGTCGTTCGAACGAGCTTCTAACGAGTTGACAGTTTGACTTCTAATGAGTGGGATGTTCGTTCGATGCCTTTCGTTCGAACGAGATCTCGTTAGATGCCCACTTCGTTCGAACGAACTCTCGTTCGAACGACCTCGTTCGAACGAGACTTCTTTCGAGTTGACAGATTGGCCTTTTTGGCCTGGTTTGATTTCTAGTGTCCCGTAACCTTGTTTAATTGTAGAGATAACATTACCTTGATGACTAATTGATATAGTTGGGATATTCGGGATATATTGGGGAGTAAAATATAGAAGAATGATTTGAACCAAATGGTAATTGTGGGTTAGGACGCGAATAACTAATCACGACGTGAGGATAATGGATAATGTGTATATATAAACCGGGGGCACATGTATTGGTATAAGAATGAGAAGTATACCACTAATAAATTACGGTAATTACTAAGATGTGTGCATGCTTAGTATATGTATATGATTTTATGTGTATGACATACCTACCATACTTTCTATCACGGGAGGTTTACGTTCGCTTAGGGCCATCTAATCCTTGTGTGCCCGGAGTTAGATTGGTACCTTAAGAACATAATGCTAGAATGACTTATTTGTGAGTTAATAAGTCAGCTGACTATGGAGCGTAGGTATGTACGTGACCCATGGATATGTTGAATTATGTTCGCCTCCATTTTTGTGTGTTGTGCTTATTCTAACAATTCCTGAGAGATTCGGAATTTGTAATCCTTATGTACGTGATGTACCGGGATGGATAGCAGAGTATGTGTGCACCGCAGCTTAACCTCAGGGTGCTTGTATTGTATATTTATGATGTGAATGATATACGGTTAAATGAACAGACTTGTCATGTTTAATTATGAGAATAATTTGTAGTAACTCCTTGAGAAGATAAATAAGGGGATAACCTCCAGTAAATGGTAATGCTAATAATTGAGAATCCCAGTTTAAGTAAAGCTATCTATTCAAGTGATAACATTGGGAATTCATATTGTGAATCGAGGAGATGGGTTAGAACTTATGTCGATTTGGTTTGATGTAAAGACCACTTAGATGGGTACGGTACGTTAGGAGTGCACTATTAGTCGAGAGGTGAGTACTTCATGTGAGGGCACGTCCTAACATGTATTTTGCATTCATTGTTTTAATGTTATTAAAGCACTTGCTATTTTTTAAAATACTCTCCACTTTCGAGCTCTGACCCGTTTGCTTTCAAATCTATTTTTGTAAAAACCTTTTAGGTGCCCAGCCACAAGGACACCATGCATAGTATTTCCAATCAGGTGACGAGTTGTAGCTGTTGTGGAAGTTACAGGGCCTTGCTAGTAGACGCTTCTTTCTAGTCTTGACTCCATATTTAGTTTCATCATTTATAGGGCATGTTGCCCATTTCCTTTTAAGACATTTTAGATTTCAGTTATTCAGACTTTGGTTTGTAATTAATTCAGGATGCAGACTTATTTTATTTGTTTCCATATTGGGATTGATGTGAGGAGTTTTCCTCTGGACTTATTATCTGTTGGTTACTTTATTGAGACTTTATGGTGTATGGTGATGCTATTCTTTTACATTTCATTTATCGCATATTAATCAGATTTAATCTAAAATTTGACAACTTACTTTTTAAATACTAGGTGGTTAGTAATCATTAAAATGTTTTCGACAGTGATGCTATTAACTGAACCAACTTGGCATTTTGTATTGATTTAATAAAGGAGTAGCTACCCGGTATTTAATTAGTCGGGGTGTCACAGGTGGTATCAGAGCATCAGGTTCTAGTGTCCTTTAGGATCTGTACGGCTTGTTATGTTTCCGCTGAGCTTTCTTTGATGTAGAGCCCTATATTTTAGGACTGTTATATTCTTTTATGTATTCTTCGCTCTTCAGCTATTTTGGGTTTATAACTGCGAACTTATAGACTTTACTCTCATTTCAGATGCCTCCACGACGTGCGCAGCGAGTTCCTAGGGATGCACAACCGGAGCCCCAGCCAGCACCAGTACAGGGCACCATGAATGCCGCTGAGGTTGCAGCCATTGTAGCCCAAGCGGTAAATGCCGCTCTAGCCGTTGTATAGCAGGCACCACCCCAGGCGCCAGTAGCCGCGCCAGTTCAGGCACATGCATTCCCGTCTGCTTGGGAACGCGTTCGTGATGCTTTTTAGAAAGCACACCCACCGGAGTTCGCAGGTAGCTCCGATGTTGTGGTTTCAAGTCAGTGGAGGAAGGATATTCAGAGGCACTTGAGGATGTATGAGTGCACCGATGTTCAGAAGCAGGTACTAGCTACTTTCAAACTAGTGGGATCTGCATTGCAGTGGTGGGAGTCTATTACCACCGCAGAGCAGAGAGATACTCTCACGATACAGGAGTTCTGGGTGCGGCTCGACCGCAAATATTTTCCGTTAGCTGTTCACACGGAAATGATAAGGAAGTTGATAAACCTTAGACAGGAGGGAAGGACTGCGGCCGAGTATGAGGCCGAATTCACTAATTTACTGAACATTGTTCCGGATGAAATACCAACAGAGGAGAAAAAGATTTAGAAGTTTACAGATGGATTGACATGGAGGATCCGTCAGCACTTGTTGGGGAATCGATCGTTGGCCACTTACTCTGATGTGGTTAACGATGCACTGCTCCATTGCCAGGACCATCGCTTTCACTTGACAGAGGGGAAGCGATCAGGAGAATCCAGCCATCAGGGCAGGACAGGGGGAAATGGTGCCAGCGGGGCACAATCAGCTCAGGGTCAGTATAGGCAGGGTGATCAGGGTTCCCAGCAGGGGGATTCTAAGAGATTCCGATCAGGGGGTTTCAGGAACGGTCAGGGAGGATTTCGAAATGGCCAGCAGGGTCCGAACGGCCATCAGGGCCAGCAGGGTCAAAATGGTCAACAGCAGCAGTTTCACCAGGGCCAACAAGGCCAGGGCAGAAATGGTAACGGTCACCAGGGCCGTGGTCAGCAGGGACAGCGAGGGGGAAACTTCCAGGGGAAGTGTTTCATTTGTGGTAAGATTGGCCACAAACGTCAGGAGTGTCCTGATAAGGGCAAGGCCCCACGGCAGCAGCAGCAGGGTGCTTGACACGAGCCACAGAGGCCTATGTTTCCCGCTGCCCTCCCAGCACCACAGATGGCAGCATTACCACCCATTCCAGCAGTTCCAGTTCAACAGGGACAGCTTCAGTATGGGAGAGTGTATCAGCTCCAGCAGGTCGCAGCCCCACAGAATCCACCGGCCATTGAGGGTATGTTCTCTATTCAGGGGACTATGGGGCGCATTTTATTTGACACGGGGGATACACACTCTTTTATTGCTATGAGATTTGCACGAACCATTGGGTTGTTAGACACCGCCGAGAGTACGGTTACTTGTGTAGATTCACCGTTGAGTATGGGTTCCGTGATTTCCCTTATATGTAGAGGTGTGGGTATAGAGATCGGGAGGTTTACTTTACCCGCTGATATGTTAGTGTTAGAGATGACCGAGTATGATTCCATTATTGGTATGGATTGGCTAGTTGCGTACCGAGTCATGATTGATTGTTTTAGTAGGAGTATTATCTTTGCCATTCCCGGGTAGGAGATGTTTTTAGTGGCGATGCCTCGCCCTGAGGGAGGATCGTCCATTCATTTGTACTACATAGAGGAGGAGACCTCTAAGGAAGTGGTGATACCACTTGATTCGATACCCGTTGTTAGTGAGTTCGCCGATGTATTTCAGGATATACCTGGACTACCTCCGAGTAGGGAGATAGATTTTGTGATTGATTTGACACCGGGCACTCGGCCTATTGCCCGCGCACCTTACCGTATGGCTCCAGCTGAGATGAGAGAGTTACGGGATCAGATTGAGCAGTTATTGGGTCAGGGGTTTATACGGAGGAGTACTTCGCCATGGGGTGCCCCTGTGTTATTTGTAAAGAAGCGGGATGGATCGTTGAGATTGTGTGTAGATTACCGGGAGTTGAATAAGGTCACGATCTGGAATAAGTATCCTTTTTCTTTTGTATCCTTTTTTTGCAGGTTAACATTTAGTGTTAGCTTTTATCCACATGGAACACATGAACTAGTCAATGGTTTACAGTGGGGGAGATTGTTTATTTATTGGTGTCGACAGTCATGATTGTTGTTTTTAGGGTCTTGCGGGCTATTTTGATTTCATTGTTTAATTTTATGTCTGCACATACTTTTGTAATATTATTGTTAAATTTTATGGTCGTGCGAGCTTTTCATTAAAGCAAGTTTTATATTATCAGGTTTCAGAATGTCCAGAAAACTAAGGAAACTCTGCCCATTTTTTGTTTCGTATGTGAACTATTATCACTTGTAATATTTTGAAGTTTAATATGTACATTAGTTTATCAACAACAATGTGCCAGTTTCGCAATTTGTGGTTTTCTTGATGTTTTTGTAAATAATAAATATTTATTTATAACAGATTTGCAATTTGTTGATCCTCTTGATTTGTTTGCAAATAATAATTTTTTTATTTAGTGAAAAATTTAGCACGTTTCAAAATCGTACCAAAATCGTGAAAAATTGTCAAATATGAGTACGGGAATGACACAATTTGACATGCTTTATAAGCTTGACAAAAGCGTGCCAGAAAATGAAAATTTGGCATGGTTCAGGTGTAGTGGTGGTGGTAGCGGTTCCCCAATTTATGGATTGGTTATTAAAGGTTTTAAATTTTACCCAATGGTTTTGAAATCACTAGAATTGACGGGTGTTAGTGATAGTGGAGATTGAATTGGGAAAATATAGATGTTTGTGTTACTTCCCAAGATGTTTATGGTGCTTGAGGCGGTGGGGATGAAATCAATGCCATTGAGAGAGGCGTTTGACTCTATGGGAATGACTTAGTTTGTAGACTTATAAGCTGGATGTCTACTAAGGAGCCTTTTAGTTTGGAGATGACATTTATTTTTTCATAATCGAAACCCATAGGGATTTCGCTTTTGGTGAAAGACGTTGTATACATTTCATCACAAAGTCTATTTAAGATTTCAAAATTATAGCATTTAAACCTCTAAGTGCTAGCACATCTTATTCCATAAAATAGATAGTTTATTTAAATAGTCATGCTAAGAATTCCATATCCTGTTTATTTTTACAAGTGTACTCATTTGATGTTGATTGGAAGTTGAAAAACAACCATACAATACACTAAAAAAGAGAGGATTTAACTGAATCTCTATCACGATAAGAAATGATGTCAAGTTTATTTTCTACTCTTATTTAATAACAAGTTAATTCTGAATGATATATATTTCTTGGTTAAACTCTCAATATGTCATTAACTTCAATTTTAGATACTCGTGCACGAGTTGATTATCTCTATCCACTTTTTCTTAAAGACTGTGTTTGATTGACATGGAAATACTCACGTTTTACTTTTGTAGTACTTTAATGTGAATATATTATATAATAACTACACTCGTTCACATAACAAGAGCTTCGTCTCAAATCTCATTTTTAGTGAAGAATATTTCTTATCCACCCACCAAACAATTGGTTTCCATGGAAAATAGAAAAAGTAAGACTAAAACTCATATATTCTTTTCACTCATTTTCCAACTTCTCATCCATATGAACTATTTTTCATGTTTGCAATCAAACACACCTTGGTTGAAATTAAAAATTTTATGGATGTGCAAAATTGATGTTGTCCCATTGCTCCTTTTTTTTAGAAAAAGAAGGGAAGTTGATTCGGCTCGAATATTGCATATATTCACCCTCTTTACTTATGCATTTTAGCGCCATTGGGTACTTTAATTCCTATAATTATGCTCGTTAACCAGACAACCTCCTTTTTATATGTTTACATGCTTTATGATGTATAATTGAGCTTTTGTAGGTATTAAGGTGCTTAGTGTGAAGTTCAGTAGCGTTCTGGTAAAATTCTGTCAACAATCGCACTTGCAGGGGCATTTTAATCATTTCAAACTTTGGTATTGTTTCCTAATGTCTTCACGGAAGTTGAAGCCCTACGAGTCATTTTTGCATGGCCGCTGACGATGCACGATTCCGATCAATAATGAAGAAGTTACGGGATTTCTCGCGGAGGATGGAAAACACCAAAACCACTTAGGACAAATCATTTTGTTCTCTTTTATCTTTATTTTTTTACCACTTACTACATAAGTGGGTTTTTAGTATTTGAAGACATATCTTTCATTATATTTTTTATCTTGTTTTTAATAGTTAGGTTAGAGAAGAAGGGTCTTGGAGATTATTTTAGGCGTGACTTCTCTCTCTCCTAGGGTTTTACCCACTTTGATTTGTTAGAACACTATTCATCAACTCTTTCATTAATCCAAGCTTCCATTATTTATTTCTTGTTGTGTTATTTAGTTTTCTTGCTATATTAACTAGGTTTACCTGCTTTCACTTAGTTGCTTTCATTTAATTAATGCCATTTAACATGTTTTGTAGGTAACTTAGTTTAGGTTGTGATTGATTGAACTCACCTTGGGTTGATTTGGTTGATTTTCTTTGGTGTTGGGTTTTATGAGTTTAATTCGATTGGGTTGTTCTTGATTTTACGCCTAGGAAATTTAACGGGGTATATTATGTATACTCCGTATTTACGACTTTGCGTGTATAATTTTCGGATATTTGTTGATACCAAAATAATAGTAGGCTGTTATGACGATTTAGGGGGTGACAACTCTAGATTTAATTAATTATTGAAATGAGATTCAATCTTGTTAAACTTGTTGTCCCATGTAACCATTTATATCAATTAACTCCAAGTGAGGGATATTAGTCGCAATCTATAGTTTTTATTCATTTTGTTAATCTAAGTTTAAATATATGCCTAGTTTAATATTTTGTTCACATATCATCTTTTACACTTTTATTTGAGAAGTATTAAATTAATGGAATTCTAACAACTAGTCTATGTGGATTCAATTTACGGATTGGCTGCTATACTCCCTTAAGAGAGTGTAGTCATAGTTGAGGTTTTTGCATAGCGGGGGGAGCCGAGCATAACGATCGGCGTATATCTTTATACACTTGCGCCGCGATTTTCTCTTGTTATCAAAATGGCGCCGTTGTCGGGGGCTAGTTTTTGCTAGAATTTTATTGACTTAATATTTCCTTATATTTTTTCTTTTTATTTGTATTTTTTTTTAACCGGTTTCGCAGACTTGGACATCTGAGCGCCAAGAAACGTCGAATTCGCGTCTGCACACCACACTGTTAAGCATCCATCGAGGAACCAGTTTGGGTAAGTATGTCTTACATTAATGATTTCGATAGTTGCAATGATTTGGGTTTGGGAGTTTTCCGTAAGAATAATTTTCAAAGTCCCTCTAAGCCTATAACTTTTGGTGAGTATTTTTATGTTGAGAAGAATGAAAATCCCAAGATTACTTTTGGCGAGTATTTACAAAATAAAAATAATGATTTGGGAATTTTTGAAACTTATTCTAATGACAAAATGCCTTAAACTTATTACAATAACGAAGTTGAAAGCCATCGCGATAGTAGTTCTCCGGACTATTATGACAATAACTTTCAAAGTTGTTATACTAATAAGCCTGAAAGTTACGATAATAGTTCTCAAATTAATCTAAGTGGGGAAGTTGCAAAGCCATTGAATTCGTTTGGATGATGGTTATTTTATTCCACCATATAAATACATTTCGTTGTTCAAACGGAATTTTTACTTTTCGAAAGGTATGAACTCAATTGAGGGGCCTCCAATTATCCCTTAAAGTCAAATCATTGTTTGGGTGGACCCTCAAAAATTTAACCACCTTTTGTATAGTTAATTGAGCAATTGAAATTTAGGTTGTACATAGTAAATTCTCTTTTTTCTTTTTTATTTTCGTATAGCTTTTAGCATAATTATTTATTTTTTCTTTATTTTTTGTGTATGCTTAGTTCTGACAATTTTTGTAGGTTCAACGAACTAGAATTTACGGAGATTGTGCATTCCAAACATGCAATTGTTAAAAAGCTAAAAAAATTAACTCACAAAAATATTTTCTTGCCAAAATTGGTTGCATCATGGAGGATTTTGTGCCAATTTTTTTTTGCAATACTGAGGACTTTGTGCATATTTTTCATGCGACATTCATGGTGGTGAAAGGGGGGAGGGGCAAACATCAAATGAGACTATGGTGTGGGGGGTGATGTTATGCACCGGGATCCTCTGGTGGTCCTGGTTTCTGAGCTGTTTTTCCTTTTGTAATGGGAGTTTATTTATTTTATTTCTTTCTTTCTTTCTTTCTTTCTTTCTATTGTATTAAGTTGTTTTGTGGAATTATGGGATTTGAAATAATAATGTAGATGTTGGTTATCTATTAGATTTTGATGTGTGCAACCCCCATTTTTATAAAATCAAATGTTCACTGTCAATTTATCTAGTATTTTCACTTCAGCCCCTCTATATTGTTGTGACTTATGACATGATTTCTTTTAACTTAATTCTTTCGGTAAATATTTTTGTTTTTCTTTGGTTTGTATGGGGCTCACGTTGACTACCTTTGGAATCGCTCCAAATTGGTGTGATTTAAATCTATCCCTCGTATTTCATAGTGTCTTTAATTCCATTGAGGACAATGTGCATTTCAAGTTAGGGGGTGTGTCATCTTGATTTCTATTTTATCATCGTGAGCCATGTTTATATTTATTAATTAAATTTTAAAAATAAATAAAAGATAAAAAAATTCAAAATTTTAAAATTTATTTTCTTAGTTTCTTTTCTCTTTCCTTGGCCTTTTGCCCCAATTTCCTATGATAAATTCAATAATTATCTTATTCAATTGCTAATTCAATGATGCATTTTGTATTTTTTTCATGTTATTAAATTTTAGTCCCCAATTTATTTAATATTGAGAATAAATGCATGAATTAAACCTTGAAAACTCATGAGCACTTGAGCATATTTTATAAATGATTCGGTAGGACAATTATAACTTGGTATCTTTTTGTTACTTTGTGTACACTAAAACCGAGCGAGCTTTGTGATTTTATTCATTTGCGAGTGTTTATACATTACTCTTTCCTTCTTGAAAATGTTAAATTTGTTGGTAATCTCACTATTCTTTCATTAATTGAATTCATTATGAAATATGTTACTTGAGCATGATTTTCAAAGTTGTTTTAACTCGAGAATTGTGTAAATTTTAGGAAAGGATCATGGCCCTCTTTGTTATATCACCCATATCGACCTTAACCTCACCTTATATGTTTTCCCTCATCAACCTCTTTGAGCCTAAATATATCCCTTCGTTTCATAGCTCAAAATCCCATAACCAACTCCAAATTGGAGTTATAAGCCATATATATCACCTTCCATACCTTTATTTGAAATGATACTTGGGATTGAATGATGTTGTTGTTTGTCGTTGCAATTAAGCATGTGAGAGTGAAAAAAGTGAAGAAAAATGAAGTGAAAAAGAAAAGAAAAAGTGAAAAAACAAATACAAAAGAAAAGAAGAGAAAAAGAAGAAAACAAAAGAAAGAGAAAGTATTTCATTTGTGTACATAGTGTTCAATAACCTTTGTCACTTTCCAATGTTATATCCAATGCTTGTTATGGAAATTATATTCCAATTTTAAAATTTCCCACATTTTTCCATTATCCCAAGTTGTTCATCCCCAAACACTATTGAATCCGTACATATTCCATTCCTTTCATAACCTCAACCCCAAACCTACATTACAACTCTATACAAGTCCTATGTGATCCTAAGCTGATTGTAATTCAAAAATTTAAATAATTGTGATAATCTGTGAAAATGCATTTCACCTTTTTAATGATGATATCCTTTCATTGAGATTGCAATGTTTTTATTTTATATATAGCATTCTTCGATGATGACATGTGTGCGGCCTAGTTTTCATTTACATTTACTCTTTATGCCCGCATGTCCTGTGTGTTACACCCCTTTGCGAGTGCTTTTATTTGTTGAGTGTAATATCCGGAGAGGATTGAGTGGAAGCATGCTCTAATTTTTTATCCGGGCTATAGGCCTTTTTACTGAATCAAAGCTTTTGCATGTGCACGCACACCACTCATATTTTAGGTTTCAATTCCATATAGTTATTCTTTTAATGTTAATAGTTTGGATTATTGGGAAAAAGTCTCTTTTGATTTGTTAAAAATATATTGAAATATTTAGTTATTGTTGAGTTTGGCATATTGGTTGGTTGGGCATATTTTGAGGAAATCTGATGTTTGTGGGTTTCATCCCTGAAAAACCTTCACAAGAAAACACTCGTCCACAAGGGTAACCTAGGGATTTAACAGTTTATTGCATATGCTAAATGCAATCGTTCACCCGCGAAAGTGGCATTTATCTCCTTTGAATATATTTCCTTTCTCGTGGTTTACTTGTAGTTTTTCTTGCTTTGTATTTCATTGCTAGGGACTAGAAATGTGTAAGTTAGGGGGATTGATTTGGCTAGAATATTGCATATATTCACCCTCTTTACTTATGTATTTTATCCCCCTTCGGTACTTTAATTCCTATAATTATGCCCGTTAACCAAGACAAACTCCTTTTTATATGTTTACATGCTTTATGAGGTATAATTGAGCTTTTGTTGGTATTACGATGTTAGTGTGAAGTTCAATAGCGCTCTGGTAAAGTTTTGTCGACAATCGCACTTGCTGAAGCAATTTAGTCATTTCACACTTTGGGATTTTGTAAAAGTGGTGATCGCTTAAATAAGCTCTGATACCAATTTCTAAAAGTATGTGTGATACTGATTAAACCAAATTCGTAAATTTTCAAGTTAACCTTATTTAATCAGTGTCAATTTTCAAACCAAATTAATTCATCCCCTAAACATACAACTACGTGTGTGTGTGTCAAACCATCACAAATAAAATTGCTAACTCACAAATTTTAGGAAAAATCCCCTTTCGGGTAAAACCTTTTATTTCATTATGTAAAATAAATCGCAACTTACATACACAATGAAATCCGCAATGATTACTCCTCAAAACAATCACATAAACACGCGGCCTAGAGTCAGCAATGGAACAACCGCAGTAGCCCACAAGAACACGCAGTCCAATTCAATCAGAAACCCCCTCGAGCACTCCCAATCGACACGCAATCGTAGTCAGCCGTAGAGATAATACTCCACAAAGAAATAACTTCGCCAAAGTTGAATCTTCGGTTCCAAAATAATTCACATAAATATTTTGATGTTTTGTGAATTGAAAACAAAAAGGAATAAACCCTTAAACGAAGAAGACAAATAATTATGCTGGTTTGTAGCTTGTGCAGAATGAAAAATGTCAGGCCTTCTTAACAAAAACGGAGTGGTTTAACACGCTTTATAGAAAAAACTTAAGTCAGCGCGTCGCTCGAACGAAATAGGGATGTCGCTCGAATGATGCCATGGGTTTCTCGAACGAGCTTCGTGCGACATCAACCTGCCTCTCGAATGAGAAGCTCAAGTCGCTCGAACGACTGAGCAAAAATAAAAAAAAATTATTTCGTCAAAAACTCCGCCTCAACACTTGAAAAAATTCTGACGGAAAATTTTGCCTCAACACTTAGAAAATATTTAGAAAAATTATCCCAACACTCTAAGTGAACCGTAAAGTAACCAAAACACAACCTTAGCAAAATTAATATTGTGGAGTCTTGAATGGTGAAGAACTTTGATATTTGGGTCCATCTTGATGTATCTTCAAACTTGAACTTTTTCTTCGATGGTTTGTAGTAGTATACGACATACACTAATGTAAACCAGACAATAAAATAATGTTCTTATAAATCTCCTCCTATGTCTATGCCGGTACAAAATAAAAACATCCGAATTATCAGATCAAAATGCCTATACAAATTTAATACCCTCCCATGAACCCAAAATTGAAAAGGTATAAAAATGCAAGTATCAAGCTTTTCTTAAAAAAAATCTTCAACATCAAATCTTTAAACTTTTCTCATCAGGGTGTGAAACATAATGATCTTCAATTTTGTACCTACGCACATGAGACAAAGCAAATACCTTTGTGACATATCGAGTTTGAAATGATATAAGAATAAATCAATCATCAATAATCAAATCTCCCCCATAATTTGTTCTCCCCTTTTTTATTTGTCCGAAATAGATAAGGAAACGAATAAACAAAACAAACATGGAGTTCTCAAGACAAATATGCATAGCAAACACGAAACAAACTATGTTCGTGCAAAGGAGTAACTCAAAATCTTTCCACAAACTATTTTTTATTTTTCAATTTTTCATATAAAAATGCAAAAATAATTTTACAAATATCACACACCATGAATTTACACTAAGATAACCAAATCATGGAAACGGAATGAATGGGTGTGAACAATTCAATAGGCAATTCAATGTAATCGCGCATAACATATGTGCACGATGAATGTGTGTACTACTAATGAATGAATCTCAAAATCATCCTTAGGCGTCGAAAAATGTGAATTTAGATGACATCGTCTTAATCTAATCGACAAATCAAAGTCAGACATGATTTTCACACCAATAACGTCTAAAACTATGTAATGCTTTTTCATGACTTTGTCAAGACGTGCAAACCCGTTTTATATTCCATCCAAACTACCTCATAAATAATAATGCTTTTTATTTTTCTTTAGAAGCGATAAAACCAAAGAATTGGGCCACTTATGACATATTTTTCTTTTTATTGCCTATAAATTTTTTCGGGATATTTTCAACCTCTTTGGACCTTGACAAATATAAATCATGCCACACTTTTTCTAGGTCCGATTTAAACAGTGGATTAATTTCAAAGAATAAATGAGTACCTTTCGTAGCCCTTACCCATTTTTCATAATAAATCCCTTAAACTCACGACAATGGTTTTTACATGAACTACTTTCATTGTCAAGTTTTATCGCATTTGGTTCATTTCAAAGACATAATTGAGATGAAAACACATCGACCAACATGTGATAGATAAGAACAATAGTCAAACAAATTTGTGCAAGTGTACATTAGAGGAACTCTTGAGCCAAACATGTAGGTAACAACAAATCACATCTCAATGACTCCAAACATTGTAAAGCACAAAAATAAAATGATGATGCATATCAAAATACTATAAAATATTTACATGGATATGGAATGAAATTATGACCGGGTCTTCCTAAATGTCCATCCATATATGGTGTAAACAAAATACAAAACTCTTTTTATCTTTTTCCAAAAAATTTATCAAAATAAAATCTTTTTGGATTTTCCAAAAGTTTTATCAAAAACAAAGATCTAATACAAAAAGTACATGTGTCATCACACTAGCAAACATATATCATGAAACACAACTAGTATATGACAAACAAAGCATGCAATCAACTATCCATAAGAAAGAACAAGTGACGCATCATATGCAAGCATGTGAGAATCAACTAGTTTACCATCTAGCTCCTCTAAAAGTGATTTCCTAACCCAAATAGACGTGAAACGTCGAATAGGGGTTTCGGGAACCAACGAAACTCTAGACTTCAATTTCCTAGGACCTCTTCCAAGATAAAAACAAAAACGCCTAAGGTGACCTTTCCTACCACAATGTGAACATGTGTAAACGGGTGGAACGACACCTATGGGTTGACCTTTTCTAACATCCTTGGTATTTATTGACCCTCTAAAATAAATAATGGTATTAGCTTTAACACTCGAAACATGAGAACACGACGAGCCACTACCATTGCTACCAACACTACTCGAGTCTGTCAAATCATTTTTTAACTCCAAATTTTTTTACTCAAGCATAAATTTAGACTCTTCCAATTTTAGGGACTCCTTCTCTAAATTTTCAATTATTCCTAGAAGGTTATCACGTTCTCCATTAAAATATGCACACTTATCCCTAAGAGTCTCCTCACGTGCCACAAACTCATCGATTAAAATATCTTTATCCTCATTGGCACAAACACAAATTATAGAATTTTTGAAGTCCTCAAATTCTTTTTTTAAAAATAGGACTCTATCATCACTCTCATTTTTGAACAATTTTAAAGCATTAAAGTCATGGTCCAAAGAAATAAATTTTTCATGGTAAAAATCTCTTTGATTTTGAACCATTTGTAAAAGTTCCATAGCGGATTTAAAACGAGAATTTTCTTTTTCCAAAACTTTAATTCTTTTAGCAAACGTCAAATTCAAACTATTTAAATCATCAAAACTTTGACTTGTGCTAATAGGGAGGGGCAACTAATTACATAAGTGCTCCATTGGAAAAATTACGATTTTTCACAAAATAGATTTTTCAAAAAAAATCAATATCACATAATTTTTTGCTAAAAACAAGGATCATTCGATAAATTAGAGAAACCCGCTCTGATACCAATTTGTAAAAGTGGTGATCGCTTAAATAAGCTTTGATACCAATTTGTAAATGTATGTGTGATATTGATTAAACCAAATTCGCAATTTTCCAAGTTAACCTTATTTAATTAGTGTCAATTTTCAATCCAAATTAATTTAGCCCCTAAACATGCAACTACGTGTGTGTGTGTGTCAAACCATCACAAATAAAATTGCTAACTCACGGATTTCAGGAAAAAAAAACTTTCGGGTAAAACTGTTTATTTCACTATGTAATATAAATCGCAACTTACATACATAATGAAATTCACAATGATTACTCCTTAGAACAATCACATAGACACGACCGCAGTAGCCCACAAGAACACGTCGTCCAATTCATCCAGGAACACCCTCGAGCACTCCCAATCGACATGCAATCGTAGTCAGCCATAGAGATAACACTCCACAAAGAAATAACTTCACCAAAGTTGAATCTTGAGTTCCAAAACAATTCACATAAAGATTTGGATGTTTTGGGATTTGACAACAAAAATGATTAAACCCTTAAACGAAGAAGAGAAAAAATTCTGCTGGTTTGCAGTTCTGCAGAATGAAAAATGTCAGGTCTTCTTGACGAAAACGTAGTGGTTTAACACGCTTTATATAAAAAAAACTTAAGTCGACGCGTGACTCGAACGAAATAGGGAAGTCGCTCGAACGATGCCACGTGTCCCTCGAACGAGCTTCGTGCAACATTAACATGTCGCTCGAACGAGAAGCTCAAGTCGCTTGAACGACTGAGAAAAAAAAAATATTTTGTCAAAACCTCCACCTCAACACTTAGAAAAAATTCTGACGAAAAACTCTGCCTCGACACTTAGAAAATATTTTAGCAAAATTATCCCAACACTCTAAGTGAACCATAAAGTAACCAAAACACAGCCTTACCAAAATTAATCTTGTGGAGGCTTGAATGTTGAAGAACTTTAATATTCGGGTCCGTTTTGATGTATCTTCAAACTTGAACTTTTTCTTCGACGGTTTGTAGCGGTATACGACATATACTAATGTAAACCGAACAATAAAATAATGTCCTTACATATTTTTTCCTAATGTCTTCACTAAAGTAGGAGCCTCTGAGTCATCTTCGCGTGGCCGCTGACGGTGCGCGATTTCGATCAATAATGAAGAAGTTACGAGATTTCCCGCGAAGGAAGGACAACACCAAAAACACTTAGGACAAATCATTTTCTTTTCTTTTATCTTTGTTCTTTTACCACTTACTACATAAGTGGGTTTTTGGTATTTGAAGACATATCTTTCATTATAGTTTTTATCTTATTTTTAGTAGTTCGGTTAGAGAAGAAGGGTTTTGGAGGTTATTTTGGGTGTGACTTATCTCCCTTCCTATCCAAATCCCCCATCCTCCCTCCCAAATTTGTAATTGGGGATGGTTCACTTTTACCGCCTTACACATGACTTCCATCGTTTGAACGGAATTCCTATTTTCCGTGAGGCATGCGTGTTCAGGAGGGTCCAACATTGATCCGTCAAAGTCAAATTGTGTTTTGGATGGACCCTCAAAAATTTCAACTTTTAGTATATAGCTAATTGGACATCCTATGTGTAGGTTGTATATACTAACTTCTTCATTTTTATTTTCTCTTAATCTAGTATAGTGTAATTAGTTAATCTCTTTTTACTTCTTTTTATATGCTTGGTTCTAACTATTTTGTAGGTTCAATGGACTTGAATTTGCGGAGACTATGCGCCCCGGCACACACTTGTTAAGAAAACAATGAAAAAAGTCACAAAAATAATTTTTTTCTTTATTTTACACACACCATTCTCACACATTTGCATTTGCTTTTCTTTCTCTTTTTATTTTATTTTTTTATTTCTTTATGAACATGCGTGTGTGTCGATCGTTGTACATATTTTTCTTTTTTTTGGTTAGTATATGTGTAGGTATATGCATGCTTAGCCCAATTCTTTGTTTTTTTATTTTTTATTTTTTTTATTTTTATTTTTTTCTTTGTATTTTTATTTTCCTATACTTATATATATATATATATATATATATATATATATATATATATATATATATATATATATATATATATATATATATATATATATATCAAGGTTCTAAAAAACGCGGGGCGTGATTGAGGTGTGGAGGCCAAGCCTTAAGCCTTAGAAACCTAGGCAGGCGTAGGCGTAGGCGTAAGAAGGCGTGAAAAGGCGTTTAGGCCTTCTTAATATATTTTAATATTTTTTAACCATAATAAGTCTATTAAAATACAAAAATTTCACATATCATAAAAATATGTCTGAATATATGCAAATTAAAATACTATTTGATTATTTTGGATGAGATAATGGTCCGGTTTGTAAACAAATTCTTTAAAAGGCGACATCGTTTCACTAAATCATTGTTGTTTTTAGGAAAAAAGTGCGACTTAAGGGTTTTACCAAGAATAAGACGTGAAAAGCGTACGGCGAGGCGTTTCTCCCAAGCCTTAAGCCTAGGCGGAGCCTAGGCAGATTTTTTAGAACAGTGATATATATATATATATATATATATATATATATATATATATATATATATTTACATTTCTACCCCCCTTATACCCCTAATTGCATTTCCCCCCGTTTTTAAAAACTCGAGGCAGTAGGGCTTTTATTGCTTGATCGATCGATCGAAGCCCAAGGGTCGATCGATCGATCGACCAGTAAAAGGCTGAGAACGACTTGTTTTTTCCGACCTTCTCCTCATTCCTATTATCTCTCTTCTCCCAATTTCGTGCCCTAAAATCCCCCACCACATTTTCTTTCAAATCTCAACCATTTTTTACACTTGCAAGATATCATTCTTCCTAATTAATTGTGTAGTTGTTGATTTTGGTTCATATTTGTCATAATTTCCATGTTTAACCCATTTTTTGACATATATTGAATGTGTGTGGATTTCTCCCTATTTTGTGTTGTTCCAACTGATTTTACTTATGATTATTGCTATATATCCATTCATGAACACATTTTTGATGTTGCATTGTGATTGTGTTCATGAATAGGGCTAATTTATTGGTTCAAAATGGTATTTTTCACCCTCGCCGCACATTGCGCACGCCAAGTGTTCGCTAAAATGCCCCAAATAGTTTTCAATCCATTTTTGGCGCACACTTGGGTATTTTCACTCGTTGTCGCATTTCGACAATTTTTATCGCAATGTTGTATTTTTTTCGCTCGGTTTTGCGCACGCGCACCCGCAATTTCAACTTGTACACTAACTAATCATTAATTGTGCTTATAATTTTTTTTTGTATTGCTTAATTACTGTTTTGTAGGTTGAAATGGCAAACATCAAAAAATACAAATTCACCAGGTCCATGCCCAATGGGGGCGTCGAGGGGTTTCGCTGTGAGCAGGAGCGAGATTGGTATCAGGCCTATTTTCAGACATTCGAGCGACCGCCGGGTTATCATTTTTCCTGGACCCTTGATCACATACCACAGGAGGTGCGAGCTTTTTTGCGCCGACGGGGATGAGAGCCCTTTCTCGCTACCAATGGGCATGTCAATGAAGAGCTTGTCCATATGTTTTACGCGATATTGGTAGAGGTGAAGGGGCAGGGGCCTACTATGTATGAGGCCATGGTCCGTGGGGTGCGGATACCTTTCTGCCGTTTTGACTTGGCAGATTTTATGAGTGTGCCAGACCCTCTGGATCCTATCTGCTTTTTGGATGGGGATATGTTTGGTCATGCGACGTTGATTGAGGCCCTTGCGCCGGGCGAGTTATAAAAGAAAGGTGCGTTATGTTCGGCCGTAATGGCGAATTTACTGAGACTTCTCCACTACATCAACGTGCACTCATTCATGGTGACGAACAACCGATCAGAGGTTCGTCACAAGCACGCAACATTGATCTACACCATGCTTCATGATTTGGGCGATATCAGTTTGCCCAACATATTTTTGGAGACGATGCTGGTGACATCCAAGGAGATCGCCTGGAGGTATTCCCTTCCTTTTCCTGCCTCACCACCAGGATCTGCATTTCTCACGATTGCCCAGAGTATGACACTGATCATAAGCATGAGCCACTAGGGCTTCTCACAAAGGATAATATCTCGAAGATGTTAACTCACGCTTGGGTGGAGCCGGGGAACAAAAGGCCGAGGGCAGAGGCAGCTAATATGGCAGAGGAGGACATAGAGATTAGAGGTATGGAGTAGGGTGAGGATTCTCAAGTGCCACACACAGATTTAGATGCCCGCTTTGAGGCATTTCAGGCAGTGCAGGACCAGCGCCGGGAGGAGACCTAGCTCAGGTGGGCTACATGGGAGTCCTGCCTGGACCAGCAGCAGGCCGAGCAGAGGCAGGCGAGAGCGCAATAGAGGCATGAGTACCGGATGATGCAGGCGATGATGAGAGACATTTACTTGCAGAGGCATGATTACCTCCTCATTTTCAGGATCCTTCTGATCCTAGTGGTTCCGGCCACTAGGTTACTGCTGTACTGGGTCATTTTTTTTGCATTTCTGGGGCGGATATTATGTTGTATTTTTTTTTTCTTTCTTTCTTTTTATTAGTTGTAATGTATTAAGTTGTTTTGTATCGAACTTATGAAATGAGAAATGAGAAATGAGAATGTAGTTTGAGGTTATTTATTGGATTTTGATGTGTGTGACCTTCCATTTTATAAAATCAAGTAGTTCACCATCAATTTATCTAATATTTGCACTTCAGCCCCTCTATATTATGGTGACTTGTGACATAGATTCTTTAAACTTAATACATCGGTATATATTCTTCCTGTGCTTTGTACTAACTTGTTTTGTAGATTCATTTGGACTTGTACTTATGGAGATCGCTCCAGATTTGGGTAATATCATTCTTTTCCTATCTTTGTGTTGTGTTCTTTACTGGACCCATTGGGGACAATGCAACATTTAAGTTAGTGGGTGTGGGATATTCTATCCATTTCACTGTTTAGTCCTTGAATTTGACTACAATTTAGTTATAAAGCATGTTTTTGTTAAAAATTTGAAAAAATTTCAAAAAAATTTTCTTTCTTTTTTCTCCTTTGTTGGGCATTTTGCCCTTGTTTTCGATGATAAATTTTAATAATTGTCCGATCCATTAGACAATTCAACGATGCATGTTCTCGATTTTAGAAGTTATTAGACTTTAGTCCTAATTATTGATATTATGAATAACTTCATGAATTAAACTTTAATCCCATGAGCATATGCGTTTTTCTTATTTTATTGATTTGGTTTAAGATTTTTATAACTCGGTAAGCTTTTGTTGCATTGTATATACTTACACCGAGTGAGATTAGAGACTTATCTTCATTTGTGAGTGTATACACTATTCTTTCCTCTTTGAAAACGTTATAGTCGTTGATAATCTCTTTATTCTTTCATTGACCGTTCATTAATTGAGTTCATTCTTGAAATGTATTACTTGAGCATGATTTTCATATATTGTTTTGACTCGAGAATTGCGTAAACTTTTTGAAATGATCATAGGCCATCTTTGTATATCACCCATATGACCTTGACCTCACCTTATATGTTTCCCTTCGTCAATCCCTTTGAGCCTAAATATTAGCCTTTCGTTTCATAACCCAATTCCCATAACCGACTCCGAATTGGAGTTATATACCATATATATTACCTTCCATACCTTTTGTTTGGAATATTACTTGGGATTGAATGATGTTGCATTACAGTTGTAATTTAGGCATGTGAGAGTGTGAAAAGTAAAGAAAAGAAAGTGTAGTGAAAAAGAAAAAGAAAAAGAAAAAAAAAGTGAGAAAAAGAAGAAAAGAAAAGAAAGAGAAAGTTGTAAATGTTGTGTATAGTGTTCAATAAGATTTGATTACTCTCTCCAATTGTTATATCTAATGCCTTTTTGAAACTTGTTTTCCAATTTTGATATTGCCCGCATTTTCCCATTATCCCGAGTTTTTATTCCGAACACTTTGAATTCGTGCATACATATCCTTCATTTCGTACCCTAGCCTAGCCTACATCACAACCCTATTGAAGTCCTATGTGATCTTAAGTAGATGTAATTCAAAGGTTTAAATTGTTTTGAAAATCTGTGAAAATGCATTTCGCCTCTTTTATATGTGCGGTATCTTTCACTGAGATTACAATTTTTATTTTCTATATAGTGTTCTTCATTTGTGACATGTGCGCGGCCTAGTTTCCCTTTACATTTACTCCTTATGCCCGCATGTCCCGTGTGTTACCTCCCTATTTCAAGTGAATTCATTTGATGAGTGTAATGCCCGTGAGGATTGACTTTTATGCATGCTTTGATATTTAAGATATGAGTTATTTAAGTTTTTGCCAAATCATATTTTGCGTGTGCTCACTCCCCTCCCACATGTTAAAGTTTCAATTCATTGAGGTGCATTCTATAATGTTAATAGCTACGGACTTTTCACGTGAATTCGTTTGCTATGCTAATAACAGGTTGAAATTTGAATACTCTCACGAGACGACACTCGTCCACTAGGATAACCTAGGGGTTTAATGGCTTATTGCATACGCTTAATGCAATCGTTTTCCCGCGAAAGTGGCCTTATCTTTTTATTGCTTTTATACCATATTTTTGTACTATCTCCTATTTTTGGTTTACTTGTTGTTCTTGTTGCATCCTATTTCATTGCTAGGGTTAGGGGGTGTGATATTACGTAAATATTGCGTATTTCATCCGTCGAACCTATGCATTTTAGCCCCCTCGGGTGCCTTAACCTCTATATTTAAGCCCGTTAACCAGACAACCTCGGTTTATATTGTTAACATGCTATATGAGGTATAATTGGGCTTTTGTAGTTATTTAAGTACTAAGAATGGAGTTCAGACGCATTCCGCTCTAGTCCCGTACGCAATTGCATGTTCAAGGGCAATTCGGTCAATTCACAGTTTGGGAACCTCGCCCGACATCTCACAAAATTTGTAGCCCTCCTCGTAAGCTTCGCGTGGCCGTGAACGGTGCGCTATTCCGATCCCGAATGAAGAAGTTACGGCGATTCTAGCGGAGAAGAAAACATGCCAAAACAGGAGGAAAGGAGGTTCTCCCCTGCTTGATCGATCGATCGATAAAAAGGATCGATCGATCGATCCTTTATAAATTTGCCATGATTTCGATGATCGATCGATCGACTAAAGGGGTCGATCGATCGATCCCCTGTTTCTGCAGATATTTTTGCCTTCTTTTCTTTTTTCTTTTCTTTTATTCCAACTTACTATATAACCCAATTTTCTTGTAATATCAGATATACTTAGAAATATTCAGTTTTAATTAGTTTAGCTTAGGGTTTGCGGGTTTGGAGAGCTTGGCTTCATTTCTCTTTGGGTTGACAACCATATGGGTTGTGTATGTTGAACTTTCCACTTCCATCTCCATTTATATAAGTTGTTCTTGTTGATTCATTGCTTTGTAGAGTAATTTCCATGATTTGTTAATTAGTTTAATTTCTTTATTACTTGATTTCCTAGTTTAATTAGTTGTAATTTATTTTAATCATTATGTGCCCTTAGATAATTAGGGTCAGGATGTCGTTTCGCCATTAACGGGCCCCGAGCTCCGAAAATTAGGTTTTGTGCAAAATTACGTTTAATTGAACCCGCGCGTATTAAAGTCGGATTATTACGCGTTTAACTTTCTTTGTCATGCAACGTTAGTGTTTATAGCGATAATCTGAGTTTAATCCGCATGCGACCATTTTCCGTTAATTATTTATTCACGCAACTTTGGCTTAAATTCCTTATTGTGTGAAGTTTATGATTAATTGTTAATGCTTGATTAAATTGCTCTCGAGCCGGAATTCTGACTAATAGTTGTTTCGAGCCGTAGGGTTGGATGATATCCCAATCCTTGCTTTTACTTTATTTAGACTTAACTTATTCTTTTCTTTTATTTCCTAGCACACATCACCCTTTTACACTTTTATTCCTGAATTAATAATCTGTTACGATCTATCGAACATTCTTTGTGGATTCGATACCCGACTTACCGCTGTACTTGTATCGCAAGTAGAGTCGTAACTTAGGTTTTTGTATAGAGTTGGTGAGCCGAATATAAAACGATCGGCGCGTAGGTGACTCTTGCGTCGCGGTAAAACCCTTCCTATCAGTGACATGAATAGTTCTTTTATAAAGATATTATAGGACCATTGTTGACAACCCACACTTTGGGCCTAATTGAATATGACATTAGTGGCGTAGTACATGGAAGAAACCATGCTCTTGAATAAGTCTGGAATTTCCATGAATCACATTAGTGTATTATTTAATTAAGGTAAATACTTGATTATGATTATTCTAAAGTTTATTATGTGTCTTATGTTCCTTGAATCAAATCATAAAGTGAAATGATTATATGGACCAAGTGGAAGACTATTGGAAATATTTAATAAATATCTAATTTTGAAATTAAGATACTTCGAAATTAGTTATTTAATTAAATATAAGTGTCCAATTTAATTTTTTCTACATAAGAATTTGGATTTGATAGGATTCTTTTAAATAAATCATTTAAATATTAACGACTTTGATGGGTGGTTAAATCCTAATTAAACCCTATTGTGATGGGTGGTAGAATTATAGTCTAACTAGGAAATTGGGTCATATCTCACCTTATATATAGTAGATTATTCTCTATCAAATAATTTGCATTAAACACAATATATTGGGTAAGAGGGGGAAAATTTGATATAACAACATTTATTTTCTATAAAATTGATGAAGCTTATAGTGGAGCAATCATCAAGATGATTCAAAGAGATTTTTACAACATACTTGATCAATGAATTGGATCAAGGTAAGTCTTCATTTCTATCATTTAGGCATATTTATGAAAAAATGAAGATTCAAGATCCTTTTATTAAGAAAAACTGGATACTAAGTTTAATCAAATTAATGTGTTCTTTATTAATATTATGGTGTTCATAAGTATGCTTTCACTAAGCCAAAATACCATTAAAGGTAAACTAGATATCGACCTCTAGAAATACTTTCGTTTATTAGAGTATATGAAAGGAAACATCCATGATTGTTAAAAAATTAAACATGAGCTGCAATAACAACCATAGCTAATAGAATCTCACCAAAAAGCCTACCCACAGAATACAATGTAGATGCTTCACTATGTGAACCTTTATCCATCGAAACTTGAGGGGAGGGAAAAGAAGATGCAAAGGGAGATGGATATGGAGAGGGAGATGTAGCATCTGGACCGAATTCAACCACATTGATTTCCACCTTTTGTCCAGCCATGCAATTATCGAGGTCTCCACAAATGAAGTAATTATATCCGATATTCTTGAGAGCGATGAAGTCATTTCCTGTTGCGTAGGTGGCAAGAGGGGATGTCGCATCGCATGATAAATACTTTTCTTTCGTATCAACTTGCACCACATTGCTGCCATCGTCTAGCGAGTACCGAAAAACTGTGCACAATGACATTTATGAGATATGACAAGGAAGATATATTATTATTTATATCTAATCTCAAATTATTTTAACATATCATGTATTATAGTTCAACATAACATAATCTACTGAAAGTGAAGTTCGCTAATTAATGATCATTTGCAAATAACATAGAATAACTATTTTCTTCACTCTGTCTCAAAATCTTTTTTTTAATAAAATTAAAATACAAGAGAAGAGCAAAATAGGATATTATAAATCTCTTAATTGATCTGATTAGAAATTGTCGATAAAGTGTTGTGTTGCATGACATTTTATGACACGTTAGCACTATTTTGAGTTTTCACTTGTATTAAATATAATATAACATTGAAACATAACACAAAAAAAATAAAACGCAATTAATGCCTAAATTCATTGATATTCTCTATTCGATCAGTAAAATTGTAAACCCGTAATATGAATGGTCATGTACTTTCATACACATTTTAAGAATATATATATATATATATATATATATATATATATATATATATATATATATATGGTTATGTACTTTCATGCACATTTTAAGAATATATATATACTAAGCTATCAATTAAACGTATTGGAATTGAATTGCACGAGTCATATAGCAAGTGGAATTTACAACGCAATTCTCATCAATTGTGTCAGTGTGGGCTATGAATAGCAAGTCTCATTGTGAATTTTAAGATTTTAACACTATGTCTAAAACCCATGCTTTGTTTGGGAACTAAAACCATAAAAAAATAAAGTCAACTTAGAGTCAAAGTTTAAGAGACATAACTATTTTTTTTTCTAACAGACGTTTATTTCTAATAGAGAAACGTCTCATTTACAAAAGACTGTTGCACATCCTTTTACAATTTATTTATAAATACCAATAAGAATTATGGATTTTTTTTACTTTAGTACAATATTATAAGATTATTGGACAAAAAGTCACCAATGATCACTTTTAGTGATGAAATTTAAGTTTTTATTAAAATATGAAATCGAAGATTATAATGTGTTAAATTAAAAAAAAAACAAGAATTATTGATGCATGACAAGATAGAAAAAAACTCAATAACCCAACACAAACTACAAACAAAAGTAAAATAACACACACAAACACAAAGATATATTTATATAATATGGGACAATGTTGTTATGAATAGTAACTCATGCATGATAAACATGCAAGACATTTTATGTGTTGCATGCTTGCATGCATACACATTCATGTATGCATGCATATATACATACATTATTATTTTATTATTTTTTTATTAAAATATTAATTTCTTTTTTAAATATTAAAAATATATATATATATATATATATATATATTTTAAATATTTATATTTTTTTTAAAGTTTTTTAAAAGTTTTTTTTTAAAAAAAGGCAGATTATTATCGGCTGAATTTTATCACGGGGGAAATTTATCACCGTGCCCTCGGACACGGGTATCCGCTAGTATATATATAAGAGAAGCAGAAAGTACTCACGGAGGATATAAAAAATGTGAAATTGGCGATTACCAACCCAGTTCATGTAATTAACGTTCATATGGGTCCAACCTTTTGTGTCCCCAACCATGTAAAAATTTGCATTAGATACTTTTAGTGAAGAAAAAATGAGCAGCATGGTTATCAACGCAACGAATTTCAGACCCAAATCCATGTTTTGTTTATATATTTTGTAAGTTGAGATGAGAGAAAATAAGAAGATCTTGATGTATATTGACAGTATTTATATGGCACATACCATTAAATTGAGAAAATGAAATTTTTCGTGTGTCTCTTCACGTTCTATTCTATTTTATTCTATTGTATTAACTAAAAAGAGGAAATTGTTAAGTTATTCCCTTAATGGACACGTGTCTTTCATTAAATGATAATTTGATAGTTTAAAATGGATTGTTTTGTTTTGTGCGAACACAGCACCAGCACCAGCACATCCCTGACTCTTATCTTTATTAGGTCGATCCTCATCTTCATAAGTGCGTCCTTTCCGAGTGATGATGATGGACCCAATAAAGAGGATGGTGGCTGGGATGTCTGTCACCCACCCCAATGGCTGGATCATTTCCCCTCTGCGACCAAATCCATTTCAGGTGTAAATCCCAAATTTCTTTCATCAATCCTTCAATTTTTTTTGGTTTCAAGGTTTTCCACCCTGCCGGTTTTCCTTTTTCTTTTTCATACCCTGCTTTAAGGGATTTGATTTTTGTAGATAAAGGGAAATCGTTATATCTCTCGATTCCACAAACAAACCGGTGGTGAATCGTGTTTCCAAGCCTTAAAGATGAATCGGGTTTCATCATACACCAAAGGGTATTCTTATTCTAACCCATGCTTTCTTTTAACCATTTATTCAACCCACACAAATGGGTTTTAACTCACTTAACAATCCCACTCTTTGGGTTGGGTTTATTCAAGGATTTACAGAAAACATCAAACTTTTTTCTCTATAACTCAATAAACCTCGCAAACAACAATCTCTGCATCTCTCACCTCACTTCAACAACAGTTTTCCATTGTTTTTTCATTCCTTAGTTTTTTGATTTTTAGATAATATTGGTTTCTGCTTTGCCCCAATTCCATAACTTCCCTCATAAACTTAGTTTGAACCCTACTGGTAATCACTGGGTTAAGGGTGCAAAAATGGGTAACCATCTTCAATTTGTGTGATCAAATGGGTCATGTGTTTGTGTTGGGTTTTATTCTGGTTTTCTTTAATTCGTCTAAGGCTATGCTCTAACGGCTTGTGGTATAATATATTCCTTTTGATCATCTTGCAATAGAACTTTTGAGTTTGGCATTTGTTATGATTTCATTTATAATTGGGATGGAAGAGAGATTGTTTATATGAGCTAATTTATCTGTTTCCATAATATTGTTGTTGGTATCCTGCATTCATTGACTTCTCCAGACCGGGGGTGTTAGATGGGACATCATAGTCTCTTTCCTGACTTCTTATTTTATATTTTCACTACAACAAATATTACATTTAACAACGATTTATTTGGCTACAAAGATAATTTCGTGGGTAAATATCACTTTTAGCAACAAAATTTAAATTGTAGTCATTAAGTAAATATTGGCCACGAATTAGCAAATTTTGTTGCCAAATTGTCAATAAAAAATAGGCGCCATTTTTTCCCCGCACAAGACATAAGCACGAATTTTTTCTCAACGAAATAATTACAATCAATCATGAAATATTTCATAGGTAATTGATTTACTATTTTGTTACAAAATATTTTTGTAGCCAAAAGTTCAATTTGAGGGGCAAAACAAGAAAAAAATTACTTGACCTAATATAACACCACGTTCCCACCCATTCCCCCTCGTTTCCATCTCTTGGTTCCCACCTATTTCTCTCCCCCCCCTCTCCGATCTCCTCTTCCCCTTGCCTTTCCTCCCTCCGCCAGCGCTCCTCTGCACTAACTCCGCCACCGCTGTCGTGCTACCTCCGTCGCTGCTCATCTGCCCAACTTCTTAAGGTAATTCTCACTCCCTCTCTCCCTATCTCTCACAAACACACACACCAAAACACATATGCACAAATTTCTGAAATTGTGCGTGTTTCAGAACTTTCTGAAATTCTAATGTAAGCTTAGAAATTGTAAATGCCTTAGTACTTAGCAAAAACTTTTATTTTCAGGTTGTTTATTTAATTAGATTTAGCATAATTAATAATTGGATAGCTTAAGACATATTATTTGTTTCTTTCTTGGTTTCTTTTCTTAGTTGGAAAGTTCTATGAAGAGTTCTGGCATTCTGATGTAAGCGGACCATTATGAATATAATTATGATTCCAATTTTGACTGAGATGATTGAGAGGGCAATAATATTATAGGCATGGCTCTTTGTTCTGTATGAAATTTTAATGTGTTGTAATGACATCCTAAACGAAGGATGGAGGAAATTTCACTGTTGTCAACGGCTTACATTGGTAGTGAGAGTAAGTTGTTCTATTCTGGCGTTTCGTCATTATCCTCTTCAACATTGTGCACCATAAAGCAGCGGACCTTGCAGTATGAGTACCTTAATGCACTGGTTTTGATTTGGAAGTTGAAATGTCTTCGGATGCAAGTGTATAGTGATTGATAGTAGGGTGAATTCATGATTTCGTTTCGATTAAGCTTATTGTTATTTGCGTATGAATAAAGTACCTATTTATTGTAGTATGAGATATATGATATGAAAACTAAAAATGTGAATGCATGCATTAACCTCTTTCTTGGAATCACCTCAAACCCACAAAGAGAACTGTTCTACATATATGTTGTTTGTGGTTACAAGTTGTTTGTTTGTTAGAGTGATCAGTTGGTTTTGGGTAAGATTAGTATACTATTGAACAAAGAGAACATACACAATAGCAAACAAAAGAAGGGAGGGGAACTGGGCTAGAGTTTTGCACTTTAAACATTGATTGCACAAATGAAAAACTACCAAAAACATCAACAATAAAAATAGAGGTAAACTCTAATCAAAACATCAAATTATTGTAAAGAAAAAATAGTGACCCAAAATCCTATTCTAAAATGATTTATGGTTATGGAGTAAGCAATTAGAGGAAGTTATCAATTATTTTGTATAATTGAAATTATACAAACTAAAATATAGATTTGTACCGTCAAAAAGTTAATAGAGATTGTAATTGAAAAGCTGATACAGTAAAATTCAAATCAACAGAAATATTTAAAAATAGGAAGAAAAAATTACTCCAATTGGATGATTGAAGCTATAGGCAGTTTATAAGAAACTGATTTCCAAATTTATATACAGGTATGAAATCATCAATTAGATCCAGTTGTTGATCCATTACGGGAATATAGTTTAAGAATCCTTTGTTTTCTCTATAACATTATACTGAGCGAACCTATCAAACACATACTGTTTTCTCCACATACAACACATTATAGACATTGAACATCATCGAATAAAATCGTTACTTTATAAATGACATCAAAACGAATAATGAGTTCCAACTATAATTAAAAAAATACAAATTTTAAATAAATAACTGAAATAGATCTGGCATATAACGGGTTCAATAACACGTTCACACAATCGCACCTGTTTCAAATTTCAGGAAGCTCATCAACTCCACATAATAAGCAATAACACGTTCACTACTTCACTTTGTTTTATATATGGCACAGGTTATAAAGGCTTTGAGGTTTTGATGATCAAACTTTTATTGAACGTCAAATGTGTTTAATTAGATTCAATTAAACACTTCAACCCAAAAGACATACGCAAACTTTTATTTTCAAGTTGTTTGTTCATAACATGCTCTTTTGAGTGTAGATCATTTAGCATGGCATCGGGATATTCTAGGCGGCTGAGATCAACTATATCATCTACAACGTCTACAACAACCGTAGACGAGTTACAATATGTTACTGTACAAGATGTGCAACCTCCCATTGTACAAGCCATGCAATTCGAAGATTCTGCACATTCGTCTCAACCAATCAATTGTGACAATCCTAGGGATAGCCAAGGTAATAAATCTAGTGCCCCTCTAATCTAATTTAATGGAATTTTATAATGTCCACCTACTCGTTGCAAAGAATATCATGAAAAAAATTAACTGTTGTGTTTTTAATCTTGCTCCAGCAGCCAGGAACCCGAAGAGTCTTTAATTATATGAATAGATGATCTTTGATGCTTTGCTCTGGCACAAGTGTGGAAATTTTTATGTTTTTGTACCCCTACTTTGGTCATATTTCCTTTAGCCAAGTGGGGACCCTACCTACCAAATGTCGGTCCCCACTGGATTTAATCTCATCCAGGAGACACTACAAGAATTTGCACCATTAGCGACAATATTTAGCAACACAAGCTATTTTTGTTGCCAAAGGTACCTCTTTGGCAACAAAGTATTATTTATGTTGCCAAAAGACCATTTTACATTGAACTTTTGGCAACATAAAATAAATCTTGATGCCAAATGTTGAAATTTTAAGCGGGAAGCTAACAAAATAAAAGGAGGGATTATTTTAGCTTTTAGCATCATAGTTGTTTGTTGCCAAACATGACCTAACTTTTGGCAACATAACACACTGTTGAGAAAAATAGATCACTTTTGGCAACAAAGGAAATTGTGATGTCAAAGGTGTTTTATATATTTTTTTAAATGTAAAATACCAAAGTATATCAAATTATTAAAAAAAAAAATCGATTGTCTTCTTCCCCCCAAACCCACACACACCCACGCCACTCTCTCACCTGCGAAACCCTACCCCCATCAGTCCCTCTCCTTTGACGACGCTCTCTCTCATCTTCTCCTTCGCAGGTTCTCTCTCTCATCTACTTGCAAAGATTGGTGTAACGCTGCTTAAGAAGGTATTAACTTGTTCATTTACAAAGGTTCAGTCCCCGTAATCTCATCTTCTCCTTCGTATTCTTTGTTACTTTCAATTTGTATCATTACTTCATGTTTTTGACCTAGGGTTTGTGATTGCGTTTCATTTAGTTAGTTACTTATATTTTCAATTGAGCCTGTCTTCTAGTTGTTCAATTTTTCAATTAATTTCTATTGTGGATTTCAAATCTATTTAGTTATGCTTAGTGTGTGAGTTTTCTTACGCATTTTATGTTAATTTGTGGCCTGATTTATTTACAGATTAGTCATTGATATTTATATCATCTAGAATATATTTATAGATTGAGGTAATAGCAATAGTAGAAACTGTTCTTTATTTTTCCTTTTTAAAAATAACACCAGTAGTGATTGGTTGCCCGGTTCTATGGTTGAATTTGATGGAACGGATCTTATGTTTACAAGTATTTACTTCCATTTTATTATGCATACCAGCTTCTCTACACTGAAAAGATGTATTGCCCTGTTCTATCAAAGAATGTCAGTTGTTTTGAATAATAGTTTTATTTGGAGTATTCTTGTTTGTGTATGTTCCTAATTTGGATCCCTATTCGAATTACTTCCCCGTACAAACTCAGGGTGAGGACAATACTCAATATTTCACAATAGAACTCAGAATAAATAGAAAGGACCCACATCGAACACATGTGCTTGGTTTGTCGCCTTTGTCAATTACTCATTTTCACCAATTCTTCATGTATGTCCTATGCCAAAATTGAAAAACTGGTAAATAAAACAAAAAATCAAGAACATTTCACAAGTTAGAAAATTAAGTCACATATGGTTGTAAAATGACTACTTTCCCTACATAATGGTTAATATATCTTTTTAAAATATAATTTCTATATTGTAGGACCTTTTTGTGTCGGGACTGATACAACATCAGCACACTGGAATGGGCTATGGCAGAGGTACTGCGCAATCAGAGACAATGGTGAAAGCCAAAGCGGAACTCGAAGAAGTGATCGGAAAAGGGAAGATCTCAAGTTGTTTGCACAAATACGCAAGGATCAAGAATGAGGGAGCTTATTCGGAGGATCTCAACTTGCGAATAAATTTGGTAAGTATTTTATATTGATGATAGAAGATTTTATAATGTAGTGCACCTTTACCAAAGTAAATTCTTTATTTAGTTGTGCGCGCGCGTGTGTGTGTTGTGTAAGATGTGTGTGTCTTAAGGCCTTAATAAGTGGTTGACATGGAGGAAGGGGCTATATGGATTTATACACTATTTTTAGATGTTAAATTGGTGGAAGGGATTTATTGGTGGTTAAGCTGCGACTTTTATGCTTGCTGTTGTTGGGTTTATTTTAATATTAAATTTCATGAATAAACAAAGGAAACTCTGTCGAAATTTTATAAAATAAGCAAGTGTTCTAAATTGATTAAGGCGAGCATATAGCATTTGAAAATTGAACATTGGTGAATGAAAACGTAAAACAACTAATAAACATACCAGAATGAGGCACGCGTAGTCACGAACACCTCGCACGGGATCAATGTGACTCATAGGAACCTACTGCGTAGTCACAGGGCTCCCAGTTTGAGTGTACGACGTAAATTTTGCAAAAAAATTAGACTTAAGCATAAAAACATGCAATCGAAGGGTGAAAATGTAAAACAGAACAAAACGGTCCCGTAGAGGCACGAACGCCTCGCACGGGATCGATGTGACTCGTAGGAACCGACCGCGTAGTCATGACGCTCCCGGTTTGAGTGTATGGCGTAAATTTGCAAAAGTTGGACTTAAGCATAAAAAAATTTCATCGAAGGGTGAAAACGTAAAACAAACACAAAACGGTCTCGTAAGAGTCACGAACACCTCACACGGGACCAATGTGACTCGTAGGAACCGAGCGCGTAGTCACAGGGCTCCCAGTTTGAGTGTACGGCGTAAATTTGTAACAAATTAGAGTTAACCATAAAAACATGCCATCGAATGGTGAAAAAGTAAAACAGCCACAAAGCGGTCCGGTAAGAGTCACGAACACCTCGCACGGGACCAATGTGACTCATAGGAACCGACCGCGTAGTCACGGGGATCCCTGTTTCAGTGTACGATGTAAATTTGCAAAACATTTAGACTTAAGCATAAAAACATGCTATCGAATGGTGAAAACGTAAAACAAGCACAAAATGGTCCCGTAAGAGGCACGAATGCCTCGCACGGGATCGATGTGACTTGTCAGAACCGACCGGTTATTCATGAGGATCTCAGTTTCAGTGTACGACGTAAATTTACAAAAAGTTAGACTTGAGCATAAAAACATGCCATCGAAGGATGAAAACGTAAAACAACCACAAAACGGGCCGGTAAGAGTCACGAACACCTCGCACGGGACCAATGTGACTCGTAGGAATCGACCGCGTCCCGGTTTGAGTGTACGACGTAAATTTGCAAAAAATTAGACTTGAGCATAAAAACATACCATCGAAGGGTGAAAACGTAAAACAGACACAAAATGGTCCGGTAAGAGTCACGAACACCTTGCACGGGACCAACCTGACTCGTAGGAACCTACCGCGTCGTCACGGGACTCCCAGTTTGAGTGTACGACGTAAATTTGCAAAAAAATTAGCCTTAAGCATAAAAATATGCAATCGGAGGGTGAAACGTAAAACAAGCACAAAATGGGCCCGTAAGAGGCACGAACGCCTCGCACGGGATCGATGTAACTCGTAGGAAACGGTCGTGTGATATAATTATGTTATGATCAACTGGTTGTTGAGGAGTCTCCTGCTTTCTTTCCCGAAGATCAAATCACCTTAGAGTATTAACCAACTGAGTCATCATAGGATAGGTTGGTTTACCCAGCATTACCGTTATGGAGGTAGCATATTTAAGACCAAGCCCTTTAACATATGTGATTACTTTGGTATCTTCATCAGCTGGTTTGCTTATTGAAGCCAAGCCATCATATAGCTCCTTAAATTTCTTCAGATAGTTGTCCACCAATTTTCCTTCAATATGCTTTGCAATTGATGATTGAGTTAAAGTTCTCTATCTTTGGTGGGTTAAATAGCAATTAACTGCTGCAATGAACGGATTCACTGAAGATGACCACGAGATTGTATATGAAGTGTTAGCCACAACACTCTGTAGCTTTGCTACCAATTTTTTTTTAATAGTAAAGGAGCATACAAATTCATTGATGAAAGACATCGTAAAAAACTACCAAAGTTTTAAGCATTTGATGCATCACATACATCACATATGCATACGTACTCTCCAAATCAAGTTTTGGATCTTTTCATAAGATTTCTCCACGGACATGCTCAAACTCGGAGTCGAGTCCACTTAGAAAAATATGAACTCGAAGCCTAGCCATCGCAGAATGCAACTGGACCACCCCTTCAGCTGTTCCCTCTTATGAGATAGTCCTGTGATCGATTTCCTAATAAATAGCAAGAAGTTCATTATAGTATGTTGGTAATGGTCGACCATTTTGCATGGTACCAAAGGATCTCTGGTTTAATTCGAACGTACAGGTTCGTCCGATCCATCATAGAAGGTTTTTGATACAACATCCCATATCTCCTTGGCCGTGGAGAGACGAATAAATCGCTGCATCCGTGGAGAGTCAATAAGCCAACTTTTCACTTTGTGATTCTTAGTATTCCATGTTTCAAGGTTGGGATCTCCAGTTACAGGTTTTTCTCTTATCCAGTGAGGTATCCAGCTTTCTTGCGAGCGCTCGACACGTAATACGGGATACGACTCGATTCGGGATACGGGATACGTGATTTTTCCAAAATGTAGGATACGGATACGCTAGGATACGTTAAATATTTATTATTTATTTTATATATATTAATGATAAACTTGATAAAATGAAACTAAAGCATTAAACACCATTATATTAAAGTGCTCAAATATGATGATTGTTGTCACCAAACAAACACCATTACAATAAAACATCATTAACATAAAAGGTTGTTCCAACAAAAACATAAGGCAAAAATAAAGATAATATCCTTAGCATAAAATAAGATAGAGAGAAGCCTCTCGAGAGCATCCCGGCTTCGTAGTATCTCAATCACTAAGTAGATCCAATATCAACGACATCATCATCTCCGTTAACCACATCATCAAGTACCATAAAAAAGGATTCAAACTGTAAAGGTTAAAAATAACACAGCTAAGAGTGAAAACAGTTAAAGAAAACAATACAGTTAAAAACAACATAGATAAAAAAAAGAATGAAAAGATAGAAAAAGTTAAGAAAAAAATCAGAAAACAATACAACACAAGCAAAGAATGAAAAACAAACAACACAGTTAAAAAAAAAAACATAGTAAAAGAAGAAAAATAATTAAAGAATGAAAAAAACACAGTTAAAAAAATAAAAAAAATAATAAAAAAAACACAGTTAAAAAAATAAAAAAAACAAAAAAAAAATGTATCCAAAACGTATCCCCAGCGTATCCTAGCGTATCCCTAGCGTATCCTAACGTATCCTGGCCATTTAACAAATAAATAAAAATTAGGATACTCTAGGATTCGCGTATCCTAGCGTATCCTAACGTATCGCGTATCCTATACGTGTCCAACAAAAATTCGCGACCTCCCGAGAGTATCCGTGCTTCATAGGCCAATACGCATCTCCATGAGTTGAGACCATAATGAATAATTGGTCTTATCCAGCGTGACTCGGGTAGGAAACGCAGAATTGTCTTGGTGGATAATGATTTGTTGTGCTGGTGTCGGGGTTGGTTCCAATGATTGGGTTGATATGTAATGAGTATCCCACTAGCCCCTCATTCGAAATCTCCATTATGTATACAGAAGTACACCAAGCAACACTAATGCAAGGGAAAAAAGTAGCCAGAATTTGTATCAGATGAGTGGATGGCAAACAAATAAGCACATACTGTTGGATCTTCAGAATGTGCTTTTTTTACTTTGTTTTCTTTCTCTTCTCGTGTATTTCCTCTTTCTTACAGCAACATAACTGGTGGCAAAAGTGAAGACGCTTCTTTCATATGCAGATCATTTTCAACCTTGTTTATACTTCCAACTTATTCTTGTGTCCCTTCAAAGAAACAAGGCCCGGGGCCTTGTTGTTATTAAGGTTAAGTCAAGAAATAGTTTTTTTTTAAAGTTAATGCGTGGAACTTACTAACCAACATGTGATATGAAGGTTTATTGAGTAGTTGAGCCAATTTTCCCTCATTCACACGCCCCCTCCCTAACCCTGTCAGTGAAATGCCATTCACATCCAGTTAAAAATTAAATAACCCATTACAACTGGAAAAAAATGCACAGGGCAGGCCTAGCCAATCCTGGTAGGCGGCAGTGGTGAGTAGCTGTTGGAGGTAATATGAATGAATGATATCAATCACGAGGGTTGATTGGATTCATCAAATTTTTTTGTAAGTATTAAATTAATTTATCAAAATGAGATGTATTTATAAACACTCATGTACAGATCATGTACAGATCACTGACTTCGAACTTTTACTCTAATTCTGAGATGATACAAATCACCCATGAACTTCTTAAACTTCCCCATACTGGGCAATTTTTCAACTACAATACAGATACTTCCATGGCGTACTATTTGAATATACTATTTGAATATATCTAGAAAAGAGGGGAGAAATGAAGGAAATCATTTCCCTTGCTTCGAATGCATACTTTCGATTGCAATGCATAACATCATCATAGATACTCCATTAATCAAATAATAAGAAATCAATAACACACTGTAGAATAGAAGTCCAGACTTTTACCCTTCTTTGAAATGCAATGAACCAATTACAATGCTAAATTCTTATAAAAGTATCCTTCTTCCAATAATGATGTTATAAATAAATGCTAAAAGAGAAACTTTTCAAATCCGATAGCAATATTACAGACAAAAGATACATTTTTGTTATCATAAACATAAGATGAATGATACACAGTTATATAATGTATCATTCAAAATGTCTTCATCCCCACAAACTTTAAGCTTCATTTCAGAGATAATGTCTTTAACATTATAGATCACCTGCTGAATAATAGACAATCTAATTTAATTGATATGTTAAGTTTATTATGTCATAAATAGAAGTGTATAACTTGAGAAACCATCCACGTGCTATTATTTGGGAAGGGTATCTTTGAAATTTCACCTAGGTTTCTTGAACCTCTTCTACTTGCGCATTACAGTAGAGTGGTTTAGCCCTTTTGTTAAGATGTTTACATGCACTATGAAACTTCTTTATATGTATATAACATTCTCTTTCGGGACAAATATGTATACATGATTTCGTTTGAGTTGTATTTTAGAGATTAATAAGATAATTGTATTTTAGATTATATTTGTTATCCATTGTATGGGATCCTATATTTATCTTATTAGGCGCGTAGGGTCCAATAAATAAGGAGCAAATTATGGGGAAAGGGTAAAAAATGATCCGTTGAAATCTGTTATGAAGTTGGTTTCTATATTTATAAGAAAAAATTCTAATGAGTTTTTAACCAGTAAGAGCTTTGCCTTTTGGGGAGACATTCCAAAATAAGATTTCATTATGAAAATTAAAGATACTATTTCTTTCTTTGAAGGATGATATGTTTCTGTTTTTAAGACGTTGTAGCCTACTCATTGAGAGTAAGATTTCATTATCATTAATGCTCTGTTTTGCATTTATTTGTGTATTTTTGATACAACTGGGAGCTTTAAGAGGATAATCATCCTTCTGTATTTCTCTGTGTATTATTGATGCTCCGTTTTACAAGCCAGTTTGAGGGTTATGTAACGTTGTAGATTAACATGGTAGTCTATGGATGTCGAACTCAACACCATAGAGTATCTATGCCTAGTTCCGAGTGACAAGAAGAGGTTGATGAAAATCATATCATGGGTGAGCCTTTACTTTTTTTTTTGTCAAATTTTCATGTTTCTCAATTATACAATACGCCCAACTGACCCTGGAAAATAATATGGACTGGCTGAGGGTACGCATACTTCAATTGCTTCTGGGGAAGATGTGCCGAGACCAGGCAGCCGTAATTGAAGAAAACTGTCGTATATATCACTATATGATTTTCAATGTAAACCAAATTTTACACTCCACATATACAATACAGGACCCAAAAGGTGGGCGAAAAAGAATGAATTTGAATACTGACTGCACAGGTCCGTGATATGATAGACATAGGACCGCACGCACAACAACAAATCCACTACTCTCGAAAAGTATTTCTGCTCAATTTGTTTGTGGGGTTGATGTGTATCATGTACATGTTGATTTGTAATTTCACCGAACTATAGAAGTCAACCAAAATGAAAACCGGTCGATTTGTAGGAACTGCATGTGAGATTTGGGAGCTTGAGAGTCGCAATTATACCAGCAGTAAGGGCAATTAAGGAGGCCAGAACAAATGCTGGTACGTTCCCTCCACCAAATAAAGCATCCCATGGACCCGCACCAAGGGATACAATCATCTGAGGTATAACAATTGCTAGATTTAGAACTCCTATTGCTAATCCTTGGCCACCTCCCGTATCTGCAGTCAACTCTGCTGTGACAGAGAATGGAGCACTATAAGTAATAGCAAGAGGGAGGCCAAGAAGAGCAAAAACAACCAAAGAGGCAGTCTTGAGTGTTTCATTTTCTCCAATATCATGTTCAATCCCTTTTGAATTATCTCTGACAGAAACCAAACTAATAATGGCAGTGGCTACCATACAAGCAAACACAATAAAATTGCTCAATACCCAAACTAATCTTGCACCCATCCGCTGACACATGGGTTCAATCAGGAAAGAGCTAATTCCAAGAGCAACTGAATTCAATAGCAAACCAAATTCACCTTCTCTGACACCTTGATCATAAGCGTGAACTTCGGTTAGGTTCCCTTTTGGGTCACCATGATAAACTTCTCTCCCCATCCAATCCGTATCAAAGAGGAAAAACGGAAACCAGGACAACCAGGTAAAAGCCATTACAATAAGCACTGAATGCATTGCTGGTGGTAAATGTCGTAAGCTGGTCAACAAATTAACTAAGACTGCTCCAGCGCTATCACTGAAACTTTGGACTTGATCTTCCTCAATTTTTTGGTTTTCATTCTTTCCATTACTAACCATTTCATAACTACTCTTTGACACCTTCTCTGATGTATTTTCAACCAAAGGCATATCACTTTTTGATTTTGAAACGTCAAATCCAATCCTTTGAGGATCGTCCAAGAGGGGAGCAGAATCTGATAAGTGTTGAGGCTGCTTTGTTGCTAATGGAACCTCCTTTGTGAAATGGAGAGTCACAAGGCTACATAAAGTCAGGAAGACCACCGCGACTAGAAATGTTGCCTTAAGATTTCCACAGGCTTCACAACAAGATCTACTCATCAGGAAAGGAAACCATCTGTGCCAATCTCCACTTACACCAGAAGAAAAACCTAGAATGTTTCCAACAGCCATCCATGAGCAAAATATAGCATTTGCTGAATTTCTTTGATCAGGACCTGCTAATTCAGCAAGAAGAGCTCGGGCTGGGCCCTGCACAATGTTATTAGCAAGATCCAGCATCCAAAATCCTAGGATGAAGACAACAGCTGCTCTTGTGCGAGTACCTTTATATATGCTGCAATGTTCCTTTGAATCCCCTAAAATGTATCCAATGTCTGCAGAAAATCCGATCATTATCACAGCAATCGAGATCATGAGAGATCCAACTAATATAAATGGTCGTCTTCTTCCATATTTTGAAGAGCATTTATCACTCCAAATGCCAACGCAAGGTTGAACCACAAGGCCTGTAATCGGACCACAAAGCCAGATAAATGAAGAAAAGGCATGCCCTATTCCAAGTGTCTGAATGTATGGAGTGAGAAGCGAAGGTTGCAAAGCCCAACCAAATTGGACACCGGCAGCGATGGTACAACTCAAGACCAACGTGAGCATACTCATATTTTGGGGAGATATATTGGAAGAAGATGATTCTGAATGCGGAGATATTTTCCCATTTGAAATCTCGGAATTGGGAGGCTGATCGAGCCCCGTCATTTCCACTTCGGCCTGATTGAGATTCATGTATAATCCATGTTTCAAGAAAAATAAAAGTGGCATACTTTCGATATTATGCTGAAATTTTAGTTTAAATATCATTTATGTTGTTTTGAAGGTTGGGACTAAATATTTTAGATTATTATTGTAATGTTCATCATGTTTTGACGAATCAACATGTAGATTATTAAGTGAATGTACCTTTTTTTTTACATATTTTATATTGCTCATTTACGAAATCTCGAGATTTTTTCAAGCATTTTGTGATATGTTCAAATTGTGAAGTGATAACATTATTATGGTAAATATTTAGAATAATATTAGATTTTTAGATGCTTCTTGGATTTAAAAATAGAGTGTGAATTTCACATAATGCATTTATATGTTAAATTGGCGTGAGTGTATTATTTGTTGGATATATTTTTTAGGTTTGAAATTGTCTTATTTTACAAATTAGGTATACATGCCTTGATCACTCTTTAGAGTCATGGTTGGTTTGACCCAAGACATTAGGTTTAGAGTGGACAAGTTTTGCTCCATTTTATGAATTGCTATATTAGAGTGGTATTTTAAGCTTCCCGTTTGTGAAAATGATAGCAAACAAAGTCTGATTTCTTTATATTAACATGACGTTAACTATACCTTTTAGCATCCAACATTTCAAATGAAAATGCACTGCATTTCAAACGTGATATCTTGCCGTGGCATTTCATCACTATATTTATTTGAAATGTCGTTACCAATGACGTTTCAGACATCTTGAAATGGGTAGCTCGAGAACCCCATTGAGACGTAATAAAATATCAGGGTTATATCGCTAATGGATGTTGTTACCATACCAAAGATCGCGACGCTTACCGAGTAAACCAAAATAGTGGGGTTAACATCACGGCCACGACAATGCAAGTTGCTAGTGCAAAGGATAAGAATCCCGTGGTATCGAATTAAAATCTTTGTGGCATCATCATTGAATTATGTATGTTTGATGATTACACTTTTAAGATTCCAGTTTATAAATGTGATTTGGTCGACAACAGCAGTGGTATCAAAGTAGATGAGCTTGTCTTTAAATCTGTTGATCTTTGTAGAATTGGCCATAAGAACGAGCCATTTATATTGGCTTATCAAGCGAAACATGTTTTTTATATTGAAGACCAATTCGATGCTAAGTGGTCAATCGTTCTTATAAATCCACAAAGAGTTTATAATTATGAGTGTGATGAGGGTGAGTACACAACTGGATGTGTTGATGTCGCTAGGGGTGTTCTCGGGTCAGTTCAGGTCGTTTTTGGACTGCAATTCAAACTGAACCGATCGGTTCGGTTTTGAAAAAAGTCAAACCGAAACCAAACCGGCGATGAAAAAAATCATCGGTTTCGGTTCACATCGATTTCAGTTCGGGGAGGTTGCGGGTTGGTTTTCGGCGATTTTCTGTCTTGGTCAATTTTTTTAAGGTCGATTTTTGAGGGTGTTTGATGGCTTTTGGATATAAAAATATAAGTCATTTAGTTTTTTTTAAACATATAAATGTTGGTTTCGGGTCGGTTCGGTTCGTTTTGAATCAGTTTTTCCCATGTCTAAACCGTCAACCGAACCGACATGGTCGGTTTTTTTTATATCCGTAAACCGTAGACCGAACCGGGCTAAAAAAACTGTCGGTTTCAGTTCGGTTCGGTTTTTGGGCCGATCGGTTTTTTTTGCACGCCCCTAGATGTCGTCACTAACGGATTGCCAAACGCTGAATTAACCAATGAAAGTGAAGAATCGTATGCACGTGTAGATTGTGAGGGCATCTTGATTGATAAAAAGTAGAGTCAGTTGTGTTACACTTGGGGTTACGTACTTGTATGCTTTTTATGACGGTTGGGTTTTGGATGTGATCATATTTTGCTGGTATATGTTATTAAGACATTAAATTTGTTGCCTTATTATTATGAACTACTTTTGGTTGAACATTATGTGGTTGTATTTTGATTTGTTTCCATTATTAGCTCGTCAGTTATTTTACATTCAAACATTCATATGTAGTTTGATTTGTTTAAGTTTGATAAGAATGGGGGCATCTGGTTAAAGTAAGTTATACATGATTTTCCTAATGCAGGTTTTCTTTTTTACTCACTTTAATGCAATTTAGAAAAGTCATCTGAGACGTCAAGTAAGAAGAAACGAAATGTTAGAGGCATGGCCATTTTGAAACGGATAAGCAAAATGGTTTCTTGTGAACGATTACATGTAACTTACCACAAAAAAGGACAGCCAAATGGTGAAACAAGGTATTATTTTGCAAGTTATATGGGGGATTTTGGCAAGGACAATGGTGCCTATAAGATATTCAAGTTGGCCCAAAGTTCCAAAGTCGTTAGAAGAGAATTTATAGGTAACCATGGAGGTAAGTACTAATAAATTATTATCAATATTGTTTATATTTGGAGTTTATATTAGCATTATATCAAGTTTTCATTATGTAATATAATATTAATTAAATATAGGCTAAATTCAATATGGACCCGAAATCAAAGAAGACAATAATATCTGATATTGGTTGTGCATGGAGAAATTTCAAAGGAGAACTCACCAAAAACTACGACAAGATGATCCCGTTAATATTTGGAACGACCCAGAAAAGTATAGAAAGTTTATTGATAAGGAGGATTGGGATGAGTTTGTAAGAGGAAGGCAATCTGAAAAGTTTCAGGTATATATTAAATTGTTTTTATTATGTAAATGTTTAACAATTTATATATAATTTGATTGAATTTTGACATTAATTATGTATTCAATGCACATAAATTAAGTGATTTACAACGATAAAGGCGGCAAAGAATAAGTTTAACCACAAACTTAGTAAGTTGGGCTATGCAGATCTTGAGGAAATTATGGTACGTGTCTTAATCCTTTTTATACCTAAAAAATCATATACCACTGTTAATGTTGAAAGTATTTTTTTTTCCCATATTTTCAACTCTTATATAATCTTTGTAACTTTAAAGCAAAAGTTAAAATTCCCTCCCACAATTTGTAACACCCCGCCTAATAAGATACCGGGCGATCACTCCAATATTAAATTAAAACAGGAGTCTCATATGGATCATTCTTAGCAAAACTGTCGAAAATCCATTTAATTACTAATATCCTATTAGGTGAGCGTTAAAAACTTTTATCTAACTACATCTTTTTAGCGATCAAATTAAAACATCCACAATTAAATGCGTAATGAACTGGAATGAAAATGAAATGAATTAAAATAACCAAACACTCGGTTCAAATATACAACCATATCAAATAACGTGCGAAGAATAATTAAAAGCAGTTGGACCGTTGGCCCGAAGGTTTGTACAATACCTCCTATCTAGAGTACAAAGAAGAAGCGTCTACCGAGAACCTGCAAGCATCCACAGCTGCTGCATCAGACGTCTGACTCGAAAGAATTTCCATCCAGGCGTCCCTGTGTCTGGACACCTATATATATATATAGTATAGAGAAAGAAAGGAGAGTAGACAAACAGGTCAGAGCCCGAATGTTTGAAAATATTTTGCAAGTGCATAAATGCTTTATTTTTAGAAAAATAGTTTTATCTCATATTTAAATTGGTATCGCACTCTCATGAGATACCCCTCACCTCTCCTCTAATAGTGCACTCCTAGCGCATCCCTCTAAACATCCTAGTGAAGCTACCCTGCTAAACTAGTCTAATACCCCACCACTATCTACCCTAGATAGTCAAACAGATGTACTAAGGGCATAACTTCACTCTAATCTCGACGCTATGTCATGTTCGTGCGTGGGGCGTCTCGCGAAGCGAAATCCAAACAAGGAACCCCCCTATACACTACTATGCGGCAAGGTCGATCGTCGGGATCCATTAGACCCTTGGCACTCAATTTATACATATACATACATCTATAATGTGTCCGGATAATTTCTCCCGGACTGAGGATTACCAAATCAATTGTATTTTTATAATACACATCCTGATCTATCTCCCGGACTGAGGTGTATTCTATACACAAAGTATTTACCAATACTTATCCTTTTCATTTCAAAAACTTCCATTTCCCTTCTCATATCCAGGAAATGTATTTAGAAGCCAATTCATTATCATGAATTGCTTGAATAAATCATATACCTTTTTAAAAGCCAGTTTTATTATCATAAAAATGTTTTTCCTTTATCAATTATCCCATTTCCCTTTTTTATACTCAGGAAATGTATTGAAAGACATTTTCATTATCATGAAAATGCTTGATCATAACATATGCTTCCACATCCCTTCTTCCATCCGGGAAGTGTTACCGAAGCCAATTTATATATAACCCATTTTCCTTCCCATATCCAGGAAATGTAATTAAAGCAAACCCATTATTATGAATTGCTTTAATATAAACGCGTTCTAAGACCGCCCGTCCGGATTTCTCCACTGTGCGCGCCCCTAAATGGCTATCATCTTCCAGGGCCTATCATAAGACAACCTGGGATCCTACAACGAAAGACGTCGGGAAGCGACTATGTGCCTGCGGGATAGTCAAGACCACACCCAGAATCTCCTAACCAGCGCAGAAAGATATATCAACAAACGCTCACATGGCCTATAGGACTATATCCACCCTGCATCATTAGCCAGGGGGCTTCACCATACGAACGCAACTTCCCTTATGATAGCGATTTAGAGAGGTGTGTAATCCATATTTTATTAATTATGAAAAACATTTCTCTTTCCATTTTGAAAATATTCATTTTTATATTTTCAAAATCATTTCCATCATAATATATATATATACCTAAATCACATAGTATATACATATCCTATATATATTCTTCCTAGAATATATATAAACGGCCATAGTGGCCTATAGCATCTAGCGATGACCATAACCCCAAAGATTCCCTCCAGGAATCATAATCATGCATTCATATTTGCATGATTCAAAATCCAAAGTATTTCTTACTTTAATAATCAATATGTGTCACAGTCCTATCTAAGGATTTATTGGATGTCTCCAATGATATCCTTCACTCTAAGTGAAGTCAACAAATATCTATTTTCCCAAATTATCCTAATTATCTCCTAGGATATACTTAACGATAATCGATATAATTATGCTTCCTATAAGCATAATTATATAGGCCTATATGCCTACGGGAAATTATCCTCGGGATTTATCTCACCCGATCAACCTTAAATTCATTGGTTTAAGGATTTCAATCCCTTGAACCCAAAAACCATTCCTAGTCCAATTAATCATTTAGAAGTCCCCAATTTGATTTAGGGATCCTAATCCATTAATTTCTACAACTATCCTATCTTCCTCGAAAATATAAATTAAGGGTTATATACTTAAAACCCTTACTTTACCCTCCTAAATTGCCTCAATTTATGGACCATAAAGTCCTAAAAAGTCCTTTAGGTTATCGCCTAATTAACCTCGAAGCAAGATGAAATGGAATCTATCCCATCCAAATCACCCTAAGAAAATTGTTCCTTTTCAGCAGGGGTCGATCGATCGACCCATGGCCGTCGATCGATCGAAGGCTTCGATCGATCGATCCCCGAGGCTCGATCGATCGATCAAGTCGGGCAGCTTCTTCTCCGAGAAGCTGTTCGGCCATGGAAGCTTCCCCCAAGCTTCCATCTCTTCACCCAATGGCCTACAACTTCTACCAACAACAAATACACCTATAATACGGGTCCTAAACATCCTAGAACCCGGAATCACCCAATATTTTTGGTTAATTTCTAAAATCTCCAATTTACCAATTTTAGGGGTTTATTCGTTTTATCTCCCGAAAACCCGTTTTATCCACGAATACCCAACCCAAAATCATTAGGGTTTGTTATACCAACAATGATATGAGATATTTATGCTCAAAAATAAATAAAGCAAGTAAACACTTGCCTCGTGGATAAAATCCGACGTCCTCGAGCCGAATCCCGCGGAGGCCGGCCGGAATCTCCCCCTTTTTCTTCTTTTCTTCCCTCTCTCTCTCTTCCCTCTCTTCTTTCCTCTTTCTCTTCTCTCTTCCTCTATATATAGAGAGAAAAAGGTTTTTACCCTTAAAAACCCCAAAACGACTCGTTTACCCAATTATGAGCCTATTTAACTCCAAAATTACCCGGAACTCAATTTCGACAATCGGACACTCTTTTCCGACTATCTCGGACATTCCGAGACTCGTGGCGCAGTCAAAATTTCCATCCGAGGTACTTGACCGCAAGTCACTATTCTAACCCAAAACTATTAAATGCGAGTTTTCTACTCATAACCTTACTTCTTTTGTCGCTATACTCCACCGCGACATATAAATAAAATATTTCGACCTATATGGTCCCAAAATAATTTATAACACCCTTCGAAAATCATTAACTCCTCGAAAATCCCAAAAATTACTATTTCGAGAAATTCTCCAAATTCCAAATCATACTTAATTATGGAATTTAATCATCTCCAAAAGGGCGGGTTATTACACAATTCAGGGCTATTGACTGGCTTCACTTATAAGATAGCTCCAAAGAGACATCCTATCTGTTCTATTACATTTGGCATACACAATAGTTATTTTGATAGGTTGGGTAATATGGGATGGGAAATATGAAGATTTTAGAGTGAAGTCCACTCCATGAGAGTTAAACAGCCAAATCGAGTTGGAGTCATTTTCTATCCAAGAATCAAATATGAATTTCCTTCTGAAATCATCAAACTTCAATTTATCTACTTTTGGTTCTAGACAAGCCAAAATAGACATATTGTGAAGTCTTTTTAATTTTTTCACTCTTTTAACAGCACTCCTTTTAGCAATTCCTCTACTATTCCACGGGATGAAATTTAACATTTAGGCAGGTTATGGGAAGTAAGTTTGCTACCAGATCTTAAGGCTATTCTTGGGCTAGGGGATCTGTTGTTGGCCTTTTTTATCCTCTTCTTCTTAGTTACAATTTCAGTCCAAATGACATTATCAATATGGGAATTCTCGGGGATAGGTTGGGGTCCTCTACTATATGAAGGCAGTCTTATCCAGTAGCTAATACCTCACATAAATCAGAATTGTTAGTGTCCTCGTTTGTAGCTTCAGTCTAATAGACAGAAGTCTCTAACTGCTTGTAACTGTTATCATAGCAAATCATGCTTTGAGAAAAGGAATTACATACGTGATTTTTGTTTCTTTGAAGTTCTGTATCAGAGACCAAGTGTATATTCAAAGTAGAGTCTATTTGTTGTTCAGTTATATGATTTGTGTAGGTAGGCTTACGTTGCCGAGTAGGTGAATTGGATATTTTGGGGGGGATTTATCCCTCTTAAATGACATTTTTAGTATTGTTACCTGCCTTGTTTTGAGCTGGATAATTTCTTTGGCGGCTTTCATCAGTGAACTTTCCTTATTTTGGCTGCTCATCATTTTTTCGAATCGGTGCTTGAAATCGGTACTTGTAGGTTTTAGATTTTTCTCCTGTTCTACATTCATTTTACAATGAGAGACTTCATACCCCTTTTTTCCACAACAATCATAGAACGAAGGGACATTTTCATACTTAAAACACTGCCAGAAACCTTTACCTGCTTCCCCATAACCAATCCACACCATGTGAATTAATGGTTTTTAAAGTCAATTTCGATGCATTGCATACTCTATCCCTTTAATTTATATAACAAACTAACTAAAGAAAAGCATAAAATTACTTATGAATCTTATTTGATCCAAAAATATTTCAAGGAAAGTTACATGTGCATTTGCGTAGCATCAGAAAAGTGTCATTAATTCAGTCAATATAAATTGAATTATGAGGCATATGGGTAAAGGATCCCCTGACTTGGTTACATCTCCATCTCTTCTTTCATGGGGTTAGGAATCTCCAGTTTAACTTCATTTATACCATTCACAGAGTGACTGGTAAATGATGCAGCAGTAAATGAGCAGTAGAATAACATTAGTAAAATATAAGCAGTAGAATGCAACAGTAAAAGGTTTTTTTCTTATTTAATGACATGACACTACATTTCTAGTGTAATTGGGAAATTGACCATGTATATACAATGCCATCTTGTGAAATTTTTAGCATATATTGCACTAGTATATTAATTTCTAGTAATGTTGTTAACTAATTTAGTCACTTTATTATTCTTGGACAGAAAGAGAAATACGTAGTTTCATTTGATGATATGATCATGATGATAGGCGTTTGATGTGAATAACAGCCCGTCAATCGAGAAATAGAGAATATCAAGACGATGCAACTATGGATACTCGGCTAATATCAGAGGTAGTATATACTGACTCGTACACCAGCCAATAGCCAGACTCCATCTATTATTATTATTATTATTATTATTATTATTATTATTATTATTATTATTATTATTATTATTATTATTATTATTATAAACAGAGGTAGTATATACTGACTCATACACCAGCCAATAGCTGGGGAAACGATGGATATGCAGAGGAGGTTACGCCTGGCTCTCGATGTGGTTTGAACTGATTTTTTAATATTTTCTATTTTATATATCATTAACAAATTCTTGGGGTACATTACAATTTTGTACTACATGCAGGCGACGGGTATTAACTATCTTCATTGTCTTAGCCCTCCTATAGTTCACTGGGATCTTAAATCTCCAAATTTGTTAGTTGACAAAAAATGGACCGTTAAGGTATGAGTCTTAACTACTAACCGCTTATTATATTTTCCATGAAATATTATCGTTAGCCAGTCACAACTTAACCTCATTTTACATATTATGCTCAGGTATGTGATTTTGGGTTGTCGAGATTTAAAGCAAACACTTTCATATCATCAAGATCTGTTGCTGGAACAGTAAGTCTCTCTCTCTCTCTCTCTCTCTCTCTCAAGCCAAAACAAAGCCTTTGTCCTAATCTGTGCCAGACCCAAATTATAATGCATGTATACTTCAATGCCAAATATAACCAACTAAATCCAGAAAAAAATTCATGGAATTACTTAAATTTTGAAGTGATGTGCAACTGATCTTCTAGGCCATACTTGGTGAAAAAAATTCACCTTAATAAGTATAGTTCTCTCATTTGGACTTGTTCATGAGACAATTTATTAGTGAATGACGAGGTTAATTTTCCTATTTCACATTTATGGAAACTAATGATCTGGACGTATGACAATTCTGCTAGGCTTATAAATATGGTATGAATGAAATATTTGCGGAATAAGTTCACTAATAACTAGTGCGTAAGCAGTATACCTAGTTCATAAGTATTGCATATAAGGGCTACACATTTGAATGGGATTACCATATCCTTGGATATTTCTGAATGTAGTCCACACAATTGAGATCTTGTATATATTCCTCGAGGTTTTTATAGTTGCGTTATTGAGATATGAGTTCATTCCTGTTAATAACTAATAATTCATTCTTGCTGATAACTAATAATTATCTTTCTAGTCAACAATTAATTTTTTAATAGGAATAATTTCATCTTCATCTTTGATTTGGCTTCAAAAAAATGTTTTTGAGTTTTTATTTTGGTGACGTATATCCTTGTTCCTTCATGTTGTGAACTCCTAATTAATCCAAAATACAAAGGTTGATGGGGCTTGTGACCATGCGACAACCTTGGAGTGGACTTGGCCCGGCCCAGGTTGATTCTAATGGGCGTTCGATCTATATTTTTCATTTATTTCACTGTTGCTTTGTTCCAGCTACCCATGATTTACCAGCTTTTGAGCACATTTTATAGCTTTCACTTGTCTTGGAGAAGTTTCTCAGGCTACACTAAATATTACTACCTAATGGACAATTTGATGATTTTCCATGAAAACCAATTCATTAGGGGGTGGGTAGGGATTGTTTTCATGGAAACCAATGCCTCTGAAATTACTTCCACCCTGTGCTATCAAAAAGGCCCTTAGGGTGTGTTTGATTACAAAGTTGGAAAATGGTTGAGAAATAGTTCTTTTTATTAGAGGTAGGAAAATGCGTGGAAACGATAAAGAGTAGTGTTTTCATAGAATGTATTTGAAATCAGGCATCTCAAAAGTAAAAATGGAGCTAAAATGAGTATTTTTCATGGAAAACAATTCAACGACAATCAAACCGACCCTTAGTTAATTGGATTTCAGATGGGTAATTGCCGGCACGTCTCTGAAAAAATGTAATAGAAGTGTTGTTGTGTAACCAAGTGCTATTAGATAATTATTCTTATTTTTGTGTACAGATGGATAATATTGGAATTGGGGGCTCATGGTCCGAGTTTTTAGATTATGTCATAGCTTCCCTAATCAGAAGACACAAAGCTTGTTTTGGAGGGTCAATCAGAATCAGGTGATAATTACAACTTTAGGCTACTTCCCTCTGTATAAATAATCTAAGAATTCTGTTCTGAAGAAAAATATATTGAGCTTAGCTGTTATTTTGTTGACGTCGCGTCTTAAAATAATGCAATATCTCTATATTTCTAAAAATAAGTAAAATTATGAGTTGGAGGAGATAGAAATTATGAGATTATGTTAGTATGTGATACCATGTTAGCAAAATAACCGTTACATTGAATACTTTCTAGTTCTGATACATTGAATACTTTCTAGTTCTGAAGAGCCAATGTGTTCTGGATAGTTGTAATTTTTTCTGAAAAGAGTTATGCCTGTTCTTTGTATATTGTTGAGTTACCTATACGATAACATGTATTTAATGTAGACAAATAGTGCATGCCTTCTATTTTTATTTTTACTGGGCGGTCCCCATTGTGTATGTGTATTTACTTTTTTTTTCCATATAAAACTTAAATAGTTTATATGTTTCTTATTAGAAAAGTGCTGATAAATAGTGTTTCCGATTGAGTTGGAAGTTAATTTCCAGATACCGAATGAAGGTGTAAGGGAGAACTAGATGCTTTATCCTAACTCCTAGAGCATCTCGTGCAAAAGTTGATTCAGTGTAACATTAGGTATAACCAAGGTTTTAAAAGGTGAAATGAGGCGCGCCTTGAGGCCAGGCAGAGGGAAGTAGGTGTGAGGCTTATGCCTCAGGTGAAGTTCAGTGAGGCTTACGCCTTGTGTGCGAGAGGCGTACGCCTTGAGGCATTACGCCTTGAGGCGTATGAGGCGTCCGCCTCAGTTTTTGTTTGTTAAAAAAAAAAAAAAACCTACATGGGTTTTATTTCAAGGATAGACCAGTAAATAAAAGTCGTATGTAAACAGAAAAAGTGGAAATCAGCAGTTAGTCTTCTCTAAGAGAAACCCTAGTGCCGAAACATTTACACACAGGAAAACAGCCGATCGTCTACTCTATCAGGTAATACCCCCTTTTTCACTTATATCCCCCCTGTTTTTTAAGTTTTCGCTTATAAATATATGTTTATGTATATATATTCTGCTGTACACACACACACACACAGAGATAGGTAGATATATATAGATAGATAGATAGATATATATTCTGCTGTATATATATATAAATGTTGCTGATGTATATTTTTTGCTATATATATATATATATATATATATATATATATATATATATATATATATATATATATATATATATATATATATATTTTGCTTTATATATATATATTTTTTGCTGTATATATATATATATATATATATATTTTTTTTTTTGCTGTATATATATATATTTTTTGCTGTATATATATATTTATATTCTGCTGTATAGATATAAGTTGAGGCTTACGCCTCAGACTGCCTTAAGGCTTACGCCTCGCCTCACAGAGGCAAAACGCCTCAACTACGCCTCGCGCCTTTTAAAACATTGGGTATAACTTTTTAAAAGTGATTGCCACCTCAACTAAGTGTAGAATAGTAATGCAAAATGCACCATAATTATATACCACCACGTTAGAATTATATCTCATGCAAAACATTAAAATGTTATATCATTTATTTTACATGTCCTCTTATTATAAATTTAAAATTTCAAAAAGCACTCGTCGAGATCTATGAACATTGATCCACTCCTTGTATCCCCACATACTCTGAGCAGCCGATCTTTAGTTGTATCCCCACATACTTCATGTCTTTTTTGAACTCCCTTGTGGTGTGCCGAAAAAACTATGTGAAATTCCTCGCGGGAAGATAATGGGGAAGGTAAAAAAGAACAGTTAGTTAAATGGAAGTCTAGAAGTTAGAGAAGGGGGTGTTGCGATCCGGTAATTTACTAGAAATAAATCTTTTCTCTTATGATAATGGTTGTGGAGGTTTCACCTTGAAAGGATATACTTTGATGAATTCGGAATAAGTATGGTCTAAAGGAAGTGGGTGGGAATCCAAATGTGATGAAGTTGTGTCTGCTAGCTTATGTAAATAAATCTCTCTAGGATCGAACTCTTTTCTTAATGATTTTGTTTGGAAGGGGATGGAGTTCGGTTTTGGGAAGAGAAGTGGATTGGGAAAGCTCTCCTTTGTGTAATTCTATTCCTGAACTTCATAGGATATCTATCAATCGATTCAATTCTCATAATTTCACATCTCCGGTGGTATCCTGAGAACTCAAAAGTTCCTATTATGAGAATTCTTTAAGAAGAAACCTTAGTAATTGGGAGTTTTGCTATAGAAATAGTTATGAGGATATTAATCAGCTCTTCATTGCTCATTTTTATAGGTTTTATATGGAACAAAACTTTCAAAGAGTTGATTTTCTGTTTTGTATTTATCGCAGTTTATGTTGCTGCTGTCATTTATCTCTCTTTCCTCCTCCAATATATTATCATTAACTCATGTCTTTGCTGCTTCTCTCTTACCTGTTAAGGATATTCTTTTCTCTTTGAGAACGATGAACCTATTTGGTTGTCTCTTATTCTTTGGGGCTCATTGTGATGCAAACACACGCAACGGAATTAAAAATAACCAGTCACATATACCTAAAAGAGATACTCTCATTGATATTGAATGATCTAAACAGAGAATATTACAACACTATATATAGCCTTGGGATTATGGAAACCAACAAAAAAGGAAAAGTACAAAAAATGATAAATGATGGTCATTTTCTTCCAACTAGCCTCTATCAGTATATGGAATAAAAAGGAATAAAAATAATGTCCCGTATTTACTACTATTTGTATCACTCTTCCTCTCTTGAAAAGCGACGGCCTTTGAGCTAAGTGGGGAATATTGTCCATCTCCGGCCCGTGGTGGTGGCAGGAGCTTCCTGTCCAGACGAAATCCCAAAGTAAGGATGTCCCTTAGGCCCAACTCATGGCTGATGTGGGGTTGTAGGCCGTGAATATACCTCCCAATACGCTGCTCGTTAGTCTCATGCAACGTGGCTTAAGTGCATAGCAGTAGAAACTGATCTTTATACTTCTTTGTTGTAGCCAAACCTATTGACTCTAGTAAATAGGTCTCTCTAGTATGTTTGCAGTAAGAAAGCATACTTCACATTGTTCTTCATCTTTGGGCAATACTGAATAGGACGCCTCCCATCTCCATATGTTCCCGGGTGAACTCATTTACCACACCTTGGCAAATTCTTGCAACTTGGTCACCACCAACCTAATGCACTTCACCCCAAAATATTCTTGTGCAAGATTTTCTCTATTCAGTCGAGGCAATTCATGAAATTGTCAGGGTCCATGCGTCCAAATATCGCTACATCTACAAGAATATCCCGGTGCAGGTTTCCAAACCTGACCTAGATCGTTTTGATTGGTCCCATCCCAACATTACAAACTAGCAGCAACAGCTGCACAGGTCTTATAGAACTTTTACCTAGTCGACCCATTTCTCATGTTGTCCTTCACCAAATCCAAGGGTGATGTCAGTGTGATTGTTGTGGTCCCTCACGAAAGCCCTGCTACTGCCCATGCTGAGAGTAGAGGTCTGGTTCCCAACAGCTTCCTGAGATTTACGGCCTAGGTGAGATGGCTCCGAGTTGCAACAACAGGCTTGACCGAGTTGCACCACTAGTAGCTCCATCATGTGATTGAAGCGTTCATCCTCCATTGTTCGCATTTCTGCCTCTCTCATTCTTCAGCATGTCTATCGTGTTCCTCTGCCAATTGTTTATGTTCTTCCATCTCAGTTTGTTTGCGAGCTTTGGGCATAACTTTGACGTTTCGTGTAACACACATAAGTGACTCGCAAACACATGCCATGATGGAATGTTTCTCGGATACCAATTTGAAATTAAGAAGCAACACTCATAAATGCCCCCAAAGGATAAAAGTCTCCATGATATTCAATAATCCAAATAAAGGCTATTACACTATATACAGTCTTGAGATTAGAGCAATTACTAAACAAGGCAGATGTACATAAAAGGACAAATAAATGGGATATCCCCCTAAGTAGCCCCTACTAGAATATGTAAAAATAAGAAATAACATTTAAAGATCTTATTTACTAATATTTGCAACAGTTTGTATTCTTGGATTTGGTATCCCCTTGTGATCTGTTTATCAAGCTGGAATTCCAAGTAGTCTTACGATTTGTTCTTGGAGCCTGGTCCATTTTGGTCTGCAAGTGGAAGGGTCTGCTTACCCTCTGCATGTTGATTGGTCCATGCTATATTTCAATGATGTTTTTTTTGTGTTGCAGAGTGTAGCTTTGCATTGGTTAAAGGTGTTTTCTGTTCAGAGTTAGTCATTTTGTGAAAGTTGCTTTTGACTCTGTTATGTGCCATTTTCCTAGTTTGAGTTTTCTTCACATGTGTGGATCCATGAGTTGGGTAGCATAGAGATCTTGAGATAATATTTAACTTCAATGGCATATATCAATGGCATATTTAGTAACTGAGTTTACGTTAAACTTCTATTTAATTACGAGCGTTGTTATGTTAAATGGAACCGAGTAATATGGGTAGAACCTTTGGCAGTCTAGCTAGTTATGTTGTCTGTTAGCTAGTAGTATGGGTCGTTATAGATGGGTACTTACGTTAGGAGTGCACAGTTAGACGAGAGGTGAGGATATCATGCGAGTGTACGTCCTAACATGTACTTTGCATTTAATTTTTTTAAATGTTTTTAAAGCACTTGCAGGTTTTTAAAATATAACTCCACATTCGGGCTCTGACCCGTTTGCTTTTCAAATCTCTTTTTCTTTGTAAAACCATTTTAGGTGCCCAGCCACAAGGACACCAAGCATAGGATACTCATTCAGGTGACGAGCTGTAGCTGCTTGTGGAAGCTACAGGGATTTGCATGTAGACGCTTCTATCTTTTGGATTCCAGAGTCACCATCTATCAGTTGTAGGGCATGTTGCCCATTTCTTTAGAAACATCTTTTATATTTCAGTTTTCAGACTTTAGCATGTTTTATTTCAGTTTCGGTTATTCATTTCAGTTATGGGATTGTAGTGAGGAGTTTTCCTCCAGACTTTATTTACTCTATTGTGATGGTTATTCGTTTTACTTCAGTATGGTGAATGGTGTTATTTATTTCTTCATTACACTTGTTGCATGTTAATCAGACTTAAATTAAAATTTGGCAACTTGCTTTTTAAATACTAGGTGGTTAGAAATAATAAAAATGTTTTCGACAGTGATGCTATTAACTGAGCCAACTTGGCATTTTGAATTAATTTTATAAAGGAGTAGCTACCCGGTATTTAATTAGTCGGGGTGTCACATTAGTCCCCCAAAATGTGATCAGTGATTATATATTAAAACACCCATTATAAACATTTCTACAAAGTTTATAGAGTGGGAGAGATGTGGTGTTTGTTTTGGGGTTAAACATTTCGGAAAGGCCCAAGCTCCCTATGAACAATTACAATACACGAAGTCCAGAAACAGAGCTAAAGGAATATGTAAAAAGGGCAAACCCAGTGCACGAGGCTCCCGTCACGGCCGGGTACTGGGAGGTTTGAATGTACGCCGCCTTACACCTGTATATGCAGAGAGGCTATTTCGCGACTCGAACCTGTGACCTCCAGGTCACAATGGAGCAACCTTACCGTTGCTCCATATTGCACTGATACATAAACCTGAAATGGTTTCCAAAACTTTATCTCTAACAATAGCTCATGGTGTGAAGCTAATATAATATTTTAAAAAACAAAACCAAATGGAAGCACATATACCCAAATATCAACAGTTTACTAACCTAAACATAGGTGCTCCTAAAACTAAACACATACATTGAAGGTGGAGAATGATACCTCACTGAAAATTAAAGAATAGCCCAATCACTTGAATTTTTTTTTTATCAAGGATAACGACAATGAAACCTTTAAACCTCCACCTAACTCGTTGAAACACCGACCGAGATGAGGAGTTGATAAGGGAGGAGCTCTAACATACTGACTATTAACCAAAACCACACTCAAGAACTCACAGCGTCTCTACGATTCATAGGTCGTGTAAAGCCTTTGTACGAATAGCGGATGGAAGGAGAAGGTGAGGGTTGCAGGTAAATTCCGTTGTTGCATAGATATAGGGATGGGTTAGCTGGAGACGGTAAAATTTGGTCAAAGGCCAAAAACCCAAAATAAATAAACTGTTAAATTCAAAAACAGACAAAAACAAAAACCCATAATAAGAGATCAGATCAAAGAGATAAAAAATGGTATTCATGTTATAATTGCACCGCAAAGACATCCATACAAACCTGTAGATTTAATAAACAAACTGGGTGAAAATTAAAGCTGGCAAACCCAAACAGTATCGTCCACCCATTTCTACCCGCAATGGTTGAGAACGGGCACCATCATGTTTGTTTCAGGCTGGTTGCATACGGGCACTAAAAACTCACCGGTTATTTGCGGGTTTAGGCGGGTTGAGAAATGACCCGCTGCGCTCTATGAAGCACGGACTCGACACGTAATACGTGATACGACTCGATTCGGGATACGGGATACGTTTTTTTTTTCAAAATGTAGGATACAGATACGCTAAATATTTATTATTTTATTTTATATATATTAATGATAAACTTGATAAAATGAAACTAAAGCATCCAACACCATTATATCAAAGTGCTCAAATATGATGATTGTTGTCACCAAACAAACACCATTACAATAAAGCATTATTAACATAAAAGGTTGTTCCAACAAAAACATAAGACAAAAATAAAGATAATATCCTTAGCACAAAATAAGAGAGAGAGAAGCCTCCCGAGAGCATCCAGGCTTCATAGTATCTCAATCACTAAGTAGACCCAATTTCAACGGCATCATCATCTACGTTAACCACATCATCAAGTACCATAAAAAAAGATTCAAACAGTGGGATGTAACGGTTAAAAATAACACAGCTAAGAGTGAAAACAGTAAAACAATACAGTTAAAAACAACACAGATAAAAACAAGAATCAAAACATAAAAAAAGTTAAGAAAAAATAAAAAAACAATACAGCACAAGCAAAGAATGAAAAACAAATAACAATGTTAAAAAAACATAGTAAAGGAAGAAAAATAATTAAGGAATGAAAAAACACAGTTAAAAAAATAAAAAAACATATCCTAAAAATGTATCCAAAACATATCCCAGCGTATCCCCGACGTATCCTAGCGTATCCAATCCATTTAACAAATAAAAAAAATAGGATACTCTAGGATTCGCGTATCCTAGCGTATCCTAACATTTTCCGTATCCTATACGTGTCCAACAAAAATTCGCGACCTCCCGAGAGTATCCGTACTTTATAAGTTACGCTTCCTACTCATATAAACTAGGGATCTGTAATTAAAAATTTTGAATGAGAAAACGGGTTGGGTGTTAATCCAACCCAAATCCGATCCGCAATAACCATCAACCCGCCCGCCATATTTGATCCTAACCCACTAACGGCCCAACCAAATCTTCCCACACCCGCCCATTTGCTGGCCCTAGTAAAAATCGAATATACAAACCTGCAAAATCAATACAGAACAATAAATCAATACATGTAAAATATCGAGACATAAATACTAAATTAGATACATTAAGTACCAAATAGTGAGAGATCTAAAAAATGTTAAATCCCCCAAGTTACATTGAACCTTCAAAATACGAAAGCAAAAAGCATATTTTGTGTCCAAAAATCAAAAACCCCATTAACAAATGGAACTCGAAAAATCAAATTTCGAAATGCCTAAACCAATTTGAAGATGGTGTTGTGAAGAGAGTAGATATATGTAAAAAACACAGATTATACCTGAGATATAAAAGTTTTATGAGGGTTCGGTTTGATGTGAGGGTATTATTCATCGAGATGAGAGAGAAAATGGGATGTGTGTGTGAGAGAGAGAGAGAGAGAGGCCAGAAATATCCTGGAGTGAGAGAAAGTGGGTGGTTAACGGAATTAAGGGGGAAATAATAGGTGAGAACAACAGTTTGAAATTGGAATGAAAAGGTATAGAAAAAATTTTGAGCAGCAAAATGAAATTGGGTAAGCAGATCTCATCATCTCAACCTTTCATTTTTCTTCGGATATGTGGCCAAATCTCGGCCCTTATTGTGCTTTTATATTTTGGAATTTCAAACACTTCCCTACTTTATTTTATGGGTGTGAGACATGTATGACGATCCCGCAATTGGTTGTCTATTTTCTGTCTCCTCTCTCTCCCAATCCACCATTCTTAAAACACAACTGTTTTTACTTGGTAGAAAATTACCTGATGCATATAGTGTATGCGCTTTCTCTATTTCAGGTCCTGCATATGCAAAACTGGTCGCTCAAAAGTCAAAAGGAGTGCCACTAATTTCTCTCCCTCTTACTAAACTTCTTGGCACTGCTGCCAGCGATGCCATAGCAAATTTTTCGCTGGAGCTCTACAAGGCATTCAATGGCATGAACAAGTTACTCATCAACGGTTGTATTTCTCATCTTTGTCGACGTTCATGTTCTTCTTATATTTGTCTAGTTGAAGAAAGTCTCTTTTAGGGTGTGTTTGATAAATTGATAGGAGGGGGTGGGGAAAAATTTCAAGGAAAATTTTTCCATGATTTTTTTTCCTGTGGAAAATGTCCAAAACATGCAATTTGGGTCAAGCAAATTTTGTGCAATCAAACACACCAAGCGATGGGAAAGAAATCTTTCAAATTTTCTATGGCAAAAATTCACCTATCAAACAGCCATTTTATTTTTTAACGGAATGCCTATCTTTTCTTTTTATATTTACCAGATATTTTATTCAGCTAGTTTGTTGTTGTAGTTTTGTCAGTTCACATTCTTGTAGAATCACATGCCCAATAGAGTTTAATGGTTCTTGTGCAATTGGGTTGCTTCATGAAATTGCATTATATCAATGAAGGAGCGAAAGGATGCTCTTTGAAGTGTTTTCTACAGTAACAAAAATTTAGAAACTGCATATATGAGAACACCACCTTACGAAGCAGGGACATGGACACAAGATCGCCTAGACATGCTGACATTACATATCCTAAAAAAGGACACCATAAAATAAGAAAATGCCAATAAATATATAGTTTGTCTTTCAAATTTATGTATATACATCTTCACAAAAAATTCATGACAAATCATTTAGACGACTAGTAAATCTTCTAACATGGCAAACATGTGAAATATCTAAATTAAATTCAATAAACCTCATTGCTACGTAAATGTAAATATAATAAGGATTTCTGTGTGTATTTTGTCGTGGACCTACACAAGGATATTAGTCACACGTCTATTAGTAATTATATGAAATACTTCTTCACCGGTTACATATAAATATAGTAGTGTAAACTGGTGGACTGGCATTTGGCTATCCTTTTCTCACCCCTGCCTTCAGAATTTCTTTTTTTGCTCATGTTTTGAAATTTATTTGTTTAATTAGTCTTTTTGCTGTGATGTTTGTTGGAGTTAATTTCTCAATTTGAACAAAACGTGAGATATCTAATTTAAATCAGTTTTGCTAACAGTTTGGGGTTACTCCCCCCCCCCCCCAATCCCCCACCGCCACAATGTTTAAAAATTAGACATAACCTCCTAGGATTGGACATGTTTTTATCTCCATTAGAAAACCCTCAATAACATGTGTTTTGATCTACCCCCTGAATACTTGGGTTCGGTCATAACCTCATCTCCTTCCCCCTTCACCTTCTTCTCCCAAACCCCTAATTTCTCTTTATTATTAACTCTAATACTCCACACAAACCATACAAAACACACAAATCCACTCTAATACTCCACACAACCCATGCATAACACAAATCCAAACCAAATTATCACTTGTTAATTTTTGTGGATGAAACTGTGAAGATTTTTAATTTGCTTCATTTTGCTAATAAACTTGAGGATTCTATACACGTGTGTGTGTGTGTAGAACATAGATGGTGTGTAATTTTTGCAGTAAAATTTAAGGATACTTTTGAGTGTTAAGTCCCACACGTTCACATCCTATTGTGTTGTGGTGTATATTATATTATGTGTGTCCTCTCCTTTATGTGTATGTCTTTCAAGTATCATGTTTGCTTAATCTTTTTAATATATACTATATATTAAGCGTCACCAAGAGCTGGAAGTTACTTTTAAGTCCACTCCTAAAAAGTCCATTATTCCCTTAATTTACATAATTAAAAAGTACCCACTTATTTTATATATCTCTAATTACATAAAAAACCTCAACACAGTAATATTGACACACACACACACATATATATATATATATATATATTTTCTTTTGCCCTCAACTTTTTAATAGTTATGTAAATAGTGTTTCTTATATGTTATGCCTTTTAGTTGATGACTGTATGTCACAATAGCATTATATGGAAATTAACTATCACTTTATCATTGACTGTTTCTTCAGAGCAAGAGCGCAGTTGTCAGTTGACGAGAGTTATATCAGCTGAACAGGTATGTGTTTGTCTCATTTGCTGAAATTATGCATCATGCTTATGGTACTCGCACTCGTAGACTAACTGCCATTTAAGAAGAGGAAGGCATAATATTTTTTTCCTTGATATTTATAGACAAATGATGCATGATTGAATTCGAGTTTGAGGTAATCTTTTTGGTGCAGAACATTTTGAAACTTCATGTCCTTAAAGAGGTGTTTTCTTACAGTTTTTAGTGGAACCCCACAAACCGATGCCCCTAATATCGTAGTTGTCAAAAGCGCGCCTAGGCACTAGGCAAGCGCCTCAAGAGGGGTCAGGCGAGGCGAGTTGAGAGAGGCGCACGCCTATTGGACGAAGGCGCTAGGCGCAATTAAGCTCCGGGCGCTCGCCCAGGCTCGCTTTTCCATTTTTATTTTTTTTAAGATGTATCTTGGTATATTTGCTTTGGTAAAAGCCCGTTTCTTTTATTTGTAAAACATAACCGCACTTTTTTTTTAACAAACCAAACCAAACTCTTATTTCGTAACAAAAAAAAAAGAACCCTAGTCTGAGAAAACCCTCCAAACTCTTCTCTCTGTATTCAGGCAGCTAGTCTCTTCTCTCCTTCACCTGGCGGCTCTTATTTCTTCTCCTACAGCACTTATTTTTCTCTGGCGGCTCTTAACAGGTATCTATTTTTTTTTTTCTGTTTTCTTTTCCTTTTTCCTGCTTACTTTTCTTTTCTTTCTTTTTTCTTTCCTTTTTTCGGCCCATCTCTTTTTTCTTTCTTTTCTTTTTTTCCTTCATTTTATCCTGTTTTCGGCAACTTTTTTCCCTTTCCTCCCTGTTTTTTCTTCCATTTTTTGACTTGTTTTATTGTTTTCTGTAAAAAAAAATATCAGTTGAAATAAAAAGAAAGAACAAAGACTGACTTTTTTTTATATTTTAAAACTGTTTTGCAATTTAATTAACTACTGTTTTTTGTAAAAAGAAAGAAAAAAATATCAGTTGAAAAAAAAAGAAAAAAAAAGACTGATTTTTCTTTGTTTTGCAATTTAATTAATTACTGTTTTGCAATTTAACCATTTAACTCTTTGTTTTGCAATTTAATTATTATTTTTATAGTAAATTTCATATTGTTTGCCTGATTTAAATTAGTTTTTGTATTGTTCCCTTTTATGTTTATTGGTTAAAGTTTAGCTTTACATGATAATATGTTATATATTTGGAATCTTAATTATGCCATTAAGTTTATCATTGATGTTATGATATTATTATAACATCAATATATTGCTTTCATTTTTTTTTTTATTTAAAAAAAAAAAGTGCGTCTAGCTTTAATCAGGCGCGCTCCTCGCCTTTCGCCTAGCTCCTAGGCTCCAGAGACACCTTTGCGCCTGGGTGTGCCTTGCGCCTTAAACAACAATGCCTAATATATAGAGTTATAAATTGACCAGATGGTCCAGCTAAATTGCTGACGTAATGCGTTTATGTCGGGTCTCAATCCTATATTAGTTTTCTCCAAACAGATAAAACTATTGGTGGACCCATGTCCAAATAACATATTCTAATTATTTATTTTTAAACTAAAAGGATCCAACAAGGTTGTTTTGTGGGTTGGTTCAGGTTGCTAGTTAATTTAGAACCACAGTTCAACGAGGTCAGTTTTCACGTTTTCAGTCCAATTGATTGATTAGGCTAGTTTAAGTTGATACTATATACAATTTTATAATGTTCTGTTTTTCTTTCTTTTATAATTTTTTTGGGTAAATTACACCAAACCCCTGAACTATCTTTGACGTAACCTACATGTCAATGGCCTAAAAATAAAAACAAATATGATTTCTAGAGATAGGAACACATAATTTCTTATATTTCAAGAATGGAAGCTGTTTTCAAATGAAGACTACAAAGTTATTTTTAGGTGGGTTATTACTTGACTTGCTAATCAAGTAATTACCTAAAATGACCAAAAACGACAAATACTAGTAAAAGCGTACTTAATTAGTCCCAAACATGCTTGGAGACCAATTAAAAGGCTAAAAAGAAAATAAAAGAACTAAAATAAAAGAAAGACTAATACAAAATATTAAAAATGACAATTAACCCTAATATGACCCATTTCCATCACTCTCCCCATCTTCCAAAAAGTTTGTCCTCAAACTTGAGGGGTAAGCGGTCAACATGGTTAGGCGTCCTTCCAAGAATTCTTCAATTTGATGCGCGAGGCGCCCTTGTACGCGACTTGCGTACCTACTTTCAAGAAACCCCAATTTTTTTGGTAAGAAATGCAAGGGTTTAGGTTTTCTTGATTTTTCGGGAATTCTGAGGGTTTCGGAGTGCCCTGTTATTCTGATGAGACATGGGGTTTCAACAGGGACATGATTTACGATGCTGAAGAGTCCGAGAGTCTCGAAATTTTAGGTCGGGACCTCCCTGAATGTGATTGCTGGCTGGAGTTGTTGCAGCGCGGGTCGGCATGTACACCATAACCGAAATTTCCGGGAAGAATTGATCTCCCGGTGGACTGTTCGAGGTGTTCAGCGATCTGGACAAGGCCGAGGGGTTCTCTTGTGATGGTCTCTTTTTCGGGCCTTTTAGGGGTAGGTTCCGCTGACTCGTTTGTGGTGTTAGGGTTTTGAAACTTGGAGAATTGTTCCATTAGGGCTTCAAATCGCTCTTGTTGCTTTTGTAACATCTCTTCCATTATCCAATCGTTCTTCTCTTCCATTCTTGATATTTTCTCTCTCAATTCTTGGTTGATTTCTCTTGCCTTGAAATCGATTCGTCTTCTTCGGGTCCATCGAAAGGTAGTGTACGAATTTTGATTACACCAATACACCAATTGGGGAACGACACCGCGCTCTGATACCAATTTGACGTAGACTACACATTAATGGCCTAAAAATCAAAACAAATATGATTTCTAGAGATAGAAACAAAGAATTTCTTATATTTCAAGAATGGAAGCTATTTTCAAATGTAGACTACAAAGTTATTTATAGGTGGGTTATTACTTGCTAGTCAAGTAATTACCTAAAATGGACAAAAATGACAAATACTAATAAAAGCCTACCTAATTAGTTCCAAACATGCTTGGAGACCAACTAAAAGGCTAAAAAGAAAATAAAAGAACTAAAATAAAAGAAAGACTAATACGAAATATTAAAAATGACAATTAACCTTAATATGACCCATTTCCATCAATTTTGGGTTTATGGGTCACCCCCTTGAATTATTTTACCCAACACACTCACCCCCTAAACTATCAAAATCCGTTACAAATAACCTCCAAAACCAGGTTCCCGCTTTTTTTTTTTGTTGTAAATGGACAAAAATACTCCTCAACCCAAATTTAAAAACCCAAAACTAAAACAAAAAAAAAAAAGAAAAAAAACTCACCCTCTCTCTCTCTCTCTCTCTCTCTCCACACACACCCGTTTCGATCAAAACCCCAAACCCACCTCCCACCACCACCTCCGACCAACACAAACCAACATACTCACCTCCCCACCTTAGCCACCTAAAAATAATGAATCCCGTTTGACCTCTAATTCACGTGTTAGTCCAATGATTTCACCCAGCAATATTGTCGTATAGGACACTGACAACATGTTCAGTTTGATCGTCTAACAAAAATCTAGGCCCTTTTTTTGAATTTGCATCAACATCAAAATGTGATTGTCATGAGGTTTCAAGCCTTACTCACTGTTTAGCTAGCCATAATGGGCATAAGCTAGCTCATTCTTAGATCTGAAAGGTATTTAGTGAATGGGTTGAGATCTAGAGAGATTGAGGTGCAATTGGGGTTTGGAGATCTAGGGTTTGTTTGTGTGGACGGAAGGGAAATGGGGAATGGCTTATTCGGTACATATGCAACACTATTTTCGGTGGCTGAGGTGGGGAGGCGGTGGTGGGAGGTGGGTGTGTTGGTTTGTGTTGGTGGGGGGGGGGGGGGGGGGAAGTGGTGAAACGGGTGTGTAGAGAGATTTTTTTTCCTTTTTAGTTATGGGTTTTTAAATTTGGCCTGAGGTGCATTTTTGTCCATTTATGCCCTAAAAAAGTGGTAACCCGTTTTTTGGGGCTTTTTGTAACGGGTTGATAGTTTAGGGGGTGAATTTTTTGGGTAAAATAATTCAGGGGGTGACCCATAAACATGATATAGTTCAGGGGGGTTTGGTGTAATTTATCTTTTCTTCTTACCAATAAAGGTCAAACACTGTTCACTTCAATTTTTATCACGAAGAGGAAACTTTAACAATTTAATTATTACTTAAGAAAAGTTATCATCATGTGCTCTATTATTTTGAATCTCTTTTTAGGGATAGTAAAGTTTTTCTAATAAAGCCTTAAAAAGGAACTTGTTCTAAGTGAGAAAAAATAAAGCTTTCACTAGTGTACTTCGTTGCCCTTCCTAAAACCTTTAGATTAACCTAACCCAAACTTTAGGTTGATTACAAAATAAATTAAACTTCATATCTAATTCGTTTTTCAAACAAAATGTTTTAATTCGTGGGCTTCATGGGTTGCACTGAATAAGTCATGGACAAGATTATAGGATAGATAAAATTATGAATCCTAAAAACTAGTCTTCACTTCTACAAGCTTGACAATCCATCTTTAATTAGTCCCTCAATATTTGTGTGCAATATGTTTCAAATGATTAATGAGTCCTTTAGTAGCCTTTTTTTAAAACCAAGGACTAGCAAACACTAGTAAATAATCAATGTCTTTTTATCACCAGAATTTTGGTTATGAGACGTTTGGGCCATTGATGAGTTTAATGGTTATTTTCAAAGCCTTTTTTTTTCCTTTATATTACTTGTTCTAATATTATAATCTTAAGTACATGTATATTCTCACTGCAAATCATCAGTACCATTGGCAACGCAGGATTCATGATGATCTGGCAGTTCACACTTTGACAAGCCCCTAGAAAGTAATTTAGGTATTACCCCAAGTTCTCAAGCCATCGGGATGCCATTTAAAACTAGTCATATCTTTCCCACAATACTACTAGTTATATCTTGCCCACAATACTCTCCATATAATAGATCAACAAATATATCGTCGTCTTCTTTTGTAAGCACGACGGATTAAAACTCACACATAATAATTGGAGGAAATTATGTGACGTATCTGATGGGTATTGCTGGGGGTATTTGTGTCACTTTCCCGATGAGCTATTTTGTCCTTTATTCCTTTTTATGGTCATTCTTTTGTTTTTACCAAATTAGAATTAGATTTACTCTTCCTTTACCTTTTAGTATGATGTAAAACCTATTCTATAAAGGGATAAATTCTAGAGTTCTTTTTTGTCCTTTTGTGTCGTGTTCGCCTATTTTAGTATGCTGTCCTAAGCACTCCTCGATGCTATATACTACTGTTAATGTTGAAAGCATTTTTTTTCCATATTTTCAACTCCTATATAATCTTTGTAACTTTAAAGCAAAAGTTAAAATCCCCTCCCACAATTCGGGGCTCTTAACTGGCTTCACTTATAAGATAGCTCCAAAGAGACATCCTATCTGTTCTATTACATTTGGCATACACAATAGTTATTTTGATAGGTTGGGTAATATGGGATGGGAAATATGAAGATTTTAGAGTGAAGTCCACTCCATGAGAGTTAAACAGCCAAATCGAGTTGGAGTCATTTTCTATGCAAGAATCAAATCTGAATTTCCTTCTGAAATCATCAATCTTCAATTTATCTACTTTTGGTTCTAGACAAGCCAAAATAGACATATTGTGAAGTCTTTTTAATTTTTTCACTCTTTTAACAGCACTCCTTTTAGCAATTCCTCTACTATTCCACGGGATGAAATTTAACATTTAGGCAGGTTATGGGAAGTAAGTTTGCTGCCAGATCTTAAGGCTATTCTTGGGCTAGGGGATCTGTTGTTGGCCTTTTTTATCCTCTTCTTCTTAGTTACAACTTCAGTCCAAATGACATTATCAATAGGGGAATTCTCGGGGATAGGTTGGGGTCCTCTACTATATGAAGGCAGTCTTATCCAGTATCTAATACCTCACATAAATCAGAATTGTTAGTGTCCTCGTTTGTAGCTTCAGTCTAATAGACAGTAGTCTCTAACTGCTTGTAATTGTTATCATAGCAAATCATGCTTTGAGAAAAGGAATTACATACGTGATTTTTGTTTCTTTGAAGTTCTGTATCAGAGACCAAGTCTATATTCGAAGTAGAGTCTATTTGTTGTACAGTTATATGGTTTGTGTAGGTAGGCTTACGTTGCCGAGTAGGCGAATTGGATATTTTGGGGGGGATTTATCCCTCTTAAATGACATTTTTAGTATTGTTACCTGCCTTGTTTTGAGCTGGATAATTTCTTTGGGGGCTTTCATCAGTGAGCTTTCCTTATTTTGGCTGCTCATCATTTTTTCGAATCAGTGCTTGGAATCGGTACTTGTAGGTTTTAGATTTTTCTCCTGTTCTACATTCATTTTAGAATGAGAGACTTCATACCCCTTTTTTCCACAACAATCATAGAACAAAGGGATATTTTCATACTTAACACACTGCCAGAAACCTTTACCTGCTTCCCCATAACCAATCCACACCGTGTGAATTAATGGTTTTTAAAGTCAATTTCGATGCATTGCATACTCTATCCCTTTAATTTATATAACAAACTAACTAAAGAAAAGCATAAAATTACTTTACTTATGAATCTTATTCGATCCAAAAATATTTCTAGGAAAGTTACATGTGCATTTGCGTAGCATCAGAAAAGTGTCATTAATTCAGTCAATATAAATTGAATTATGAGGCATATGGCTAAAGGATCCCCTGACTGGGTTACATCTCCAGCTCTTCTTTCACGGGGTTAGGAATCTCCAGTTTAACTTCATTTATACCATTCACGGAGTGACTGGTAAATGATGCAGCAGTAAATGAGCAGTAGAATAACATTAGTAAAATATAAGCAGTAGAATGCAGCAGTAAAAGATTTTTTCTTATTTAATGACATGACACTACATTTCTAGTGTAATTGGGAAATTGACCATGTATATACAATGTCATCTTGTGAAATTTTTAGCATATCCTAGTATATTAATTTCTAGTAATGTTGTTAACTAATTTAGTCACTTTATTATTCTTGGACAGAAAGAGAAATACGTAGATTCATTTGATGATATGATGATGATGATAGGCATTTGATGTGAATAACAGCGCGGCAATCGAGAAACAGAGAATATCAAGACGATGCAACTATGGATACTCGGCTAATATCGGAGGTAGTCTATACTGACTCCATCTATTATTATTATTATTATTATTATTATTATTATTATTATTATTATTATTATTATTATTATTATTATTATTATTATTATTATTATTATTATTATTGTTATTATTATTATTATTATTATTATTATTATTATTATTATTATTATAAACAAAGGTAGTATATACTGACTCATACGCCAGCCAATAGCTGGGGAAACGATGGATATGCAGAGGAGGTTACACCTGGCTCTCGATGTGGTTTGAACTGATTTTTTAATATTTTCTACTTTATATATCATTAACAAATTCTTGGGGTACATTACAATTTTGTACTACATGAAGGCGACGGGTATTAACTATCTTCATTGTCTTAGCCCTGCTATAGTTCACTGGGATCTTAAATCTCCAAATTTGTTAGTTGACAAAAAATGGACCGTTAAGGTATGAGTCTTAACTACTAACCGCTTATTATATTTTCCATGAAATATTATCGTTAGCCAGTCACAACTTAACCTCATTTTACATATTATGCTCAGGTATGTGATTTTGGGTTGTCGAGATTTAAAGCAAACACTTTCATATCATCAAGATCTGTTGCTGGAACAGTAAGTCTCTCTCTCTGTCTCTCTCTCTCTCTCTCTCTCTCTCTCCCAAGCCAAAACAAAGCCTTTGTCCTAATCTGTGCCAGACCCAAATTATAATGCATGTATACTTCAATGCCAAATATAACCAACTAAATCCAGAAAAAAATTCATGGAATTACTTAAATTTTGAAGTGAATGTGCAACTGATCTTCTAGGCCATACTTGGTGAGAAAAAAATCACCTTAATAAGTATCGTTCTCTCATTTGGACTTGTTCATGGGACAATTTATTAGTGAATGACGAGGTTAATTTTCCTATTTCACATTTATGGAACTACTAATGTTCTGGACGTATGACAATTCTGCTAGGCCTATAAATATGGTATGAATGAAATATTTGCGGAATAAGTTCACTAGTAACCAGTGCGTAAGCAGTATACCTAGTTCATAAGTATTACATATAAGGGCTACACATTTGAATGGAATGACCATATCCTTGGATATTTCTGAATGTAGTCCACACAATTGAGATCTCGTATATATTCCTCGACGTTTTTATAGTTACGTTTTTGTGATATGAGTTCATTCTTGTTAATAACTAATAATTCATTCTTGCTGATAACTAATAATTATCTTTCCAGTCAACAAGTAATTTTTTAATAGGAATAATATCATCTTCATCTTTGATTTGGCTTCAAAAAAATATTTTTGAGTTTTTATTTTGGTGACGTATATCCTTGTTCCTTCATGTTGTGAGCTCCTAATTAATCCAAAATACAAAGGTTGATGGGGCTTGTGACCACGCGACAGCCTTGGAGTGGACTTGGCCCTGCCGAGGTTGATTCTTTTGTTTTTACCAAATTAGAATTAGATTTACTCTTCCTTTACCTTTTAGTATGATGTAAAACCTATTCTATAAAGGGATAAATTCTAGAGTTCTTTTTTGTCCTTTTGTGTCGTGTTCGCCTATTTTAGTATGCTGTCCTAAGCACTCCTCGATGCTATATAAAAACTTGTACTCACCCCATTTGGGGATCATCATATTATATATATATATATATATATATATATATATATATATATATATATATATATATATATATATATATATGGTTTATCCTAATTTGTGCTTACTCTTGTGTGTCAATTGTCGAGTTATGTCAAATTTGAATTAGAGTTATAGGAACCTGCTGATGCTGTTGTTGTAAAACAAAAATCGTAACAACTTCAAATGGCACTCAAGAAATTGTTTCAAATTGAATGGAACGTCGCTCTAGCAGCCCTAGAGTCTATAGAAGACCATGAACTACTTCGTTGCTGAGATGAGACAATCTCTCTACTAGATCACCGCTACAACCCCACTAACGTCGCTTTCATCTCCGACCACTGCCCCTCTTGTTCCCTTGTAGCTGTCGCGACCCTTCCTAAGGGATCATAAACCACCCCCGACCTACACGACGTCCTATGGTTTGTTATGGAGACCTTAACCAAGGAAGACAACTCCCGAGGTTTCATTGAGAGCAGTCGACAAAGGGAAGGGGCCCCTTGACCCTCACGATGAGACCAAAAGCTATGGAATAAGCCCGATAGACTATCCGAAGATACCTTGCGACCTGCAATCCATTCGCAATTCCCAATAGAGGGACCAACGTATGCCCTTCATAAGCGCCGAATAGACCATACCTCTAGTTTCGGGTGCCAACATCATTTTAATAAGGGCCGAGCTCCAATTAAGCTACTGTGACACCCCGACTAATTAAATACTGGGTAGCTACTCCTTTATTAAATTAATTCAAAATGCCAAGTTGGCTCAGTTAATAGCATCACTGTCGAAAACATTTTATTATTTCTAACCACCTAGTATTTAAAAAGTAAGTTGTCAAATTTTAATCTAAGTCTGATTAACATGAAACAAGTGTAATGAAGAATAATAACACCATTCACCATAATGAAGTAAATAGAATAACCAACACATGCTATAAATAAATCTGGAGGAAAGACTCCTCACAACAAATCCCACAACTGAAATAAGTAAGGAAATACTAAATACTGAATTAATACATGCGAGAGTCTGAAAAACTGAAATGGAAATGTCTCTAATAGAATTTGGGCAACATGCCCTACAACTGAGGAATACTGAGTATGGAATCCAAATGATATAAGCATCTAAAAGCAAATCCCTGTAGTTTCCACAAGCAGCTACAGCTCGTCATCTGAGTGAGAATCCTATGCATGGTGTCCTTGTGGCTGGGCACCTAAAATGGTTTTACAAAAAAATAGATTTGAAAACAAACGGGTCAGAGCCCAAATGTGGAGATATTTTAAAAACCTGCAAGTGCTTTAAAAACATTTAAAACAGTATATGCAAAATACATGTTAGGACGTGCTCTCACATGAGATACTCACCTCTCGTCTAACTGTGCACTCCTAACGTTCCTGTACCCATTCATGTGTTAACTCATAACTATCTACTTCTAAAGAGTTTCTAACACTTCTACTCGGTTCACGTTCAATTTCCAATCTTAACAATTAAATAGAGAGTTCTACTTTAATTCTCGGATTCCCAATTATTAACAAAACCATTTATTGATAAAAGTTCCCTTTTTATCTTTTCATAACATTACCATAACTATACTCACAATTAACATAGTAAATTCCTTCTCATTTAACCGTATATTTTCACATCATAAATATACAATACAAGCACCCAAAGGCTAAACTGCGGTGCACACATACTCTGCTATCCATCCCGGTACATCACGTACATAAGGATCACGCATTCCGAATCTCTCAGGAATAGCTCAGATAACAACATCACAAATAGTGGAGGCGAACACAGTCACCATCACATGGGTTACGCACATACCTACGCTCCCATGATCAGCAAACTTATTAACATCCCAATAAGTCCTTCAATGACCTATGTTCATCGAGGTAACCCATCTAAATCCGGGCAACACAAGGATAAGAAGGCCCTAAGCGAACGTAAATCTCCCGTGATAGCAAGTATGGTAGGTATGTCATACACATAAAATTATATACTAAGCATTCACACATCTTAGATATCTCAATATTAATAAAGGTATACTCTACATCATTATACCATTATTCCAAATTCATATATTTCAAGTATCCCGATAATATAGAAATTAAATTGTCGACACGTCTCACGTCGTAGTTTCCTTAAACTTAAAACCTATCTCAAATAGACTATTAAGTTCCCATTATTCTCACATATAACACCTTTACACCTAAGGTCTTTACTTCTGCCCCAAACCTTATTTCATCAATTTATTCAAATTGCACTATTAACCCAAATATTATCTCACATAACGAATTTCATTAATTTAAAATAATTCCTCAAATTGAATTCCAATTAAGGTCCAATCTCATAATCATGCCTACTGGTCTTCCTTAAGGTTAAGGGTATTCACAAGGTCTCCAATTATATCATTCAAGGATTAACACCATTAAAATTTAATTAGAGAAAAACTTTACTCATTCTGGGAAGGTCGATCGATCGACCTTTACCTTCGATCGATCGATGGTGGTCGATCGATCGACTGAAGAACATCGATCGATCGAACGCACCAGGTCTGGTTACGGACTGCTTCGTTTTGCAGTTACCAATTCGTCCAAAAACACCATTTTTAAGCATGAAACTCTAAGACAATGTTACAATATCATCATACTATCATCCTACAACAGTATTAACATTCTAAATCCCATAATTCATCATTTAAAGGCTTTGTTTTAGATCAAAACTACATAAAGACTTCCAGATTTCTTCCTTATTCAAGAACATCAATAAACTACTTCTAAATTCCATTTTTAGATCATCAATGGTTCTGTTTAGAACATAAATTTCGTCCAGAATATTACTACATGCAATCCCTAACATAATTCCAAGCTTTTAACTTCCAATTTATGGGTCTAAATCATCTCCCAAGATTAATTTCGAAAATTCCTAAACATGGAAAAGCATAGCTTGAATCAAATGAATTTAAACCACTTGCCTTAATCTTTCTCTGAATTTGGTGTTGAATCTTGAAAGCTAAGTTGTTCTCCTTCTCTCTTTCTGCAGAATTCTCTTCCTTCTCTCTACAAGTTCTTCCCAAGGTTGATGACAATGGAGGTGATGGAGGTGTGTTTGGTTTTTTGGTAAGTTGGAACTATATTTCAACTTCTCCCGTAGCCCATTAAGTCTCTTAGTGTAGTTAGTGGGTTAAGTGGGTTAAAGAAGAAGTCAGATTTGTATTTCCAATTTTCGTCACTTTTAATTCCCAAAAATACAAAATTACCAAAATGCCCCTATAAGTTACCGGTATGGCCCAATAATGCCCCGGAACCCAAACTTAACCCCCGGCTAGTGTTTTCAGACTATTTCGATCCTTCCGGACGCGTTGGCGCACTCAAAATGACCATACGGGTGATGGAACTAAAATTCACTTTTTAAATATAATAATATATACCGTGACGCGGCGGTTACACGCGTCTCAACAAAATTCCCAAATTGCCGTATTTAAATCTCACGACAATTTCAATATTTCCAATATTCATATATTGCCATATATACACATTCTAATCAAATACTAACTCACATCTCGTTAATATTTTTATCCGGATTAATTTCCAAATTAATACACATTTAATTCAATTAATCCCAAAAATAAATATCACAGAAAATACGGGGTATTACAGCTACCTAGGGTTCCTCTCGACACTTAATCTACATTTTCAGTACCTTCAAATTGGGAAAGAGAACCCTAGTGTGGGTTCAATAACTATCATCCCTTTAGATTGTGTTTTGTGGTTTTGTGAATATCTAGTTTGGTGATGATATCTGACCCAATGTAGATATGGTGCCTTTGACATGCCATTTTACCCAAACCATGAGGATATCGAGCGGATGGAGAGAGAAAAGTGTAGGACGAACCTCTCTTTTTGGAGGACTTGAGTCCTAAAGTACGAACCTGCATTCCTGTTAGAGCAACGTACATATTTATGTGTTATGAGGTTGGTCATAAGATGAATGATTGCTCTTTTCTCGATGTTCGGGACTGGAGGCCTCCCCTTGAAGCCTTGTGCCCCCATTTGAGTGGGAGGAATCCATGTGTTTTGGGACGATGGTTGATGAGGATGAGCTTGGAGAGTTGGGCTAGGATAATTTCAGCCAAGCCTTTGGCTATTGGCCAATGATCCTTCACGGCGGTATTCAGGTAGAGGTGTTCCCGTTTGATGATTGGATGACACCTCCATAGATGACTCGATTCGATCGAGAAGATCTTTGAGTGCAATGACTCGAGGGGAGTAAATTGTGTGTGACTAGTGACAACGGAATTCCAAGGCTGTGCTAAGGTGTGGTGGGATGAGTTAACAAGGAGAAAAAGAGGTTGAGGGTTGCATTCGTGGGAGGTGGTGGGACAATTACTCCAAGAGGCCATTATTCCATGCTCTTATCGTCGAGACCTATTCCTTCTTCGTTATTGATTATGCTGAGAAGTATTAGTTACTTTGCTCCCGCTCGAGTTAGTTTAAACAAGGAGTAGCTACGTTACCTTTAGGGCATATAGCCTTGCATTAGCTGGAATCTTTTGATACTCCATTTAGGGGAAAGCCTTCAATTACACCCTCCGTTTGGTAGAGTATTTTAAATCAGGCGTGCTTCCATATTCTCTCAATGTACCCTCAAATGGCACAAGAGGGGCATACAAAGGCCACATTCAAATGTTATGAGTATGGTCCGACTGAAGAAGAGGTTGGTCCTAGAGAAAGAGAGAGAGAGAGAGAGAGAGAGAGAGAGTACGAGAGAGAGACCTAAAGGGTGGATTATCGAGGCATTAGTGACTTGCCCGATCAGGATGCCTCCACCTCTTTGAGCTCGTGGTTGATCTCTTTTTTAGTGCGTAGGGGCGGAGTGATGTGTCTGATAGGTGTGGGGTATTTGTGTAATTTTCCTTGTGAGCTATTTTGTCCTTTTTTCCTTTTGTTCCTTTACTTGTTTTACCATATTAGTATTAGATTTAATTTTTTTTGTACCTTTTAGTATGATGTCTAGGTTCTAGAGTCTTATGTAGCCCCTTTTGTGTAATTTTCCTTGTGAGCTATTTTGTCCTTTATTCCTTTTGAACATTTACTTGTTTTACGAGATTAGTATTAGATTTACCTTTTTTGTACCATTTGATAAACCTTGATAAACTTAAAGACATATGAAAGGCAATCTTAAATTAAATATAATAAATACAAATAATTATCCTAAGTAATCAATGATAATAATTATACAAAAATTACAAGATAATTTCGCTACCAAATCCTTGGTCTCAACAAACACATCATCTTTAGTTGAATCCTAAAAGGTTCATGTCAAAAGCTTAGGTTAATCAAGTGTAGTTATTAAATTACACATGTTTTTATAGGGCAAATCCAGTGCTCGAGGCTCCTGCTACTGACGGGTACTGGGGGGGTTGGATGTACGCAGTTTTACCCCTACATAAACAGAGAGGTTGTTTTCGCGACTCAAACCTGTGACCTCTAGGTCACAATGGGGCAACCTTACCATTGCTCCAGGTTCAGTAGATAAAGATGAACAAGATAGATTACGACATGAATACCCTCAACATAACATAACTAAAAGTGGAATGGAAATGCAAAAAATAGATAAAGATGAACAAGATAGATTATGACATGAATACCTACAACATAAATAAAAATGAATGAAAATCAATCACCACCGCTAACTATAATAATGGAAGAATAAGGTCTGATATAATAACCCAAAACAATACTGCCAAAATACATGCCAAAACTGATGTCTCAAAACATCCAACATAAAATATAAACCGAGTACAACATCTAATGAGATAGAAGATGAACCTCACATCACTCAAATGCATAAAAATAAAAGATGGAGTTAACACCTACATCTCTAACCGGTGGTGAGTGGGATGATAGCTCGGTGCTCACGAGAGAGGAAGCTAAGTCTGATGTGCCACTGGAGCACCTGGAAACAACGCGATGGGTCAGGCCTACTGCAAGATAAAAAGCCACACAACCTAAATAATAGAGCTAACAACCTACTAGTTCCCATAAATTAAGAGATCGCTAGTATATCCAATAACCCATCATAATATCGTCATAAATAAATTAATACTAGCCCCCAACTAACTACGGGGTCACTAGTACACCAAATCATAAGTTGGGTTAGTCCTCAATTAACGGGGTCATAATACACCAAAATTACCAGTGACTAGCCCCAACTAACTAACGGGGTCACTAACCCGTAAGTCTACCGTTTTTATCAGGCACAGACTAAATGAATCGCAAATAGTCCCAAATTAACTACTGAGGTCACTAGTGCAGATGTCCACCGTTTTTATCTGGTACGGATAAAAAACCAATACAACAAATCCACCCCCATTCATGATAACATCCAAATAGTCATAAAACCATGACTCCATAGGGAGACATGCTAAACTTTAATTATCCATTCCCGTCCCTCTTTGTCATATTAGCCCAATGGAAAATTTTAATTATCCATTCTCGTCCCTCTTTATCATATGAGGCCAATGGAATAATTAATATTTTATGAAGTTTATGTCTTTTATTCCACGTAGTTACATAAAAAAGAATTTGTATGTCATTACAATATTTCCAAAGGGGCAATATTGCTTACACCACGTTTGGGAAGTTTAATCCAATACAAAATATTCAATTTTAGCATTTAGGGCATTTACTAGTTTATGTAGGGGTGAGCAATATAGGCAAACCAACACCTGTAACTTATCTCAAATATCATACGTGAGCCAATTTCCAAATCCAATTTAATGACATAGTTCCAGGGTCGATTTACGGGTCAAACCCACGAGTTTGATGGGTTTGGTGAAGAAACTTTGTTTCTAATACTGTCCAACATCCTTGTGATTTGCAGGAACCATGAATGCAACCATTCAATATTGATAATTAATAGTCAGAATTTACCTGTTCTTGCTTCCAATTGTTTCAACGAGGGAATCATTTGCACATTATTTTCATGCTCTCTTATTTTTTGTGAACGAAAACCTCTGATTAATACGGACTTTTGGAATGTCCACTTGGTGAATTTAAGTCCTTGAACTCTAATAATCTATGAATGCATCTTTAGTTCACATCATCTCCTCCGTTTTTGATTAGTATATGATCATTGGGTAAAAGTTACATTGCAGATCTTATGGGCACTTCCCTTTCCAAATCTGGCAACTAAAAAAAGAAAAAGTATCTCACTATTGCCGATTAATATGGTCGGGTGTGGTTTATCATCGTTCATACAACGTCTTTTATAATGATCACCAATCAGCTCTATGCATTTATATTTGTCAGGAAGAGAATGAAAATATCCAGCGGCAACTTGATACAATTATGTGTTCAAAAAGGTAGAATTCACAGATGATGACTGATAAAGCGACATCAGATTTTTCTACTGTCACCAATCCTCCAGTTTTGCGGTGTATTATGTTTTGTGTGTAGTGTTTTCTAATTGGTAAAAATGGGTATTACCTTGACATGATCTAATTATTGGTCAAGATATAATCGAGTTACACTGGGAGAGAAAACTTGCATAATGTTGTTCACAGTTGAAGCTTGATACTCTATCAATCTCAAATTAAGAGGCACATTTTAAGGGTCGTGGATTGAAAACAATGTACTAAATTTTGGGACACATAAATAACTTTAGTTCTTGATCATATATTAATTTGAAATTAATGTTCTATTAAAGAGCTTGTGATGTATGTTGTGAAACATTAATAAATTGCAACCACAACCTAACTTGGATGAAATGCAACAACCCAAGTTTTTGGTAGTTGCCCTTGAAAAGAAACAAAAATCGCTTATGTTCATGCTTCCGCGTATTTATGTCAAGCTCTTGGGGCAGTATTAGTGTAGTGTGTGGTATGGATTTGATTGAGGATTACAATTAGGATCTTGTTGAGACAAGGTGGAAATTGTAGATCAGTCACAACCTGCATCCTCGACCCATGTCGCTCCAACTTGATTTGTAATTGTTATTTTATTTTAGTATTTTTTTACGCTAGTAGAACAAGGAATATTCCATACATCATTAGATTGGCTAGTTTGGTATTCTATTCAAACTAGGGTGACTTAGCCACCAAGTTCATTAAGCCTAGTTAATATATTGTATTCTTCCCATTGTATTATAAACTTGATATATTGAATGAGATTTTTTAGAGAGGAAAGTCTTGTTTCTTGATTTGTGTGAACTTGCTTCCACATATTTATCTCATAATGAGAAGTGAAAATTAGCAAAACGAATAAAGTATTCAATCCTAATCTTCATATAAGCTTACCCAAAACAAAATATAATGCAAAAAAAAAAAAATGCATGTTCCTCTCTCTTCAGTCGATCCATGTAGATTTTCCTTCATCTCCAAACACATCCTCCCCCATCCCCACCCCACCCCACCCATACGAAAGCTTGCCCTCAAGCTCAAAGGTGTAATACTTCAGCTTCAAGTGAAATCAGAACAACTTTGGCCTTGAGCACATCCCAAGTCTATTTTGACCTTGTAGCCTTCTTAAGCAGTGGCTTGTTCGTTGTTCCCTTGATTCTGTAAGGTATTCCCGGATGACAAAGGTGAAGGCGGTCAGGGTATTAGGTCACCGCATCAAGTTTTGCTAGAGAGTTTTCACCCTAGCAAAGAGATCATAGTCAGTTCTTTGGGTTCGACATATCCAAGTTTGCACTGGTACCTCCCGATTTTCACCCCTTTTGATTACATTCCACCACGCCTTAGCGTAGCCTTGGACTCGGCAATTACTAGTCTCACATTTGATGTGTAGTTGGGAGCGGAAGCCATTTTAATGAAACTATACAACAAAAACAAAAACATTTAGAGAGCAATGTCCCAATTTACCCTTTCTCATTCATCTCTCTAAATAAAGTAGTCCTTACAATAGGAATGGAGCCCCTATTTATGGGGTGGAATAATGGAGAGGCTTCTAGAAGGATGTTGTCATAGTGGTCCTCACAACAACATCATCATCATTTATAGGCCAAGGGCCGAATTTTCTTTTCTCATTCATCTCTCAAGATAAAGCAGTCATTACAACAAGTATGAACCGCCTATTTATAGAGTACAATGGAATGATGGAGAGGCTTCTAGAGGATGATGTCACAAGATAGTGGTCCTCATGGGTGACATCATCATTCTAGAAGGTTCTCAAAATATCTAAGGACAGAAGTACAAAAATATCCCTCAAAGCTCATGCTCCTGCATCACATTTCACTTCGGTCACGCCCTTGTACTTAAAACATCTTTTCCATAGAATCTAGCCTATTAGGGTCCTTTTGGTTGCATATAGGCAAAAGAGTGGGCATGGCAAAATTTGCCTAGGAAAATTTTGCCTAGTTTTTTTCACATGACGCTATCAAACAACCATTAGGCGAAATTAAAGTCAATCCAATTAATTTATTTAAAAACAGTTTTTATATTATATTCAAAAATGTTAAAAACAGTTTTTACAATATTTTTATATTACGATTTTTTAAAAAAATTGTAAAACATTTTCTTAACAATTTTTTCTAATATTAAAACCAGTTTTCAAAACATTACAAAACAGTTTTTAAATATTTATAACAGTTTTTTTAAGTATTTAAAACAGTTTTTAAAATTTTTTGTTAAAACTTTAAAACTATTTTTATAATATATTCACAAGAGTTTTTAAGAATGTTATAAACAGTTTTTACAATATTTTGTTAATACGGTTTTTAAAAAAAATTGTAAAACATTTTCTTAACAATTTTTTATAATATTAAAAACAGTTTTTAAAACATTGCAAAATAATTTTTAAATATTCATAACAATTTTTTAATTATTTAATACAGTTTTCAAATTATTTTTTAAAACATTAAAACCGTTTAAGAAGTTGGCAAATTTGTTAGCAAATATTTCCCACTCAAATAGGTAAGCAAAATTTGCCCACAGATTATGCATAGGAGGTGTTGTACATTGGCAAATAATGCCTAGCAAAATTATGCAACCAAACAGTCAAAATGTGGGCAAATTTTCATATTTGTCAACTTTTTGGCATTTGCCTAGGCAAATTTGGCCAACCAAACGGACCATTAATGAACGCGTTTGTATCCATATTCCCATTACAGTTCGGGTCATCTGCACGCCTATTGTTGTGCATTCCCTTCTCAAGCAAAAGAAGATTTGTGAGTGGGTTATCTTGATCATCCACCTATAAGAAGGTACAATAATATTAATCTTTCGAGGAATCATCATCAATGTCAACATGGTTTAGAGCACAAGTCATCGCGGTCATGGATTGCAATGGGAGGCACACACACGACACCATTCGAACAACCTTTGCAATTATTAATTAGAACGAATTATTGGTTGTTTGTACTTTTTTCATTCCTCTTGTTGGGGCTTCTGAAGATCCCCTTATCATTTGAAAGTTGTGTAATAACGAAGCGAAGGGTTGTGTCACCACCAAATCTAAAAAAGTGACCTGAAACCAATGCGGAGTTGTGGTTTGTTGAATCAACTTACATAGCCCTCATCTAATTGACAGTGTGTTTGTGAACTCAAGTTACATGCTTTGGAATTGGGATATTTCACCCTGAATGGATATAAATGAAAGATAAGCCTATATTTATAAGAGAGGCAGAGAGATACTCTGATAAGGAACTTACAAGAAAGAAAGGAAATAAGAAGATATTTTATGTTAATAAGGGTGTATCATGATCATGCTCTCCATGGCAGATTTATTTAGAGAAAAATTCAAGAACTTTTTTTGAGAAAGAAGAGCTGTGGGAGAAAATCAAATTCATTGCGTCTCATTGGGAATTTATATTTCCAAAGAATTTAAAGGGACTGAAAGATTTAGATATTGTAAACAAATAGAGGGTTGTTATCTCTGTTTGAAAATCTTTCGTGGGAGACGTGTATACTCTAGGTTTTGTAATCCGTAATCATGTATTTTTTTATGTATAAACAATAAGAGTTTGGTTCTTATTAAAAAAAGAAGAAATAAGGTAAGGAAATAAAGATAAAAAAGATGGATAAAAATTTATATCGTAACATACTTTGAAGCTCTCCCGAAATAAAGATTATGCTGAAAATGGAAGGAAATAAATAGATAGATAAAAAGACTACATTTTCCTCTCTCGTGTGCCAACCCTGTGGGTCTCCTTACCCTCATACGTGTCTGGTGACTTTCAAATAATGGCTGAGAGCATCTCTTGTAGGAGTAGTGAACTTTACAGTAAGTGCATGTATTTTTTTTCTCCAACAACAGTGTAAACAACTCTGCCAAGTGTAAATGACAGTGACAACTCAACTAAGTGTAAATTAAAGGTACAAAATGCACCTTGAATATACAAAGCACTATCAGCGATTATACATCTTTTCTTTTAGATGTCCGATTAGTTTGAAAGTTCGGACAGGTCAAATGTAGACCAATAGATATTCCCGTAATGAAGAGTAATTTAGTTAGTATTGATGGTAATGGTAAGGGTAGAGCTATACCTAAATAGTGATATTGTAAAAAAGGACATGATATCAGGTAGTTTAACTGAGGATATTGCATTGAATAGCAGAATAGAAAAATAGGATTCATGTAGCCCCAAATAATTGGGAAAAGGCTTTATTGAGCTGAGTTTAGATTAGTATGAAAGTAACATTTGTTAGCAAATGAGATCCACTTTTGATAATTTATTCTTGAAAAAAATTGTTTAAGTTTACCCATTTTTGATATGTTGGTATCTTATTGGTCCTTTTCAATTTTGACACCAAAAGTCGACAGAAAACCATTGGAGTACAAACTAAAGTAGTGTAAATTTTTAGTTCAAAACCTACTTTACCCAAGATTTAAACCAAAGTTGTACACTACCACTGAAGATACTCTTAATTTGACACGAATGGGTATATATGAAGAAATAATTACAATTAGGTCCCTTACAAGCAATTTTATTGCTCTAAAAAAATTTAACACCTAGGTCCCTCAAACACTAATTTACATAATACCCTTTTATTTTTAAAAATCCGCGCTAGCAGCACCCACCCCACTGTCGGAGCTCCGACGACTATCACTAGAGCTTCGACGAGGCTTCTCGGAGCTCCCGAAGGAGGGGGGGGGGGGGCGCTAGCGCAGACTTTTGAAAATAAAAGTATATTGGGTAGATGTTGTTTAAGACACCTACGCATTTAAAGAAAAATACTCCGGTTTGAGTAATAAAATTGCTTGCGAGGAACCCAAGTGTAAATGTCCCATATATGAATTGCATAAATCATGTTAATACTTGCTTCGATTTTATATAGAAAAATCAAAAAATCAAACAGGCGAACAAAAAACACAAGTGAGGGTTGCGTTAGAAACACCTGTCTCGTTTCCGAAACTCTCTTGTCTAAACTGTTAAACTGTTTTTTAATTTCTCTTAGGTGGCACAACTACAAAAAAAATATTTTCATGTTTTGCAGCTGCAGACAATCAAGTGGGTCTGAACCCCAAAACCACTAATTGTGTTGTACCAGCATATCGCAGGTTAGTAAGCTTTTCCAAAATCGTATTAACTAAATCGATTCATTATTTTTCGTTCTCATTTTGACAAAAAAATGATACTTTGGCAGGGCGAAAGTTCGAGGGGTTCTTTTGCAAGATACAGAAGATGATATCGATAATTAGAAGCATTTGTCGCCACCATATTCCATGGAGGATATACATATCAGTTACAATAGCTCACGGGGTTAGTTATATATATGTCATAGCAAAAGGGTTGTTTCCAACAAATTATCTCTACACTAGGTACATTGAATTGTTGTGCATGAATGTACCAAAACTGTTACTAATATAACTACAGTATTCACATATTTTAGATGCACTGTCATTTTGATGACAGATTTTTGGATGATAGTTCTAGGATTGTGGCTCAGTTACAATATGGAAGGGTTCTAATTGAATGGGATTGACGAAATATTCGGTTTCACAACGAGATTTCTCCATTTGGGAAATAGTTCGCAATGGCAAATTAGCATTTTCTTCAAATCTTTTTAAATATTATTGTTTAAAGGACTTAGTCTTGGATGAAATGTTTTGAATCTTGGATATTCTTCTCTTGAACATGGGTGGACCTATGTATATGTAGGGCCTTTGGGGGTGGGGTGGGTGGGTTATGTGCGCATCTGTGTTTTTGGTGGTGTTTTCTAACAGACAATGCCCGTGTTCTAAATTGTCACAATTTAAATCCGTGATGAAATCTGTTCTTAGAATTCTACTTGTCACATATATCATGTTTTTTGACCCATGACAATTATTGTCCATTAATTTCTAACTGATTCATTCACGACATTTTTTATGATTTATCTCTAACGTTAGAAAAATTCATTTTAGTTTTATTGCTCTAAGAAATTCGTTTTGGTTTCTAGTAATGATAAATCTCGTCACGGATATGAAGTACGATAATAATAAATACAACAATTTTTGTGACAATAATTTTAGTCTGTTAGTCCTTAGCAAAATTCTAAAAGTTACAAATGCCTGGTGGTGACATGGCCCATATTACTCTCTAAATACTTCCTCCCATAATACCTTATTTGCTTACTATATTCTACTTTGTTGCCTCATTTGTACTTAATCGAGAAAACCATAGAAGAAATACAATTTCTACCTTTATGAAAATATTGTTGGAAAAAAAAGGGTGTGAACATAATTACATATTTGCTTTAAAGAAATGCTTCTTTTAACATAATAACATATTTGCAGCCACACTATAAATGCTGGTTAGGATTTAACATAATTACATGTTTGCCAAATCTCAGGCTTTGGCAAGTGCTTTATTTTTCAAAATAGTTTATCATTTACAAGAAGTAACAATTTTTACTGCACGAAGTTTCTATACATTTAAAGATTTTTCAATTTTTCATAATCGCCAAATTTATAAGATAGTTATATATAGTTGAGATATGAATGTTTAGATTGATTTGTGGTAAAATTCAAAAGGTTAAAGTTAGAATTGAATAAATTCTTGAAACGACAAAAGTAGCTATGATTGAAGATAAATTGAGAGAAAATCGACTTAGATGGTTTGGACACGTTAAGTATAGATCGACGGATGTTCCCGTAAGGAAGAGTGATTTGATTAGTATTGATGGTAACGCACGGGATAGAGGTATGTCTAAATTTACTTTGTGGAATATTGTAAAAAATGATATGATATCATGTAATTTAATCGAAAATATTGCGTCGAATAGCGCTGAATGGAAAAATAAGATTCATGAATAATTGAGAAAATGTTTTGTTAACTTGAATTGCATAGATAGTTATATATATAAAAAATGAAATATATAAGGGTTGTGATGAACTAACATCTTTTTGTATCTTCCATCATAGTGTCACTTCATAAACACTGTATAGTGTATTTTAAAGCAAGATGTGGTGATAAAGATAAAATAAGGGGTACTTTTTAACACAACACAATCTTTCTCCCCCTTTAAAAAACAAGCCTCTATGTGAGGCATCAAAGACCTCTACGTGAAGAATCAAATATCAAGGACATCTATGCATGGTACCAAATCCTTTGTGAGCTATTAACAACTCACTATTCACTATTCAGCCCCATTTTACTCCCGCATCAAGGTATTTAAACCATCTCCAAGGCATTTGACAATTTTGTCCCATTAAAAAATTAGTGCAATTAAACGACATTAAGTAAAAAAATGACGAAAGATAATGAAACATATGACAACCCCTATTTCTCACAAATTACATGGTAAATTTTAGACACAAAATATAAGAGTTATCTAACATTATATCATTTATAGCATGCAAGAAAAATTTCGAAGACAATAATGGAAATATGATAAAGGATAATGTAACTATAATTCGAAAATGTCCCAATAGGATATACAAAACCCACAAAACACAAGTGTCCTCGAATTTAACTTGAAACCCACTCGATGATCCATAAACAGAAGTCCAAACCTAAGCTTTTGAAAGCTAACCCTGCTAGGATTAACGACCTCGAACCTATTGAGATTATTAAAATGTTGTATAACTCAAGTGCAAGCTAATCCCAAAAGAGTTGTGCCGATCTTCTTTACCACATATGGCCCCGTCCAGTTGGGACGGAACTTGCCTCGGGGATCCCATATGGGTTATAAGAACTCTTTAACACTAGGTATCCTTCTTTGATTCCTTTGTCTTTAACTTTCTTGCTAAATGCCTCGACGATCCATTTGTGGTCGCATTGCATGTGATAATGTGCTAGTAATCTTTTTTCGTCAATCGGCCTCGGAGATTTAGTTTTCCAACAGTACCTTTATTGAGGGAATTTCCATCTCAATTGGGAACATTAGGGGTGCACACGGTTCGGTTTGGATCGGTTTTGAGACTAATCCGAGAACCGAACCGAGATGGATCGATTCCAAATTTTTGGAACTGGAACCGAACCGACAGTTATGCAGAACCGAACCAACGGTTCTCAGATCGGATCGGATTGGTTTTTGGTTCCAAAGTCATATTTCAAATTGAGTGAAATCTTAAGATTAATGTATTTCATAAATAATTTTTTTAAGATCAAAATTAATTTTGATACTCAATAACATAAGTTAGAAACTAAGGTAATCACAAAAATATAAATTACAAGTGTTAAATATACAAAATAAATATGTATGTAATTATAAATCGGTTCGATTTTCGGGTTGGATTGGTTGTTTTTCCCTAGAACTGTGAACTGAACCGAAGTATCGGTTTTGTTTTTTTTAGAACAAGAACTGAACCATTGAGCAAAAAAAACGATCCAAACTGAACCAATGTAGTCGGTTTGGTTCGGTTTATCGGATTTTCGATTTCGTTGTGCACCCCTAGTTTCCATCCCATATACAAGAGAGAACGGTGTGGCTCTGGTAGCTATTCTGATAGTAGTTCGATATCCCCATAACACATACGAATTACGATTAGCCCAGTCTCGATACCCTTGAAACATCTTGCTCAATATTACTTTCAAGTTCTTATTTTCCGATTTTACGATGCCATTGGTCTGAGCGCAATATGGAGATAACTTGTATCTTTGAATTCCGTATTCTTCGACAAGCTTGATAACCTCTGGCTTGAAGTGCATTCTATTATAGGAGATTAACTTAAATGGTACACCATATTTTCAAATGATATTCTTTTGTATTAATTGGTCCATTTTCTTGGCATTCAGTACAATGTATGAATCTTCTTCAACCCACTTAGTGAACCAATCTAAGGCTACCAGGATGAACTCGTGGCCATTGGATGCTTTCAGATTTACCTTCTTAATGATATCAATTCCCCAAGTTGAAAATAGCCAAAGTGATGTCACGTTGTACTATTCCCTCGAAGGTAGGTGCTGTAAATTTATGAATCCTTGGCATTTAGAATACTTTTGGATGTATTTGTTGCAATCATGCTGAAGGGTGATCTCGTAATACCATGAGTGAATACTCTTTTTGGCTAGCATGTGACCACTCATGTGAGGGACACACTCTCATTCGTGGATTTATTCCATCACCTTTTCTGCTTCGCTCTCATCGAGACATCATAAACGTGTGCTAGGATTAACATGCATAAACATATCCTTAGTTGATTTAATATCATTGTTATGCTTTATTAATTCGCATGATTCATGTATTGACACCTTATGCACAATAGGAATTTTACTTGCGTAATTGTTAAAAGTTAAATGACTCAATAAATTTAAAGATGTATATATGTACCTACCATGTAAGCTTTGTGTTCTCTTTCCTATGTTGAGTGATGTATACACTTATTCATTATTCTTTAAAAAAATATTTTAAGTCATTGATAATCTCAATATCTTTGTTTTGACTGACTAAAGAATGCTGATATGATCTTTTACGAAACAAAAGAAAAATAAAAAATCATGTTTTAACCTAACTTTTGATCAAATGAAATTCATTTCATCATTTCATTTGTTTCACCAACATCCTGAAAATTGATTCGAAAAATAAATGCAATGTGAAATAAGGACGAAAAAAAATAAAAGAAGAGAAGAAAATATAGAAAAAAATGAAAAGAAAAATATAAATAAAGAATTAAAAAGAGCAAATAATTCCAATAAAAAGAAGAGAAAAAAAAAGTAACTCTTCAAAGTTCATCATTTCTTCAAAACTACCAAATTATTTTGAGGTGATGACCGTTACCACCTGTTCATACATTTTCCATTCTAAAAAGTCCTTAAAAGATCATGGGGATAACATGATTTTATATATTGAAAAGATAACATTTTCACATTATTTTGAAACCACTATCCTTTCATGAGATTACGTTTTATCGTTTTATATAAGCGTCTTTCATCACTGGCATATGTAAGGCTTTGTTTTCAAGTACAATTACTCTTTATGCCTACATATCCTATATATCCTGAGTGACTCAAACTAATTTCATAGTGCTTTCATTTTTTAGCATAATGATCGGCGGGAATTGAACTAGTGCGCTTCATTATAAACATCGAGTCACTAAAAACTATCATACAATTTCACTTATCAATCTTTGTGATGCACACCACACACTCGATCAATATTTGAATATCATGAATTGATTTAACATAATTGTCATAGTAAATAAAGTATTAGAGAAATCTCCTATACCTGAGCTAGTGTATATATAAGAGGTATTTGATGAGATTAATCTTCAAAACAACTTTAAAACAACTCCCGCTTCCTGCAAAAAATATAATAACCCACTATTACACTTTCCTCCTCAAGCATCTCGACAATAATATAAAAATAAAAATTTTAAGACTATAGTTTAATTTACTGATAAAAAAGGCCTAAATTTTAATGAAATGGTGTGTGTGTGTGTGTGTGTGTGTATGTGTGTGTGTGTGTGTGTATGTGTGTGTATGTGTGTGTGTGTGTGTGTGTGTGTGTGTGTGTGTGAGAGAGAGAGAGAGAGATTAAATCATTAGATTAATTCCCATGTGTTGAATCGTTAGAACAAAACACACACATAAGTGCTCCTTATAGGAGACTGTATGCATATTAGGCCGTCAATTTTTAAAAATAGTAAAAAATAAAATTTTGAATGTATTGTTTGAAGATGCTCTACTTAATGAGGTGATCATCTACAAAAAAAATCATCAAAAAATTCAATCCAAAGGTGGGTTTACATGATCATCAAAAGTTTCAATGGTTAAAAATACATATATTCATTTATTTTGCATATCATTTTTCTAAAATAGTAAAAAAAATAATTTTTGTAATGAAACATTTTGTAGATGATATCCACCGTGAGATCATTTACAAAAAGTTGTATCGGAAAATCTATTTTTTGTTATTTAAAAAAAATAATTTGAACCAAGGTATGTATATAAGAGGTTATTAAAAAAAACTCTTTTATGTGTAGGTGTGTTTGTGTGTGTGTGTGTGTATATATATATATATATATATATATATTAATAAGAAAATTATACAACACAGACACAGTTGCGAGGGTTGAAAAACTATTAATATATAACTATACTAATGTGTCCATAGTTGAAAGTTAAATGTTTTTTAATTTAAAATTGTGCGTGATAAATGCACTCCTTAAAAAATGTTGATTAAACAACTTTTACACGGTGACTTTATGAGTAGTGAAAAAATTGGTCAGCTAAGGGTCAAGTTTCCGTATCGTGCGCATCTGCACTTTTGGTCCAAAATTTATTAGGTTTTGCATGTTAAACCGACTGGCCATTTACTCTCCTTCAAATTCCAATCCTTGTGGATCAAGTCACCGCCTCTGGGATCCTTATATATACACAATGGAAATGAAGCCCTAGCTTGTTCAAACATCTGTTAAAAAATAAACTTATGCGAGACACATAAACGACAATGGCATCACAACATGTTTACATTACCCATGTGATCGTTGCCAACATACTCAAGCGCCTTCCATGTAAGTCGTTGCTTCAGTTTAAGTCCGTATGCCAGGTGTGGCATTGTGTAATCTCCGATCCAGGATTTTTCACTCGAGAATCCGTCCTTGTTTTGGCGGATCCCAGATGATTTAGGTCCTTTTACTCTATTGATGATCAAACATCTCTCCAAGTTGTTCCCAAACCCTCCACACACTAATGGCATCTCATTACAACAAAGGCTTCTGTCGTCTCTTTTTTTCCAACTCGTGTAATGGTTTGATTCTTGTAGGTTGTGACAACTCTCTCTTTTTGTCTAACCCATTAACTAGATTCTTTCAAAAAGTGTTGACACTTGATCGCTTGCTTGATGATGGATACATCGTCTTATCGGGACTTTGTTATGACCCCTCCATTGCTGATTACAAGGCCCTAATATGGCTTTTACATTACGGTGGAGAGTTTCTCATAGTAGCTACTTTGAAGGGAAAACGATGGACTGAGGTCAACTTCCCTTTTGGCTTCGACTTTTCGGTTAACGGTCCAGTAGTCAATGGACACCTTCATTGGGCTGTTACTAAGGAACATACATATCACTTTTCTATAGATAGAATAAGAATAATTGTACGTTTTGATCCGGTGGATTCAAAGTTTGAGCAGTTTCCAATCCCAAAACCCAAGTACAGGGAAGACAATGCAATTATTGGTTTGGGAGTTTTAGACGGATGCCTTTGTTTGTCACGCTCCAACAATCAAAGTGATTTTGAATGTAATTTTGAGATACTCGTAATGAAAGAGTATGGTGTGGTGGAATCCTAGACTACTATGTTCGTCGTATCAAATTTCAACCTAAATCCTTATTATGGATTCTTGATTCCATTGATCCTTACAAGGAATGGAGAAATTTTATTTTGTATTAACAACGAGGAAATAATAGCTTATGACCCTTCAAAATTTTCGTGTAGGATTGTTCCATTCCCGGACAGTTTCGACCATCTCTATCTATCTACAATTTCATTGGTGCAAATTCTAGTTTCCCCAGTAGGATACTACTGGAATAGTACGGAACACCGAAAATATGGTGACTTTTAGTAGATGGGGATAAATTTGGTATACATCTAAGCTCTACATTTGACTCTATTTCATCTGATTTGTATGATAGTGCATTAGTTATATTTGGCTTTTACACATTTGAGATACTACGCAGAGTTTCTTTGTTAATAATTAAAAAGAAAATGGACTTGAAGTTTGAGACTCATGTTTTAGAATTTGATTTCTGTTTGAAATTCTACTTCCAACTGAAATTTTTTGCTTTACAAGTTATATCCACTGTTATGTGATATTGTTTGTGCAGAGTATGTCTCTGATTGAAAAGAAAGCTCATCACACTATATGTACTTTGTTATTCTATGAGATATGGTTCATATATATGATTGGGTGGCACTAATAAATGTTAGACTTTTTCTTGGGTCATTGTGTGACTTCGGTACCTTGTATGGATGTGTCTTTTTGATGAGTTTATTCTAATGATTTTCTAGCCCGTGGAAAAGATTTAATTCTAGAAACAACAGGCATAGCTTAGTTCCAAATGGTGTTATTATCATATAGTAAAACTTTTAAGAGGACTACCAGTTGTTGTCTTAAAAACTGTGATCAATTTAAACCACGCCTAATGTTTGTAGGTATAAGCATTTCAATATATATCCTGCATTGTTAGAGAGAAGTTACAAAATAATACAGAACACAAGAAATGTAAAAACATAACTAGGGTGTGAAGTATTAAACCATCGGTCTCTCTAAATTCTAAGCTCTCGTTCATGAGTTTTTGTGAATCACAGGTGTCAATTCAATCAATATCCTGCAAGTGTTTGAATCACAAGTGTTAATTCTATTCCTAATTTTTAGACTTTTTTTTGTGAATTTAACAATTTGAGATCCTAGGAATACACAAAAACTTCAACCAAACAGACAATACTTTGCAAAATTTGTGTGCCAAAACAACAACTAATTTTCTGTAGATGGACAGGCGCCTGGGTCTATGACAACAACGAGATTTCTAGAAATGGTCAAACATCTGTTGGGCATTCTTAATTGTACTAGCAGCTGGGAATTAATGAGGTTTTTTAGGTGGTTTTAATATGTAATCTTAGGGTATAAACATGACATTATGGTTTATTTTGACCCAACTTTTTTAGATTTTTATTGACATTGAATAAGAATCTTCAGTGAAAGAGCAAGGTTCTAAAAAACGCGGGGCGTGATTGAGGCGTGGAGGCCAAGCCTTAAGCCTTAGAAGCCTAGGCGGGCCTTGGCGTAAAAAGGCGTGAAAAGGCATTTAGGCCTTCTTAATATATTTTAATATTTTTTAACCATAACAAGGCTATTAAAATACAAAAATTGCACATATCATAAAAATATGTCTGAATATATGCAAATTAAAATACTATCTGATTATTTTGGATAAGATAATGGTCCGATTTGTAAACAAATTCTTTAAAAGGCGACATCGTTTCACTAAGGCATTGTTATTTTTAGAAAAAAGTGCGTCGTAAGGGTTTGACCAAGAATAAGGCGTGAAAAGCGTAAGGCGAGGCGTTTCTCCCAAGCCTTAAGCCTAGGCGGGTTTTTTAGAACAGGGTGAAAGAGGCATTGAGGAAAAAGCATTAGAGTTTTCTAACTTTTATTTCACATAAGAGATTGAGTGGACTGGGTGAGAGTGTGCGTAGCTCGTGCGCATTCTAACCACTATACCTGACATCCTCATGTATTGGACTATGTCAGGTGCATTTAAGAAAATGTTATTTTACCGAATCACAATAGAGCTCGTGTTCATTTTTTGTGTTTTTGGCTTTTTATGGACTCGTAGTATAAGTTAGGTACACACAATGAAGAGGATAATATACAGAAGCTTCTGAAACCGAGGGAAAGAAACAAAAACTTGATTTTGTCAAGTGTAAGAAGCATCACTACAACTACAAGAATTAACTAATAATTCTAGTGGCAAAAATATGTGGATCTTATAGATTCTTAATCAAGTCACCTGGCTGAAATGGAAAATTGATACAAAGATTGAACAATTGATCCAGAAAAAAATGGGTTTTCAACAAAATATTAAAATTAGACAAACAATGGAAAGATAGAAATCGATCCATACAAACATGGATTTTTAATTAAATTAAACAACTAAACAATGTGCATATAGTTAAGTATATATTTGTTAGGTGTAACTCTCATTATTGTCCCATACGCTCTTACTCTCTCTCTCTCTCCATGGGGACCCGTCTCTTCTATCTATCTCCTCATTTTTTTCCAATTTTGATTGACGAAAGCTTGTTACTTGTTTGCTCACATAAAATCAAAGCCCCAATTATCGTGGCTCGAATTGTTAAGGGTATGAAATCTGCCTCAAATTGTCACCACCGTTGAAGACTTCAATAAGAGGATGATTGTCACTTGTGGGATTACAAATCCATTGGGAAAGCTGCTTTAAATCAACTTTAAACTTTAGGAATGTATAAAGATTTTGAGGATCCTTCGTCTGATCAATTTTGGCTGCAAATAAAGGCAATTGACATTAAGGGAAGATCGAATTGCAAAAAAGGAAAACAAGACGTAATTTGTGATTGGGAGCATATTAGTATGATATGATAAATTTAGCATGCGAGAGTTTCCATGCAGATCCTACTATGTATGATCAAGGAGTACCTTGGGGTTTGATGCTATATGGAAATGCTACGAGGATGGGTTAAACTACATTTGGGTTGAGTTAAAAGAATTTACACTTTTCTCTATAGACAACTCCATTATAAATGCGATTAAATTCAAATGACAGTTACCAAATCCAGTGCTGACTAAACCCACAAATCAAGGTATCAAAGCCATTACGCTTTTCTCTACAGTGTTGATGAAATCCACAAATCAAGGCAATCAAATTTTCCTGGTTAAATTTAACTCAGTCAGGTACCAATGATTTGGAATACTTCAATTGACTTGGTAGCAGTTTGATGGTCTAGTCATTGTTCTACAACATCTGGAAAATATAACCCTATAAGCATATAGACCTAAGTACAAGGATTAAAAATAAGAATAAAATTATAATGGAGTTATACACAATTGATGACCCCTGCCTTGTGAGTGTGGCAAGTAGATGTGATAGCCAAGGCAATGGTAAGAGTCTCAGTAGGTGTTTTGTTAACACATCGATGTTCAAATAAGTCCATACAGTAAATAAGGCAGTCATCTCTATTTATATTGAGAAACACTAAAAATCATGTTGGAAAAATATTAAGTGTAACACTATTTGGTGACATAGTAGTATCACAAACCAATACAATTTCTAAAAATGTGTGAAACTGTGACTTAGAGAGAAAGTAACAATTTATGTTTGTATGTGATACAATTTAAAGAAAAAAACCATTCCACTTGATATTTTCTCGTCACTGATCGCGTTAAACCCCTATATGTCATAAGAATTTTGAAAAAATAACTACAGTTCTTATCATGGGAATTGAGGAAGAGTGGCTCTTGGTAGACTACCTATGAAATTAATTACCAATAAATTAGTGGCCACGGTCGTTTAGTATTCTGGCAGCACATATTAGTGTAGGTTTACATTTAGACCATTTGTAAAAGATTGTGGTGTGTATAGTTGTGGGTTTTTTGAGGATATGGATCGAGAGTTTATTTATGAGAAGTTTGATGACCTTGATGTTTTCAAGGGTTTGAAGACTAATGCGTTGGTTCTCTTTGCTCACGATCTATTGCCCATTTTCAAAAAAAAAAAATTCAAATATTTGCATCAATAGAGTATGGACACACATCTAAATAATGAGTCCTGCTTATATGTAAAAGAAAACTAAAAAATCAAATTTTTACCTATTGAAAATCATACTCTCTAATATGAAGAAACATAAAGAAAAATTTAATACACACCTCTTTTCCAAGTTATACCATGTTATCATAAAGCTTCAAGATTTTCTTTTGCCTACAATTTGTGACACCCCACCTAATAAAATACCGGGCGATCATTCCTATATCAAATTATGACAGGAGTCTCATATTGATCATTCTTAGCATCACTGTCGAAAGTCCATTTAATTACTAATAACCTATTAGGACGGTGTCAAAATTTTACTTAACTAATCTTTTTGAACGAATATAATTAAAACATCCACACAGTTTATACGTAAATGAAACTGAAATGAAATGAAATAATCGAACACTCGGTCAAAATGTACAACCATATCGAATGATGCTCTAAAAGAATAAATAAATGCAATTGGACCTTTGGCCCGAATATTTATACAGTACTACTATCTAGAGTACAAGAATGGAAGCGTCTATCAAAACCTGCACGCATCTACAGCTGCTGCAGCTGACGTCTGACTCGAAGGAAGTGCCATCCAGGCGTCCCTGTGTCCGGACACCTATATATAGAGCCCGAGTTTTGAAAATATTTAGCAAGTGCATAAATGCCTTATTTTTAGAAAAAGGTTTTATCTCATATTTAAATTTGGTATCGCACTCCCATGAGATACCCTCACCTCTCTACTAACAGTACACTCCTAGCGCATCCCTCTGAACATCCTAGTCAAGCTACCTAGCTAAACTAGTCTATCACCCAACCACTATCAACCCTAGATAGTCCAAGTACTAAGGGCTAAACTTCACCCCAGTCTCAACGCTATGCCATTTTCGTGCGTGGGGTGTCTCGCAGAGCGAAATCCAAACAAGAAACCCCCCCGATACACTACTATGCGGCAAGGTCGATCGTCGAGATCCATCAGACCCTCAGTACGTAACATATATATATATATATATATATATATATATATATACACATACATACATTATATAAGAAGTATTAATATTAGAGCACTAAGGATTAAACTTCTCCCCAATCTCAACCCAATGCCATATTCGTGCGTGGGGTGTCTCGTAAAGCGAAATCCAAACAAGGAACCCCCCGATACACTACTATGCGGCAAGGTCGATCATCGGGATCCATTAGACCCTCGGCACCCAAGTTATCCATATATATTTTCATATTTCAATATATATCTGGATCTATCTCCCGGAATGAGAATTACTTACCAATTCACTTTTCAATTTTCTCAAAACTTTCCATTTCTTTTCTTATATCCAGGAAATGTATTTTAAGCCAATCCATTATCATGAATTACTTTAACATACCACATAACTTTTTAAAAACCAGTTTTATTATCATAAAAATGATTTTCCGTTTTAAAACATCCCATTTCCCTTCTTATATCCAGGAAATGTATTCAAAGCCATTTTTATTATCATAAAAATGCTTTGATCATATCATATGCTTCCATTTGCTTCTTCCATCCGGGAAACGTATCCGAAACCAAATCAATTATCCCATTTCCCTTCTTCCATCAAGGAAATGTATTTAAATCCATTTTATTATCATAAAATGCTTTAGTAAATCTAAGACCGCCCCTCCGGATTTTCCCACTGGGCGCGCCCCTAAATGGTTATCATCTTCCAGGGCCTATCAAACAAGACAACTTGGGAACCTACCAACGTTGGGAAGCGGCCATATGCCTACGGGATAGTCAAGACCACATCCAGAACCTCCTAACCAGCACATAAACAATAATCGCTCATATGGCCTATAGGACTATATCCACCCTGCATTCATTAACCAGGGGGCTTCATCATACGCACACAACTTCCCTTATGATAGCGATTTAGGGAGGTGTGTAACCATAATTTATTAATTATGAAAAATCATTTCTTTTCCATTTTGAAAATATTCATTTTTACATTTTCAAAATCAATAACATAATATCATATATATAGTTTAATCACATAGTATATATATATATATATATATATATATATATATATATATATATATATATATATATATATATATATATGGCCATAATTGCCAATTACATCTAGCGATGATCAATAATCCCAAAGATTCTCTCAAAGAATCATAATCATGCATTCATATACGCATGATACTAAACCCAAAGTATTTCTTACTTTAATAAGTAATGCATACCTTCATCCTATCTAAGGATTTATTGGATATCTCCAATTATACCATTTCTCACTAAGCGAATATATATATCTATATTCCCAAAATTTATCCTATTCATCACCTAGGATGTACTCAACGGTAATCGATATAATTATGCTTTATATACGCATGATTATAAAGGCCTAAAACCCACAAAAATATTTTAGGGATTTATCTTTCCCGAACAACCTTAAATTTAGTGGGTCATGGATTTCATTTCCATGAACCCAAGGACTACCTCTTGTCCATATAATCATTTAAAGGTCCCCACCATAATATAGGAGCCCTAAACCATCAAATTCTGTAATTATTCCTCTTTCCTCGAAAATATAATGTAAGAGTTATATATTTAAACCCTCACTTAACCCTCATAAATTCCTTTAATTAGAGGACCATATAGTCCTAAAAGGTCCCTTACGTTATCACGTAATTAACCTCGAAGCAAGATGAAATGGAATCTATCCCATCCAAATCACCCTAGAAAAATTGCCAACTTTCAGCAGGGGTCGATCGATCGACCCTTGGCCGTCGATCGATCCCCCATGATCGATCGATCGATCATGGCGGGCAGCTTCTTCTTCGAGAAACTGTTTCGGCCTTGAAAGCTTCTCCCAAGCTTTCATCTCCTCACCCAACGGCCTATA